>CM031240.1:169405266-170117199 GCA_018340775.1 Taxus wallichiana var. yunnanensis
CCCAAGTATTCAAATACATTTTATAAGAGAGAAAGAAAATCCACATATAACGATCTAAAGTTTCCCTAGGGCACCATTCCAAGCGGAAGGGAAAGTACATCAAGGTTTCATCCCATGAAATTTTATTAAGAAGTCTTGACACTAATTCATCTTGATTCAAAATGAACATGACCCTCCATGGGTAAGCACTAGGGAATAAATGGTATTCTAACCTCATGAAGGTTTTACAGCTAAATGTTGTTCTAAATTAACTATGTGAAGAGACGAAAGGCCCTTAGGATTAACTCTTCACCCATTGTTTCTTGTGGTGAAGTTTGTACGAATATTCACTTTTTTCTCATAACACCTATAACATGCCACTATCTTTCTCCATGATTTAAAGTACAATATTTTGTGAGGGTTTAGTTTGTTCATGGTCATGGTGGGTAGGAATGCATTTTTATTTAAAGTGGAAATTAATATAACCAAGCACACTTATGATACAAATGTAGTTATAACACAATTAAATGTAATTAAAACTTTTCCTATAGAAAATTTTCCATCTCGTGTACAACCAAGATGCCTAAATAACCTAGAGGAAACATATTTTTCCTTGGGAAGAGGAAGGGTTAACCATAGCTATTTTATCAAGGAAACACTATTTGAGTGCATTAGAAGACAACCATGACAACTACATATCAAATTTAATAACATCATATATTAATTAGTTATTTAGGCTTCATATATAAAAATTAAATTTGAAACTATTATGTAAGATGTTATTAAATTTTCTATGTCATGTTATGTTGGAAACACATGATTTCCTATTCAAGATGGAAAAGTGTATAAAAAAGTTTCAAAGAACCATCATATGTCATACTATCAATGACCAACCTTTTTCTTTACATTCTTGTGACAAAAATTCTTTTCATGTTTTAGTTCACTAGCATACCAATATACAAAATTACGAGGATTCAACATAGTTAACTAAATATACTATTTTACAATGGAGTTGAATTATACGAGTTAAAAAAATTCACCATCACTTTATTTAACACAAGTGTGTAATGAAAGGATATCTTATTTATTTAATAATACAACAAGTACTATTTCTAAAATAGAATACTATGCTAATTCCATCTTGATTACACATTTTCAATAATAAACATTAAAGTTAGATTTCCAAAATCCTTTTTTTTCTTGTTTCTTACTACCTGTAACCTACCAAGTTGGTGTAAACATGGTCAACGAAAAGGACATGTACACGGGTTTCCCTATAACTAACAATTTTTCACATATATATGATTTTCCATTTACAAATAAATTCAAACACTTGTATGAAACAAAAGAGAGTAAAAATCACTAAAGCATTTTATTTTGAATATCAAACTAGAGAGAAAAATAAGAAAAGAGAGAAACAAAATATTACACACAAGCTATTTTTACCAAACAAGAAACATAAATGAGTTCTATAGGGTCATGTAACACTATGAGTATATTTTCAATAGTTATTTGGCTAGGATAAGATTGAGTCACAATTTTCTAATATTGTAGAAAGTTTAAAGGAATGTCCAATTTAGCCCAAATGGCCTAGAAATTGGGTTTGAAAAACCATTTTTCCGAACTCAAACTCATCAAGATTAAAGTTTCCTTTATTCTCCTATCTACAAGGATGATGTAGACACCAAGTTTTTGTCAACCCGCATACTTCACATTATACACAATTTATTTAATTAAAACATATCTAAAAACCATTATCCTAAGTAACCCCCACACCTTCGTAAAAACAATTTTACACTCCCATAAAATTACTATTTACTCATCCTAAACCACCTAACCACTTTAAATCTACCTTAACCATTTTAAAACAACTTAAATCTATTTTATTACTACATATCAACTTGCGAGAACATGCCCCCTGACCTTCTCATAGCCACTTCCACTTGTTAAAAACACCGTAACCCACGTTTATAATTAGTTTCAACAATTTTCTAAATGTTTTCCCCAAAAAAGTGGATCGCGGGAGATAGTAATTGATTTATAGTGATTATAAATTGTATATTTTCTCCTTCCTTAAGGATCTTGAGAAAAACTTTGCTTTTTCTTACACTTTGTATTTTAACTTCCGGTGAATCTAGATCATTTCTAGAGATCATGAGGTCCTACATTAGCCTGAAATCATCCCAAACATGATCATTTTTTTAGCTTGATTGTTTATCATCCCTCAAAAGATCCAACCATTGTCAACGAGTTCAATCAGCCACATTAGACGTTTAGAGACATTTCTCAACATTTTTGTCTACAAAAGATATTTTTTTATCTCATTTCATTATTTATATTTTTTTCTAAACATAAAAATTATTATCATTGTTTTTGACATATTTCCTTGTTCTATCAAAATCTGTCAATTCAAACAAGTAATCACCAACAATTATGTCTAATCATTAGCGATCCACATGAATCATTGATGATCCTTGTCAATTCAGATCCTTTTTTAATTTTATCAACATTACCGCATATTTTATCAAACTTGTGGCTTTAAATTATTCTTCGCAAGCATGGATTTCTCTTATATGGTAGTTCGTGGCCATAATCACCCGATTACAAGAATTTATAACCTTCCTATAGTTTAAAAACCTTTCTTCATAGAACAATACAACATCCTTCATGAGTTGACATTGTGCACAATATGATTTTCTATTGATGAAGAAGACATCGAAGATCAATTTGAATTTCTCTACAAGATCAAGAAAGAGATTTAAGAGTTTTCAAATGACTACTTCACGTCTATTTAGATTGCAACCACCCTTGCTTGGGTCACCTTTTCCACCACACATGAATTACCCTTCAACCTTGAATTCTAGAGCTTCTTATCTACAATCCATCCATAATTTTCTATTGCATATCTTATCATTATTTTTATAAATCTACTTAATTGTATCAAAGTGAGATGACATCCTCTAAGGAAATCCCTTTGGATTCTGAAATTAGCGTTTTATGAGTAGCTTATTCACCCATCTATCTAATCAATTTTGTTTAGTGTCTTGATTTGTAGGTTTTTCATCAGTTCAAGAGGAAGGAGAGTTCATCCATCAACAAATACATTCATCAATGTGGGTATCGATAAACCCCACCATCTTCCAAGGTCAGTTTGTTTTTGTTCTTTCACTTCATTAAGTTAAAGTAGGAAATAAAAACCTCTCTAGAACATTCTAGCATGCCTAGTGGAATCTTTTCCCTTTTATTTTATATCAAATTAACTAGATTTCACCCTTAGGTTCTCTTCTTTACATTTACTAATGATCTAGTTGAATCGCTTGTGATCCATGTGAAACTTCAAGCGATCCCTATATATTTATTTGATTGCTTAGTTGGTTAACCTATAACATCCTTTTTGCTTTTTTGTCCTCTATTTTTATCTAACTCTTGCAAGTTGTTGTCTTAAAAAAATTCTTTTTACATTATGAATCTGTGCTTTAGAAAATATAAAATTAAAATTTAAAAGGAATCATTTTACGGGTTTGTCTCTTTTCTTTGTTATTCTTTCAAAGCATTACACTTTTGTATGTTGTCCTCATTAAAATGATATAATTTTTTTGAAATACAAAAGAACCACTCATGTTTTTGATCACATATTTCATTAGGTGGTTAATAGATTACATTCACTTAACTTCAACACGCACAACCAAATCACTTCAAACACAATTTTTCATCAAAACATTCCTACCCGGGTGGACCTACTTGGATTTTCACAAAGAGGAGAATCTAACTTGGTATTTTGATATAGTATAATCAATCTGGTTGTTAGTATATTGGATAAGAACATGGCTCCCTTATTGTTGTAGGAGCGTGAAATGAGGGCTAGGCCCCAATACCAAGCCCTGTAATGGTACCAACATAGATTCAGGCCTCATGTACCTTCAGGTATATTGAGAATAAACCATTAACACCACCTAAAACCATCCATATATAGACATTTCCTATGATCGTATTAGCTATTTTTACATTTCATCCTTCTTCTAAATAATCAAGATAATTAAAAATCCTCTGCGTGATTTTTTCTACTATTTGTAATCAACCAATCTAGATTCATCCGTACTTCTTAGGTTGTTTTTTTCTTTCATGGTTCTTATAATAAAAATCAGGCCTTCAAGCTTATGAAAACATGATTTTTTTTTCCAAAAATCTATTGATAATGTTCAAACACGCATCGAAGATGCCTCACATTTACTAGAACAACAACGATCTACTCTATCACCCCAACTAGAAGATCAAGAACAACTAATTCCCTCTAGTAATGAATCAACCTCATCCAAAATACCCGACCCTTTCATTCCTTGTTTCTTCGATAGTGGGGACTGTGTCTTTGTTGAAAGATTGGATTAAACCTCCATAGACCTTAATGCATACCTTCCTTCCGGGGTGTTTACCTCCAACCATCCGCACTTGAACCACAAGCTTATGTACCTAACCCCTCATGTGCTTACTCTCATCTTATTGATCCAAATCATGAACTAGTCATTCAACAGATATACCCCTGCCCCATAAATAGTCAATAATAAACATATAGGGTTGTATCTTTGGTCCCCATCATTATTTTTGATCTTAATGTAGTTTCCTCATAGGATACTAATAATCAATAATCCACTTCTTGATGAAACCCTTCCCTTAAATGCGGATCCAGCCCACCTCGAACAATACTAACCCATCATCATCTACATCAAATCCTTTAGTATCCTCTACCATCCAAATTCCCCTCATGATAAGCGTAGTTATCCCATCAAGTGTAGCTCGGTCTACCCCTGTCTCAACAACCTACGTCTGTTATTTAAAAATAGTTACGTCCATTCTAACATCAAATCCACTTATTAATACCAACTCTATTTCTATTGTTCTTCCATCCTCATAGCATTTTTATACTATCCCCACTTTTTCTCAATCCATACCACAAAATCTTAACCCCTCATTCATACCTCTATTCCCTTTTAGTACATTCCTTAGCAATCCAAAACCATTACTCACTCTTCTATTCCTTTTCAACACATTCCATAGCAATCACAACCTCTTATCCACACATCTATTCCCTTTCAACATGTACCACAACAATCAAAACCCCTCCTTAACACTTTCATGCCTTTCCAATACCATTACATTCAACCTTCACAACCTTTAGCTTCAAAACCCCTTTATAACATTCCCCTAGGCACCCCTCATCAGAAAAATATTCCCTTCTAACATAATATTCCCTCACAATATCAACCATATCAACAACCTAACCAATTATCATATAATCAACATGGTTCATCATCATTCCATACACAAAAAAACCATAAACTGATGTTATCTAGGATTTAATAACATAATATCTAGCCTTGAGGATGCTTCCATGGGTTCCAAGAATACATTATCATATGAAAAAATATGTAATGAACCTATTCATTCATCAATACCATACAAAGATTATCCTCCTCAATGGTAACTTGCTATGTTCCTCAAATTTTACAGAAAGGAAGACGATATGTAGCACATCCGGGACTTCATTCAAGCTTGTTACCTCATAGCTCATGATCATGACTAAATATTAAGAACATTCCCCATGTCCTTAGCTGATCCAACTTTAGATTAGTATAACAACATACCGCAAAGTATTCGCTCTACTCGTTTGTTGTATTTTCTCAACCATTCCTTGAACACTTTTCAACAAATATCTTCTATAAAATCACCACACCAATATTTATGTGATAAAATAATTTGAAGACGAGTCCATTGTATAATTTTTCACCCATTAGAGGGGTATCATTAATCAATTATGATTTTCCTTCCCAAAAATTGAGATAATCAAATTGTTTTATCATTTATGTGCCAAAAATATCTCATCCACACTCCAAATTCAACCCTTTCAGACATTTGAAGAAGCCTTTACAATGGCTTGAAAACTTGAGCCCCTGAGCCATTGAGGAAGGTAGAGTCAAACATAGACCAAATAAATAAAAATATGAATTTTCATCCAAACCATCCTCCAACAAAGACAAATCAAAGTCGTCACTAATTTAGTAGTCATCAAATCCACCTCTAAGGAATGTTTGACCACCGAATGCTCTCATCCTCAACATAAATGTAATCCTCTTGGTGAGTCATAAAACACAATTTTTGATAAACTCACGATGCTAACATGATCACCCTTCCACCCATTAATATTATTGATATGTTTGTTTCAAAAACTCCGTCGATGAGAGACAATGATTATTGAAAATACCATAGGGTCAAAGGTCATGACTTCAAAATGGGTCGCTCATTCCAAAATGACCTCTAAGATACAATGACCAAAGGTAATTTACATGTAGAAAATCCTAATGCACCTCAAAATCAAAACCTCGACGTCTTTATAAAACCATTACCAAACCATTATCCATCGACCATTCAACCGCAAACCAATAATATTCAGGCCCATCATGCTATAAATATAATTAATAACAAATAACTTGTGAGATCAATAACCCCTATCACCGAATATACATATGAACTTTATTTGAGTAGTTCTACTATAGAAACCTAAGATACCAAACCAAAGAAGCACCCTTAATCCCTATCATTGAAAAAAGCTGTCTCATCCACATCTTCTTTTCCCTCTTCAAACTTATTTGTAAGCTATTCAAAAGCTTCAAAAAATTAACCCATCCTACAAATTGTGAAAAACTTGTATGATGAATTTTTATCCAAATATTGCACACGTAACCCTTAGAAGAACATCACACACACCCATCCATCTAAGAAAATTACAATCATACCTGTAACCATCCTACTTAAACAACACAAAAATCAAAACCCTTGTCTTCTATCCCGGGGCCACATCCCTCGTCCAAATTACCTATCACCATCATACAACCAAAAACTATCCCTCAATGCATGAATAGAAAAGGCACACCAAAATTAAAGTCTCCCTCAAATTTCAAACCAAACATAACATTGCTCCATTCAACATATGCTTAGAAAAGTTACTATACATCAACCTTGAGAATATTCTTCAATAGTCACTCATAACACTGCCTCCTCTTAAGCCATCCATCTCTCGAGGTTGGAAGCCCTCTTGGTATAAATATGAAGCCTTTTGTGACTATCATCAAACACTAGGACACTTCATAGAAGATTGTAAATCTCTCCATGCTACCATAAAAAACATTACAAACAAGGGTCTTCTCCTTCGAATTATAAAAATAAAAAGCATCACGTAAGACACCGCCAACCACTATTTCTACATCATCATCATCATCTAAATCTTCTAAGGAGTCTTATAGAAATAATTACCCATATAAAATCAATGCAATACGTATCACCACTCGAGAACGTACCTATGAATCTAATCCCTCAAAACAAAATAAGTACAAGGTTTCCATTTCCCTTACCCCAGAATCATCTAATTAGAACACCAACTTCGTAAGCCAAAGTAACCATCCTTCCAGCTCTTCATACGTAATCTACCACTATGGTACAAAAGGTTTTATTAAACAACTACAAAATCCCCAATTAAGATGTCTCTTTATGATCGGTTCAAACCTCACCTTCACATAAACAAGCCATGATTGAACCCTTCCGGTTCATATCTGCTCCTTCGATGATCCACAATAGTTCACAAATGTAGTAGGAACTCTCAAAACATCTACCGATATCTCTTTTGACACTTCGAAATACTATCTTGTATTTGGAAGACCATGAAATTCCCCTATTCATCACTGCCCAAATCAATGATATCCTCGTGAAATGAGTCATGATCGATAATGGCATTGCAATCAATATTGTATCATCATTTTATTTCAACTAGCCCACTACCAAATACCATTTTCACCCAAACACCGTTTTACTCCATGCCTTTAATAATACAATCTCTCCCACATTAGGTATAGTCATCTTTCCACTTAAGGCTATTGTCAAAACTCTCCATGAACTCTTCTATTTGGTACAAGGAGAGTTCTAATATAGCATAATGTTAGGCCAACCTTGGATACGCGCTTATGCATTATATCCCTTTGAGCACTTCATCGATGTCTTAAGTACAAACAAGAGGGAAAACCTTTATAGTTCCAATGGATGCTAACCCCATTAGAGCTTGTAACATTAAATATTATCCAAATGAAGTACTTCCTCCTAAATCAAGCTCGAGATTCTATGACGAGGAATCTACCAACACGTCTGTTCCCTCACCTAAACTACTAAATAACTCTTCCTTTGACGACGTTATGCAACACATATCATTGGGTGAGTATTACCTCCTTACGATCAATTCACTTCCGATGCCTAATAAATATATAAGACCAAATAAATAACCCATGTAAAAACCTAATGTAAGTGAGACCATCTCCTATGGCCCCCCACATCTTAAAACGAGTCTCATCTATGGAGGGATCGACCACCCATCTTCAAATCCTACTCATCAAAGTCGCACAATGCCATTCATATCAAAATTCAAATTTTTATATGATTAAGTCATCACACAAATGTACTTCCATTCTTGTGCCTAGAAAGGATTTGAATTTTGAGTTTATGAAAAGGAAATCCACAATTTAATAATTCAACATTCCTATAAACCACACGAAAAAATATGGACTGGGTTACGAGAAACCAACATTTGAATCATCTATGTTAAACTCCATTACACCCATAATGAAATTTGAACCATCATCCTCGACCACACATAACCATCCTATGGACACGATGACACATTTATAGTAAAAAAATCAGACACTTACTACTATAATTATAACACCAAGTATGTTGTTATATATATGGATCTTGCGTAAAAAATGAATTCACCGATGACCCATCCCCAAGTAATGTCATCGGTCTAGTTGTTCGTCGTCATCATTTGTATTGAACAATTTTTAGCTACTCACAAAGTTTTGGTAATATCTCAGGGAATCTTAGGTGTCGTTACTCACTTAGTTGTCATCTCTAGTCTTTGAATAGGGCACCTAAGAAGGGATTGGGGTGCCTTTGAGCACCCGAGTCCTCATTTTGAGGGCCCGGTCTCGGTGGCACTTGTGTAATGCCTGCTAAATTCCACTACACCAAACCGAGAACAACCTAGGACAAGCTAGAAAAATTATGATTTTTTTGAAAAACATGCCCATGACATGCTTCAAAATGTAGTTGTCCCATTAATGTTTCTAAGTCAGTTATATTTAATAATAAAATTTTCCCCATTATAACAAAATATTAAAAACCACATTATACTTTAATGAACTTAATTAGACCAAGCATGGTTAATTTCTCCCTAAGTGTTATTTTAATAAACAATTTAATTCCACTATAGTTAAATATCCCACATTTAAATCTCAAGGGTAAAAGGGGCCAATATAAATAAATACTAAAGTTATTTAATTCCACAAGGTTAAAACAATTAACAAGGTCCCTAACATTATCACATAGGTTAAAAGAATAAACATACCCCTTCACAATAAAGTGACCCCTTAAAAGTCAACCCATGTATTTGGGAATTTAAACATTTAAATTTAAATTCAAATCCCACTCACCCACTCCCCACCTACTTTTTGTAGGGATGAATCTCATCCCTTGGATGGATTCATTTAGGGCCCTTAGATGAGGGAAAAACAACTAACCCTAAAGTATGCTTAAGAAAACTACTTTCTCTCTTTCTTTTGGCTTATTATTTCTCTTTTGTTTTTGCAGGTTGTTGGAGGAGAAGGAGGAAGCCATTAGAGGCCATTTCAATCTCTTGGGAGGGATGAACATGCTCCATTAGTTTTCTTATTTTATTCACACCCTCTCCTAGGGTTTTAAATGTACTTGTATATTTTATTTAGTTCAAATTTCTTTTATTTGCCCCAAATGGGCTTGTGGGTCTTGCCACATTTTGGTTAAATAGTTATATTTGATAAGTGTTTCCATTTGGGTATGGTGGGTATATATACATATAATTATATGTGTATTTGGATACATACATATACATACACACACACACACACATATGTATATACATTTTATTTTTCTTTTCTTATATTTATTAACAAAATTCAATGGGTTGAGATAAACCGAAATCACACTTATCGGTGATTATATATATATTCAAAGTGATAGAGTAACACGTTTGGGCGTGCAACAAAATTTACACAGTTCAAATATATCAAGGAATGCGTAGGTTTAGAGTGGTTATGGGGGGTTTGGTTTATTGTTTTAATAGACCAAAGATTTAGGATTGGGGGAGGGTCTTATTGGTGATTGAATTAGTCTCTCCCCATTTTCCATTAAAATCCCTCAGTTTACGGCCTCTATCACGTTTTTGTCTCCCGTGTTGGTGCTTGAAAACTTTGTCCTCCATTTGGTTGCCATGATTGGTTCCTCCTTGGTCGAAGGTCACTTAAAAACCTAGAATTTTTGATTTATTCCTTTGTCCATCTGAAGGTGTCTATAAATTGGGCGTAAAACTGGGCGATGTTCCTTCCCTTCCATTTTTGCACTGTCGTGTGTTGTTGTCCTTGCCATTTTTGTCCCAGTACTTAAAGAAATGTGAATGGATATAGCTCGGAGGGTCATGTGTGAACCTTACAACATTTCCAAATTCTCTGTCCTTGAAGAAAATTTCATCTCTAGGGCTCAAACAGTGGTTTCCTTGCATTTTTACGACTTGATGGGTGTGTTTCTCCCATCAAATTTAAATCTCTACATCAAGTGGAAACATGGCCCTTTTTGGTTGGATGTGGCTCGGTGCAGGGCACTCTAAAACTTTATGGATCGTTTTAACCCAAAACTTGTCCACGTGGAGGAACGACGCTCGTTTAAAGACTCACCTTTTTGTTTAGCCTTGGAGTTGCACCGAGGACACGTGGAGGATTCCCATTGCTTTTCCCTGGACTTAGAAAAATTTTTTTCATGCAGCTGATATAGTTTTGGCGGGCCATGGACACGTGGTGGGCTGGTGCTCATTTGAAGATCTGCCTCAGGGTCCCACCTTAACAAATGCGACAGAGGGATAGGTGGAGGTTTTTGTCGGCTCCATTAGGGACTTAAAATTTTAAAGAAATTTTCTAAGGCCTGGGACACATGGTGAGCCCATGCTCATTTAGGGTCTCTACTTTTGGGGACCATCTTGAAGTTGCGCCATAAAGACACGTGGAGGTTTCCACAGGTCTTCCTTCCTTATAATTTTTCAAGTAACTTCCTAAAAGGCCTAAGACACATGGAGGGACTGCATGCATGTTTGGGGACTGACCCTTGAGTTTTATTTTGAAGAAGCGCTAGGAGGACACTTGGAGGCTTCTGCTCACTCTCCCTTTTTGTTGGACTTTTCAATGACCAAAGAAGACTATCTCGGACCTTGGACACATGACACCTTCCATTGAACTCTTAAGCTTTTAGAGACTCTGCAGGCGAGACATGTGGTGAGGCGCTCATTCGGGGTCTCTAGATTTTTGGGGACCATCTAAAGATGCACCATTGAGATGCGTGATGGTTTGAAAAGTCAAAAGGTGGGGAGGTAGGCCATCGGAGGTAACTTGAATTTTTTGCCCCTTATTGTCAAAAAGATTAAAATCATCAAAATGACCCGCAAGCCCAACAAAGAATAGCAAAAATTTAAAAGCGAGGAAGGGCGGAGCTATGGGGAAAATTTGGAAAAATTTCCTTTTTCAAAAAAGAGGTAGAATAGCTAGAATTTAGCCATGGTTCCTTTGGGACCCACATTGGGACATGTGTCAAGCCCATTTTCAAAGGTGGAGGGGCGGAGAAAATTGAGAAATTTTGCATTTTTTCCAAAAGGTGTAAAAAGTAAAAAGGAACCCCAGGCCCATCTTAACTCGGATCTCCCACGTGGATGGTCCAAATTCAAAAAGGGAAATCGATGGCAAGCGTGTATCCATGTATTGATTTTACGCCATTTTACTCCAAATCTCTGGGGATGTGAAAATTTTATGGTTTTTATCATTTCTTGGAGTCTCTACATACACCAAATGAAGGGAACATTAATTTGATATCCGATTTGGTGGGGAAAATCTGAAAATATCTTTCACCATTAAAGATGTAATCTAACTGTCGGATTCGACCGATCTTTCTTTCCTTGGCACGTAAGAGACTGTTGATATCTTGGTTTGGTGGGAAAAAATCTGAAAATGTATTTTACCATTAAGATGTGATCTAACTATTAGCCTCGATTTGATTTTCCATTTTTTCCTCCTTGGCATGTAAAGAACCATATTGACTGATTAGAGGAGGAAGTAGTTGGCACGTGAGATGAAGAACAACTTACTAGGTGAAGAATTGAATGCTAGAAATATTTGGAGAGATTTTCCCTTTGCACACCTGACAAATTTTTTTGCAAATCTAATTCTGGGAGTCACGATCAAGGTCATAACATGCAATGGTGCTTTGAATGTTTTTGGTTTTGGGGGGAAAACTCTGTTGTAAATGAAATGTTATAAATTGCATGAATTTTTCATGCAAATGGTTGGAGTGTTAGAGGTCGGGAGCTAATTCTGAGAGAAAAGTTTGACAGAGCCCATCTTTTCTGAGAGACTATCTGAGGAACTTGTTTATTTCTTTTGTGTTAAATTTGATCATGTCAAGGTGGTTGAGTGTATAGCCATTGAAAAGCTCTAAGATTGTTCTAGAAACTTTCCCCTGCTGATAAATTTAATCAAATTTGAGTAAATCTATGTTTGATTTTGAGAAAAATTGTGTCTGCTTCATTTCTGAATGTCTGCAAATAGTTTCTTGTTCCCATTGCAATCTTACATTGAAATCTATGTGAATCACACAAGATCTTAGCTTTGTGATAGTTTGGTGGCACTTACAATTTCATTTATCAGAAGAGATTTCATTTGATAGTGAAATAAACAAGTTTAAAATCACTTTACTCCTAGCATGATGATTAATATTGTTTGTTAGCCTTTGAGGGTATCTTAGGCATGATAAAATAGAGGTTGATAGTGTTTAATTAAGTCTTTCAATTTGAGCCTTCATTTTGGATCCTTAAAGTTTGTGTGAAAATGTGTTGATCTGGGCCTCCATTGAAAGCACACCATTCTAGTTAAAGGGACATTTTAGTTGTTTTTGAAGCATTATGTTGATCAAGCCTTCCATTTTTGTAAAAGTTCTCAAAGATCTGGTGAATCAAAGTCCACTCTGCCTCACCTCCCACCAAAATTCATTTAAAAACAACCAATCATACCCATACTACCCCTGTTTGTCCTGTGTGTGCACAAATGCATAATTTTTGTTACCAAAACATGCAAAAGCAATCAGGTTTTCATTGTCTTTAGTAGCCTGAACCTTGCTTAGAAAATATCTCCATTATCTAGGGTGACAACTCATGAGAGTTAGATTTTGTTGTATTGATCATGTTTTCTTCAAGGTCTTCTTAATAAATTTACAAAGTAGGATATCTCCATCTCCTCTACAAATAGTAGGCTACAAAATGGTCCTCTCACCCTGGTTGAAAGGCACAACCATAAAGTAGTGAGGATAGATCAAATCCTCTTAAGGGTGTTACCCATTTCTCCACATCTGAGTGACAAAGAGCAAGCTGCATTCCTTCCCGGCTACAAAATGACACATAACGTGCTCTTCTTGCCTCTAAGCTTCTTGTCAAAACTGTGATGTTGCTCAACTTCTGAGGGAGAATCAATTTGGGTACCAACACCATTTCTCGTGCTATTTACGGGGACCGATTTGCGTTGCTAGGAACTGATTTATCTTCGAGTGATTTGTTGATTTGTTGCATGTTCTTCATACTCAGGCCCTAGTAAACATTTCTTATATGCTCTAAGTGCTAGTACATTATTTCAACATCAGCTTGTGTTTGGGCTTGTAAGAAGTGTTCAAAGTTACATGTGTTGTGTGTAATATTTCCAGTTCTGGTTATTGCACTAAGTTTTAGTGATAAATCTGGGTAAAGGAAGGTAAAATTATTCCATTTCAGTTTCTAGTGTTGACAAACATTTGACAGATCATATTTTTAGTGCATTTGCACAACTAAGGTGGAAGTCCTTAGTGGTGACTCCGTGTTAATCTGATTTTTTGATAAATACCAGTGTCTTAACCTCTGTCAAGTAAGATTTGTTACTAATCTTTGCAAAGCTGGAAGGAAGAAGATCTTTCTTTGCTAGGGATCCTACTAGGACATTATTTCTAGAGCTAGGAAAAACAAAGTCAAAAGGAAGAAGATCCTAGAGAGTTGTTGGAGATCAACAATCAAGAAAAGAGATCTCCGTTGATGAAGGTGATCAACCTATCATTGAATATTTCCATTCAAGTGATTCTGAATCAGGTAGTCTTTTTGTGGAATTAAATTCTCCATCTAGAGAGGGGCCTTCATTTGAATTTGAAAAGTTTGCTTCTCATTTTCTCTGTGTTTTACGAAGTTGATAGGGTTTTCCAAGAGACAGAGCCTTTAGGGGATATCCATTTTGGAATTTATACTCTTGTGTTTCAAAGACCCCTTGTCCCTTATCAGTTTGATTCTCCTCAAGGTCACCTCCTCAAAACAACATGGCCCATCCCCATCCAGGACCTCCATTTGTTGTAAATACTTTTGGGACTATAAATTTTAGAGGATAGCGATTATCAAATGCGTTCCCAAGATATAAGAACTAGACTACCAAAGTTCAAGGAAATAATGTTATAATTGGTGATCAACATCTAAAGCTCTTTATCAACATGATGGAAGACATTGAGATTGAATTTGAAGATGTATATATCAAATTGTTTATCCATACTTTGGAGGAAGATGCAAGGGATTGGTATAAAGATTTTCTAGATAATTCCATTGTTTGTTGGATCGAGATGAATAATGCATTTAGATTGTAAGTATGGTGACATAACGGATCCTAGGTTTCTTCTGTTAGAATTTGAGAATATTAAAAAGAATCCTAATGATTTAGTGCATGAATTTAACACTAGATTTAATAAGACATTGAGGATATTTCTGTGAGTTTAAGGCCATGTGATGAATCTTGTCTTATAAAGTATTCAGATGCATTTGATAAGAAAGATGCTTACTATTTGAGGGAAAAAAACCCTACCAATTTAAGGTAGGCCTTTACTATGGCTCTGCAAATTGAGAACAACATTAAGGCCATTAGAAAACCTCCTAAGAGGGAGGGTGTTAAACTGATAAACCTAGAAAAACCTCAAGCAAGCAAGAGTGTGGATCTTGAGGAGGTTGTTAAAACTCTAGAAGGGGATGTCAAAGAAATATCATACAAATTAGCCCGGGTAGAGAAAGGAATTAGGTAGAGTTCACAAGGTCAGCATAAGCAACAAGGCCAAGACATATTTACCAATCATCCTAGAAATGAGCAGATATCTGATGACAAGAGGCAAGGGACCCATGGGATCTACAAATAGACATCCCAAGCTAGGGAAAACAGAATGGTGCTTGATCCTTTGGCTGCCAGAGTTGTTGTTGTTGAAGAAACAAATGTAATTGATTGGTGTGACAGATGTTTCATGCCCCATGCTCCATGTGAAGTAGATCAACAAGTAGAAGAGGAAGCTAATGATGATAACACAGATGATGATGCATGCATGATGGAGTGCTCTACAAGCTCACAACAAGGAGCAACTTCAATTGAGGTAATAAGTGCTAGAACTGCTGCTGATTTTAGGATTACATTCACGGGTACCTCTTCTTCCTCCCTCTCATACTTTAGAAATAGATATTATACAAGATTTTGAATTTCCCAATAATGACTTTGAATATTTAAGAGCTTTAATGATAAATAAGTATGATGGAGGAATCCCATCTGAGGAGGATAGGTAGTTATTGATGAATGTTGTTGTTGCTCAAGAAAATGATTATAATACTAGGAGTAGAGTTGTCAAAGGAGTAGGGCCTCAAACCAAACCTAAAAATCCATTAATTTCAAATATTCCTAAAGAGGTTCCTAAGAAAGATACACCCTCCAAAGGCCTTGCTGTCCCAAAAAAGATTCATACTTCTCCTCATGCCCAAACTATTAAAAACCACATGCTATCTGATGAGTCTGTCAATCTCCCTTCCAATGCTACCTTGCCAAAGTCTGCTCCATATGACATTGCCCAAGTTTTGAGTCAAATAAAAGTTAGTGTTCCAATTTTTGAGCTACTTAGGATTATTGAGCACAAGAAGAGGGCATTTGAGTACTTGGGATTGAAAGAAGAGAAGAGTACCTCGAGCAAAAATGTAAACATTGTGGAGACTCCTCTAATCATTGAAGAACTAGAAACACCACAATAGCATCGGAAGAGCTAGATGAACCACCTGAGGTTTATTTGGGAATATTCTTGGTAGAGTCTAAGATAAATGTGGATCCATTCTTCACCACTTTGATCATTAAGGATAGATTGCTACACAACTATATGTTTGATTCGGGGGCATCATGCAATGTTATGCCTCTGGAAGTCATGAATGAACTGGATATCAAAGTAATAGCCACATATGGGAAGTGCACTGCCATGGATTCTAGAGAGGTGCCAGTGGTGGGATGTGTGAAAGGTCTGGTGGTATAACTTGCAGCTTATCCAGGTAGGAACTTGAAACTTGATGTTGTTATTATTGATTACCTAACCAAGTGTCTAGAAAATGGGTTGGAAGTGTTGGTGGGAGTGTTCAAATGGATATGTCTTATGCCACCATCCCAATTGAGGGTAGTCTTGTCAAGTTGTATGGGGAAAAGAAGATGTTGCACCTCATTGAAGACCCCAATAATGCATCTTATGAAGTGTTGTACACAAGTGTTGATGCTTGTAAATTTATTGGGTTTGCTGATGGGAAAGAAAACAAAATGGATCAATGCAAGAATCTTGAACAAGTAGGCTCTCCATGGACTCTGTTGTTTGATGGAGCTTGCTCCAAATTTGGAAATGGTGCTGGTGTAGTTCTGATTTCTCCAAGCTTGGAAGAATTTGATTTTTATTTCAAACTTAACTTTGAGTGTACTAACAACATTCATTGAGTATGAAACATTGTTGTTAGGTTTGAGAATTTCTTGGAAATACTATGTTAAAGACATCATTGTTAAGGGAGATTCCGAACTAATTGTTAAACAAATAAAAAAACTACATGCCACTAAGAATCAGAGAATGAAATAGTACAAACATGCAGTCTGGGACATGATTGAGATGTTTGATTCATTTAACATTGTGCATCATGATAGGAAGTTCAATGTTATGGTAGACAAGCTTGTAGTATTGGGATCTCGGTTTGATAGTTATGCAATGTCCCCATATTGTGAATATGATGTTGAAGTGTTAACAAGGCCATATATCCCTGACAACATTAAACACTGGAAATTTTTTGATGACGATGCTTAGGTCAAAAGATTTCTATAGAACAAAGGGGAGTTTACTGATCAATATATTGATTTGGAGCCAATGGTGTGTGTAAGAGGGTAAAGAAACTTTGTTTGGCAAGGATATCATCCAACTAAAAACTAATACCATCCCTAGAGGATTGGTTGCTCTTGAATCAAACTTTGATAATGCTGATTACATTATTAATAGGCATATAACAGCCTCAAGGGATGTTGAAGAGCATGACCTAGGTACAGAGGAGAAACCAAGGAAGATCTGGTTGGGAAGTAATCTAAACAAGGAGGAAAAACAATCCTATGTCCAGTTGTTGAAGAAGTATTAGGACTGCTTGGCTTGGTCTTATTCAGAGTTGAAGGCATACAGAGAGGATCTGTTTCAACATGAAATTCCTTTGGAGCCTAATGCAAAACCATTCAGACAAAAGAAGAGGCCGATTAATCCACTCCTCTCTGTGAAGATGCAAGATGAGTTAAAAAGGCTAAGAGATGGAGGGATCATTCAGCCAACAAGGTATTCTTCTTGGGTTATGAACTTAGTGCCAGTTAGAAAAAAGAATGGTGATATCAGGCTGTGTGTGGATTTTAGAAATTTGAACAGAGCATCAATGAAGGATAATTATCCTTTACCAAACATGGATAACATGTTGCAATTAGTCACTGGTTTTGAGTTGTTATCTACTTTGGATGGCTTCTCTGGGTATAACCAGGTGGTTGTGAAGCAATAAGAGAGAATCAAAACTGCTTTCACTACTCCATGGGGTACCTATGTGTATGTGAGGATGCTGTTTGGCCTGATGAATACCGGAGCTACTTTTTAGAGAGCAATGGATGTAGAATTATTAGGATATATAAATGAATTCATTGCTGTGTATCAGGATTATGTGACAGTTTTCTCCAAGAAGAGAAGTGATCACCTGCAACATTTAGAAAATATGTTGATAAGATGCAAAGAGTATGGCATTTCACTCAATCAAAGAAGTGCCATTTCGGAGTGCAAAAGGCCAAGTTTCTTGGTCACATTATATCAAAGGATGGTGTCATGATTGATCTTGAGAGGGTAGAGGCCATCAAAAAGGTCCCAATTCTAAGAACCAAGAAGGGGATTCAGTCCTTCTTTGGGAAAATAAATTTTATCAGAAGATTCATATCAAAATTTTCTGAGTTGACCATTCTAAATACTTGCATGCTAAAAAAGGACCAAGTGATCACATGGGAAGAAGTTTTCATTCAAGATTTCAATGGGATCAAGGAAGCATTAAAGCATGCCCCTGTTTTAGCAGCTCTAGATTACAAGAAGCCTTTTAAAATGATTTATTTTGCTTTCAAAGAACACTATTGTATCTCTTTGCTGAGAAGGATGATGAAGGGGCTCAGAGGCCAATTGCCTTTTCAGTAAGGCATTGCAAGGGGATGAGTTGAAGTACACCATTATGGAGAAGCAAGCATTTTCCTTGGTAAAAGCAACAAAGGTTTTCAGACCTTATATTTTGAGCTCTAAAATTGTTGCTTATGTTCCCCACACCATGGTAAAAGATGTCTTATCAGAGATGGAGGTCTCAAGAAAAATATGCATATGGGTGAACAAGTTGCAGGAGTATGACATGGATATCCAAACCATGAAATTGGTAAGAGGTTTGGGCTTAGCTAAACTTATGGTTGAGAGCAACCTGCAAACTATTGAGGTGAATGAGGTAGAAGAAGGAAGGGTGGATGTCTTTGAAAATTTGGCGAGTTCTAAGTGGTACAAAGATATAATTTTTTATCTCAGACATTTATATTGCCCTGAGTATTTGAATAAAAATTAGAAAAGAGCTCTTAAGTTGGCTTCCCAGAAATATGTCATTACTGATTTTGGGTTAGCTTGGAAGAACCTGAGGGAGTCCTCTTAAGGTGCATTACTCAAGATGAACCCCCAAGATAATTTCTGATCTCCATGGAGGAGTTTGTGGGGGAATTTTTTTTGGAAGAGTCACAACACACAAGATCCCGAGGGCTGGTTATTGGTGGCCAACTATTTTCAAGGATACAACTTTGTTGGTTAGAAGATGTGAGAGTTGCCAATTTTTCTAGAAGACTAAAAGCTTCGGGCTCCCTTCCTTTGCAACATGTATCAATTGAAGCCCCATTCAAGCAATGGGGAATGGATTTCATTGGTGAGATTTTAGACCCTTCAAGTGTTGGCAATAAGTGGATTATTGTAGGCACTTGATTACTTCACTAAGTGGGTGGAAGCAATCCCCACCAAGAGAAACACACCAAATTGTCATGGACTTCATGCTAAACCATATCATCTATAGGTTTGGAGTGCCAGTTAAAATTGTTGTTGATAATGCCATGAGCTTCAGAGCTAAACCTTTGGTGGCAATGTGTAAAGAATATGAGATCGATTTGACATATGCCTCCAACTATAACCCCCAAGGCAATGGAAAAGTAGAGTCCAATTTTTCTATATTAAAAATCATCAGGAGAACCTTGGAGATGAACAAAAGGAAATGGGGTGAGAATTTGAAGTTTGATGTTTGGGCTGATCGAATTACTATTAAAAGACCTACTGGAAAAATTCCATTTGAATTGGTGTATGGCAATCAAGCTCTGCTACCCCCGCATATGCAATTATCCTCATATAAGTTCATTCAATAGCTGGAAGATCAAGAAGTTATTCCATTTTATGCTCACATTAACCAGATTGTTGAACTTGATGAAGAAAAGAGAGCATCTCACCAAAGGCATGTGAATTTTAGAGAAAAATCAAGAAGTTATTTGACAAGAAGGTCACTCCCAGAGCTTTCAACATTAGAGATCTTGTGCTTTGTTATGGGATGGCAAACATGAAGACAAGGGAAAGCGTGGTAAATTTGATACAATATGGATGTGAAATATCCCTAATGGGATACCACTTAAAAATGCACAAAATATTGAAAACTTGCACCACATAAAATACCAATTTTACTAGATTTTTACAGTTGAGGCAAAATGAACTAAAGAAACTTAATATTTGCCAAAAAGTCCACCGAAATACTAGAAAATTTAAATAGAGATTGATATTATTATAAAGGACACAAGGAAACTATTTTTAGACTTTTTAAAAAGATTAAAGCTGTTGCAGAAAAAAGCAAGGCGTCCTGCATGACGGTGGGAAAACTACACGAGACTCAGTAACTCTTCAAATCGGAGCAGAAATTAAGGGTCTTTGGAAATAACAATGACAAATATAGGAAATAGTATTTCCACCTTCGTATCTCAGGAATGGCCGACCGTAAAACCCTCCAAATAAAGGTGCACCTTCGGATCTCGGAAACAACCATCTGGAAAACCCCCAAATAAAGGATGCAAGTCGCCATGCTTAGAAGAGGGTTGGTAATTGATGGAGGCACCTTCAACGAGCTGCCATGCCCTACCCAAATGGCTGCCATGAATCTGATCTAGAAGCCCATTGATTATCTTCCTCAAATGCCCCAAAAACCCCATAATCCATCATCTGAAACCTCTGTTAATGTCTTTGCCACACGACCTTGAAAGTGACTCCAAAATGACAGACTAGGGTAGATCTCCCACTACAAAAGAATGCCCTGCTAGCTAGGGATGGGTCTCTCACCATCAAAGCTAGGGTCCCTATGGGATTTGACTCCACAAGATGTAGAAGCACAACAACAACAGCTACATGAGAAGGGATCGATAAAATGTATATGCAAAAAGTGTCTTTCCTTACTCTCCCAGCTCCTTATATACATTCCAAGGTAAAAGAGCCCCAATAGACCAAGACGCATTTAATTCTACAGAGGGGTCAATAAAATAAAAGTAACTAAAGTTACTTGTTCCCGTTTAAGTCGCCAAGGTCTAAAGTGACCCCCAAATGCCAAACACGACTATTAGTACCATGCGGCCCTTTCTCAAGAGCCCCAAAAGCATCCCTTGCCCCTTAGATATGACCATGGCTTGGAATCACTTGACTCTTAGTCCTTTGGCGTAGGAAAAGGGGACCTTATAGTCCTCCCTTTTCAAGAAATGCTTGACCCCAAGCATTAACCTCGTCTGCTACAATGGTTGAATACCGCGCCATAAGTTTTTCCACCTCACCCTGCCATCCACCAAGGATTCATGTAATCTGAGGTAACCACGAAACCGTGAAATAAAATGATACCCAAAATGTCTCTCCATTGGTGCCCGCACTAAAATTTCTAATCAGTCCCCAATCCCCGCCAATGCAAGGTGTCATCACGAGATCACTCATGTGTTAGGAAATAAGAGATAAAATATATGGAATAATCCCTCACGGAATCGCAATAGTAGAAACTAATATGCGAAATTATTACAGATCTGAAATAAAAGTGCGAATAAATAACACAACACAGAGACAATATTTAACGTGGTTCACCCAATTTGGGCTACGTCCACCAAGAATCACTTGCTCGATTTTATTACAAGCCTTCACTCTCTCAATACAATACCGGATCCGTTTGGAGCTATGCTCAACAAACTCTACTGTAATTCAAACCCGAATTCAAAACACATCTCGTAATACATTTGCTTGTACATCTATCATATGCATAAGACCATATAAATAGACAATCGCTAAGTAGTTTGATACAAAACCGTGGGTATCAAAACCAAGGGCGGAAAACCGTGGGTATCAAAACAATGGGCAAAAGATCGAAAAAACCATGGGCCCAAAAACAGCCCATAACCCATACGGTTACCCATTACCCATGGGTTAATGAACCACCCATGAAAATTTTTGGGGCTTCGCCCCGAACCCTTCTTTCATCGGGGGCTTCAACCCCCGAACTTCGACCCGACCCACTCGTGAGCCGAGCGGGGACCGTTAAAATACCCGAGTGTAACACATGGAAGGTGTACCAAACTCTAACATGAAAATAGGCTCCACAAACATAACAATCTCCCACTTGGAGACTAGTTTCCACTGAGCAAGCTTCTCAACCCTTCACTATCATCCGCGAAGGCCAACCAAAGCTGAACATAGCTTTAGTTTATCCTCAGTGACCACCTTGGTCATCATGTCTCACAGGATTTCGACTGCGGTATGAATCTTCTCCAACTTCAACTTATCTTCCTCCAAAGTTGTCCCGATGAAGTGTGTATATGCTTCGTCCTGGAGTGGAAAGCGAGTTCTTAGCTAGTGTGTATAGACTCGACTATCACTATATAGATTACATTCCTCCCGCTTATGCCCCAACTCCTCAAGCAATTTTTGTAGCCAAATCATCTCTTTGCTTGCTCCGTGGCAGCAACATACTCACCTCCGTGGTTCATAAAGCCACCAGCACTCGTAGTCGTGAAATCCAACATCATCAATGCTGTCCACCTTACAAAGTATAAATATAACCTGTTGTGCTCCTCCTACTGTCTACATCTCCAGCCATGTCTGAATCTACATAACCACGTAAAGTGGTGTCTGATCCACTGTAGCACAAAACTGTCCCCATGGTTCCTCTCAAATACCGAAGGATCCACTTTACTGCTTGCCAATGCTCTTTACCTGGATCACTCATAAATCTACTCACAGCTCCCACTGCATGGGCAATATCAGGCCTAGTGCACACCATAACATACATCAAACTGCCAACTGCTGATGAGTAAGGTACCTTTGACATCTGGTTTCTTTCCTGCTCTGTCTTGGGACACTGCTCCTTTGATAACTTGAAATGGCTCCAAAGGAGTCCCAACCGGTTTAGCATCCTGCATGTTAAACCTATCTAATACCTTCTTAATGTACTCTTCCTGAGATAAAGTCAACTTCCGTTCCTTCCTATCCCGAGTTATCCTCATACCAAGGATTTGTCTGGCTGCCCCCAAATCCTTCATATCAAAGGATTCACTTAGCTGTTTCTTGAGTACTTATTTCTGCATGTTTTTACTCGCAACCAACATGTCATCAACATACAAACATAGGATAATATAACTTCCATCCTCAAATTTCTTCAGTATACACGCAATGGTCGAATGACATCTAATATAACCTTGCTCCATCATGAAGCTAACAAACTTCTTATACCATTGACGTGGAGCTTGTTTTATGCCATACAAGCTCTTCTTCAGTTTACACACCATCTCCTCTTTACCTTTGACTTCATAGCCCTCTCTCGTCTGCTGCATATATAGCTCCTCCTCCAAATCACCATGGAGAAATGCGTCTTTACATCTAACTCATTCTAAGTGCAAGTCTTTCGCTACCGCACTATTCCAAGAACAGCTTCTAATAGAAGTCATTTTTACTACAGGAGAAAAATCTCATCAAAATCTATACCTTGTTTCGTGCAAACCCTTGACCACCAACCGGCCTTATATATTTTCTTTCCTCCTTCTTCATCTTTAACTCGTACACCCACTTGTTCTACAATGCTCTTTTGCCTTCCCAGTAGTTTCACCAAATCCCAAGTCTGGTTCTCCATGAGAGACTTATGCTCCTCATCCATGGCTTTCTCCCACTTCTTACTGGCATCTACCTGCATTGCTTCATCAAAGCTCTCTGGCTCTCCACTATCAGTGAGTAATAAATAATAAAGAGAAGGAGAAAACCGTTCAGGTTCTTTTCTTACCCTAGAAGACCTCCTCACTGTAGGAGTTTGGGGTTCCTGTTGAATAGGTTCCTGAACTGATTCATGGGTCACTTTCCCATCCGGAAGATCCTCTACCACTGCATATTCTTTCTTGGATTCTTCCCTGTTTTCCTGCAACTGTTGCTTATACATGACTTTCTCATTAAAGACCACATCCCTAGACCGAATGATTTTCTTGTCCTTAATACTCCAACATTTAAACCCAAAGTCATCACCACCATAACCAATGAAAGTACATTTTTCTGATTTAGCCTCTAGCTTGGTCCTATCATCCTTGTCTATATGAACAAACACTTCACATCCAAAGACTCTAAGAAATGAATAATCAACTTTCTTACCGTACTCATGCCTCCTCGTATGCCTCCATCCAAAGCACTTGAGGGTCCTCTCGTTTATCAAGTACACAACACCGTGTGCTCACCGCTCTCGCCCAAAAAGAAAGAGGCAGCCCCGCATGTAATCTCATGCTCCTAAAGACGCTCCATTATAGTTCTGTTTCATCCTTTCGATACCCCATTCTGCTGCGGAGTTCCTGGAACCATCTTTTTCCTACGGATTCCATTCTTAGAACAATAATCATTAAATTCATTGCTGCAATACTCCCCTCCATTATCTGACCTGAGACATTTTAGCTTAAGACCTATTTCATTCTCTACCAAGGCTTTCCATTTAACAAAAGTGTCAAATACATCAGATTTGTGTCTAATACAATAAACCCAAACTTTCCTTGTTGCATCATCAATAAAAGTAACATAATAACTTGAACCCCAAGAGATGATACCTGAGCCCCCCACACATCAGAATGTACCAGCTCTAACTTACTCTCTTTCTTCGTAGGTCCAACCTTGAGAAACCTTACTCGCTTCTGTTTCCCATATATGCAGTTTTCACAGAAATCCAAACCTGTTTCTGTATATCCAGGCAAATTCTTCTTTATGATGTTCATGCCCTTATGGCTCATATGACCGAGCCTATAGTGCCATAATGTTGTATCTGCATCTGAAGCCACAAGATTACAATCATTAGTATTATCAGTGGTTAAATACAAGGTTCCAACCTTCTTACCTCTTGCCACCACAAGAGCACCCTTGGTAACCTTCCAAGAGTCTGCTGTAAATATCACAGTACAACCATCACTTCCCAACTGCCCTGCCGATATCAAATTTCTCCTTAATGTAGGCACATGTCTGACATCCTTCAATAGCCATGTATTCCCATTCTCGCATCTTAACCTAATGTAACCTTTTCCAACTATGCCGCAAGGCTCATCATCACCAAGAAAACATGCCCAAAATCCCTTGAACATAATCAACAAAATAATGCCTATGTGGAGTAAAGCATGAAAAGAAGCCCCGAATCTAAAACCCAAGATTCAAGTAATATTATGCAAAGAAAGAATCAAAGCATCCCGACATACATTACCCGATGCCACATTTGCCTCCTTGTTTTCTTCCCGTTGTTTCTTCTTATCCCAAGCTCCCAACAATTCCTTCTTTGCATGCCCAAAGCTTTCCACAATTCCAAAGATACAATCTTGTTCTTGGATTTTGACCTTGCCCGATCTTTTGATTTTCCACGGTTTCCTCTATTCTTTCTCCTCCTCTAGTTTCCACTATCAAAGCATTCCCAAGTAGAAGATTCCCTGCAGCTTCTTCTTCGCATTTCCTCGCTTAGAATCACCCCTACAACATCCTCAAACTTCAACTTCGAGTTAGCTGAACCGAGTTACTTACCGCCATTACCTAAGTTATTCCAACTCTCGTGTAAAGAGCATAGAATTAATAAAGCCCTAACTTCTTCATCAAATTCTATCAGAATCAAGCTAGCATATTCACAACCGTATTGAAATCATTTAAATGATCGCTACATCGAACTATTCTCGACATCTTCATATTAAACAACTTTTCATTAAAAATATCTTATTAGAGGCGAGAGGGTTTTTCATACAACTTCCTAATGCATCCATTAGATCTTTTGTAGTCTTTTCCTTTGAGACATTAAATAATACCGAAGATGCAAGACTCAGGATCGCTCCAAGTGCTTTCCTATCCAAAGAAATCCCATTCCGCATCTATCATACTCGAGGGTTTGTTCACCTTCTCGATAACGGAGTATAAAGATCCTTTTGATAAAGGTAATCTTCCATCCGCATCTTCCAAAGACTGAAATTCTCGCCTGCTGAATTTATCAACCCTAGATCTTCCTTCATCTCGCCATAGCTCCCACTCAAGCTAAAAATTTCCCGCGATTCAACACTTCAGCAAACCAAACCAGCTCGATACCAATTGTTAGGAAATAAGAGATAAAATATGTGGAATAATCCCTCACATAATCGCAACAGTAGAAACTAATATGCAGAAAAATATTACAGATCTGAAATAAAAGTGCAGAATAAATAACACAACATAGAGAGACAATATTTAACGTGGTTCACCCAATTTGGGCTACGTCCACCAAGAATCACTTGCTCAGATTTTATTACAAGCCTTCACTCTCTCAATACAATACCCAGATCCGTTTGGAGCTATGCTCAACAAACTCTATAGAATTCAAACCCGAATTCAAAACACATCTGTAATACATTTGCTTGTACATCTATCATATGCATAAGACCATATAAATAGACAACTGCTTAAGTAGTTTGATACAAAACCGTGGGTATCAAAACCAAGGGCGAAAAACCGTGGGTATCAAAACAATGGGAAAAAGACCGAAAAAACCATGGGCCCAAAAACAGCCCATAACGGTTACCCATTACCCATGGGTTAATAAACCACCCATGAAAATTTGCTTCGGGGGCTTCGCCCCGAACCCCTTCCATCGGGGGGGCTTCAACCCCCCGAACCCCCCTGACCCGCTCACCGGCGAGCGGGACCGCCGTAAAAATACCCGAGTGTAACACATGGAAGGTGTACCATACTCTAACATGAAAATAGGCTCCACAAACATAACATCATGGCCTTATACCAACTCTGGTATGAAAGGTCCACTATAGAATCCTATAATCCCGTATCATCCCTAAGATAATCCACCCTGCACAAATGGTGCTAACTCTCCTACTTAACTGAAATCATGTGAGAGCTAGGCTTCTCATACTATATCTTGAATGTGTGTGGAGGAAAATTATCAAGACCTATGAGTTAATCATGAGACAATAAGGGGGCTGTATATAGTCCACCTGCCTTACATTAAATGTGAAAGAATTAACCATGGGTCACTTTCATCTCTCCAAATTAACACGTGGGTGAGGTGCTCATGGAGGCATGAAGGATGAAAGAAGAGGTGATGTTGTGCCCATATCGATTAAAAAAACATGGTCCCGTAATCTTAGACTTGTCATAGTGACAAACGTATATGCACGTATAAAGTTGAGGAGATCCTCCTCAACTCTGCCATATGAACCTCTCGACATGATCTGTAGGTCTCATGGAAGCTCCACTCATAGAAGAATAATGCACATGTCGCAATATCTCCATCCTCCACATGAATGACACAAGGGAGAGAAGATCATCTCATCCATCATCATGGCAGCATAAGCTATTTCATCACAGGTATGTGGCCATGTGGTAAATCTCACTAGAGTGTCGGTTCTTGGAGTACCACAAGAAAATGAGATCTCGACAGATCTCACCAAAAATTCGGATGACCAACATAAAGATAAACTCATGGATGATCTCGAACCTATAGTGATCAAGAATTCTCATGTGCAAAAATCTGGTCACACCCACATACATCATTCTCCAGGTGATCAATCCTTAATAATTAAACTCCTCACGAGGAAGTCGGAACGTCCTCTCCATCCCCTCATAGTAAAAGAAAAGGGAAAGATGGTTTATGTCATGGGGATGGAGAGGAAATGTAACCACCCTAGGTGCTCCCGTAGGTAATCCCCTCAAATTCAAATTCCTAGAGATTTAAACTTCATCTCCATCATCACGAAAGTTAGTAGAAACTCACCAAGAGGACAAGCCACCCCGCACTCTAAAGCACTATGTTGGTCTCTCCCATACCAACGATGTGGAGATCATCGATAATCGTATAGTTACCCATCATGATGCTCACTTGGGAACCGTCGTGTGCCTCTCATAGACTCTCCATTGGCTATAAACCCGTTGAGGCCCAAAAAAGTTTTTCCTCTGTAATCCTCACAAACCAATGAGGCATCAATACGATCCATGGGTTTCCCCACTCTGAAATAAGTACCCCAACTTGTCAACGACCCTACATAAATCCTCTAATCCTAAATGTCCTTATACATCATAGTACTAGACAATGTGGCTATAAGCCCGAGGAAGTCTCCTCCTCAACACTATCCAATGCAACCCCATCTCCATCATCCATCTCGCGAGTCTCTATCTCCTCACCTCTATCACCCTTGCTCTCCTCATAAGTCATCATGGTGTGCTCTGTGTCTGCAACAAACAACCCATCGGAATAGGAGTCATCAAATATCCCACTTGTCTCATACCTTGTGATGTCACCATGACCCACAAGAGGCTGCGTTCCTTCACAATTCAACCACTGCAACGACATGCTTCTTTCTTCACCAATCACATCTTTTGCGATCTGCCCTTGTATACCCTGAAATCTGATTTCTTTGTTTTCCTTAAATTTTTTTGTTTATCCACATGAGGGATGAATGCAAATTTCCCAAAAGATGGAAGCCAATATGTCCAATGAATGATTCCAACTTCAAGTAACCCAAATGTACAAACACATTCAAGTACTTCACATCTCTTAATGATAATAAAGAAATGAGTTACCTTCTTTATGCAAGACATGTCTTTTAGTGGAAATAACTCATCAGTTCCTTGTGTGTTGGGAATACACATGGCTGCTCCCTCATCATACTTTATTCTCTTTCCCCATATTTTCATTTCACCATAAATTCAAGAGAAAGGGAAATCAATATTAGAACTCATGCATCCATAAAATTTATCATAAGGAACTTCATACCCTTTGTTGTACCCATGTATTCTTGTCACGAGAGAAGACAACACATCTAAAATAACATAATTGGGGCTGCTCATCATACCTTTGCAACTAAGAATTTCTTATATAGGATCAACATCTTCATTCTCCTTTGATTTTTCAACCCATGCATCATTGTTTTCCTTAACATCATGTAACCATTGCATCCGAAAATATTCTTACATGTAGCAAATTCAACCTCAATAAATACACCACATACCTCATGTCCTTTCAATATCATGGGCCCCTGCATTATTTTCTTTGCCAACATATGTTTATTGGCTAAATCAAGAGCAATGTGAATGGAAGATGTGTTTATTCCATCTAGCATACCTTGAAACATGATTATGAAATAGTCTTCCTCAATCAACCAAGCATGTAAATGTTGTCCCAAATAATAGAAACATGGCAACAACATAGGAGAACTCAACAAGCTAGGAATATGGTAACCATTCTCATACCTTAGGATGCTAAAGTCATGAATGCACCTTGAATTCAACTCTTCTTTTTAAAAAAAAAGTGCACCTTGATTCTTTGAGCACTTTGAGGACCAAATGCCCTCACTAACCCTTCCAAGGGTTCCACCATGTAGCTGGTATAAAAGTCATGGGCTCTATTAATAAAACATTTTCTCCTCTCTTTATGATCTAGCTGTTATATACAATCCAAAAGAGGCTAAAGATGATCAAAAATATTCTCTTTCCTTTTTAGCAATAAAAAAACCAACACTAGTACTGTTGGTGCAAATCAAGCAAAGACACCCATGGATGTTGATCAAATTTCTAGTTTGACATTTTGGACATCCAGTGTGATTGCACAACATTGAATCTCTTCCCCAAGTGTGGGACTTGTAAAAATGGGAAAAGAATCTCTAGGTTAGAGGCTGGTTCCTCAACTCCTCTGATCAGGTGTATTACTTGCAAGTTGCAGAGGTTTTAAACTCAAAATCCTACTCTAAATTCCAAAGGGGACAGAGATAGAGAATGCAAAAATGAAACTAATGCTAATAAGGTGATGCACCAAAGGAGTGGTTAGCATTTTTTACTTCTGAAAATTGACACAGATCATAGAAATGCAACAAACATCATGCACAAATTGATAAAATGTAATGAAAGGTCAGAAATGAAGCAAACAACACAAACAGAGGATTGAAACTCATTCACAGAGCTTGCATTGTCATTTCCAATATCAAAAATACATGCATTACAACATCAGAGAGGTAGAAAACATGTTACAGTCTTGGAAGAGGTCTGATATTCCACAAAATCACTTTTCAAGGTGAAGGAGGGAGCCTGCAAAACATAAAAATGTCCAACCCTTCAAAAATGAGCCAAAACTGGCTTTTACAATGCAAAAACATGAGCCCAAGAGAGAGAAACGTGGGAAAACGTGAGAGGAGCTCCAACCACCAACCAAAATGCAATAAAATAGCATGGGCATCCTTACAGGTCCATTCCTTGACATTTTTCACCATGCTGGGAGAGAATGCGAGCCATGCTGCATTAAAAATGGTGGTTGAAATGTCATTTTTGTTCATTACCACGTGCCAGAGGTGTTTTTCAATTTTATCTCTCCAAATCCATCAAAATACAAAATTGATCCCAGAATATTGTAGATAATTTCACCATCTTTTTCGTTGATATAAAGAACGTGAAAAACCGAGCTCTGGATCGAAAGTTATGGCCGTTTGAAAATTTAGGGCAAAACAGGCCAAAACGGGTTGGCGGGCCAAAAATTTGAAATTTTCCACTTTTTTGCATTTGGGAAAATTTCCCCAAAAACCTCCATGCCCCACCGATCTGGTGCCATGTGGCACATTTTGATTGATGGGCCTTAATGCTTCATTTTCCATCATTTTGGCCTTTGGAAAATTTCCCAAAATTCTCCGCCGGTTGGGATGACCGAGGACACATGGCATGATGTGATTTGCCGCAGGATTTTTTCTCTATCTACTTCGTCACTTTTGACCATATTTTTTGACTTGGACACGTGGAAAAACCCTATTGGACGCGGGTTTTTCCTTTTGAATTTTTTCCTGCGGGCCTATCTTGCATTTTTTTTTGCCACCACTGGACACGTGGCAAGATCCCATTGGCTCGCGTTTAGGGGGGAATTTTCCTTTGAAATTTTCCCTTGATTTTGCTTGGGAAAAATCTCCCAATTTCTCCAATTTCTCTCCCGTGATCCACAAGTTTAAGACATTTCCCAATCTTTCTCCCGGGTTTCCATTCCGCCTCTGGGACGCGGACACATGTGGCTCCCATTTGATGGGGCAAAAATTAACTTACGCCCTCGCCGACAAAATCACTTTTGCCAAATTTCAATATTCCTCCTCCCCCTCCGCCACTCCTCCTTGGCCTAAGGACACATGGCATAGTGTGATTGGGTGTGGGCCTTTCCTGGAGATTTTTCCATGGTGCCAACACTTAGTCAAATTTTCTAATTTCTCCCCTTGGACACGTGGAAGATCCAATTCGCCGGCGGGCCTTCGGGGTGAAATATTCCTTCTAAAATTTTCCAAACACTTGGTAAAAATTCCAAGTTTTCCTCCACCTTCCACCCTCCCGAGGACACGTGGCCTCATCTTATTGGCCATGGGCCTTTCAGGGAAAATTTCCCACAAAATCTCCGCCGAGCCATAACTTCAAAAATACATGGAGTTAGGAGGAAAACTTTACCTTTCTGGAAAGATGAGAAAAATCTCTATCCAATGGTGCCATTTCCAGAAGGTCTTGAGTGCCTAAAAAAAAAAAATTATGACTGAGGCACAAGAGAGGGAAGAATGAAGGGAGTTAGCCACAAAATGTGCAAGGGGAACATTTTGGATAACAATTTTGGTGACTCAGAGGGGTCATCTACCTGCTGGATGAAGTTACCAGTTGCCTGAAACAATCCATTGGGCATGGAGTCATTAAATTCTCTGCTTGGTACCCCAACTGATTAGAACACTACAAGGAGGAAGATGGAAGGTAGAACACCATCTGATGGAGCAAGGCCTGCAAAACACATTTCTTGGAACAGCAAGCTTGTGCCAAAGCACTTAGGGAAAGCAAAGCTAATCTACAACAAAACAATGTGCATAAGCACTTGGAGGAATGAAAACCTAAGCTAATATGTACAAGGTGGAGAATTTCCTTCAGTAGCAATGCTTTAGATGGATTCCATTGACTGGAATCTGTAATTCTTCACCATCCAATGTAGACAATTGGAAGGCATTGTTGTCCTTACACTTTGTGACCATGTATGGGCCACTCCAAATGGCATCAAATTTTGAATGCCTCCCGGTTTTGCTCTGTCTGCATCCCATTTTAACACTAGATCTCCAACTTGGAAAGATCTATCCTTGGCCTTTCTATCAAAGGTCTTCTTTATCAAAGCTTGATCCCTCTCCATTGCTTGGGATGCCTGATTTTGATTTCTTGGAGCTCCATCAATTCTGCATATCTAACCTCCATGGGCTCAAAATCCAACAACTCCAACTGTTTCATGAGTTCCAATGTTGGCAACTCAAGTGACATGGGCAAAATTGCCTCTCTTCCATAAACAAGCTTGAATGGAGAGTTACCTGTAGATCTCTTGGGAGTTATCCTATCAACCCATAAGGCTGATTTCAACTTAGTATGCCAAGACCTCTGATTTTCATCAAGAGTCCTCCTAATGATCCTTAACAAGTTCTTGTTTGTAGATTCAGCTTGGCCATTACCCTGAGGGTAATAATTTGATGAAGTGCTTAGGTAGATCCCATTCTTGACAGCCCATTCAGTTACCTTGGACCCAATGAATGCCAATGCATTATCTGATATTATTGTAGTAGGTATGCCAAATCTGGTTGCTATTCCCTCATAGAAGTCAGGATGCTAGATTCATTTGCTTCCTTGAGTGCTACTGCTTCAGTCCACTTGGTGAAGTAATCGTTGTTGTTAGAATCCATTTGTGCCCTTGGCTTGAATTTGGATTAATGACTCCAATGAAGTCCAAACCCCATTACATGAATGGCTGGTCAACTGAAATTGGATGCAATGGAAGGGCAGCTAGTCTCTCCTTACCCGTGAAGAATGCACAATTCTTGCACCTCTTGATCCATGCATAACAATCACTGAAAATCTTGGGCCAATAATAGCCAGCCCTCATGATCTTTAGAGCTATCACTCTCGGTGCAAAATGACCACCAGCTGATCCACCATGGAACTCTTCCAACACCCTGTGAATCTGATTTGTACTAATGCATCTCAGCAACACTCCATTCACATCCCTTTTGAACAAAACACCATCAACAAGGGCATATGGGACAACCTGCAATCTGAAGTGTCTTCTTTTGGTCTTGTTCATCTCTGGAGGGCATAGACCTGTGTTTAGGAAGTGCATTATGTCTTGGGTCCAGCAAGGAGTGAGGACACCATCATTTTCCTCTTGAGTGCTTCCTTGCTCATGGCTGTCTTGCAATGCCAAAACAACCTCCTTCTCATTGCATGCTTCCTTGTGTTTATTCAAGACCAGCTGCTCACACAATCCTTTTCCTCTGACCAACTTGGTGACTTTGATCTCAATGTCATACTCCATGACACGAGTAATCCAACCTGCTCTCTTTTCATTTAGGTCTTTGTTGAGGAGGAAGTCTTTAACTCCCACATGAGAAACCAACAATTGAACCTTGTTGTTTGAAACTAGATGCTTGAATTTCTTCAAGCTCTTGATTACTGCAAGAACATGCTTCTCAATGAAAGAATACCTCACCTCATAGTCCTCTAGGCTTTGGCTAAAGAAATCAATTGGCTGCTCATCATTGTCTTTGTTCTGCTTGTACCAAAATTGCAGAAATAGTATCATCACCCCCAAATGCATAGAGGATGAAATCCTTGGAGAAATATGGGTTAATGAGAGTTGGGGCTTGAGAGATGGCTTCTTTGATTGCTTCAAAACTTTCCTTGCCTTCTGTTGTCCATTTGAAAGCTATGATTTTCTTTAACATCTTGGTGATAGGCTTGACTAGGGCTGCAAAATTTGGGACAAACCTCCGAACAAAATTTATTCTCCCAAGAAACTTTGAAGGGCCTTCTTGTGGCTTGGCAATGGTAGTGCTCTTATGGCTTCAACTCTTTCTAGATCAATTACTAATCCTTCTCTTGGAGACAATGTGGCCAAGGAGCTTTCCTTCATGGGCTAGAAAAATACACTTTTTAGGATTCAAGGATACCCAAATCTTCTGCACCTTTGGAACACTTGTCTCAAATGAAAGAGATGGTCTACTGCATTTTTGAAAAAAAAAAGTGATATCATCAAGATATATCAGCACCATGTTGTTAATCAAATCCTTGAACGCCATGTCCATTGCTCTTTAGAAAGTAGCTCCAGTGTTGGACAACCCAAATGGCATTTTCCTGTATGCATAAGTTCCCCATTTGGTTGTAAAGGCTGTCTTGAACTGATCCTCTTCTTTCACCATAATCTGATTGTACCCGAATAGCCATCAAGTAATGAAAACCTCTCAGAGCCAGCAACAACTTGTAAAATCTGCTCCATAGAAGGAAGTGGATAATGATCCTTGAGAGATGCTCTATTCAAATCTTTGAAGTCAACACACAATCTGATTTCCCACTCTTCTTTCTAACTGGAACCAAGTTGGCCACCCAACTAGAATGCTTGATAGGGAATATGATACTTGACTCTATCAACTTATTCAATTCTTTTCTCATGAGAGGCTCCATGTGTGGATTGACTAGCCTTTGTTTTTTCCTGATGGGTTTAGTACTTGGATCCAATTCAATGGTGTGTTGAGCTAACTCGGGTTGAAACCTTTCAAATCTTCATAGCTCCAAGCAAACACATCAGGGAATTCTTGACAAAGTTGTATGAACTCATACCTTTCTCGCTCAGTTGTCACTTTACCAACTTGGAGTGATTTGCCTTCTTCCACCAAGATGGACACCGAATCTTCTCCCTTGACTTGGATGTTTGCTTTCTCCTTCCTAAACTGATCATTAGGATTGAAAATGGACTCCAAAGTAATAAGTCCCTTTGGTAGTTTGTTGGTTCTCAGCTGTACCACTTGGTCACCATACTACTGTTCCAACTTTTCCTGATTTTTAGCTGAGAACTCAGCCTCTTCTTGCAAGAAATGGATGATTTGTTGATCATTTTCAAACACTTGCCAACTCACACTATTTTTTAGCATTGAAGGCCTTACAATCACATGGATGTTTGGCTATACCTTGTCTTTTTGATGCTTTCAACAACATCAAAGGCTGCTCCAACTGCTGCAAGCCTGTCAGCAGCTTGGTTCTCTTTTCTAGGAATGGATTTGATGCTAAAACCCTCAAAATCTTCAATGAGGTCCCACACCCTATTTTTATAGCACTTGAGCAGATCATTCTTGGTATCATGCTACCCCTTAACTTGGTTGACAATCAACTCACTGTCACCAAAGACTTGCAAGTTCTTTATTCCTCTCTTGATTGACCAATGTAATCCTTGTATCAAAGCTTCATATTCAGCAGTGTTATTAGAGCATGCAAACTGAAATCTAAAAGCTGAATAATACTTAACTCCTTGGGGTGAAACAAGCATGGCTCCCCCTCCTGCACCTTGTCTACTCCTTGATCCATCAAAAACAATTACCATACCTCATTGTCATCCTTGTGGTCTGGCTTGGTGATGCTAGGAATAGGATGATTTTCTTCATGCATGCAATAGACTCCTAGCTCAGATTCTTCTATTTCTTGATAAGGATCAAAAGCATGCACCTTGCTTTGCCCATTCATCAAGATTCAAATATGGGATGCTTCCAACCTTGGTGTCAGCTTCATCAGTGCTTGGATAATCCTCTTGATCAAACGTTGAACAATTGGTATTGATTTGGCTTGGAGTGTGAGGCTCAATGTGAAAGTTTGCAATAGGTTAGATCTAATTGTGGCCTTTAGTTCCATATCTTGTTCTGAACAACATGTGTGACCAATCAGTAGATAAGTAACCTCCAATCTTAGCTATGAAATCCCTTGACAAACATAGGGCAAAGAGTGGTGGAAGGTCTATTACCGAGACATCTTGCAAAACAACAACATTGGGGCATGCATGCAAAGTAAGACTCAAGTTTTTTATCACTCCAACTATTGTTACTGCTGTCCCATCCAATTGCACTACCCCTTTGGATATGACTTCATATTGAAGCCCCAACTGATCAGCTATTTTCTTGGGCATTACTCAACTACTTGCCCGGAATCAATCATGCAATTGTGTACTAATTGGTTTCCAATGATCAATGAAACATAGAATGGAGGGGGCTTCAACATTTTACCTTGCTGTCCTCCATGATTCCCCTCAGGTTGGGCAGCATTTGTGAGTACCTTCTCTTGCATTTGGACCTGCTGATTTGAAGTTGACCAGTCCTTTCATGGAAGCAGCTTGTAGCAAATCTCTTTGGCTCGGGATGGATAGTGATTCCCACATTGATATGTTTACATTTGTCTTCTTCATCTGATCAATGATGTTGAATGGAGATGAAGCATCTCTCTGTTGTCCCTTGGCCTACACATTCATTCCTTGCACATGGGCAGCAACAACTGGCATTTGAGTTGGCCTAGGAGCTGTTTTAGGCAGCCCTTGCGTGTTTGGAACTGCATTTTGTTTGCCAATAATTTGTGGAGTGGTAGAAGGTTGTGGATTACTTGGAGCCAATGGTTGTTCTTCACCCAAATTTCTCCTTTTTGACCTTGTGTTGGCTGCAACACTTTGGGAGATTGTTTGATTCATGCCACAAAAATCTTCTTCGCCTGCTAGTTTACAAGTGTGGTATCATTTGGAGCTGATTGTTGCTGGAATGTTTCTTGTTGTTGGTTATTTCCTTGACTCCCTTCACCCTCCACACCAGTAGTTGTTACCATTAATGCTTGATTTAAGGCACCATTGAAGCACATAGATTGGTTGTGAGGTTCATTGCATGGGAAACACCAATCATACTCTTGAGCTATGTTGTTTTGCACTGGCACTATTGCTTTAGAGGTAGATGTAGCATTGGGATTATAGGGCTGAAATGGTCTATTGGCAGGAGGTCTTGCTTGATTTTGATTTGCAACTAGATTGGGTGGTCTTTGAGGCTGGTATGGCTGCCTGTTAGGCTGAGCTTGAGGCTGGAAAGAAGGTCTAAAACCTTGGGCTTGCTGCCTCTTGAGTGTAACCAGCTCATTGCCTAAATTTTGCAATTGCTTCATGACTTCTTGAAGTTCATTTGAGGCACTAGAAGATGAAGTAGAAGCTTCACTTGAATTATGATTTCTAGGAGTGGGAATAGGAGCTAAAATAGGCACTTGACTAGTACTTGGGCTCTCTAAACTTGGATATAATGGCATTGGAGGCCTAGGAGCTAGCTTGCCAACTTGAATCAAACAATTTTCAGCTCTAATGGCAATGCTATAAGCAACAGGGATAGTTGTGCCCCCATGGATTGAATTAACATAGAAATATCAGAATTTAGAGCTTTAAGGTAATATAGAAAAGCACCTTCTGTTGTTGGCCTTACTGCCACTGGAATTCTCTCCCAAGTCATTTGAAACCTGAAGTTGAAGTCAGTCAGCTGCTCATTGGGAGCTCTCTTGATGGTTGTCAACTGTTCCAAAAGGGACAAGTTATCTCCCTTTTCTCCAAACTGCTCATGGAGGGCTATACATAGTTGGTTCCAATTTTGGATAGAACCTGAGGCAAGACTCCTGAACCATTGCAAATCCTTCCCTTTGAATGAAGATGCCAGCAATTTGACAACAACTTGCATCTCATTAATCTCATGGATTGCACAAATATTAGCAATATCCTTGACATGATCACCAGGAGTGGTCTGATTCTCTCCAGTAAAGTATGGAATGTTCTTCAATGCTACAACTGGGATTGGATTTTGTGCATTGAGAGCAAGTGGGCTGCTGCTAGTGAAATTGACATAGGGGTTGTTTTGTGCCATTCTGATTGGCCTTAGAACCCTTGTTGATTGAATGAAAGGCCTACCAGGTGGAGGAGTTGATAGAGTTCTGTTTGGTGGAGATGGAGACCTTTGAATTCTCCTCCCTCTTTGCCTTCTTCTTGGAGATAATTGTAGATACTCAAACAACACCTCTTCTTCTCCAACTCTTGACCTTGTGGTGATTCTTCTCATGAGTTTTCAGGTCTGCACTGCTAAAACTAGCTGATTCTTCTTCCTTGGAGTCGCCAGATGTGTAATTTAGGGCTCTTTTAAGCAAGAAACTTACAAAAATGCACATCAATTTTTTGTAATGAAGATGAAGACCTCTAAGGTCCCACCGGGCGTGCCAAAACTATTGGTGCAAATCAGCAGCACCCCTGGATGTTGATCAAATTTCTAGTTTGACATTTTGGACATCCAAGTGTGATTGCACAACATTGAATCTCTTCCCAAGTGTGGGACTTGTAAAAATGGGAAAAGAATCTCCAGGTTAGAGGTTGGTTCCTCAACTCCTCTGATCAGGTGTATTACTTGCAAGTTGCAGAGAGGTTTTAAACTCAAAATCCTACTCTAAATTCCAAAGGGACGAGAGATAGAGAATGCAAAAAACTGAAACTAATGCTAATAAGGTGATGCACCAAAGGAGTGGTTAGCATTTTTACTTCTAAAATTGACACAGATCATAGAAATGCAACAAACATCATGCAAAACTGATAAAATGTAATGAAAGGTCATAAATGAAGCAAACAACACAAACAGAGGATTGAAACTCATTCACAGAGCTTGCATTGTCATTTCCAATATCAAAAATACATGCATTACAACATCTGAGAGGTAGAAAACATGTTACAGTCTTGGAAGAGGTTTGATATTCCACAAAATCACTTTTCAAGGTGAAGGAGGGAGCCTGCAAAACAAAAAAATGTCCAACCCTTCAAAAATGAGCCAAAATTGGCTTTTACAATGCAAAAATGAGCCAGGAGAGAGAAACATGGGAAAACATGAGAGGAGCTTCAACCACCAACCAAAATGTAATAAAACAACATGGGCATCCTTACAGGTCCATTCCTAACATTTTTCACCATGTTGGGAGAGAATGCGAGCCATGCTTGCATTAAAAATGGTGGTTGAAATGTCATTTTTGTTCATTACCACGTGCTAGAGGTGTTTTTCAATTTTCTCTCTCCAAAATCCATCAAAATACAAAATTGAGCCTAGAATCTTGTAGATAATTTCACCATCTTTCTGTTGATATAAAGAACGTGAAAAATTGAGCTCTGGATCGAAAGTTATGGCCGTTTGAAAATTTAGGGCAAAAACAGGCCAAAACGGTTGGCGGGCCAAAAATTTGAAATTTTCCCACTTTTTGCATTTGGGAAAATTTCCCAAAAATCTCCATGCCCCATCGATCCGGTGCCACGTGGCATGATTCGATTGGATGCGGGCCTTCTGTGCTTCATTTTCCATCGTTTTGGCCTTTGGAAAAATTTCCCAAAAACTCCGCCGGCTGGGTGACCCGAGGACACGTGGCACGATGTGATTTGCTGCGGGATTTTTTCTCTATCTACTCTGTCACTTTTGACCATCTTTTCTGACTTGGACATGTGGCAAAACCCTATTGGACGGGATTTTTCCTTTTGAATTTTTTCCTGCAGCTGTCTTGCATTTTTTTGCCGCCACTAGACACGTGGCAAGATCCCATTGGCTCACGTTTAGGGGGGGAGGATTTTCCTTTGAAATTTTCCCTTGATTTTGCTTGGGAAAAATCTCCCAATTTCTCCCCCGTGATCGAAGACATGTCGGTTCCAAGACACGTGGCCTGGGGTTTCCTTTCTCTAACCTTTGGGACCTTGGGGCAAAAATTAACTTTGCGCCCTCGCCGATCACTTTTGCCAAATTTCCAATCTTTCCTCCGCCCTCCGCTTTGCTCCTTTCCTCTAGAGACATGTGGCGTAGTGTGATTGGGCGCGGGCCTTTCCTGGAGATTTTTCCATGGCACCAACACTTAGTCAAATTTTCTAATTTCTCCCCTTGGACACGTGGTAGCATCCAATTCGTCGACGGGCCTTCGGGGTGAAATATTCCTTTTGAAATTTTGCCAAACACTTGGTAAAAATTCCAAGTTTTCCTCCACCTTCCGCCCTCCCGAGGACACGTGGCCTCATCTTATTGGCTCATGGGCCTTTCAGGGGAAAATTTCCCACAAAATCTCCGCCGGTTCATAACTTCAAAAATACATGGAGTTAGGAGGAAAACTTTACCTTTCTGGAAAGCTGAGAAAAAGCTCTATCCAATGGTGCCATTTCCGAGGAAGGTCTTGAGTGCTCGAAAAGCAAAAATTATGACCGAGGAACAAGAGAGGGAAGAATGAAGGGAGTTAGCCACAAAATGTGCAAGGGGAACATTTTGGATAACAGTACCTTGAGATTTACTCTCCCTTCTTGAACCATAGTCCCCAATGAAGGAATCGTGCTTGACAACAAAAGACTTTGAATTCCTTCTTTGGCTTATAAAATCAGTCACAAAGTTTTCAACATTAGAATTGTTAGTTTTGGATAATTGCCACATATTACCAGGATCCCATAGCTTATAATGCCCTTGAGCCCTTGTATCTATTAAGTGAGCTAAAACTTGCCACCATATATCATCCACCAGATGCTCATATACACATAGTTGGAGCAATGGTCCAACAAAATCCATGATGAAAACTTCGTCATCTACCATACCATGCATCTCATGATGGAAGTAAATTGAAATAGGCAACAATAAATAAGACACATTGGAGGATACTTATCTCGATTGGTCACACATGTTAGTGTGCTCTTCATACCCTTTAAGGCCATCAATGTCCTCCATGTGTTCAAGATAGACATATGTTGAGATGCCCCCAACATTGTTTCGAGTGCATGTTGAAAGTATCTGAAAGATGATCAATAGTTGCTGGTTTGGAAATTACAGCAGGCTACAATTTTACACAAGTGTCCATGTGAGGCTCCTCCTCATGTGCCAGCTGCTCCATAGAGTCTTCTTTCATGGGTGTAGGCTTCCTTGCATCATTTTCCCACATCTTTTCCTTGAACTCTTGTTGGTGTTGTCTTGCTTGGGTGGCTATCAATCTAGTAGCTCTAGCTCCGCTATTCCATTCCTCACACCATTTTAGAGTTTCCATTACATCCTCTTTGCTTGCATATACAAATTCCTTCTCCTGAGCTGGAATAATTTCTCCAACAAGCAAAGTTTCACTAATGCGATTATTTTTCTCAATGGAAATCATACCTTTTTCTCTAGAAGCTTCTTCTTCTTCAAGTGAGTTCCTTTGTAACTCAGGTACCGACATATGATGATCTTGCTTGGGCTTGCTACCAATCTTCATTATGCAATAATCTATGGAAATGGCATATTATCTCTGAAACCCTTACTCAAAGATTGATATTTCCTCCAACAAGAATCCTCATCAAACACCTCTATTGGCCACCCTTTATCACTATTCTCACCATGTTCCTTATTGTCCCTAGATCTGTTTTGATTCACATTCTGAGTGAGTTGGCTCAAATAAAGGTTAGTGGCTTCTGTTGTTTCACCATGTTGGTGAACATTTCCTTCATAAACCCCCCTTTGAGATCTTTCCAAACTACCATATTTAACAAACACAGGATGGAGGAACAACAAATCTGATACCATTGAAATATCCCTAATGGGATACCACTTAAAAATGTAAAAAATATTGAAAACTTGCAACCACATAAAATACCGATTTTACCATATTTTTACGGTTGGGGAAGAGAACTAAAGAAACTTAATATTTGCCAAAAGTCCACCCAAAATACTAGAATATTTAAATAGAGCTTGATATTATTATAAAGGACATAAGGAAACTATTTTTGGACTTTTTACGAGAGATTAAACTACTGCTAGAAAAAGCACAATGTGCCCTAGACAACGAGAAAACTAAAGAGGCTCGTAACTCTCCAAATACTAGAGCAGAAATTAAGGGTCTTTGGAAATAACAGTGACAAATATAGGAAATAGTATTTCCACCTTCAAATCTGGGAATGGCCGACTGGAAAACCCTCCAAATAAAGGCTGCACCTTCAGATCTGGAAATGGCCATCTAGAAAACCCCCAAATAAAGGTCATAAGTCGCCATGATTGGAAGAGGGGTTAGTAATTGATGGATGCACCTTCAACGAGCTGACACCTTGCCCAAATGGCTGTCGTGAATCTGATCTAGAAGCCCACTGATTATCTTCCTCAAATGCCTCGAAAACCCCAGAATCCATCCTCTGAAACCTCTGTTAATGTCTACCTGCACGGCCCTGAAAGCGGCTCCAAAATGATAGACTAGGGTAGATCTCTCACTACCGAAGAATGCCCTGCTAGCTAGGGACAAGTCTCTCACCACCGAAGCTAGGGTCCCTGTGGGATTTGACTCCACAAGCTATAGAAGTGCAACAATAGCAACTGCACGAGAAGGGGTCAATAAAATGTATATGCAAAAATTTCCTTTCCTTACTCTCTAGCTCCTTATATACATTCCAAGGAAAAAGATCCCCAATAGACCAAGACGCGTTTCATTCCACGAAGGGGTCAATAAAATAAAAGTAACTAAAGTTACTTTTTCCCATTTAAGTCGCTAAGGTCCAAAGTGACCCCCAAATGCCAAACACGACTATTAGTACCATGTGACCCCTTCTAAGTAGCCCCTAACGTCCCCCCCCTGGATATGACAATGGCTTGGACTTCGCTTGACCCTTAGGCCTTTGACACAGGAAAAGGGGACATTAAAGGATGGACCCTTACTCATTTAACATCTGGATTGGTGAACATACCTTCTTCTTGAGAGACTTGGATGGGGAGTTTCTCGAATTTCCTATTAATGGCAGGCACTTGAAACATTTCTGGATTGATTCCCGAGAATCAAGGTGAGCATACTTTTTTACAAAGTGTATAGTTTGTTGGTTGCATTCTATCTTTTGTGTTTTTACTCATTCTGGTCTTTGGTGACCTGGTTTTACTAGTTCCTCGGCTCGTTTTTAGAAGATGGTTCTTGTTTTTTGCTCTGCAAGCTAACTCCTTTGCCCAATGGATGTTTTTGGCACTTGGTATATTATTTGGTTCTTGTGGCACTCACAGGGAGTGCCCATCCCCAAGTCGGAGCCGATGTTGGTGCTCAAATTAGTCTCGCCCCGTTTTCCATTAAAATCCCTCAGTTTGCGGCCTTTGTCACATTTTTCTCTCCCGTGTTTGAGCTTGAAAACTCTGTCCTCCATTTGGTTGCCATGATTGGTTCCTCCTTGGTCGAAGGTCACTTAAAAACCCAATTTTTTTATTTGTTCCTCTGTCCATCTGAAGGTGTCTATCAATTGGGCGTAAAACTCGAGTTATTCCTTCCCTTCCATTTTCCACATCATGTGTGTTCTTATCCCCTGCCATTTTTGTCCTGGTACTTGAAGAAATGTGAATGGATATAGCTCGGATGGTTATGTGTGAACCTTACAACATTTCCAAATTCTTTGTCCTTGAAGAAAATTTCATCTCCAAGCTCAAATAGTGGTTTTCCTGCATTTTTACGGCTTGACGGGTGTGTTTCGCTGTCAATTTAAATCTCTGCATTAGAGGAAACGTGGCCCTTTTTGGCTAGATGCGGCTTGGTGGGGCACTCTAAACCTTTGTGGATCGTTTTAACCCAAAACTTGTCCACGTGGAGGAATGGCTCTCATTTGAAGACTCACCTTTTTGTTTGGCCTTGGAGTTATGTTTGGGAGGACACGTGGAGGATTCCGCTACTTTGCCTGGACTTAGAATTTTTTTCATGCTGGCCCGATGTAGTTTTGGCGGGATGTGGACATGTGGTGGGCTGGTGCTCATTTGAAGATCTGCCTCAGGGTCCCACCTTAACAAATGTGATCAGAGGGACAGTGGAGGTTTCCGCCGGCTCCATTGGGGACTTAAATTTTTAAAGAAATTTTCTAAGGCCTGGGACATGTGGTGAGCCCACGCTCATTCAGGGTCTCCACTTTTAGGGACCATCTTAAAGTTGCACCATAAAGACACGTGGAGGTTTCACTGGGTCTTCCTTCCTTAGAATTTTTCAAGCAACTTCCTAAAAGGCCTAAGACACGTGGAGGGACCGCGCATGTTTGGGGACCGACCCTTGAGTTTTATTTTGAAGAAGCGCTAGGAGGACACTTGGAGGCTTCGCTCACTCTCCCTTTTTGCTTGGACTTTTCAACGACTGAAGAAGACTGTCTTAGACCTTGGACACATGACGCCTTCCGCTGAACTCTCAATATTTTTAGCAGACTCTACCGGAATGAGACACGTGGTGAGCCCATGCTCATTCAGGGTCTCTACTTTTGGGGACCATCTCAAGATGCGCCATTGAGATGCGTGGCGGTTTGAAAATTCAAAAGGCGGGGAGGTGGGCCATCGGAGGAAACTTGGATTTTTTTCCCCTTATTATCAAAAAGATTAAAATCATCAAAATGACCGCAAGCCCGACAAAAAATAGTCAAAATTTGCTTTAGTCAAGGGCGGAGCATGTGGCAAAAATTTGGAAAATTTTCCTTTTTCCAAAAAGAGGTAGAATAGCATAATTTAGATGCGGTTCCTTTGGGACCCACATTGGGACACGTGTCAAGCCCATTTTTCAAAGGTGGAGGGGTGGAGCAAATTGAGAAATTTTGTATTTTTTCCAAAAGGTGTAAAAACTAAAAAGGAACCCCGGGCTGTCTTAACTCGGATCTCCCACGTGGACAGTCCAAATTCAAAAGGGAAATCGATGGAAATTGTGCATCCATGTATCGATTTTCCACCATTTTTACTCCAAATCTCTTGGGGATGAAAATTTTTATCGTTTTTATCATTTCTTGGAGTCTCTGCATGCTAAATGAAGGGAACATTAATTTGATATCCTAGTTTGGTGGGGAAAATCTAAAAAACGTCTTTCACCATTAAAGATGTAATTTTTTCGGATTCGTAATTTGACTATCGGATTGACACGATCTTTCTTTCCTTGCACGTAAGAGACTGTTGATATCTTGGTTTAGTGGAAAAAAATATGAAAACGTCTTTTACCATTAAGATGTGATCGACCATTGGCTTCGATTTGATTTTCAGTTTTTCCCTCCTTGGCATGCAAAGAATCAGATTTAACTGATTGGAGGAGGAAGTAGTTGGCTCGTGAGATGAAGAATGACTTACCAGGTGAAGAATTGAATGCTGGAAATATTTGGAGAGATTTTCCCTCTGCACACTTGACAACTTTTTGTAAATCTGATTCTAGGAGTCATGATCAAGGTCGTCACACGTAATGGTGCTTTGAATGTTTCTAGTTTTGGAGGGAAAAATCTATTGTAAATGAAATGTTATAAATTGCATGAGTTTGTCATGCAAATGGTTGGAGTGTTAGAGGTCTGGAGATAATTTATGAGAGAAAAGTTTGTGAGCCCATCTTTATGAGAGACTATCTGAGGAACCTGTTTATTTATTTTGTGTTAAATTTGATCATGTCAAGGTGGTTGCGAGTGTATAGCCATTAAAAATCTCTGATATTGTTCTAGAAACTTTCCCTTGCTAATAAATTTATACAAATTTGAGTAAATATGTGTTTGATTTTGAGAAAAATTGTGTCTGCTTCATTTCTTAATGTCTGCAAATAGTTTCTTGTTCCCATTTCAATCTTACATTGAAATATCTATGAATCACACAAGATCTTAGCTTTGTGATATTTTGGTGGCACTTGCAATTTCATTTATTAGAAGAGCTTTCATTTGATATCTGAGATAAACAAGTTTAAAATCAATTTACTCCTAGCATGATGATTAAGATTTTTTGTTAGCCTTTGAGGGTATCTTAGGCATGATAAAACATAGGTTGATAGTGTTTAATTAAGTCTTTCAATTTGAGCCTTCATTTTGGATCCTTAAAGTTTGTGTGAAAACATGCTGATCTAGGCCTCCATTGAAAGTAATCCATTCAGTTAAAGGGACATTTTAGTTATTTTTGAAGTAAAGCTGTTGATCAAGACTTCCATTTTTGTAAAAGTTCTCAAATATCACGGCGAATCAAAGTCCACTCTCCTCACCTCCCACCAAAATTTATTTTAAAACAACCAATCATACCCATACTACCCCTGTTTTCCCTGTGTGTACACAAATGCATAATTTCATTGCAAAACATGCGAAGCAATCGGAGTTTTCATTATCTTTAGTAGCTTGAACCTTGCTTAGAAAATATATCCATTATCTAGGGTGACAACTCGTGAGAGTTAGATTTTTTTGTATTGATCATATTTTCTTCAAGGTCTTCTTAATAACTTTACAAAGTAGGATATCTCCATCTCCTCTACAAACAATAGGCTACAAAAGGGTCCTCTCACCCTAGTTGAAAGGCACAACCATAAAGTAGTGAGGATAGATCAAATCCTCTTAAGTGTGCTACCCATTTCTCCACATTTGAGTGACAAAGAGCAAGTTGCATTCCTTCCCCAACTACAAATGACACATAACGTGCTATATGCTTGCCTCTAAGCTTCTTGTCAAAGCGTGATCTTTGCTCGGCCACGATAGAGAATCAATTTGGGTACCAACAGGTCCCCCAAACCCTTACCATATTACCTAAAAGCATGACCATAAATGGCTCTAATTTTTTTGGCCCTAATGTAGTTTGTTTACTTATTACCTTATATAAATATATATAGTTTAATACGTAGTATATATATATATATATATATATATATATATATATATATATATATATATATATATATATATATATATATATATATATATATATATATATAACATTTTATTTTTATATATATTTCTTTTTAAAACTGATAATATTAATACTTTAATATTAATAATATCAATAGTATTTTAATATTAATATTATTTTAATTTCAATACTAGCATTAAAGTAATAACATTTTTATGGTTATTAACGTTAACTAATTTTAATTCCATACTTAAATTTTCTTTGTAAAAAAATTGATAGTATTTAGGTAAGAGGCTTTAAAAGAAACCAAGTCAAATTTCACTTATTATGATATCAAGTTACAATGGGTTTAGAGTAATTCTACAATATCTTAATAATAATTTTTCACAATCTAATGAGGCTAAGCCTAAGTTGCAAAGAAGACTTTTTCCTTTCTCTACTAGTGTTAAGAATTACTCTATTTTTACTAACCAAGTAAAGACAAGTAAATCTAAGTTCTTTCCATCTATTTGAATAAAGTTTAACTTTCTTTCAACTACTATAAGAGAATGAACAAACATAACTTTTTCACAACCTTATAATTTTCATGGAATACAATAAAAGTAACTATTTCTTTCCTTTTTCCAAACTACAAATTTCAACCATTCTCACAACCAATTATAACAAGGTTTTCAATAAGTTTTAAAATGAGAACTACTAACTTTCCAATGAGAGCTACACATTATATGAGAAAACATTTAACTACAATGGGAATAAGATATTTCCCTTATAAACTTCTTTTCTATTTCAACAAAACTAGCTTTACAACACAACTCTTTATTTATTTTTTTTTTAACCCACAATACACTTTAATGTCCAATAATGAATACAAATTTTCTTCACAATATTAATACAATATCTTCCACTTAAAGTGGGAAAACTTACAAGAATGAAAGCTAAAAGGAATACAATATTACAAGTCTTCCACCCTAAGTGGGAATAACAAGGAGGTTTTCTCACAAGGAAGGATTACTTAAGGACACCAAAAATGCTCCAAGTTTCACATCACCAACAAGAGAGCTCCACCATGCTTCATTTGATCAACAACAAAAAAATGGGGAGAGGCAACACTCTCCACCCAACCAATAATCCAATGAGGAGGAGAAGCTATCCTCCTCATTGGCCCCAAGCCCCAACCACATTGCAATGAAAAATGGATCCAACTCATGGCAACAAAACAAGCTTCCACATCACAATACAAGGATTCCACAACCATACCAAAACACAAACAACTCAAACTACAATCACAAGAAGAACTAACACAATATACAAGGCTTCAAATTATAAAGCCAAAGGAGCAAGATCTATGGGGAGGTCACTTATGCCTCCCAATGGGAAATAGGTTCCCACCTTAAAACCCTCCAATATACATCTCAAAACCCCTACACACTCTTATGCCTCCCTCAAGAACCTCTTATGCCTCCCACATTCTCTTATGTCTCCCTCATAAAAAAGTAAGAAATGCAAGCACTTTCTTATCCAAGGTGGGGCACTCAACCTAACTCCCTCTAAAATATGAAATAAACTCTTATGCCTCCCTACATGTAAGATCCCCATAGTCCCCTCCTACACCACACTTAGGAAATCTACCCAAGCACCCAACAAGCATACCAAAACACACAAAAATATGCACATATACACAATATAAAAGAAAACATTTAACAAGAGTATAGCTCCTACCTTTCCATGGTAGAGCTTGATCCAAGAGTCACACACCAAGCTTCTTCAAGCCCAAACAATCACCAACAAGCTCCAACAAGATCCACAAGCACTCAAAAATCCTCCAACTCCAAAATGCAAGAACACAAAAAGAAATCAAGTAACCCCCAAACAAGCAAAAGAACTTGAATAAATAGAAAAGGGAGAGAGGAGGGTGAGGTGGCTCCATGTAGGATGCCACATCACTCATCCTCAACTCCACCTCACAAGTCAAACCTCAACCCCCAATGCACAATAAATTTGTGGGTGAGAGGAATGACAAATTACTTACACACACAATCCAAGCCCACACCCCCTAAGGACAAATTTAATTACATGAAAGAAAGTGCAATAAAATTTTACCTTTTTGTCTTCCCAAAACACATAATGGGGTTTATTTTTGACCCCCAATCCATATGTAGGGTTGGTATAGCAATTTAAGAGGTGTGGGACAAGTTTAACTTGTCCCACAAGCCTCCAAAATTGGCCCTTAAGGCCAAATCCGAATTTCCATGAAGGGGTAGAGTGTACAACACTCAAGATCACAAGCACTCAACTTACAACACATAACCCAAGGAGCCATCAAATATAATAAATGAATTCTTTTGTCCCATCCCTAATTAGTTTAGAACATGATTAATTAACTAAATTAAGACACAATTTAAATAATTAACACAAGGAAATTACATCACTATAAAATCACATACTAAAATTAAATAAAGGAAACTAATAAAAGAAATAACACACAACCCATTGGTCACAATTGGAGGTGATTCCCCCCCACATGGACCCCCTAACAATAATACAAACACACACACACAACAAAAATACATGTTGCCATGGTGACCCTTGTTGAATTCATCTAGCATTCTAATGTGGTTGGTCTCCAATCCCCCCATTGTTTGTTGTGATAGGTTTACCTGCAAAACACATAATACCTCCTTCAGCCTCATGGCCACATCAAAACATCCAAAATAAAATATACAATATAAATCCACAATCATCTATATATGAATCAAATCATCATCTAGGCAAGTAACGATATCATTTACAATTTCTAACAACATCTCGATTCTACATTTCATCAATATCAATAGGATCACAAGATTAGTTCAATTGTTAAGGTCTACTCAATATGAAAAAAATATCGCATGTCAGAAATATGTAACTATGTCAACAATATATCATCATCAATATAAAATGTCTCTAATAATCCACACACAACATACTATGAATCGAAACCAACAATAGACCAAGTATCTCTATCATCTACCATCATGCTAAGTCAAAATACTACAATAATGTCCATAAGTATAGTCAACAATATCGAAATCAAAAGCAAAAAAGTGTCGAAGGGAAGTGGGCACTACAACTTGGTTCTCATTTAGAGTTTTGAGGTCGGTCTTTGTAATTTTCCTCTTATTTCCCTAGGTACTAGTAAACACGTCGGGTCATTAGTGTTGAAATTTGAGCAAGAGATCCTGTATAAGCACAACATACTTACTATCTTATGGGTTGACTATTTCTAGTAAAGGATAACTATGTATATAAGGAAAGGGACTACATTTGGGAACTATTTTCATCACATGCACTGCATAGGAAAGGGAATTCTGTTCTATTCCATCCTCCATTTTACATAGGAAACAAAGTAGGAGAAATGCATAAATACCAAGGTTAGAGCTCCAATAGTGTTAATGAAAACCCATTGTAGCAAACTAAAAACAAACCCATATCCCATAATACACAAAGAGGGATAATCTCGGGAATAAAACAAAGATAGACAACAAACTTACAAGATGAGCGAGTTGGGGAAGGGTAATAACCCATGCACACATACACGAGCTCCTTCACCAAATCGATGAGCTATTGAAAAGGAGCACACAACATGACCCAAAACAAAGCCGAGAAGAGAACACCAAACCTAGATTGAGAAATGAAAATCACATTATGAGTTTTCAGCATGAGGTAACCCCCATTACAAAACAACTCATCTTTTTATAGACTCATCAACAATAATCGAGCACATAATAATGGCAGCCATGAAGGAATATAACCCAAATGGATGGAAGTTGCTGGTTAGAGATCATATGGTATTGAAGGTGCACAACTTAACAAGGGTAAATCTCAAGCAAACCCCAATGAGAAATGATTGACTAAGAAATTTGAGTATGAAATAATAGATGAGTGGCACAATACAATGAAGTAACGACTATTATTTAAACCCCCAACAATCAAATTAAAACCAGAACCCTTGTAAAAGTTCACGGCGCTTGAAAAAATAAACAATGGTGAGCTAGATATAAAGAATACAAAGTCATAGATGGGAATAAAACTAGATATTGCAGCACCTAAATGCGGCGACTAATAGAAAATTTGACAAGAGTCCTCACATAGAAAATAAATGCCAAATCTGGCAATGATACACGTAACATGCAAACACATTCTGCCGTTCAAGGCAAAGAAGAGATCGAAGTATTCTACAATGGCTTGCCAAGGCTCAGAACAAATTGAAAATGCATGGCTACGATAGACAAAATTTTTCCAACATTCCTCCATAGTTTCTAGATTTTTCCACAAAATTTCTAAGTGCATTTGAGAAGTGTTTTAGCTCTTTTCCCTAATTCGAGTCAAAGTGGACCATAGTAAATGTTAACCATAGTTTTTAACCTTAACATATATTTTGTACACTATGCCATATGCCCATTAGAACTTGGGAAGGAATAATATTTAATTATTCTAAGCTTTTAAATACAGTTCATGTCAATCATGGTCCATAGAAGAACTCAATGAGTCCCATAGTCACACACTTTCTAAGCCAAAAGAAGACAAAAGATGATCACCATGCCTATGAGACAAATAAATGGAAATTTTACTTCAGGCTTTGCGAATAAAGAGGTTTTTGACCAAGTTAACAGGGAAAGGTGAGCCTACTAATGAGCTAATTATTCCATGCATACTTTAGCAAAACCTGATTATTATTAAACTCGTGCAAGCCCAAAAACGGTCAAGAATATGAAAAATCTATTTTCACAATTTTAACTCCAAATTAGACCATACCGTTTAATCCATGTAAAAGCATAGTTGACTAGAGTCAACAGGCGATTTGCTAAGTCTACTGGAGACAAAAATAAGCTATATAGTCATATTTTTAACTCGTGTCAAAGGTATGCATGATCTATTTTTAGATTTTGCATAAGGAGGTCAAACTATGTTGGGATGGCTATTTTGGCCATGCATTAGATATATTTTCCGGTTGGTTAATTTTAGTTGATGGGTCTAAAATTGAAATGGTGCATGTGTTATTTTTGGGAGCATGAGGTCATTATTTTTGTATTTATACCTTTCTTGTGCAAGGGCATAGGGGGCTTAAATTTTCTTTTGAGACTTATCTTTGTAAAAATATTGTATTGTGCACCTTGGCTGAGAAATAAAGACTGAAATTTTCCTTCATTGTCAAGCTTATTGCAGTGTGTGTAAAGGTATTTTGTAGTGTGTTTAATGAAATTTTTCTTTCCTTGCATGCTCACAATATTTCAATACCTCTATCAATTTTTTTCATATTTATAATTCCTTCAAGTGTGTGTAAACACCTTTTGAGTGTAGAACTTGTCAAATAACCATTGAAGTGAATAATTAGTCTATTATCAGTTTTAAGTGTGTTTTATACAAGTTATGTCCCACAAATGTTTAGGTGTATCACCTTTTATCATCTTTCAATTTTACAATTTTCCTAACCCTCAACCCGGTCAGATTTAGAAGTTTTAGGTGATCCATCAAGGGAATCAGCCCTCTTTGGAGGTTCTCGTCACTGTGGCACCAGCAACTCAGAGGAGATCCCATTATCAGAGGAAAAATCTAGAATCAAATAGTCCATCCAAAGCACGAGAGGTGTACTTTGAACCGATAATGGGTAGTGAACAACAAAAATAAATGAAAGAATCAATATTCTCCTCTTGAGATGAGCCTTAGATCTCAAAGGGGGAAGGCCATGGTAGTTAGAGTTGCTCCTTGGGTACATTGTCAAGTAGTTTTGACCGGTCTACTTTGAGTAGCCCTTTCTCCTCTTAGTGTTGTTCTCGCTTTTGGTTTTGGCTTATCGGTTTGCTTCATCTTTGGCTGTTGGGCTTTGTTCCTTGATGTCTCTCTTTCGTGCCTTGATGCTTATATTTCGGTTGTCTTGAGTTCTTGATCCCTTCAAAATCTATTTTATTACCATATCTAATAAAAAAATCACTATATATATTGAATTCTTGGTATTCACATTCTAAATATCATATTATTAGTAGAGATATTAAAATAAAAAATTGTATAAATATTTTTAATGGAGTGCGGGTCGTATCTATATTTATGTTAGAAAACATAATTAAAATTGTGCAAAAATCTATTAGAAACTAATGACACAACCATTCATATACTAAGCACAACCTTATATATTTGACATTACTAATAAAAACTTTAAAAAGAGTAAATAATCAAAACACATGGTAAATTATTTAAATGATTTTATTATTATTATTATTTTTTAAATTTGGACATAGGTAAAAGAAGCTTTAATGTAACGGCCATTGTCATAAAAAAAAGCATAATATTCATAAGCATTAAGGTTATAAACAATGGTAAAGGCAAAAATAAAATTAATGGTATAAAAATGGTAAAAGCAAAGGTGAAACAAAAGAATTATGTATAATGCAAGGTAAACATGAAAGATAAAGGTGATGTTAACAATATTTTTCATAGTCAAAGTTAAATATGTCATTTTTAAGTGATATTGATTTAGGAAAAAGTTAAATTTTTAGTTTGTCATTAGCGGCATAACTTAGAGGAAACCCACGCTTTGCGGTGATTTCATATCTAAACTCTTTATTATTTTTCCATTTTAGTTTTAAACTATTTATAACATAATAGTTGCAACATCCTAAAGTTTTAAGAAAGTAATTTTCCTTTCCTTTAATTTATAGGGTGTCACCGCATAGTGAATGACTAGGTTAGGCACACATATTTATTATAAGAAATTTTTGTTTTCGATGTAACGGTGGCATCTCTCTTCTTTCCATTATAAATAGTATATTTGAAATGCTATGAGTGGAACGAGATGCTCATTTAGGAGGTTGAAGACTTGACGACAATTTGGCTAATTCTTTGTACATAAATAATTTGTGTCCAAATATTAAAAAAGCAAGTAATGCGAGGGCCCTTGCAAGATTAAGAGTGCATGTAAAAGGATTGGTTACATTGTCATTTTCTCCACTTCATATAACATTATTCATCAACACAATTCCCACTCTAATGATATTGAAGAGTAGTAAAATTTGCCCACAAATAGTCTTAATCACAACACACTCAATAATCATAACCATGAAGCAACTACTCTAATCATCAACAAAGATATATGCATGGAATCAATCAATATAGTCACAATCTTAAACTTGAAATCAAGCCACATAAGCACAAACAAGGCACATATTAAAGATAATTTAGGCACATGTAAATAGAAAATATGGACATATTATTATTTAGTATTGATAAGATTTTGATATATTTGCCAATATATCCTCGAGGGTCTCGTTATAGTTGACCACATACATATGTGTTTTTATAAACACAACTTTAAATTTGACATTACTAATAACATTTAAAACTTACAAAGATTAAATAATAGAATAAATTTAATTTTTTAAGATTAAATAATATAATAAATTTTAATTTATTCAAATGATTTTAATTTTTTTTCCTTTCTTTGGACGAATGTCAACACATGCTTTAATGTAAGCGCCATTATCACATAAAAGGAACAGTAGTATTCGTAAGCAACAAGTTAAAAACATAGTATTCGTAAGCATTAAGGCACAGATGGAGGAAAAGACAAATGGTAAAGGCCAAAAAAATATATATATATATGGTGAAGGAAAGAATAATGTATAATGAAAGGTAAAGGAAAAGATAAAGTTGAAGTTAAAAGTATTGTTCGTAGGCAAAGTTCAATATATTATTCTAAGCAACACCGGTTTATGAAAGGGTAAAGTTTCAGTTTGTCTACTGTATTAGTGCTTCACCTCCAAGGAAAATCATTGCAGTACTGATTTCATATAGAAACTTAATAGTTGCAACATCATAAAATTTGCAGAAAGTAATTTTCATTTTCATGGCCAAAGACAACAATTACATCGCCATAGGCATCGATCTTGGAACCTGTTATAGTTGTGTTGCAGTGTATCAGAATGAACGAATTGACATCATTGCAAATGATGAAGGAAATAAGACTACTCCATCTATGGTGGCTTTCACTGCCGGAGAAAGGCTAATTGGTGATGCTGCAAAGAACCAGTTCATTCTGAATCCAGATAACACCATATTCGATATCAAAAGGTTGATAGGGAAACGTTTCAGTGATGATTCAGTACAGAAAGACCTGGTTTTGTGGCCTTTTAAGGTGGTTTGTGGAAGGAGTAACAAGCCTTTGGTTGAAGTAGAGTACAAAGGTTTCAAAAGAATTTTCTCCCTGAGGAGATTTCTTCAACGGTGCTGTACAAAATGAAAGAAATTGCCGAAACCTATCTGAACTCCGAAGTCAAAAATGCGGTGATCACTGTGCCTGCATATTTCAATGATACCCAGAGGAAAGCTACTAAAGATGCGGCTGCCATAGCAGGTCTTCATGTGTTGCAGCTCATGAGTGAACCTACTGCTGCGGCCATAGCGTACGGGTTAGACACAAAGACTTATTCTTCATCTCAAGGTAAGAAAATTCTGGTTTTTGATCTGGGCGGTGGCACCTTTGACATCTCTCTTCTTTCCATAAAAAATGGTGTATTTGAAGTGCTATCAGTGGAGGGGGATACTCATTTAGGAGGTGAAGATTTTGACAGCAATTTGGTTGATTACTGTGCCAAACTTTTAAATCCAAACATCAGAAGAATCTCAGAAGTGATGCAAGGGCCCTTCGCAGGATTCGCAGTGCCTGCGAAAGGGCAAAACGAAGTCTCTCCTCCGCTCTGGAGACAACAATTGAAATTGATTGTCTGTACCAAGAAGAAGATTTTCACGCGAAGATAACTAGAAGTAAATTTGAACTCCTGAATATGGAAATGTTTGAGAAGTGCATGAGGTCAGTTGAGAAGTGTCTGGCTGATGCAAAGGTGAAGAAGGAGGAAGTTGACAATGTTGTGTTGGTGGGAGGTTCTACACGCATTCCAAAGGTGCAGCAGATGATTCAGGAACAATTTTTCAGTGGAAAAGTGCTCTGCAACACCATCAATCCAGATGAAGCTGTTGCATATGGAGCTGCTGTGCAGGCTGCGGTACTGACTGGCCAACGAGCTGATCTAACCGTCATAGATGTCACCCCTTTAAGCCTTGGAGTTGCGGTTAAAGGTGATTTAATGTCAGTTGTTATACCAAAAATACTCCCATTCCAGTCACAGAGGAGAATACTTTCCTACAGCATCAGACAATGGATGCTTTCGTGTTTATCAAGGTGAAAGAGCTAAGGCCGAAGACAACATTTTTCATGGCAAGTTTCGTTTATCTGGACTTCCAGCTGCTCCGAGGGGAGAGGTGTCAGTGAAAGTATGTTTTGAGATCGATGGCAGTGCTATTTTAAAGGTGTCAGCGGAGCACAGGACATCTGGTTTAAAGGAAGAAATCGTGATAGACGGTGAAGATGTTGGTGGATTGAGCAAAGAAGAGATGGAAAGAATGTTGGTTGATGCAGAGCGATTCAGATTGGAAGACGAGGATTTCAAGAAGAATGTTCTTGCACGAAAAGCATTGGAAGACTACGCTTTCAAGGTGAGAGAGAGTTAGAAAAGAAATGGTAAGGGTGAAGATGGAGAGGATTGAATTAGGAAGCATTGAAAACGGGGTGGAGGAGGCAATCGAGTGGGCAGACAGAAATGAAAACATAGAGCTTCCTAAACTTCAGGAGAAATTGGAGGAGTTGAAAATACTAACCAAAACACTTGACAAGTCCAACAAAAGCTCTTTATGTTCTTTATGTAGCAGAGATTCTTACGAATTTCGGGGAAGAGGCAGTGTAATAGCTCGCGCAAGAGCTCGCGGAGGAGCTCGTGGAATTGGAGCAACGCTTAACTTGTCAAAATAAATTGATCTTGTCACTGGACACGTCTCCAATGTCTCTGTCTTCATTCGAGATGGGAGTCTGTTTTATCATAATTTTAATAGGATTGCGTTTTATAGTAAATTGATCAGAATAGGATATGAAAATGAAGGAAAAATGAAGAAGGAGAGAGTAGACTTTGCTTTCCAGAAGCAGAAGTTCATAAAATGGTGTATGTTAAAAGCCTTTTTAAGACTACAAGCACATAAATTTATGGTTTGCTATATGTTTTACTTGCTTGAATTTTTAGCTGTAAAAGTATATATTCAAAGTATTGATGCTCGATAGATCAATATTTAAGTAAATGTAAAAGGTCGGATAAAAGAAATAAATATTCGTTGCAAGTGTGCTAGAAAAGTTTTGGACATCTTTAATGAAACGTGCATCTCAGAGTCATTTCTTGGATTCCCTCTTATTATGCATTCATGTCTTGAATCGCATGTTTGCTTCCCGCTTTAAGTTTCTGGAGTGAAAGCAAAGTGAAAATTTTGACAAAAAAAAAAAAAAAAGGCATGCTTGAGAGTTTGTTATTATTTAGTTTTAGATGCGAAACAATTGATGTTTGAATCGAAGCAATCTAGGCATCAAAGCATGCAAAAGAAAGGTAAGTGTTGCATTAGAACAATAAAGAAAGGCATTGATTGACACAAGCTTTGGTGCTTTGAACATGACTAGGATTTGATATTTTCTTTACATTTTCATCTCAAATTGTATTCAACTCATATACTTTATGCATGTGTCGTACTTATCAACATGCCTACCATTTAATTGCTTATTATTAATGTAATTGTGTTATAATGATAGTAGACACTTATATTTTAGGAGACACTATAACTCTTGATTATCTATAATTCTTTACATACTTGCACTATTATTTTGATTATCTATTGTTAGGAAAATACTTGTTTGCTTACATAAATTTATTAAGTTAATATTGTAAAGAAGTTGGTAGGAGATCTAGGAGTGATTATAGGGATGTGAGTTGTTAGAACAACTCACCTATATTCAAGGTAGTGGTTATAAGAAATTAACTATATATTAGTATATCCCAAATGGTTGATTGATTAATAGAATATTATGAGTGTGATTTTGCTTTGCTCGTGCTTGTCGTTTGGTCTCAAGTGAGTCAAACTAATGGATATTATGAAGTTTTATATTTTTCTAAGGGGCGAAGTTTGTTTGTATTATCGATCAAGAAATCTTGATGAAAGTCTCATATTTTAATATTTGTTTTAGATTAGTATGAAAAATCTTGTAATCGAAAGTGTTCTCGCCATTGGACTAAAGATTCAAACAAGTTGCTCAGTGCATTGAATGGTCTCCAAGTCATGGAGAAATAAATAATTGCATTGGACTAAAGATTCGAGACAAGTTGCTCGGTGCATTCAAGGGTCTCAGTTGTTAAGAAGTAAATAATTTATGTCTCGTGATGTATAATATCTTATTAAAAATCATACATCTACCATGAGAGGCTAGGAGAGGATTTGAACCACAATTTTTATTTTGTTGTAGTCTCCATCTACGTTGAATCTCATTAGGATCGGATCCAGAGCTCTAAAATGCGGGTCTATTTTTCTATTTCGTGGAGACCACTCTGTTAACTCATTTTCATAGCTTTAAAACGCAATTCTATATGTTATCATCTTCTCTATCAAAGTGTGTGTTTGGTCAATAAAAGACTGCATTCCATTTCGACAAAGATCTATAAGTCTTATTTCCTATCCCACGTCTGCATTGGTTGGTTTCCCACAAGCTTTTGTTGGAAGCTTGATAGCTAACATCTTGAATCAATTCAACACCTACACTTGTATTCAAACTAATGTCATTGCAGAATTCACACGAAGTTATGTTTGATTTGGCATACAAACATGGCAATTGGGTGTTGTGTATGAATCGATTGGCATCGATTTGAAGTAATTGTCAGATTTGTTAGATATCCATCATTTTTTACATATAATTATAATTACCTTGGAGTGTCGAGAAGCAGACTAAGCCTCTTAGATTTCGTTTGTGATCACGTTTAGAGGAAAAGCGTGACATGTATGGTTTTGGAATTAAATTGATTAGTCTAGGATCCGTATTCATCCCATCTGTCTCCACCGCATTCTCCATCCGTGTACATTGTATTCTTTCCAAAATCCATAAGCAAGATAATCTCGAGTGCATTGAGCCTATAACCATTTCGTAATGTGTCGATTTATAGCTCTTGATTTTTTATATGTGGCTTATTTTAGGTAATTATAGGTTCATTGTTGTCTGGTTTGTTTAAGTTGTCATTAAAAAATGTCCATCGTCAAAACTAATAATCAATGTTTTTTTAGTCAATGTCTAATTTGTGTCAAATGCAAAAAGTGTTAAAATCATAAATATGATAAAAATTCATTCGTCTAATTTTTTATTTTTTTTCATTAAGTGTGTCTTTATCGTTAAAGTCAAATGTTGTCTTGTGATTCAAGTGTTACAATTATGTCATTATATTTGTGTCCTCAACATAAAGTATATTATTATTTTAAATTATTTTTGTCAAAATTCATTGTTCATGTTGTCAAGTCATTTTGAGAGTCAAAGTCAAAATTTTGTAAAAAAGCCGTTACGGATGCATTTTCAGTGTTACTCGACATCTTGACAACCATTGATTGTTAAAAGCAAAATTCATGAATTAGCGACATCTTATTGGAGGACGGAGACACATGAGGTTAGAGGTCGGTCAACGACCTCTTGTCGATTTCAACGACTTTGCGCTTCACCATGGTGACATTTTTTGTGGTGCAAGTTTTTGTTTTCAGATTGAGATTCATTTCATTTGTTCGGCTTTCATTATGGTGTGTTTTGCGAATGCTGGAAAAAAGATTGTATGAGATAGCAAATGACTTCAAAGATCTTCTAACCGTGGTGATCCTCTCGATTTTTTTACTTCACTATAAGATGATCGGATAGTGGATATGTTCATCGGGCAATAACGATCATATGCAACAAGATCTAGTCAGTAGTATGTAATTTGGTACAATTTTATTTTCAGTGTTCATAGTTGTGTGAATGATAGAAATTTCACATTGTGGGGTGGAACATGACACCAATGTTCCATTTCCATTATGCAACCAAAAAAAATAATGTCAAAGGTGAGTTCCAGTGGCAGTGGCATTTTTTATACTATTCCATTTCGAGTGGCAGAAATTGACAACAATGCATATAATTAAGAATATAGTGATTCTTATAGGATTAAATGTGAAATATTGTTGTAGTATGTGATCTATTGTTCAATTTTGTAATAAGCGAGATGTGACTCCTATATTACTCCCTATTGTACAAGCATAGTGGCAAACAAAACCACTAGAGTTAGTCAATTCATTGAACTTGAAATTTTTGTGGGAGGATCTAAAAAATACCCAAGGTGGAAAGTGAAGTTACTAGACCGATTTGCATAATTACAATAATAATTCACAGCAAGTAGTCTTTGTCTATTGCATAAGCAACAAAGTACATATATATATGACTAATATGTCCTATAAAATAGAAATCTTGTTAAGACTCCTGTAACAAATAAATAAATCTATATTAGTTATTTTTAACAACTCTTAACCAAACATACAACAAATAATATGAGTTGTTAAACACTATCAATCCAACTAATATTATATTACAAATAAAAATCTATGATTAATAATGTTAAACACTATTAATCCTAACATTCACCTTATAGCGCCCACTCCTCTTCGACATTGATATTATTATGATTTTTCTTATTAGGGATTGGAGTTATAGACATTGCTATCACATTTTAGACATTGACAAATGGACATTGTTATATTTGATAGACAATATGGATGTTTAGACTTATGACATGATTTATAGGATGGATTATATGCATGTTTTGACATATCAAAATTTGATGATCTTGAGATTCTACTATACTGATACATTTGATTTGATATATATATGTTGTTAGATGATTTAGTTGATTTCATGATCTTATTGCTAGTTGATAAATTGATAAAATTGAAATAATTGAAATCATGAACAATTGGTGAATTACTTGTTTAGGGATGGTTTAGTTATGATAATTGATATATATATATATATATATATATATATATATATATATATATATATATATATATATATATATATATATATATATGCATGTGTTTTACTATTTTTATGTTGTTAATATGGCCACGAGGCCAGAAAGGTATTGTTTTGATTTTTACAGGTATTCACAACACAATAAACCAAAGGGGGATAGGAGACCAACAATGAAGGAATTTGGGGTATTGGCAATAGGTCACCTTGGCAACTAGTGTGTATGTTTGATGTTTTGTTGTTAGATTGTTAGGAGGTCCCCATTGGGGGGTGACCTCAAATGTGACCTTGGGTAAGTTTGTGATTTTGTCTTGTTGATTTTATTTATTTGTGAGTAATTGTATTTTTATTAGTATGTGGAGTCACTTTTATTATTATTGTTTAGCACTCCTCTTAAGTTAGTTAAAATTGTTTAACTAGTGCTAATTAGGATGTGACAAAGGGGGGAAATAAATGTGAGTTGGTAGTCTTTGTTTTTGTTGGATTGGAAAGAATTTAATTTGTTTTGGAGTAGTGTGTACTCAATCTTCAAGTGAATTTCGGATTTTGACTTTCTAGGTCATTTTGGAGACTTGCGGGACAAGATAAACTTGTCCCACACCTCTTAAATTCACCCACACACTAGGCCTATTATGTGAGTGGCTTATTTTAGGCCCTTTTGTGTGTTTTGAGTGGCTTATTTTAGGCTTATTTAAGGACACTTTTTTGAATATGCAGTCATTGAAAAGCGCCCTGGTTTTTCTCTCCTTTTCCCATGGCTCACCTGAAACCCACGATCCGCTCCCCTCTACCCTAAATGCCTCTTCTGCGCCTCAGGAATATATGGTGGATCTCGGATCTGAGACCTCCCTTGCCATCAACATCGAAGATTTTTGTCTCAAAGGAGCAATTGCCAAGTTCACAGGTTGTTGGCTCTCCATTACTGATATTAGTGCCTGGTGCGAGCTAAAATGGGGTAGTAGTTTACGTCTTCATTTCATTTCCAAAGGTTTCTTTATCATTCTCTTTAGGAGCCCTCTTGAAACCCTCCATTACAAAATGACTATCCTCTCAACCACGGCTTGTTTTATGCCCGTGGACACCCAAATTCGACCCTAGCAAGACAGACATCAAAGAAAATTTTATTTGGATTCTTCTATATTCACTTTCGGCGGAATATTAGACTCCCGAGTTGCTAACCAAAATCTACAACGGTTTGTGCAGAGTGTCCCGAATCGATCCTCAAAATCTTGATGGACACCTCTCGTATTTTTCCAGAGTTTGCATTTTGATACCTCCTTCCTCCCAGATTCCCATCATTATCAAGATTATTTTCCCCTACGGCGTTTGGTTTTAATCTGTGGAAGTGGAAAAAATTAATTTACACTGCTTTCGTTGCAAGCAAATGCGCCATAAATCTCTTGAGTGTACCTCCCAAAAATCTGCACATAAAGTAAAATGGCTTCCCAAATCTGTTTCCCGTCTCACTTCTCCTTCCGTCTCCAATCCCCTTCCCAATTTTGAGCCTCTTTCCTCTTCTCATACCCCCGTTATTTCTCTTCCTCCACCCTCTGTTGATCCCTCCCTCACTCCCCACACCCTCCTTGTTAATACAAAGCAACTTGTTGAGGAATCTTACCATATTTTTGGTCTTCTTCAAGAAGGTGTCGAGGCTGGTTATGGTAGATCCTTAAGAGGATCTTAATAGATGGGTTATGGAAAATGAAGAACAAATTCCCAAACACCTATTATTCGATGACGATGGTATTTCCAATGGAGAAAAAGAAGACCCTCTGCTTCCCAGCTCTGAAGTGCTATGTTTGACCTCCACCTCTAATATGGGAAGTGCACCCACTTGCGACCCTCCTATCAAGCTTGGCATACGTTATTTCAAATACCACTCATGTCTTAAAGCCACAACAAGCAAACAAAACCTCATCAGTGCCTTTTTTAAAAAACATTTTGGTCGGGACTCGGGAGGATTCCAAACAACTCGCCTCCCAATGAAGATTATTTCTTGGAATGTCAGGGGCTCCAATGCCCTTGAAAAACAACACTTGTTTAAGCGTTGTTTAATGGAGAAAGATGGTGACATCTTTTTGATCTAAGAGACTAAAATGCTTAGTGCTAAAATTGAATCTCAATGGTTTAAAAAGTAGAAAGTTTGGAAATGTTTCTTCTCTGACTCCCAGGGTGCTTTGGACGGTCTTGGGATCCTCCGAGAAAATCTCCAAAGCTTATATCACTCTTATTTATAAATATTTCAATATGATTTGGTGTAAGGTTTAGGTACTACACTCTGAATTTGTTATTTGTCTACAACGTATACAGTCCCACAAAGCATCTGGGTAAAAGGATTTTATGGGAGAAAGAAGAGAAGGAAGTACCTAATGACCCCGATCACCTTCTTTTGATTGCTGGTGATTTCAACGCCATCCTTTCTGATAAATAAAAATTAGGGGGTATTTTTAGAAACCCCCAATCCCAAAGGAAATTCATTCATTTCATCAATAGAAATTCCCTTTGTGATATTGAACCTAAAGTTGGATGGTTCACTTGGACGAATAAGAGTTTTGGTTTCAATAACATCACTGAACATCTGGAAAAGTTTTTTTACAATGATGAATGGTTCCAGAAGAATATTATTCTCCAGAGATCCGTGCTTTACCCATTTCGGGCTATGATCATTATCCCATTGCTCTGTCATTTTTATAGATATGCCCCCATAAACTCTCCCTTCAAATATGAAATGATGTGGCTGAGGGATTCCTCTCTCTGCAATCTCATTTTCATTTGGTGGTCTTCCTTTTTGGTCTAAGGCACTAAAATGTTTGTTCTCTCCTAGAAACTTCTACTGCTAAAAAAGAACTTTTGACTGGAATATTTCACATTTCAAAAATATTTTTTCCGAGAAAGCTCGCGTTGAAGCTTGAGATTCACTCCTCAATTTGAATATCTTCAATCATGGCATGGGACAACATGAAAAACACCGTGAAAAACATCTTCTTTTGAAACTGGGAGAACTTCTTCTTCAAGAATAAATTTATTGGAAACAGAAATCTAGGAGATTTGGCTCAAGGATGGAGACAAGAATACTAAGTTCTTCCATGCTTCGGTGAAATCTAGGCGTAACTCTAACTATATCTCTAGGATTGAGACATCGGATGGATGTGAGCTTACCGATCAATCATTTATTAAACAAGAAGCCATCACATATTTCTCTCGGATCCTCGGTGATGATCTCCATTTTGATCTAGTTAGTCATAACACTTTAATGTCCAATTTCTATTGGGTTTTATCAGTGAGAATAACACCGCTCTTCTCAATCCTTTCTCTTAGGATGAGATCTCGCTCTGTTATGTTCTCCATGGAGAGTGATAAAGCCCCGACCACGACAATTTTCAAGCGACCCTTTTAAAGAATATTGGGATATTGTGGGGCACGATGTCTGGCGGCACATTGAGGAGTCTCGGCTCTCCAAAAATATCCTGGCAAAGTATGAATAATACATTTATCTTCATGTTTCCTAAAAATGAAAATTCTGCCTCCTTTGATGAGTATAGGTTGATCTCCCTTCGCAATACCACTTATAAAATTATCTCCAAAGCTATTGCTAATATGGTTAAACCCTTGAAATATTTTTGATGGTATTATTCGGCCCATGAGTTGATGTATTCCCTCACGCGCAATAAAACTTCTCGACATGCTCATTAAACTTAAACTATAACAAAGCCTATGATGATATCAATTGGAGATTCCTTGTACTCTCCTCCAAAAGTTGGGGTTTTGTGATGCCTTCGTAATTGGATTTTTAACCGTATTTCTTCCCCTTCTTTTCCGTTATTTTTAATGGTTGATTGAAGGCTTGTTCGAAAGTAATCATGGAATTCACGGGGAGATCCTCTCTCCTCTTTTCTTTCCTTTTGGTTGTTGAAGATATCGGTTGTTTCATCCTCTCTACCAAATACATGGGACACATTCGGGGTTTTTGGTTTCGAAGATGCTCTTACTATTAGTCACCACCGGTTAAGTCGACAATACCTTTCGTTTGGTACTTCCTTTGTACTTGAAGCTTCTTCTTTCCTTTCTATTATGGATATTTATTCTATTTTTGTAGGTCAAGCCATCGAATTTCACAAATTAGTGATTTTCTTCTTCAACATCTCCCCTTGGTTACATAGGTGCATTATCAATATTCGGGTATAGTAGTGGGTTCTCTTCCACACACCCATCTCGGCATCCCTCTTTTCATAGGCCAATATCACTCTTCTTTATGGAACAATATGATTTCTTCTTTGGATAAACAACTTCCTTCTGGAAAGGGAAATAACTCACCTTAGCCGGTTGGATCCTTCTTATCAAATCAGTTCTTTGTGTCATTCCCATATATATGCTCTCGGTTATGAGAATTCCACTAATGGTGCTCTTAAGGATTGAGAATATTCTTTGCATTTTCCTTTAAAAAGGTTCTTATGAGGAAAAATGCATCTCCTGAAATGGATTGTAATAAAAACTCCCAAATCTCAAGGAGGGACAAGTATTATCGATCTTGATCTTCAAAATATTACACCGAGTGTGAAACTTGTTTGGAAATTCATTTCACACCCATCAAGATATGTAAATCAGATCTTGAAGAAGAAATATCTTGGAAATATACCCCCTCAGTCGATCATCACTGAGTCTGACCTCCCTAAAGGTGCTCATATTTGGAATTTCATATCATCCTGTAGAAGCATGTTTTCCTCCCATGTTTCTTGGCTTATTGTTAATGACACGTCTACTAAATTATGGGGAGATTCTGGGATGGTCACCCCCATTTCCATCCTCCCGAATTGGATGAGGTGCGATTGGCCTCTTGTTGGGTTTTAAAATGGTACTTTATCAAAACCACAGTAAGGGGACAACAAGTCCCACCTCTTTATGGGAGAGGTTCCCTTATTGAAAGAAAGTAGCAAAGCTTATATACAAATGTACAACTTTCATCTTAAGGTTGGGCTTCGACATCTTGAAATACTTTTACACGAGAATAGATTATCAATACAAACGAATGGAAGAAGCGAAGAAAGGAAAGAGAAGAATATAACAAGATCTTATCAGAATATAGATAACATAGCATAACCTATACGTATTGAGCAAGAGTGATACGAGAACATAATCATTCACATTCCCGACATAAGATATCATTCCATAGACATAAAGTTCTAGAAATCATATCAATAAGAACATAAAGTTTTTATCACGAGAAGATAAATGATCCATGAATTTTAGGTAAGAAAGAAGGGACAATGGAGGAAGATAGAGAAAAGGGAAAAATCTTCGTATTGATTTACTTTCGACTATAATTACACTTCAAAAGTATCAAAGTCCAACATTTGCAATGAGCCAAGATATTACATTTATAGATGAAGCGAAAAGAGGAGAAGAAGAGAAGGAAGAAAATCTGATTTGGAAGCTCAACTACCAACCATCAATGACCCTGTAAATCCACCTATAATCTGTCAAATCTGGTTCTGCATGTCTTTGGCATGTTGAAGAAGGAAGGATGGAAGATAGGATCAAATCTGATCTGTTTGAAGTAGTTCGATCACATATTAATGGTATGAAATATGTTTTCTAGGTTTTCACCCAAATCAAGACATCCAATCAGTCCTCTATGTCTGTTTGGTGTGTTGGAGAAGGAAGGATGGAAAATCAGATCAAATCAGATATGTTTGAAGCAATCAGATCACATATTAATGGCATGAAATATGTTTTCTAGATTTACAACCATCAAATCTTACTGAAAACAATATTTTATGCTTCCATGGCATAGAGGAGACCAAGATCTTTCCAACAGTATAATTTTTTTCAAATTTCGAGCATTGGAGCGAAAGTTATGCTCATTTGAATATTTGAATTGAATCCATACAAAAATGGTGAAAATGCAATTTTTGCAAAATGGATCCACGGCCCGAAATTGAAATTGTGCCTTTAGCACAAAAGATGCAAGTGCAAAGTTCCCCGCAGCCCCACAAGCCCGCAACTTCACATTTGATATAGGTCTGACACGTGGCTTTACCTGAGTGGTAATGGAGTCGCGACTCACTTTATAATTTTACTTCTTTTGGAAACAAGGCTCAAAATCTCAAAGTTCTCCCCGACTCGCTTCCCTGTTTTGACTTTTCAATGTGGGCTAAACATTTGAATTTATCCTTTTGCATGAGCGGGGCCACGGTTCACTTTATCACTTTATGCCTTTTATGGAAACAAAGCCAAAATTCCTAAAGTGCCACGATAACCTGCCTCTCCACTTTGAATTTTTAACGGATATTCAATACATGGATTCAAATGGTGTTGCGACTCATTTTTGCAACTTTACTCTTTTTGGCAACAAAGCCAAAATATTCAAAGTGCTTGACGATCCGCCTTCCCGCCTCGAGCTTAAAAATGAACACATGTCCTTTTACAGGCCTTGGGCATTCTTTTATAATTTAAACCTTTTCGCCATAATGCCTTAAAACACAAAATTGACCTCCCTTTCGCCTTATCTTGATTTGACCAATTAGGATCCTTGAGCGTGAAGCCAATTTGACACTTTTACAAAAATACCAAAAAATGATAAGTTTGCAAAATAGTTCGCCACGCTGCATCCAATTAGAGATGTCCATGTACTCGTGGATGATGGGGCCACAAATTGACAAGGAAGATACGCCCATCATTCACGACTATAGAAAAAATACAGAGGAGGGGAAAATCCACCATTTATGCTCAAATTTCAAATCCTTCTCCATTAAAAGAGAAATTGCAAACAATACAAGGCTCGACATGATCAACAACAAAAATAGAAGGATTGACCATTTCATTCTAATGAAAGAAACAATTTTTAAGCATCCAGATGGGAAGACAAATTTTTTATCAAACCATGCGGACTGTAAGATTTTAAATTAACAGGGCGAGATTGCAAATGAGCACCAACTTCTTCAAAGCATGAATTTTTCTATCTCTCCATACTTCTCAATCTACTCAAACATCTCTCAAAGGTACCAACTCAAAATTTTGAAACTTGACTTGAAAAATGAGGGGGATTTTGAGGGTGACAACAACTGGCTCTTTCTGGGGATGACTTGGCTTAGACAGAGGAACAAGGAAAGATCAAGAACTCAAGAAAAACTCTAGGAAAGTAGACCAGTGCCTTATCCATTGGGAAAATAGAGTCAAAGGCAAAGCAATACAAAAGACAACACACATGGAAGGGAAACAAACCAAAAAGGAAAAAAAAAAACAAAACACCGCACATAGTATATACAAAAGGACTTGCCTAATCACCTAGGACTTAAACAACTTCAAATATTTCCCACTATAAGGAAGTGGGAGAGAGGATCCAACCATATAATCCAAGTAGAAATAATTTTTCCAGCAAAGTGTCTAATTTTGAAAGGACCAAGCCAAAGAGAATCAAAATTACCATGGCTTCCTCGAGGTTCATGTCTTTTGTCACACAGTAGAACAATGTCTCCCACTTGAAAATATCTGGGCCTAGCCTTCTTATCAAACAAAGCTTTCATCTTCAGTTGATGAGCTGAGATCCTATCAAAAACTTGTATCTTGTCTTCATCCAACTTCTGAAGATACATGATCCTATTGTCCAAGGAACTAATGAAACTTGAATCCTTAATATCCTTCATTAAGTGCTAGGTTGGTAATTCCACTATTACTGGTAGCTGAGCTTCAACACCATACACCACCTGAAATGGAGACATCCCAATTGCTCTTTTGGGTGTAATTATATCTACCCAGAGAGCATCATAGAGCTTCTTGTGCCAATTCCTTTGAGAGTCATTGAAAAGATTTCAAACGATGGTGACCAAATTCTTATTTGTTGATTCCGCTTGTCCATTCCTTGGGGGTAATAGTCGAAGAATGAGCAAGGGAAATTCCATAACTATAGCAGAAATCCATCGTCTCGAAGAAGAAAAATTGGAAGCATTATCGAGTCACAATTTATTTTTGGTACCCCAAACCTTATCAAGATGTTCTCCTTGATGAAATTAAACACCACCTAGAAGTAGTGCTTTTGACTGGAATAGCCTCTAATCAAATTTGTGAAGTAATCATGTAGATTAGCACGTGAGTATGTCCAAAGATCTTTGGAAGGTGGGTTAAGATTTCAGATGAAATCTAATCCCCACTATTGAAAAACTCATCAATCACTACTGGTTTGAGTGGTAAAGTAGCCAACTTAGGTCTCCCAACAAAATTCGACGGGCTTCACACTTACCTACCCATTTTGATGCATCTTTGAACAATGTAGGCCAATAGCACCTCGCACGAATTATTTTATGGGAAGTGACAGTGAGAAAGAAATGCCCTCCACAAGCTCGATCATGAAAAGCTGAAAATAACTTCTTTCGTTGTTATTTGTCCACACATTTAAGGAATCTTCCATCAATGCCTCGCTTGAACAAAGCATTTTCCCATAATACATACTGTGCAGACCTTAACTTAATATCTCTCTTTTCCTTGGCACTCAAATGAGATGGACACTCTCCATAAGTAAGAAAATGTGCAATATCAACATACCACTCATCTATTGAACTGAGGAAGAGGACAACAGGGACATCAACTACTTTTGTGGACAATTCTTCATCTACCTCTTCAACAAAAAGCTCACAAAAGCCTTTACCCCGAAATAGCTTAGTTGGCTTAATAACAAGGTCACATTCTTGGACTTTTTCTACCCAATTTCCTCTCTTAGTTCCAAAATCTTGTTGTGTAAGAATAGACTTGATGGTTGTATTAGGTACAAGCACAACAAAGTGAGAATTAAGAATATAAAAACGAAACTACTTGACAACTTTGACCACTGCAAAAGCATGTTTCTCCATCATAGTATATTTCAATTCATGAGCTTTCAGAACATAGCTCATGAATGCAATTGGAAGTTCATGATCCTCAGAATTTTTTCTAAGTTAGCACAACAGCAAGGTACTCTTTGTAGCATAGCAATAGATAATAAAATCCTTGCTGAAATCAGGACATGCTAAGATGGGAGTTTTAGCAATGGCTTTCTTGATATATTCAAATGATTCTTTACGTTCAAAAGACCAACCAAAGGTTTGCTTTCCTTTCATCATTTGAGAAATTCTCATAGTCAGTTTTGCAAAATCAAGAATGAATCTCCTTAGGAAATTTATCTTGCCAAAGAAAGAGTGAACACTCTTTTTTCTTGTGGGAAGAGGAATCTGCTGGATTGCTTGAACTCTGACTGGATCTATCTTGATCCCTTCTTTGGAAAAAATATTCCCCAACAACTTGCCTTCAGTAGCACAAAAGACAGACTTCTTAGGATTGAGAGAAACTCCATGTTCTCTACATTTTTGAAGAACTATTTCAAGATGTTGAAGATGATCTACCTTTGTTTTGGAAAAAATAGTCAAATCATCAAGGTAAACAAAAATACACTTTCCCTTTAGGCTACCAAAATCTAAATCCATTGCCCTTTGAAAAGTGGCACCAACATTGATAAGACCAAATGGCATTCTCTTGTAGGCAAAGGTGCCCCAAGGGGTAGTAAAAGCAATCTTGTGCTGATCTAAGTCTTGAATTCCACTTGATTGTATCTAGAGAATCCATCTAGCATAGACACTATCTCGGAGCACGGGATAGCTTGCAAAACTTGATCCATCATGGGGAGTGGATAGTTGTATTTTAGAGAGGCACGATTCAAATTCCTAAAATCCACACGATTTGCAAATCTCACCATTCTTTTTCTGACAGCACAATGTTGGTAATCCATGTTGAATTGTGTATAGGGAAAATAATCTTGGATTTTAGTAACCCGGATCTCTTGAAAAATAGTATCAATAACCTTAGGATTATACTTCCTTTTCTTCGCTTGAAAGATTTGATCCCCTAGGTCTTAGAGGGATATAGTGCTACATCTCCTTTGGTTGAAAATCCTTGAGATCATCATATGAATAGGCAAGAACATCAACATATTTTTAAAATAGATTTACTACTTTATTCTTCTCTTCTTGAGTGTAACATTTTCTAATATTCACCACCTTGGGTTCATCATTGCTTCCAATATTGATCTTCTCATACTCGGTAGATTGTTGAGTCCCTTGAGAAGCTTCATATTTGATGAACCTATCATGTTTTTCAAACAAATATTCTAGACTCACCAGTCCTTTGGGAATCTTGTTACCCTTGACCTAATACAACCATCCCGATCCATTTCTTCCTTGATATTTTCTTCATTAGGGCACATACTCTCTATGAAGAGTTTCAATTCCTTCAAAATACAATTGATTGAATTTATATTTAAGATCCAAGAAAGAGAGAAAGTTTTGATCATCATTGAAAACCTGCCAGTTGTTTGCATTATCTAGTACACTGGGCCTATGAATCATTTCGGTGGTAAATTTCTCTTGAGAGAAAATTAGATGAGGAATCAACAAATATCTGAGACAAATGACTAGAGAATCAGCTCTAGTATTCTTTTCTCTTGGCACAACAATTGAGAAAGCATCAAGGAATTCAATGGAATCCCAAACATGATTTCTATAATGTTTCAATCTCCTAATCTTGACTTGGTAAAGTTCCCTTACATATTTCACAATCAACTTTGCATCACCATGAGCACAAAGATTATTTACTCCTATTTCTTTTGCCATGCTCAACCCAAGGATGAGAGCCTCATACTCAAGCTGTATTATTTATATTTTCAAAGTGAAGCTTGAAAGAAAATGGATGAATCTTCCCTTCTGGAGATAGTAACACCACACCAGCTCTAGAACCAGATGAAGAGAAACTTCCATCAAACTCCAAAGTCCAAAAGCCATTGGGATCATGAATCGCTCCCTTAGGAAGACTTGCCTCATCTCGTGATATGATCATGTAGTTACCATGCCCTATATCTTCATAGAGTATTAATGCTTTTAGATCATCGGTCTTTTTCACAACGTATTCAGTCTATTTCTCGGTGTAAGAACTTCTTCATTTCTCCATTGACCGGGATCAAAGCATGTGACCCGTCCATTTGAATTTCACCTCCTACCTCCTTACAGAAATTTCTACTTAGCAACATCCCATATGAGGGAGAAATATCAACTACCAAAATAGTGGCTAGGACCCTTTTCTCTGGAAAAGCAGCAAAAGCTACTTGCGCATCTTTAATCCTCCCAACCAAAGTCATTTATACTCTCCATGGAATAAGAGGAACTAAAGGAACGTGTTAGAGTCAGGCCCAAACCATGGGATACTTTTGCAAGAATTGCATTTTTTGATGCTCCTGAGTCTATAACACAATTACTAATTTTATGGCCAGCTATGAGGAGAGTCATATAGAATGGTTCAATTTTCTCATTAGTGGAAGTGACTGCACCCACAAGGCTTGGTTGAGGTGAGGAAGAGGGAGTGGGAAAAAGACCTTTAGAAGTATTGGATGAGGCTTTGGATTTGGAATTGAAAAATTTTACCATTTTAGCAAAATATTTTGGATGAGTTTGGTAAAACTCTACCTCTGAGATTTGGATTTTGGTCTTTTTGAGGTGATCAATAATATCAAAAGATCTAGAGGTGGATGGGGAATCATTACTAGGAACTTGAGAAACTTTTGATTTATCAGTTTTAGGAGTTGAAGGACAAGAAGTTTTGGAAAGCAGTAGAAGGAAAAGGATTAGCATTACTCACCTTTTGTGTGGAGGCAGTGGGAATAGGGGCTCCTCTTCTAGCAACCACTGGAATAGTTACATGATACTCTTTGGATTTCTTAGCAGGCTGCACCACTTTTTATTTTCTATTTGCTTGCTCCCGAGTCATGACAACATATGAATCACTATTCATATCTGCCACTCTTTCATCATATTCATCTTCATCATTGATACCTTTAGTGGTGAGGAAATGAACTTGAGATCCACCAAGTTCCTCTTGTTCTTCATCAACCTCTTCTTCTGGGTCTTCAAAGTCTTCATTAAATTCCTCCTCATCAGGTTCTTGAACTTCACAAGTTACATTGACTGGAACCTTGATAGGTGGGCCTTGATAGACAATTTATTTTGAAAAGGAGGTAACTAGGTTCTAGGATGAAAATTCCTTCTTGGAATATCTTGATAAGGAGTATGTTGAGCCAATTTTTTTATGGAAATGAGATCATTTGCCAACTTTTGCACTAACTGATCTGAGTTGGCTCCAGGAGAGGAAGAGGAGGATGCTTTAGATTTGGAAGGTTCTCTTTTCAATTTACCAGACATGACCAGGTCATCCTCAACACTGATAGCCAATCTCTGATCAACATCCAGAGTTGCAAGGTTATCCCTCCTTAGTGCATAACTCACTTTAGGCAACTGAGCATTGAGGAAGAATAACTTTTGGATTTGATCTACAAGGCGAGTGTTCTATGGAATTTTAAGAACTAGCTTGTTGAATTTAGCCACAAACTCCCTCATGGGTTCATGTGGTTCCTTCTTGATATGAGAAATTTGAGCCAAGAGGGCATGCACATCTTCAACAGAGTTTGAAACATTGCTCAAATTGAGTTGTCAAGGTGGTCCAATTAGTAATTGACCCAGTAGGAAGATGATAGAACCAATCAACAACATTATCCTGCAATGTTTCCACAAAGAGCCTGACAGAAATGTCTTCATGTTCAACCCCAAGAATCCCACATGCAACAATGAAGGCTACAATGTGTTCATCTAGGTGTACTTTCCCATCACCTCGGAATTTAGGAAAACATTTGCTAATAATCCGGGTAACTCGATCAATGGTTGAGAAAGAGCAAGGGGTCCAATCCATTTTCCCAAAGGTAGGCGTCTTGCCATCTATGGGAAGATTGTCGAATGGGAAGCGAAAGACAAGCAAGTATCGAGCAAGAATATTATGACCGAGTTATTTTAAAGGAATGTTTTTCCTAGAATTTTGTCTTTAATAGGAGGTGTTCTTGAAGAACGAGTTACTCTTCCTTCTTCTTTGGAAGAGGAGAAGAGTTTTATTGCTCTAGAAGTTAAAAATGAGAATCTTCAACCCCAAGAGCTTTCTTCCCACATGTATACCATAGAGTCTCTAGATAAAAATGATCTTGAAGTTGTTCTTTTAAAAGGGATATGTTTGAAATAAAATCCCCAGTGGAGACACCAAAAACTGTTGGGTTTTAAAATGGTACTTTATCAAAGCCATAGTTAGGGGACAACAAGTCCCTCATCTTTATGGGAGAGGTTCCCTTATTGAAATCAAGAAGCAAAGCTTATATACAAATGTACAACTTTCATCTTAAGGCTGGGCCTTTGACATCTTGAAATGATTTTACACCAGAATAGATTATCAATACAAACAAATGGAAGAACTGAAGAAAGGAAAGAGCAGAATATAATAGTACTTTCAGGAAATATAGATAGTAGAGTATAACCCTATACGTACTGAGCAAGAGTGATACATAACAAAATCATTCACATTCACAACATAAGATATCATTCCATAGACACAAAGTTCTAGAAATCATATCAATAAGAACACAAAGTTTCTTATCACAAAAGATAAATGATCCATGAATTTTAGGTAAGAAAGAAGGGACAATGGAGGAAGATAGAGAAAAGGGAAAATCCTTCTGTATTGATTTACTTTCGACTATAATTACACTTCAAAAGTATAAAAGTCCAACATTTGCAATGAGCCAAAATCTTACATTTATAGATGAAGCAAAAAGAGGAGAAGAAGAGAAGGAAGAAACTCTTATTTGGAAGCTCAACCACTAAAAATTAATGCCCTGCAAATCTACCTACAACTGTCAAATCAGTTCTCGCATGTCTTTGGCGTGATGAAGAAGGAAGGATGGAAGATCGGATCAAATCTGTTCTATTTGAAGCGGTTCAATCACATATTAATGGCACAAAATATGTTTTCCACATTTTCACCCAAATCAAGACATCCAGTCGGTCCTCCATGTCTATTTGGCATGTTGGAGAAGGAAGGATGGAAAATCAGATCAAATATGATTTGTTTGAAGCAATCAGATTACATATTAATGGCATGAAAGAAAATTTCCATATTTCTAACCATCAAATCCTGCTAAAACTATATTTTATGCTTCCATGGCATAGAGGAGACCAATATCTTTCCAACAAGTATAAAATTTGTTGAATTTCAAGCACTGGAGCGAAATTTATGCTCATTTGAATATTTGAATCAAATCCGTACAAAAATGGCGAAAATTTAATTTTCGTAAAATGGATTAAGTGGAAACTGAAATTTAAATTGTGCCTTTAGCACAAAAGATGCAAGGTGAAAAATTTCTCTACATCCCCCATGACTCGCAACTTCACATTTGATATAGGTTTGACACATGGCTTTACTTGAGTGGTAACGGAGTCATGGCTCACTTTATAATTTTACTTCTTTTGGAAACAAGGCTCAAAATCTCAAAGTTCTCCATGACCCACTTCCTTGTTTTGACTTTTCAACGCGGGATCAACATTTGACTTTATCCCTTGGCATGAGTGGGGCTGCGGTTCACTTTATCACTTTACGCCTTTTATGGAAACAAAGCCAAAATTCCTAAAGTGTCCCGATAACCCGTCTCTCAACTTTTACTTTTCAACATATATTTAATACATGGCTTCAGTAGAGTTGCGGCTCATTTTTGTAACTTTACTCCTTTTGGCAATAAAGTCAAAATATTCAAAGTGCTCCGATGATCCACCTTCCCACCTTGAGCTTAAAAATGACCACGTGTCCTTTTGCGGGCCTTAGGAATTCTTTTATACTTTAAGCCTTTTCACCATAATGCCTCAAAACACAAAACCGACGTGCCTTTACGCGCTTAGCTTGATTCGACCAATCGGGATAGTTCGGGGCCCAGAGCCAATTTAATACTTTTGTAAAAATAAAAAAATGATAAGTTTGTAAAATAGTTTTGCCATGCCACATCCAATTAGAGATGTCCACGTACTAAAGTCGATGCTAGGGCAAAAATTGTGGGGAAGATATGCCCGTCATTCATAATTGTAGAAAAAATACAGAGGAGGTGAAACTCCACCATTTACGCTCAAATTTCAAATCGTTCTCCATTGAAAGAGAAATTGCAAACAATACAAGGCTCAACATGATCCTGACCAAAAGAGAAGGATTGACCATTTCATTTGAATGAAAGAAACAATTTTTAAGCATCGAGACGGGAAGACATAAATTTTATCCAACCATATAGGATCGCAAGATTTCAAATTGATAGGGCAAGATTGCAAATGAGCACCAACTTCTTCAAAGCATGAATTTTCTATCTCTTAAGACTTCTCAATCTTCTCAAACATCTCTCAAAGGCACCAACTCAAAATTTTCAAAACTTGACTTGAAAAGCGAGGGGATTTTGAGGGTGAAAACACCTCCAAATCCACTTGGGGCACTCTTTTTCAAGATTATGGTACCACCAATTGCGCGGTTCTTGATCTCTAACTTGGAAGGATCTGAAGAACTAATTCTCTCGGAAGAAGCAATCCAAAATTTTCTTTAAGGAAATTCTTAAGTCAGAAAGTCTCTCACCACCCTCAAAGGCCGACAACTTGCTTTGGTTGGGAGAAAGGTCTCGTCATTACTCGGTCAAATCACGCTACTCGACTCTTTGTGATAAAATCACCATAGTTCCCCTTGTTTGGACCGGTTCTTTAGGACCCGATATGTATGCCTAAAGTTAACGCCTTACATTTCTTGGTTTTGAAGCCAAAATTATCACCCAAGATAGGAGGAGAAAATAGGGTCACGATGGGCCTACCAAATACATTTCGTGTTATAATTCCAAAGAAGATATTAATCATCTTCTTACGCATTGTCCCTTCACCTCTAATTGTTGATTTTGGTTATATCATAAGTTTAATCTAGCTTGGGTCATGGGTGAGTCCATTTCCACCACCATACTGCCCGGCTGGCCGCTCCTAGAATTAATTCGATCTCAAATCGATTTGGAAAAGTTCTCGATTATCCTTCTATGGCACATTTGGTGGGAACGTAACCTCAGGATTTTTAGGGAGGAACATCAAGATATGCATAACTTTATAAATAAGTTAGAGGTGGTGATCTCGAAAATTTAAGGTCTTGTATAAAATCCCATTCTCTTTTCTCAAGCGAGGATCTTACCATTCTTAAGGTATGGCCTCTCATTCGCATACCGTGCTCCCTGGGGAGATCATTAAAATAGGTATGTCTAAGGCTAAAAACATTTCTCTCAATCTCAAGGCTAAATGGAGTGCCCCCTAGAATTTGCAATCCCGAACTTTAATGGGGCCTCTCAAGGAAATCTTGAAAAATCTAGGGTGGGATGTGTTATCAAGGATTCCATGGCTAAATGTTTAAGTGCGAGTTATTTCAAATTAGATAATGGCACTTGCAATGTTGCTGAGGCCAAAGCCCTTCTCAATGGTCTCAAGATGGCCTTCCATCATGGCATTACCAAAATATTTGTGGAAGGAGATTCTCGGTTAATTATTCATGCTATTAAAAAAGGGAAAGCACTATCTTGGCATCTAAATTTAATCATCAATCAAATTTTATTTTGGCTTTCCAAATTTGAGTGTTGTCCGTTCAGCACGTGTATAGGGAGGTTAATCGGGTGGCGGATGCACTTGCCAATCAAGGCATCATTCAAGGCTCGATAGCAAATCTTTCCACTGAAGGCGTTTATCGAAATTTCTTAGAGGCTTTACTGGATCATGATTTCCCCCAGATCTAATCTCACGTGTGGACATTATTTTCCAGTGTGGAAGGTGATCTATTTATTGGCGGGTGATTAACACTTGGCATTTCTTCCCTTCCCTTATTTCTTCTCTAATGGATCTCCTGATTTCCCCTTCCTACATCTCTACGACAAGCTTCGTGAAGTCATTTTATTTGACGTTGTCTCCCATGACCGCCTTAAAAAAAAACTTCATGTTGGCTCCCCATAATCCTAAAAGCTATTGAGAAAATCCTTACCCCTTTTTTCCTTCAATCCTCTGAATGGGCGAGGTGGAATACGAGATAACCATTATGTTTGTCTCCCATTTTCTCCTCTTTCTTCTGATAATCCCTGATCCTTTCCAGTTCAAGCACTTTCTTGTCCCACATCACGGCCTTGGGTTGGAGGATGTTGTGGATAAGGTGTGTATTTCCTCCATATTTTCCCCAACTTCAAGTGTTGATTCTTCCCGTGGGTTGACAAGGGGTTTCTTGAGGAGATGGAGAGTCGATATTTTGGTGATGTAATTCACTATTTCACTTCATACCATCTGTATATCCAAGGGCATTGACCTTTCTCGTGTTCCTAATATTAATGTCATGACCTTGGTGAGCCCATTGGCCTAGCTCCGAATTGGCTCGAAGGATTTCACTCCTAAGCGTAATCCTCCTTTTCCCTCCTATGCATGATTTCTCAAGATGGTTTCATTGGTAATTTGGGGAGGGAAAAAGAGTTTTTGATGTGGTGAGTCCTCCTCGGGGTCATCTAAATGTTTTATGCCTAGCTTCGACTCTCACTAATTTTATTGGGTTTTTGTTCTAGCTCATAGAATGGTCTTTGTAATGGCCATGGTGTTTGTATTTGGTTTTACTTGCTTTACTGTCACTAGTTTATAGTCCGTTTAGTTTGATTTTATTTCCTACGTTGTATGGGTGGGACCCCTTAGCCCCCTGTTCAAAGCTCCGGTCAAAAGTGTTTATAAATAAAAAAATAATTTTGTGGCTTCAAAAAATAGGAAAACTTGTAGCTCAATGAGGGGAAAAATTGTCAAATCACCCTTTCTCACCAATCAAAATTCCAATAAATTAATTTATGTGAAATTATATTTATGTAAATATGTCAATTCAAAATTTATACATTAGAAAACTTGACATGGATAGAAAAATTCTTGTATATGATTGGTTCAGAGTAACATTGTTAATTAAATGACATGAAATGTATATTATCCTGCCTTTGGCTAGAACTAATCAAAGTGATTATAAGGTATAATAAGTAGGTCCCTTTAGGGACAATATCATGGATCTAAAATTTGGAAGAAGCAGACCATATTAAAATGGAGACTATGCTTCACAAGCTAAAGGAAGAGAAAGCGTGAAACACCGGGAGTGACATTAAGGTGTCTTGAATGGCCATGTTTTTACATCAAAAGCCTACATGAAAATATTGAGGAGGAACATTATGAATGGCCATGTTTTTACAAAATCAAGGTGTAATGAATATGGATGTCCGAAAAGGAACATCTAATTATCTATTGTATTGTTGGGACTCCTTGGTTGATGCATCCGGTATGGCAACAAGTCATTGTTTAGGTGAAATAGAGGAACTTATTAATCATTGGCACGAGATTGTATCCTGCCATCTGGAGACATTTAAAGAGGATTTCGTTTGAGTCCTCTTAGCGCTTGGTAGAATTTTTGTTAGGAAATAAGGGATAAAATATACGGAAAAATCCCTCACAGAATCACAACAATAGAAACTAATATGTGGAAAATATTAGAGATCTGAAATAAAAGTGCAGAATAAAAATAACACAACACAAAGAGACATTATTTAACACGGTTCACCCAATTTGGGATGCCTCCACCAAGAATCACTTTTCTCAGATTTTATTACAAGCCACCACTCTCTCAATATAATACCCAAATCTGTTTGGAGCTATGCTCAACAAACTCTACGGAATTCACACCCAAAATCCTACACATCTACAATGTTACACGAGACCTACCATATGCACAAAACCACATAAGGAGACAACTACTTAAGCAGTTTCAAAAATTGTGGCTATCAAAACCATGGGCCAAAATCATCCCATAAACCTATGGGTCAAAAAGCCCTCCCATATGAGAAAAAACACATTTCTTGGTATATTGGGCACGTTTTGTTTTAGGGGTGGCCTGGAAAACCCGACCACAATTTTGGAAAGTGTACGGTACTCTAGTGTACAATCTTCAACACTTTCACACATGAAAACATGCTCCACAACCTAACAATCTCCCTCTTGGAGACTAGTTTTCCTCTGAGCAAGCTTCTCAACCCTTAACTAGTTTCCGTGAAGACCAACCAAAGCTGAACACAACTTCAATTTTTCCCTTGTGACCACCTCGGTCATCATGTCTGTAGGCTTATGACTAGTATGAATCTTCTCCAACTTCAACTTCTCTTCCTCCAAAGTAGTCTTGATGAAATGGCACCTATTGGCTTGGAAATTCATCTTGGGGAAAAATTGGTGGTTTCCAAAACAACACTATGGGAATATAAGTCCCTCTACTTATAATAGTGCGGCTTCAAAGATTATGCATGAAAAACATGTGTATTCAATGGTGGTTTTTCAACCGAGAGATCCATAGGGGCATTCCACCGACCTATGGCAAAGCCTACAATTTCTTGTAAGGGGGAAAGTGGTTTGAGCATGGGAAAGGGGAGTGGGAATGAAGGCGGGGAGATCAATGATGGAGGTAGAACATCGGAGGCCTCACAAACATTGATAAGGAAGTTTATAACATGTATTTAAATGGAAGAAGAATATAAATTTGCAAACAAGAGCTACAAGATGAATAAAACGCATTGGTCACAAAGTGCCAATTGAATCCTCTGTCGAAGGGGCATAAAATCCTTATTTTCTTATTGCATTTGCGGTAGAAACTTGTCTGAGGAAAGGAAATGGAAGAAAAATAGAAAGAAGAACCTTAGAAGAATGGTGAATATTGTTTTTGTCCTCTATTCGTGAAAATCATTTACATCTTCAAAAATCAAATGGCCACCTATCTGATGACTTCTAAAAGCCATGAAATAGCTCGAAAGAGGTAGTTACAACTTCCCAAATGACCAAGAAGCAGTTACAGTCGAGATCCAATCATTTGGCATTGTTTCATATCCTTCTTTTACAGAAAAAATGGCCGTGGTGGGAAATGCCAGAGAATTTAATAATTAAAATGGTTAAAAACTTTCCAGATTGAATGTGGGCCATTAGATTTATCTTTTGCGCCTTTAAATATGAGCCATCCACGTGGCAGGAGAACATTAGAGTGGAGTCGGGGGAAACTTTTTGCATTTTTACATGCAGAGACATTTTCTTGATTTTCTCCCACAAAAATCCATCAAAATTTAAAATTGAAGTGTCCATCGTGTGGATAATTTCACCAGCTTTCCATTAATACCAAAAATGTGAAAATCCAAGCTCTAGATCGAAAGATATGGCCTCTTGAAGATTTAGGGCAAAACTAGCAAAATTAGGGCAAAATTTAGGTCCTGTGGGCTAAAATTTGACTTTTTTCTCTCTTTTTTCAAATTGGGAAAAATTTCCCCAAAATCTCCATGACCTTGCCAACCCGATGACACGTGGTGCTTTCTAGTTCATCTGTGGGCTTCAGAATAACATTTCACCCTTTTTTTTTCCCCAAAAGGGAAAATTTTCCCAAAGTTCTCCACCGGCCCGACCTCCACTTTGCTAATGTGGATACGTGGCGCCTTGTGATTAAACGCGGGGACTTAATCAATTTTTCTCCATTCTCCTTTGCGGGCTTGCGGGAAAAATTTTTACCTTTGAGTTTTTTAGCCAAAAGGCTAAGTGTCGAATTTCTCTCTCTGTGCCTCCACCAACCCGCCAATTTCCTTGGCAAAATTTCCTCCTTACCTCCGTGGCCCACCTAGGAAAATATCCCCCTATGAACTCGCCGAGCCATAACTTGCAAAATACAAGGAGTTAGGAGGACTTCCTTACCTTTCTGGAAAGGGGAAAGAATTCTCTATCTGATGAAGCAATACCCAAAAAATTTTGAGTGCCTAAAATGTGTAAAAATTTGACTGAGGCACAAAAAGGAAGCTAGTTAACCCAAAATAAGAGGGAGCTTATTTTGGTTAAAAGTATGATCAAAACATGGAAACTTTGAGATAGGAAAAAGTTGTCTTGATTTAAAACTTACAATTTTCCATTTTACACATTTGCAGGACAACAGTTGGCTCTAGCTTGGGGACATGGCGTGGATTGAGCAAGGTGAAGACATGACATGAGGATCCGAGAATCACGAGTTTCAAAACATATAATGTTGACCAATGCCTTATCCATTGGGCCTTATAGAGTCATCTACAACTTCGAGGAAAGCATGAAGGAAGAGGACACACAAACTAAAAACACACCAAAACAGAAAAGGGAAAATAAAACACACAACAGAAGAGGGGAAAAAACAAAACTATGTTACAAGGTGAGGGACAACTCACTTTCACTGATGATAAAACTTCAAATATTGCCCACTCTAGGAAATCCTAATGGAGTTCCATCCAAGTATGATAAGAGAAAAAAATTCTCACCACAAGTTCCAAGAATTCGAAAAGGTCCCAGCCATAAAGAATCAAATTTTCCATGACTGCCCTTTGGTTCTCTTCTCTTGTCCCAAAGTAGGACAAAATCTCCAACTCTGAACTCTCTTGCCTTGGTCCTTTTGTCAAAGAGATTTTTCACTTTCAACTGATGTTCTTTGATTTTATCAACCACCTGAGATCTACTTTCTTCCAGCCTCTCAAGAAAAAGGATCCTTTTGTCAATGGAGTCTTTGTATTGGCCATCATCCACCGCTTGAAGCAATCTGAGAGCTGGCATTTCAATTGTGATGGGGATCTCTGCTTCAACTCCATACAACAGCTGAAAAGGTGAAGTACCAATGGCCTTCTTGGGAGTGATCCTGTCATCCCACAATGCATCATACAATCTCTTGTGCCAATTCTTCTGATTCTCATCAACAAGTTTTTGGACAATGGTCACAATGTTCTTGTTACTTGACTCATCTTGACCATTTCCTTGTGGATAGTAGTCAAAAGAATGTGCTAGAGAGATGCCAAAACCGTAACACAAATCTGTCAATTCTCTTGAAGAGAAATAAGTGGCATTGTCCACAACAATCTTTTGAGGCACCCCAAAGCAGAGACAATGATGTATTCTTTGATGAAGCGTAAACTACTTGAGAACTAACTTGTTTGTTTGGAATGGCTTCCACCCATTTGGTGAAGTCGTTCGTGGTAGTGAGCACATAAGTATGCCCAACACTTGAATGGGGATTCAACACGCCAATGAAGTCTAGCCCCCATTGTTGAAATGGTTCTTCAATAATCACATGCCGAGAGGAAATGCAACTAACTGTGGTTTTCCAAAAAATTGTTGACATGCTTTGCATTTAGAAACCTGACTTTGAGTATCAAAGAAAAAGAAGGCCAATAATATCTATCTCTCGAGAATATTGTGGGAAGTCACCATTCTTGATAAGTGTCCACCACATGCTTGGTCATGATAGGCTTTTAGCAACTTTCCTTGTTGCTCTTTATCAACACATCGAAGGAAGAAACCATACATTCCTTTCTTATAAAGCGCATGATTCCAGATCACGTACTTGGTTGCTTTCAGTTTGAGAGTCCTTTTTTTGTAATCTAGATGAGAGGGACATTCTCCATAAGTAAGTAGAAAAGCGATGTTTGCATACCACTCATCGGTGAGTGGTTCAAAGAGAACTTGTGGGTAGTTTTCGGGCAAGTTAAACAAGTTTCATCTTTCTGTCCATGCTAAACTTTAAGAGTTTCATCTTGATAATTAACTTGCACGCAGGACCGTTTCCTCTTACCGGATGGGAAGGAAAATCTCTAGGTTATACTCTTGAGTTTTTGTGATCCAATTCCCTCTTTTGTCTTTGGGATCTTGCTGTGTCAAAATGGATTTGATTACACTTCCAGGGACAATTACCATAGTATGAGAATTGAGAATGTAGAAGCAGATTTTTTTACAACTTTGACCACTGCGAATGTGTGCTTTTCCAATTAAATGTACTTGATCTTGTGTTTCTTCAAAGGACAACTCATGAAAGAAATGGGTGCTTCCAAATCTTTGTCATTCTTCTAGACAAGGACAACAGATAGAGTGTGTTCTGAGGCATAACAGTACATGATGAACTCTTTGTTAAAATATGGAGATACAAGAGTAGGAGCTTTGGCAATAGCTCTTTTTATCTCTTCAAATGTAGTTTTCCCTTCATGGCTCCATTTGAAACTTGATTGAGGCCTCATCATAGAAGTGATGTGCTTTTTCAGTTCAACGAACTTAGGAACAAAGTGGCGAAGAAAGTTTACCTTCTGAAGAATAAATGCACTCCTTTCTTGCTGGTGGGCAGAGATAGTGCTTAAATAGCTCTTACTCTTTTGGGGTCAATATGTGCTCAATGTTTGTTCACGATATGTCCCAGTAAATTTCCTTCTGTGACTCCAAAAGATGCATTTCTTGGGCTTCAAATATATACCATGTTTTCTACACCTTGCAAGAACTTGTTCCAAATGACAAATGTTCTCTTCTTTTTTCTTCTAAAATACCATGAGATCATCCAGATATATAACAATGCAATGTTTCAGATCTCTGAAGGCTAAGTCCATTTCTCTTTGGAACGTTGCTCCCACATTGATTAGGCCGAAAGGCATTTTGCTATAAGCAAAAGTGCCCCAAGGAGTTGTGAATGTTGTTTTGCTGTAGTCTTCCTCTGCCACTTTGATTTGGTTGTACCCGAAAACCCATCAAGCGTAGAGAGAGCATCTCAGATCCAGTGACTGCTTGCAAAATGTGATCCTTGATAGGCAGAGGATATTTGTCTTTGAGTGAGGCTTGATTCAGATTTCTGAAATCAACACATATCCTTATCTCCCCATTCTTCTTTCTTATTGGCACAATGTTAGCCACCCACATTGAGTGGTGGATGGGAAAAATGATTCGGTGTTCAACATCTTGGTCACTTCTTCCTTGATGATATCAGCAACCTTTGGATTATAGGGCCTTTGCTTTTTCCTGAAAGGATTAGTACCTTGCTTCAAAGGAATGGAATGGAACATTTCTTTCGGTTGGAACAACTTGAGTTCTTCATAGGAGTAAGCTAAAAAATCAGAATATTTCTTGAGCAGAGTAACAAACCTTATCTTCTCTTCAGGCGAGCAACATTTACCAATGTTTACCATTCTTGGATCTTCTGAAGTACCAATATTTTCTTTGTCAAAGTCAGATGGACACCGAGAAGATAACTTCTCCTTCTCTTGAATGAATCTGTCATGTTTGTCAAACAGGTCTTCCAAAGAGACTAAGCCTTTGGGAATTTTGTTTCCTTTCAGTCTGATCATTCCCTCATCATCAACTTCATCAATTCCATCAGCTTCTTCCTTAGCAACAACTTCTCTATGAGGATTGACACTTCCTTCAAAGAAGAGATTATTGAAATTATCTCTTTTCTCTAAGAAGCTCAAAATTTGATTTTCATCATTGAAGACTTGCAATGATTAGCATTATTAGGTACACTCGGTCTGAAAACCATCTCAATGGTTATCTTATCTTTGCCAAAGGAAGGATGAGGTGTCAATAAGGAGGTTGACACAACAAGAGAATCAGCCCTTTCATTTTGTGCCCTTGGAACGGATTCAATAGAGAAAGCATCGAATGATTCAATACAATCCCAAACCCGATTTCTATAGTGTCTGAGCCTTGGGTTCTTCACTTGATATTGTTGGTGGATTTGTTTCACTATTACCTCTGCATCACCAAGGCATCTCAACTTCTTGATTCCCATATCCTCTGCAACACTCATGCCCAAAAGAAGGGCTTTGTATTCTGTTGTATTGTTTGTGTTGTCAAACTGTAGTTTGTAAGCAAAAGGATGCATTTCCTTGAAGGCGAATACAGAACAACACCAGCTCCAAAACCTGCCCTTGAATGACTACCATCAAATTCCATCATCCAGATCTGATCTTCTTCTTCCTCCATGAGAATTGGCAGGTTTTCATCTTTTTGTGATGTGAGGAAGTAATTTCCTAACTCAGAATCTTGAAGAAGGATGTTAGCTCTTGGATCATCGGACTTCTTTACTATGAACTTCATCTTTCTAATAGGTAAACAACCTCTTCATTTCACCTTTGACTGGGATAGTAGCAGATGACCAGTCCATTTTAATTTCTCCACCTAGATCTCTGCAAAAACTTATGCTCGAAGCATGCCAAAGGATGTTGGGATGTCTGCCACTAAAATAGTTAGGAGCACCTTCTTGTCAGGGAAATCAGCCAGAGCTACTTGTGCATCCTTTATTCTTCCAATCAGCAGCACTTGTTTAGATTCCATGGAATAACAAGATCCATTTACTCTCGTCAAATTTAGGCCAAGGGCATTTGTAACTTTGAGTGGCATTACATTATCAGAGGCTCTGGAATCAATGATACAATTGTTCAACTCAAAGCCATTTATGAGGAGAGACAAATAGAAAGGCTCAACTCTGGTTGTTTTGGAAGCACTGAGAGCTAACATATTTTGAGATGGAGGTGTGGATGGTGTTGGAAGAATTCCTTTAGAAGTGGAACTTGAGGATATAGAGCTATTTCCTCACTGCATTAATGAATCTATCAAATTGGGTTGGGTGTGTTTGCAAGTACTCTAACTCTGAGAGTTGGACTTTGGTTTTTCTTGCGTGCTCTACAAAATCAAATGGGGAAATATTGGATGAGGAGGAGGCTCCTGGGATGAAAGAGGATTTACCTGGCAAGGGATTTGAAGGAACCTTGGATATTTTGGATGAAGGATTTTCTCCTAAAGGTGAAATAGTCGGTTTAGCAGAAGGAAAAGGTACAACCTTTGGCTGAACTGTGGGTACTTTGGCAAAGATTCCAATGGAAGGGGAAGTACTCTTAACAACTACAAAACTAGAAGAAGGAGCAAAAGACTTACTTGGTATGACAACATGATCTTTGACAATGACCAAGTCTAGTTTTTCTTTAGCAGAATCCATGGAGGGCGGCAATGGAGAACCTTTATTGATAATCCTCTTCTGTGTGACCTCAGAAGTGGAAACTTCTTTGGTTTTCTTCTCCTTTACAGCCACCAAGGATGGAGTGTTCTTCTTGGACTATGTTCTGGTGAAAAAAATTATGAAAAACTTGGTGTTTCCTCCTCTTCTTCTTCTTCATCATCAATGAATTCGAACAGGCCATTGTGCATGTCAACCTCCTTGACTTCTAGGTAGCTTTCATAGTTTTCTTCATCATCTCCCTCGAGCTCATCAACTTTAGCTTCCTCTCTTATATCTCGGGTATCACAGGCAACATTGAATGGTGGTGCTTCAAGAGCAAGTTGGCGAGGAGGTGGTGCAATCCGCTGCCTATCATTAAAGTTTGGTCTTCTTGGATTGTTCCTCATAGTGATTTGTGACAGTTGCTTCTTCAAGGCAACTAGATCATTGGCCATTTTTTGAAACATGGGGTCTGTTGTGACTGAGTTTGAACTCTGACCCTTTTGCTTTCCATTTGGGCCCTTTACCTTTCTAGAAAGAATTAAATCATCATCAGTCTTGATTGCAAGGTCTTGAGCTTCCCTCAATGTTCTTGGTTGATGTCTTCTGAGGAAGAAACCAACTTCTGATGGCAAGGCACTGATGAAGAACCTCTTCAAGTTGTTTTCAGGAGGAACTACATCTTCAGGGATTCTTCTTGTCAATCTATCAAATCTTTCTATGAAATATCTCATGGACTCAAAGACTTCTTTCTTCATTTGCACCAACTGAACCAGCAATTCTTGGCCATCTTCTGTGCTCTTGAATTTACTTTCAAATGCACTCCTTATGTCCTCCTAGCCAGTGATAGATCTTGGGGGAAGCATATAAAACCATTCAACATCTTTCTCTTGGAGTGACTCCATGAAAATTCTAACTGACACGTCTTCATCTTCAACACCTAACACACCACAAGCAGTGATGAAAGCTGCTATGTGTTCCTCAGTAGTTGTGAGCCGTCTCCTTTAAATTTAGGAAAGTTATTTCTTGAGCCTCTTGGTAGATCATGGAGTATTTGTGGGAGGGAAAGTGGACCAGTATTTCTTCCCCATGGTACATTGGGTCTACATGCTTCACGTTCATTATCAACCATTCTATTTCTATTTCTAGCCTCTTCAACTGGCCTGGTCTTCTTCTCTTTCCTCTACCTCTCTTTGGAGTCTTTCAATCTCTTCAAGTTGAGCCCTAATCACTTCTTCCCTTTCAAGTTGAACTCTATCTGCTTCCTCTCTTTCTAGCTCTTGTTCTTCTTCCTTAAGCTCGTCAAGAGTAGGATTGACGAGTCCTCTTGATCTCAACTATCGGGTATACCTTTTGTCAGCCAGCTTGAAGACTTATTGTCTTCTCTGGGGTGCCAAGATTTGTCTTCGTTCCTCCAACTCAGTAGCAAGTTCTTCTTCTTGATCCAAAATTCTTGAAGCAATAGAGTAATGGTCTACACTCTGCCTTTTATGCCAAACAACCTCCCTTAGGTCAGAAATGATATCTTCTTGAATGTGAAAGAGCAAGGTAGGTCTCTCAACAGGAGGATGTGCGAGAATTTCCATGATTGGTATCCATGTGGATCATAAGAAACTTCAAATTTTCAATGAACTCCAATGGTATTTAATGACCCTGTGGTCATTTCTAGGGTGCAGATGCTACAAAATCTGCCCCATGGTGGTCGCAAAACTGTTGGCTTGGAAATTCATCTCGGGGGACAAATTGGTGGTTTCCAAAACAACACTATGGGAATCTAAGTCCCTCTACTTATAACGGTGCAGCTGCCGTATTATGCATGAAAAATAAGTGGATTCAATGGTGGTTTTTCAACCAGAGATCCATAGGGGCACTCCACTGACCCTATGGCAAACTGTAATTTTTGCAAGGATAGAAAGTGGTCCGAGCATGGGAAAGGGGAGTGGGAATGAAGGTAAGAAGATCAATGATGGAGGTAGAACATCAGAGGCCTACAAACATTGATCAGGAAGTTTATAACATGCATTTAAATGGAAGAAGAATACAAATTTGCATACAGAGCTACAAGTGAATAAAACGCAATGGTCACAAAGTGCCAATTGAATCCTCTCGTTAAAGGGGCATAAAATCCTAATTTTCTTATTGTAGTTGAAGTAGAAACTTGTACAAGGAAGCGAAATGGAAGAAAAATACGAAAGAAGAAGCTTAGAAGAATGATGACTATTGTTTTTATCCTCTCATTCGTGAAAATCATTTATAGTCTTCAAAAATCAAGTGACCACCTATCAATGACTTCTAAAAGCCATGAAATAGCTCGCACGAGGTAGTTACAACTTCCCAAATGACCAAGAAGCAGTTATAGTCGAGATCCAATCATTTGGCACCGTTTCAGATCCTTCTTTTGTAGAAAAATGGCCGTGGCGGGAAATGCCAAAGAATTTAATAATTAAAATGGTTACAAACTTGCAGATTAAATGTGGGCCATTAGATTTATCTTTTGCGCCTTTAAATATGAGCCATCCACATGGTAGGAGAACATTAGAGTGGAGCGGGGAATTTTTTTGTGTTTTTGCATGCCAGAGACGTTTTCTCGATTTTCTCCAACAAAACTCCATCAAAATTTAAAATTGAAGTGTCCATCATGTGGAGAATTTCACCAGCTTTCCATTGATACCAAAAACATGAAAATCGAGCTCTAGATCGAAAGATATGGCCTCTTGAAGATTTAGGGAAAAATTGGCAAAATTAGGGCAAAATTCAGGTCTGTGGGCCAAAATTTGACCTTTTTCCCTCTTTTTCAAATTAGGAAAATTTTCCCCAAAATCTCCGTGCCCCTGCCAACCTGATGACACATGGCACTTTCTGGTTCATCCGCGGGCTTCAGAATAACATTTCACCCTTTTTACCCTGCTGAGGAAAATTTTCCAAAGTCCTCCACCGGTTTGACCTCCGCCGCATTGATGTGGACACGTGGCGCCTTGTGAATGCGGGGACTTAATCATTTTCTCTATTCTCCTTTGCGGGCTTGCGGGAAAATTTTTTACCTTTGAGTTTTTTTAGCCAAAAGGCTAAGTGTCGAATTTATCTTCACACCTCCGCCTAACTCGCCAATTTCCTTGGCAAAATTTCTTCTTTACCTCTGCCGGCCCGCCCAGGGAAAATGTCCCCTCCAAACTCTACCAAGCCATAACTTGCAAAATACAAGGAGTTAGGAGGACTTCCTTACCTTTCTGGAAAGGGGAAAGAATTCTCTATCTGATGAAGCAATACCTAGAAAATTTTGAGTGCCTGAAATGTGTAAAAATTTGATTGAGGCACAAAAGGAAGCTAGTTAACCCAAAATAAGAGGGAGCTTATTTTGGTTAACAAGTATGATCAAAACATGGAAACTTTGAGATAGGAGAAAGTTGTCTTGCTTGAAAACTTGCAATTTTCCCCTTTACACATTTGTAAGACAACAAATTTTACTATATATGCTTCGTCCTAGAGTGGAAATAAGTGTTCTTATCTAGGTGTATAACACTCACGAATATCACTATGCAAATTTCCTTCCTCATGCTTATGCCCCAACTCTTCAAGAAATTTTTGTAACCAAATCATTTCTTTGTTTGCCTCTTTGGCAACAACATACATACTCAAAGCCTCTGTGGCTGAAAAATCCAACAACTTCGTAGTCGTGAAATCCAACTTCTTTGTTGTCCCACCTAAAGTGTAAACATAATATGTCATGCTCCTCACTATCTACATCTCCAACCATATCTAAATCTACATAGCCACACAAAGTGGTGTTTGATCCAAGATATAGCACAAAAATATTCCCATGGTCCCTCTCAAATACCGAAGGATCCAATTTACTACTGCCAAAGTGATCTTTACTTGGATCAATCATAAATCTACTCACCACTCCCCTTTGCATGGGCAATATCGGGCACTGGTGCACACCATGACATACATCAAACTCGCCAACCACCGATGAGTAAGGTACCTTGGACATCTAGTTTCTATCCTTCTCTATCTTGGGACACTTTGCTCCTTTGATAATTTGAAATGGCTCGCCAAAAGAGTCCCAACCGGTTTAGCATCTTGCATATTAAACCTCTCCAATACCTTCTTAATGTACTCTTCCTTATATAAAGTCAGCTTTGGTTCCTTCTGTCCCAAGATATCCTCATACCAAGGATTTTTTTGGCTGCCCCCAAATCCTTCATAGAAAAGGATTCACTTAGCTACTTCTTGAGTACTTTTATTTCTTGCATGTTTTTACCTATAACCAACATGTCATCCACATACAGACACATGACAATATAACTGCCATCCTCAAATTTATTTGTATACACGCAATGGTGAGAATGAAATCTAATATAACCTTGCTCCATCATGAAGCTATAAAATTTATTATATCATTGACACGGAGCTTTTTCAAGCTATACAAGCTCTTCTTCGGTTTACACACCATCTCCTCTTTACCTTTGACCTAATAGCCCTTTGGCTGATATATATATATATATATATATAGATCCTCCTCAAAATCACCATGGAGAAATGCAGTATTTACATCAAGCTTCTCTAAGTATAAGTCTTTTGCTGCAACTATTCCAAGAACAATTCTAATAGAAGTCATTTTTACTACAGGAGAAAAAATATCATCAAAATCTATATCTTTTTGTATGCAAACCCCTTGACCACCAAGCTGGGCCTTACATCTTTTCTTGCCTCCTTCTTCCTCTTTGACTCGAACACCCACTTTTCCTGTAATTCTCTTTTCCTTGAGTAGCTTCACCAAATCCCATGTCTAGTTCTCCATGAGATCTTGATGCTCCTCATCCATGGCTTGCTCCTACTTCTTCCTGACATCTACCTGCATTGCTTCATCAAATCTCCCTAGCTCTCCACTGTTAGTCAGTAATAAATAGTAAAGATAAGGAAAATAAAGGTTCATGTTCTCTTCTTACCCTAGAAGACCTCCTCAATATAGGAGTTTGGGGTTCTTCTTTGAGGAGGTTATTGAACTAATTCATGTGTCACTTTCCCATCTAGAAGATCCTCTACCGTTGCATATTCTTTCTTGGACTCTTCCATGTTTTCATGTAATCTGTTGCTTATACATGAATTTCTCATTAAAGATCACATCCCTAGATCAAATGATTTTCTTGTCTTTAATACTCCAACATTTCTATCCAAAGTCATCACCACTATAACCAATGAAAGTATATTTTTCTCGATTTAGCTTCTAGCTTGGTCCTATTATCCTTGTCTATATAGAAAAACACTACACATCCAAAGACTCTAATAAATGAATACTCAACTTTCTTACCATACAAAGCCTCCTCGGGTATGCCTCCATCCAAGGCACTTGAGGGTCCTCTATTTATCAAGTACACAATTTTGTGCTCACCACTTTTGCCCAAAAAGAAAGAGGCGGTCATGCATGTAACCTCATGCTCATAGCACATTCCATTACTATTCGGTTCATCTTTTCTGACACCCCATTCTCTTGTGGAGTTCCTGGAACTATCTTTTTCATGTGGATTCCATTATTAGAATAGTAATCATCAAATTCATTGTTGTAATACTCCCCTCCATTATTTGACCTGAGACATTTTATCTTAAGACCTATTTCATTCTCTACCAAAGATTTCCATTTAACAAAAGTGTCAAATACATCATTTCTTTTTTCTAATACAATAAACCCAAATTTTCATTGTTGCATCAACAATAAAAGTAACATAATAACTTGAATCCCCAAGAGATGATACCTAAGCTAGCCCCCACACATCAAAATGCACCATCTCTAACTCAATCTCTTTCTTTGTAGGTCCAAACTTGAGAAACCTTACTCGCTTTTGTTTCCCATATATGCAATCCTCATAGAACTCCAAACCTATTTTTGTATATCCGAGGAAATCCTTCTTTATGATCTCCATGCCCTTATGGCTCATATGACCAAGCCTATAGTGCCACAATGTTGTATCAACTTCTAAAGCCACAAGATTACAAACATCAGTGTTATAAGTGGTTAAATACAAGGTTCCAACCTTCTTACCTCTTACCACCACAAGAGCACCCTTAGTAACCTTCCAAGAGTCTCGATGTAAATATCACAGTACAACCATCACTTCCCAACTGGCCCGCCGATATCAGATTTCATTTTAAAGTAGGCACATGTCTGACATCCTTCAATAGTCATGTATTCCCATCTCGCATCTTAACCCAAACAAGTATTTTTCGAACTATACCGTAAGGCTCATCATCATCCAAGAAAAACATGCCCAAAATCTCCTTGAACATAATCAACAAAATAATGCCTATGTGGAGTATCATGGAACTAATCCCCGAATCTAAAACCCAAGATTCAACATTATTATGTAAAGAAAGTATCAAAGCATCTTGACATACATTACCCGTTGCAACATTTTCCTCCTTGTTTTCTTGTTGTTTCTTCTTGTCTGAAGCTCCCAAAATCTTTCTTTGCATGCCCAAACTTTCCACAGTGCCAACATATTATCTTACTTTTGGATTTTGACCTTGCCCAATCTTTCGATTTTCCACGACTTCCTCTATTCTTTTGTCTCCCTCTAGTTTCCATTGTCAAAGCATTCCCTGAAGTAGAAGATTCCCCAGAGATTTTTCTTTGCATTTCCTTGCTTAGAATCACCCCTACAACATCCTCAAACTTCAACTTTGAGTTAGCTAGAACCGAGTTGCTTACCGCCATTACCAGGCTATTCCAACTCTCAGGTAAAGAGCACAAAATTAATAAAGCCCTAACTTCTTCATCAAATTCTATTATAACCGAAGCTAGCATATTTACAACCGTATTAAAATCATTTAAATGATCTGCTACCGAACCATTCTCAGAAATATTCATATTAAACAATTTTTTCATTAAAAATATCTTGTTAGAGGTGGAGGGTTTTTCATACAACTTCCTAATACATCCATCGAGTTATTTTGTAGTCTTTTCCTTTGAAACATTAAATAATACCGAAGATGCAAGACACAAACTGATTTTCCCAAGTGCCTTCATATTCGAGAAAATCCCATTCTCGCATACATCATGCTCGAGGGTTTGTTCACCTTCTCATATAATAAAATATAAAGATCCTTCTGATAAAGGTAATCTTCCATCTACATCTTCCAAAGACTGAAATTTTTCTTGTTGAATTTATCAACCCTTGATCTTCCATCATCTACCATAGCTCCCATTCAAGTTAAAAATTTCTCCGTGATTCACCACTTCACCATACCAAATGAGGCCACGATACCAATTGTTAGGAAATAAGGGATAAAATATGTGAAACAATCCCTCACGAGAATCGTAATAATGAGAAAATAATATGCAGAAAATATTACAAATCTGAAATAAAAGTGTAGAATAAAAATAACACAACACAAAGACACATTATTTAACGTGGTTCACCCAATTTGGACTACGTCCACCAAGAATCACTTGCTCAGATTTTATTACAAGCCACCGCTCTCTCAATATAATACCCAGATCTGTTTGGAGCTATGCTCAACAAACTCTATAGAATTTAAACCCAAATTCATACACATCTGCAATGTTACATAATACCTACCATATGCACAAAATCACATAAGTAGACAATTGCTTAAGTAATTTTACAAAACCGTGGGTATCAAAACCATAGGCCAAAACCGTCCCATAAACCTATAGGTCAAAATCCCCACCCATATGAAAAAAGAACATTTCCCCATATATTGGGATCGTTTTGTTTCGAGGCCAAAAAAATTTCGCCCCAAACGCCGGTGAGACAAATGTTGAAAGTGTACAATACTCTTAGTGTACGAGTCTTCAACACCCTCACACATGAAAACATGCTTCACAACCTAATATTTTTGGGGTCCACAATAACAATAAGACATATTTTCTCCAATAATTTCTTTTGAGTCCTCTTCTTTTGCTTGGGAGTATTTTTGGGGTTCACAATAAAAATAAAGCGGTATTTTTTCCAATAACAATATTTTCACCTATTTGTGTAACCTAAGCTGTTGAAACTTGTTCATTTTCTTCAATTCTTTGTTATGACTATTGGAGGAAGATTTCTAGTAGATAACATGACCAATTGCCCATATCTAAGACCGGGAAGGATACCCAAATGGAATAACTTGATCTCTTCAACCATCATTAGAGTGACATGTTAGCAGAGGTTCCCTACAATACTCAACCAATACCCAAGATTCAATCCCCTAACTAACATATGATGCTTCCAAGATGTATGAAAAGGAACATTTAATTTATCTGTTATTTTTAGAGACTATGTATAGCAATAGGTCATAGTTCAAGTAAAACATAAGCACTTGTCAGTCATTAGCCTAAGCTTGTATCTTTGTTGTATGATGTATATTAAGAGGCTATTTGTTTGTCCTCTTAGTGCTTGAGAGTATTTTTGGTATCAAAATAAGTTTCTTGATAGGATCAAATAACAACGGTTTTTCTAATTTGTGTAACCCGTCCTGTTGAAATTCGTTCATTTTCTACAATTCTTTGTTCTAAATAGTGTAGTGGAGGAAGATTTCCAATAGAGAACAGGGCACACTGCTCATATCAAGACACGGGAAGAATACCCGGATGAGCTAACTTGATCTCTGCAACCATGATTGGAGTGGAATGTTCATTCCCCCAAATAACATATTTTTCTACCATAGATAGTTTAATATGCTAAGGTGTTTAACACACAATGTATCCTAACTTGACTAATGGTAGCCTACTCGAGCTTTTCTTTTGGAGGTAGGTTTGAATTAAAATATTGTCTTTACTTTTTCGCTGCGGTTGGTTATTTGAAAGCCCCTATCTTGTTGGAAAGTTATAGATTTCTGAATTGTAATGGAATTGAAATATATCAAATCTGGATGAATTATTAGCATTTGTGTGTGCATTGAGTACATCGATGAAGAATATTGACTTGCATTTGACGGAGTTACAGTTTGAATTCTTTTGAATTTTATGGCATAGAATGTACCAAGCAACTTACGGTTAGTGATGATTTGATTTATTTGTTCTCTGTAACCATCAAGGGAAAAGCATTTGTATTTGTTTGTGAAATTGACAAGAAAGATCATGTAAGATCTATGGAAGGTTACACTGAAACTTATTCTTTTTGCCTCTTTTTTATCCCTTGATCTCCAAAAGATTTGTGTGGGAATAATGTGAAGTGAAGATGAAGATTGGTAGTTAAGAAAACACAGTTTTGGGAAATAACATTATGATAAATGCATGTCATGTATTGTTTGGGAGCCCTTAGCAATTCGATCGAGACATGTTACATGGAAATTATACATATAGTGAGAGTAAGGAAGGAGGGAAAAATTTACATTATGAAACTACTAAGAGGTGAAGAAAAATCAAGACTTCTTGGAAACTCGACTGGGAGATGTTATATGTTGGAAAATGAAATACAATGAGAGTGTGAAGGAGGGATATGTTTACATTCTAAAACTATTAACGAGTGATGAAAAAGGAGTACACCAAAGCCATATGATTATGTGCAAGGATGGTGAAGGTAGAGCATGCAAATGCTGTAACAAAGTGGTACATGAAAAGGAGATGATGAAACATTCACAAGAAAATAAGAAGACGGGTAAAGGGAGAGGATGGGATAACAAGAGAAAAGTGAACAACAATATAGGAGGATGTAACATAGATGAAAGAACACCGAAAGTAAATTTATTTCTGTACAAATAGTGAGAAAATATATTATGCAATGATGGAAATATGGAAAAGGAAAGAGACACCCCATGTAGATAGAGGAAGTCAACTTAAATAAGATGGAGATAGGGGTATTGAAGATAAGAGATGCTTTTATAGTAGCATGTTGGTTTCTTTCCCAATTAAATTTGATAGTTTGATGATAGGAAATACTTTTGGCATGTAGGCGTACCAAGAATTTATCTAATGTTTGAAAGTGTGGTTCAACCACTCAACCAAATTGTGTGAGAAATATGTTGGCACTTTTTCATACCTTGGGTTTATGATGCAGATCATTCGGGTTCACAAAAATCCTTTATTAACCAAAAAAATTACTGAGTAGATTGTTGTGTTTTGTATTTTTTTCCACACGTGTGTCATGAGCCATCATAATTCTGTGAAGTTCTATATGTTGCAATGGTCTATGAATTTTTGGTGGTCTACCAATTTTGTAATGGTCAACTGGCGTTCTTAATGTTGCAAATGAAGATTTGCGGTTCCATTAGACCTTACGTTTGTAACATTCCATGATTTTAGGAATCTTAATGAGTATATAAGTTTGATGGTTCTTTTGGAGGGCTTCATGCCTATATAAACAAAAGCATGTGCCTTGAAGTGTCAATTCAATCTAGGGTAATGGGTGGAGTTCAAGTTGGAAGTTGATTCCAAGAAGAGACTTGCACATAGGTATAAATCCATTTTGGAAAACATTATGGTGTTGAGTTGTAATATTGCATCCATTTGTTGAGTTTATTAGACTTTATTGTTGGTAATCAGTTGTCTTTGTAAAGTCCATATTGCGAATAAAATATACAATTGGTGTATGAGTTGTTGGAGAGATATATAGTGTAATTATGATAGCAACTTGTTAACCTCCCAAAATGTTTCGAGCCAATATAAATTTTTTTGGGTTGAAATCGTAAGGGATCACCTTTTTCCACATGTTTAAATTCTAAGTCTAGGTCTCCAAGTGAATCATGCCATTACAAATGAAGAACACTTACATGTGTGGAAGTGATAATTGAGAAGCAACACCATGTGGAAAATGCATGTGTGCATGGATCCAAGATGTAAGGATGAGCACCACCATGCCTTCTTCCAGCCACCCCTTTCACGTGGCTTTTACATAATGCCTTTAAACTACTAACATGCCATGCTCTCCTACAACTCATACCTCGTCACGCACTTCCCATCTCATAATCACATTGTCCCTTCCATCCTCTCCTCATGCGCGACTTCCTTCCTTCTCGTGGATTGGTCTAACTACCTCACCTCACACACTTGCTCTTGTGTAGAAATTTCACACTTTGCACATCACTATCCTCTTTATGTGCAATATTTATCCATTGTACCCTATCTCTCATGTAATTTGGATGTTTGTTTCTCCCTCTCTCCGATTGCACCGAACTCCTCTCTTATACAATCTTATCTCCTTCCCAAGTATATATCCACTCTTAGTCACATTTGGAACACACGTCCTCACCTCTTAGCGTGTGCTCTTATGTCCTCAATTTCTCCTCATCAATTCTCACTCTATGTGTGTAAGGTCATTTCCTCCATTCTTCTCCATTGACATACTACTCTCTCTAAACAATCAGCCCATGAATTCTCACAATCAACCCACACCATCTTTGCCTCGCATGGTATGCTCTCTTATGCCATATGCTTATTTCCATTCATGAGGGCTGCTATCTCTTGCACATGTTGTTTTATTGCTACCTAGCCTTGGACCCTACCATTGCACTTCTCTTATCTCATTAGGCACGGGTATTATTTCCACCTCCTTCCCGAGCATACCATCCTTCTCCTACCTATCTTGCATGGTCTTGAGTGCATATCTTACATATTGCACCTACCACTATGAATTCCTCTCTCTTGCATGTGAGTCCCTCCTTGTAAGATTTTCCCTCGTAGTGTTTTTGGTTTCCTCCCTTTCGGTATGGTTTCCTCTATGTGTCCTTCTATGTCATTCAAACTCAATAATGTGCTTGCATGAATCTCTTCTCCACATGACCTTGTTGCATGGCCTTGTTTCCACTTCTCTTTTCTTGCTGACCTGTAACATTTTGTTTGGTCCTTTGTAGACCGGATCTCACATGAATCAAAGGTAATGTTTTGAATTTCAAGGTGCTCCACAAATCCTTTAATCATGTTAGGGAGCATATAAAGTTCCTTGTAGCATCCCAAGCTCACATAAAACACTCAACGATAAGCTGAAACTAAGATGTCACATGGATATTATGAATTTGGTAAGAGAATAACTTCAATAAATATTGATAAATATTTCCTTGCTAGATATGATAAACTCTCGTTTCTTCATTCATTTAACATAATCTAGAATAACACACACACACACACACACACACACACACACACACAATATATATATATACACATATATATATACACACATATATATATATATATATATATATTTACTTGATTCAAGGAATTATATCCTTATCAACCAATCCCACACATCTTTCCTCTAATCTCTCAAATCCCTATTATTTCTCCTAAATACTAGTGAGTTTTTGTAATGGATAGGTACATTCAAAAAATCATTTCTATCACATTATTTTACTAAGCAAATATTAACTCACATATCATTATTTTAATATGACCACTAAATAAATATTTTCCTAACATTCCCCCTTAGTGCAAACATAGGGAGAAACATAATCACACTTCTTGTGTAAACTTACGCTCACGATTTCTCATGATCTTGGTCCACAACTCAAACTAAACATAGAAAAGGAATTTGTTAACCTCTCATCAACCATGCACTACTAGGAACTCATTAACTAGGAAATGGGAACTCATCGACCACCATGAGAACTCATCAACGATGTATGGAAAAAACAACTAAATTAGTGTAGGAGATACGACCAAAAATTCTAAATCCATTCATCTTTCATAACAAGTTTTCAAAGGAGGACCAATAACCTAGGTATGAACATGGTGATTAACTAAAATTAAACTAAACTATGGGAAAGTATAATAATAGTTAATCTAATATAGGAGGACTAAAACACTGTAAAATATGCTAAAATAGTATGGAATAACTTTAAATAATTATGCTAGATGAAATAAAACCCTAAGTATGCAAAGAAGCAAGGAGAAATGACTTAGTTGATAACAAAAGACTATCGCACTATGTTGCGCAGGTCTGATTGTGGATTCTAGAGGTAGGAACGATCACTCAAAAGTCCTGTAAAGGCCAGATCTAGAGGATATGAGCAGACTGAAGCACCCAGGAAGGTCGAGGCACCCCGGGGCGCCCTAGTCTACAAAATAGGTGCCCTGGTCTCTGTAAAAGCTTAGAATTAGATTTTTGCAAGGTCACAAGATAACCTGGAATATTCCCTGTCTATCACACTAGATCTTCCGAGCTGCGCCGGATGTGTCAAATGATGTAGGATGAAGTAATGACCTATAAAAGGAAAGGATGTATAAAACCCTAAAAATAAAAATGCAAAATGAATGGGTCGAGACATACCTCATCTGCTTACAACAGTTGTCTTACTAAACTGAGTGTTACACTACATTTCGGACCCAAATGTAGTTCTAGTGTGTGTGTGTGTGTGTGTGTGTGTGTGTGTGTGTGTGTGTGTGTGTGTGTGTGTGTGTGTGTGTGTGTGTGTGTGTGTGTGTGTGTGTGTGCGTGCGCGCGCGCATATCGTTCCCTAGGTTCTCTTTTTTCGGTCACACTTTGTGAAGTAGCGAGCAATAATAACTATAGAAAATGTACTAGCATGTGTACATGGAATATAATAGAATCCCCCCTATGTTGTGTCTGTTGATACAAATCTTCTAGCCTTGATGCATGAAACTATGTGGATGCAACTCTAGATGGAATGATAGTGGTAAGTGATGCTAGGAACCTCATTATGGTCTCATAATTTTATATTTATAAGGTTCTCTTCCTCTAATTTTGTAATTAATCCCGACATGGCTGACTAGGAAAAAGGTAAAGATAAAAATGGCTAGAAAGAGCCCAAAAAGAGGCGGGAAAAATAAGAAAGGATCAGGGTGCCCCAGATGGGACCAGGCACCCAAGTCAGCCCGAGCGCCCAGTTTAGGATAAAATGATGGGACAACGACAAAATAGTTGGGCATGTATGTAAAAATGTATGAGAGTAGAGAAATAAATGGTAAACTTGGATGGACAAAAGGTGGGATTAATTAGTACTTTATTCAATTAGGACCCTCCAAATAGTAGTATGAAAACTGGGCTAAATAATGCCTAATGTGTAAGATTTTGTGACTACACAAGGACACACACATTTGTTCATCCTCTTCAAGTATTATGATGTTGCATTACATCAAGGTTTCTCACTTATTACAAATTTGAATAGGGGTGTTCTTCTCTTCTTATTCTCGAACACACCAAACCGGAAATATAAAAAACGAGAGCTAACTCCTCATCACCTCCGTAGCCTTTGTACTTGATCACTGCCACTTAATCTTGCACAACATAACTGGTTTGCATTGTTGCTGAATTCCAGTCTTAGGTTTTGGCACCGACATTTTGGGCCTTTTTTCAGTACAAAACTATCCCACTTTGGGTTTTCATGGAGAACATCAATTTCATGCTTAGAAGCAATGTTGGAGGCAGAGAGTGGGTTGGCCGTTGGAGGTGAAATCATGATGGAAGAAGCATGCAAAGCACAACTTCAAAAATAAAACAAACCCTTTATACTATAAATGCCTATTTTGGAAAAAAAAATTGATCCTCAACAAATGCATGTAATTCATAAAAATCCTACTCAAGTTTGAGTGTTTGCGTAAGAATAAGGCATAAACTTTGGTTGCGATGCAAAGTATGGAGAATATCATAAATTCCACGAATGATATAAATCTTGATTAGTGGATATATAGGCGCCAAACACTTATAATTCAATGATCTTTGAAAATTACCTTCTATAGAGGAAAATATCAATATGCCCGCCCTTTCCACAACCATTTAGAATTCAATTATATAGAGGATTCAAAACTTGTTCGACCAAATGTGAATTTGGTTAGAGAATAAATTCTCAAAAAGTTGGACATGATAAACTCTTATTTCACCATTATATATATATATATATATATATAAGAAAGATATTTACTTTATTTAAGGAGTTCAACAACTACAATTCACATTCACATATTGATCTCTAAATAAGTTGTATCAACAACTCATTACTCTTACATTATTTTAGTAACAGATATTAACCCACACATGATATTAATGTGACTACTAAATAAATAATTTTCTAACCAACCATATATTAACTCACACACATAATATTAATGCGAATATTAAATAAATATTTTTCTAATGATATGAAATGCAAAGCACACTTTAAGTGTGATCGAGCAAGGATAAAGAGAATGTCACTTGCATGCAAATAACTCACTCAAGTTGGTATGCCATGAACTCACTTGTGGAGTGATAAGCCACCATATGAATGCGTTGTTAAGAAAACACTAGATCCTCCACACCTTTAACAAGAAAGTAAAAATGCGGGGAGGAGAAAAGTAGGTAAATCACGGCCGGCTGTATGAAGAGAATATGGGGTGGTCAAAAACAAGAAAAGAACACTCTCACCACATAACAAGGTAGGCGCACACTAGAAGATGAGGATGTGGGTAAAGATAGGTTACACCCCCAAACACAAAGCATGAGATCCTAGCCTGTCTCGTGAAGAAATTAAGACCATGCGGAGACTTTATACTTCTTAGAATGTGGTGAAAGGACACTTTGACAATCCTTGAGACTCTTGGAAATCTGAATTGCTCCTTGACTTTGTTTTGTTCATTATTCGTACAAGACCTTGGTTGAGAGGAAAAATATATGGAACTTTTTATTTGTAGTCATGAAATATTTATGAAAAGGATTTATGAATTGTGTGTTTCCATTTGTTCAACGATAATGTGTTTTTATGTTATCTTATTGTCTTTCTTTCATTAATCTCATGTATGTGCATGCAAGATTCCAATTGGAAGTGTTTCCTCTAACAATCTCCTTGCAAACTAGAATAGGCTCCGAGTTCACTAATTCAAAATAAAACTCTCTTTCTCACCCATTCCTTTCTCTCGAGATTCGAATCCTACCCCAAGCTAGTGTAGTATATATATTGTACAATTTACTTCTTGCTCTTTTTGGTTTTCAATAAAAGGTGCCTCCCCTCATAATAGAAGAGGGCCTTTTCCCATATATTGTTTTCAAGATACCATATTTTGCATATGATATAAAATATTGCCAACAATTTTTAGTGACTCAACTAGGAAACATTGATGTCTTGCATTCAACCCACAAAGAGTAATTTCTTCATTTCCAGTCATTTTTCAGTTCTTTAATCTTTCCTTTTTAGAAAATGAAAACAATACCTTGTGGATTGGTGATAGGACCCATTAGATCTAACTAGACCCCTACATGAGCTCCCTAAAGAATAATTTCCCAAGTATGCAAGTGTCGGGTGCAACACTTGGAAGACCATATTGTGGCCTTCCCAACTACATGTGGTATTCTTTGTGTTCTTGAAATAATTTGGATAGAGTTTCACAATGAAACATAAGAGAAATACAAATTATAACATAATCGTAAAACTTGAGATGTTATTTTTAGAGAGAGGGAGACAACCATTTTATTTCAATTATCACCTACATACGAGAACACAAAGACCAGATGCAAACATGATTGTTCTCACCGATTAACTTACAATGATATTTTAACAAACATAAAATTATCTTTTGAAAAAATCAATAAACTTTGTTAAACTCGCAATACAAAACTAATCTCTCAAAAGTAGATTTCCATCGGTTGGGGTGATAGATCACGTTTCCATTTATGATTCAATACACCATTTTGCAGAACTTGTTCCAATACCAAATGAAATAATTTGGTCCGAGTTTAGTGATTTGACTATTTCATATAGTTCGTAGCTTGTAAGAGTTCTAGTTTAATTAGAGTTCTATTTTATGAATAGATAAAAGGCAAATAAATAAATAGTTTATTTTATGCATGCACAACATGTTGGTGAAAGACTTGGTTCAAATTTAGAAAGCTATGTTTAAGAGCAGTTCATAGCTAAGTTTAGGGGAATTATTTTATTTAATTAGAAACAATTATAATTGCATTATATGCACATAGTAGAGGTGTAAAATTTGCATATGTAGATGTAGAGAACTGTTGTACACAGTTCAAATTGTAATGAGTTGAAGCTCTGGTAGAAGTGAAGAAATAAATTGGTCACGCAACAAAGTGCTAATTTCCTTGATTAATCTATTTTTATGCAAGTTATTTTATTATTTGTTTTGTTGTTCGTTGTATAAGACTGCATATTTTCTACAAATTGGTATCAGAGTGTTGTTTCTAGCGGGTTATTGAATTGGTAGCAAGTTATGGCTTCTACATCCAGTATGTAGACACCACAATTTAATGGAAACAATTACGAGTCGGTCTGCGTTTACCATGAAGGCACTATTCATATCCTAGGATGTGTGGGAGATTGTTGATAATGGGTACACAGATCCCATCGATTCAACATCGCATACCGCACTTTTCGAGGTAGAGAAAGAGAAAGATACTTTGAAAGAATTATGGAAGAAAGATGAAAAAACTCTTTTCTATATTCATCACGCAATGCTTGAAAGCATTATTCCCATAATGGAAGCAGCCAATCAAACAAATACCACATGGCGCACACTCCAAGTTTCATATCAAGTTAAGGAGAAAGTAAAAACCACCAAGCTATAGTTACTTCGTAGAAATTTTGAAAAAATTCAATGAAATAGTCAAATTATGTAGAGTCATTTTTACTTTTGTAGTTGGCTTAGTTAATCAAATCAAATCCTATGGTGATACCATTGAAGACATACAAATTATTGAAAAATTTCTTAGGAGTTTTCCTAAAAAATTTGATCCGCTAGTTGTTTCTATTGAAGAAACTAAGGATCTGAGTCAGTTTTCAATTGATGAGTTGCATACATCACTAAAAAATCATGAACATAGGATGAATTTATCACATATAGTTGTAGATCAAGCTTTTACATCTCAGACATCATGTATTTTTGGAAAAGGAAGAGGAAGGTTTCACCCTAGAGGTAGAGGAATAAGTTATTTTAGAGGACCCAACATCGGTTCATCAAAATCTTGTGGAAGAGAATAGAGTCAAGAACACGATTATGGTCAAAGACAAGACAAGTCTCATGTTCAAAGATGTCATTATTGCAAGAAAAAAACAAGTATGATTAGAGAGGCGAAATCAAAATCAAGTGAAAATATCTACTCATAGATCTATGTTTATTGCATGCACAAGGATGCCGAAGAAATACCTTCTTTATCCCCTCTACCGAGTGCAATCTATCAAAAAAAGATTTCATGCGATGTATGATATTTGGATTATAGTTGCAGTAATCATATGATGAGTAACATATATTTGTTTTCTAGTTTGGATGAATCAGTGAAGAGTGATGTTACTCTTAGGAATAACAATATTGTTTCTGAAAAAGGAAAAAGCACAATTAGTATTCTAACTAAATAGGATGAGAAAATGATTATGCATGATGTTTACTATGTTTCAGGTTTGAAGCACAATCTTATGAGTATTGGAAAATTGGTACAAAAGGGATATAAATTATATATGGAAGATAATGAGTGCGTAATTGTAGACAAAGCCCCTAGCTCTTAGTTGATTGAAAAAGTGAAGATGAGAAGCAATAGAATGTTTCCCTTTATATTGAAACCTATAAAAAAGAAAAAATCATATTTTTTTACAACCAAATCAGCAAGCTTAGTTCGGTGCCCAAGTCAAGTCATGTGCCGAGTCCCGCACTCAACCAAATGAATCATGTGCTAAGGTAAATGAGTCATGTGCTAAGGTAAGTGAGTCCTGTGCTGATAAGTCCACTAATACAATTGAGTCCCTGTGTTAATGGAACACAATCAACTTTTCATTCAGTCATGAAATATGAATCATGGCTTTGGCATCTAAGGTATGGAAATTTCAATTTTTGAGGTTTAAATTTATTACATAGAAAGAATATGGTTAAAGGTTTGCCTTTGATTGTAGAAACCGGAAAGGGTATGTGAATGTTGTATTTTAGAGAAGCAACAAAAAGATTTTTTCCCTTTTGGAAAAATAGCAAGAGCAATTTCACCTCTTGAGATTCTACATTCTGATTTATGTGGGCCTATGAAAAAAAATTCTATTGGAGGATGTTCATATTTTATGACATTCATTGATGATTACACAAGGAAGACATGGGTATATTTTTTGAGACAAATATGAAGCTTTTGATATATTTCAGCAGGTCAAGGTTTTAGTGGAGAAGCAAAGTGGATACTACATCAAAGGACAGGACATAGGAGGTGAGTATGTTTCTAACGAGTTTATGAATTTTTGAAAATATTATGGTATACACAAACAGTTTACTACTAGGTATGCACCACAATAGAAAGGTGTGGTAGAGAGGAAGAATAGAACCATTATGGAAATGGAAAGAAGTATGATGAAGGAAAACATCTTCCAAATGAGTATTGGGCAAGTAAAACAATAGAAACTACGGTTTACATTTTAAACAGTGTCCAAAAAGATGGTTAGGAACATAGTTCCTCAACAAGATTAGAATAAAAGGAAACATAGTGTTCCTCATTTCAGATTTTTGGCTATGTAGCATATGTGCATGTACTTGATGAGGTAAATAAGTCAGACAACAAAAGAGAAAAGTGTATATTTATTGGGTATTCAGAGAATATAAAAGCATACAAATTGTATAATCTGGTCACTAGAAAGGTTGTGATCAATAGAGATGTTCAGTTTTATTGAAAATGAAGCATGGGATGGAAGTATAGAGAAAATAGTTAGTATAGCAACAACTATTTTTCATGATGACATGGCAGATGAAACTTTAGAGAAGCAAGGTAATGTACCTTCGAATCTTGGACATGCATATCAAGTTGTAGCACAAGCTACACCTCCATCTACAACAAGGAGGTCTCTAAGATTTCATTCATCTTCAACCATGAAAGAGACACCACAAATAACACCAGAAGTAGCTCCATCACCACAAGATATCCCAACATCTGATAGCCCTTTTTAGTGGAAAACAAGGAGTCTTAATGAGATTTATAATGTTGATACAACTAATTCATTTTTTTTTTGCATTTTTTCTCAAGTTGTAGATCCAGTATATTTTGAAGAGGCTATAAAAATGAAGTTTGGGCACAATTCATGGATGATGAGATCGATACTATAGAGAAAAATCAAACTTGGGAGTTGGTGGATCTTTTAAAAGGAAAGTACGTGATAGGAGAGAAGTGTGTCTACAAGACCAAATACAATGTTAATGGAAAATTACCGAAACATAAATCAAGGCTAATTACAAGAGGTTTTATGCAACAATATGGAGTTGATTACAACGAAATGTTTGCACCAATAGCAAGTTTGGACATGGTAAGAATGGTTTTAGCAATTACAACTCAAAAAAAATGGCCTATTTATCAAATGGATGTAAAATGAACATTATTGAATTGTTTTCTTGAAGGGAAAGTTTATGTGAATCATCTTGAAGGTTATGCGACAGAAGGTCATGAAGGAAAGGTATATATGTTGAAGAAAGTGCTCTATGGTCTCAAGAAATCACCTAGAGCTTGGTATAGTAGAATAGATTCTTATTTGATTGAGAATGGTTTTAGTAGGAACAACAATGAGCCTACCTTATACACCAAGATAAATGAGCAAGGTAAGATTCTAATTGTTTGTTTATATGTAGATGATTTGATCATTATTGGAAATATATCTACAGAGTCATTCAAATCAGTCATGAAGAAGGAATTTGAGATGACAAATGTTGGTCTTATGCATATTTTTGGGAATTAAAGTTCAACAATCAGAAGGTGAAGTTTTTAATTCAAAAGAAAAGTATGCAAATGATGTTTTGAAGAGGTTTTCCAGTTTGAATTGTAAGCCAATGCTAATAAAAGTTGCAGTAGGTTTGAAGTTAACTAAGGAGGAAAATGAATCTTGTGTGGACCCAACTTTGTTTAAAAGGTTAGTTTGAAGTCTCATGTATTTGATGACCACAAGGCTTGACATTATGTATGGTGTGAGCCTCATATCAAGGTTCATGGAATCTCCAAAATATTCACATTGGCAAGCTAGAAAAATAATTTTGAGGTATGTGTGTGGAACAAAGAATCATAGAATTTTGTATTCAACTTAGATGATTTCAAACTCATTGGTTATACAGATAGTGATATTGACAAGTATAGATGACAGGAAAAACACATCCAACTATACTTTTACTTTGGAACATGATTGGTTTCATGGGCATCAAAGAAGAAGCCCATTGTCATGTTATCTTCAGTAAAAGGCAAAGTATATAACAACAACATGAGAAACATGTCAAGTTGTGTGGATGAGAAGAATGTTGTAATATTTCGGGAAGAATCAAGAGATGCTACAATATATTTTGTGACAACAACTCAACAATAACATTGTCCAAAAATAATGTTTTTCATAAGAGGAGCAAGCACATTGATACGATCTATCATTTCATCAGAGAGTTGGTAAAAAACAAAGGAATTCATCTTGAACTTTACTGAGATCTAAAGATTAATTTGCAGACATTTTTAGAAAGGATTTAGAAAAATAAATTTTTGAATATTTACGAAGTTGTTTGGGAGTTTGTGATCTTTCATATGGCAGATCTAGAAATACAAACTCAGCTCTAGAATAGTGAAAGCTACAGTTCGAAATTAAGCGGGAGTGTTGGAATATGCATATTTTGTGCACGTAATTTCTCCCGTAGATTAAGTTTAAGTTAGATAACAACAATTTCAATATTTCATAAAGTATGTAGCTTGTAAGAGTTCTAGTTCAATTAAATTTCTATTTTATGAATAGATAAAGAAAAATAAATAAACAGTTTGTTTCATGCATGCACAACATGCAGTGGAATTAGAATACTTCCGTTCAGATTTAGAAAGATTTTTGTAAGAGAAGTTTGTAGCTAAGTTTATGGGAAGTATTTTATTTAATTAGTCACAATTGTAATTGTATTATATGCACACAACAAAGGTGTAAAATCTACATAGGCAGATGTAGAGAAGTGTTGCATGCACAATTCAAATCGTAATGAGCCAAAGCTCTGGAAGAAGTGAAGAAATAAATTGGTCATGCACAACAGTGTTGATTTCCTTGATTAATCTATTTTTATGCAACTTATTTTATTATTTGTTTTGTTGTTCATTGTATAAGACTGCTGTTTTTCTACATGTAACACAATAATAAAGTTTTAGGTGTTATTCATAGAGAGAAAGGGGCTTCATATATAGTTTATTGATGTCCTCTAATTTGGTATTCAAACTTATCCCCTTCAACTAATCATACCTAATAATAGGTGAGTGGTTATAACTCTCACACAATCACATTTTGACTATAGAATTTAATTTACCTAAATATCTATCTCACGCCTCATTATTTTCACAAAAATATTAGAAAAAATAATATCTATGATTTGTTATTGCAACTCATTAGGACACATTATAATATTCTAACACACCAACAAGATATTTTCTAGGAGTCTAGCATGAACCATTGAAAGAGGATGTAGTCTACTAGTTTTTCAGCTATCGACCCATTATATCACCAACTGGAAAAATATTAGGGATGTTTTTGAGGTAAGATTCAATCCCCTGAGATGATGAAAATTTATTCTTATGCCAATTCTCATAAATCAAGAAATAATCTCATGATCTTATGAGAAAGTTTGTGGCAAGATTCAACATACTTTTTCATGGAATACCTTAGGAAACCATTCCTACAGTCAAAATCAGAAATGCTTCTTCATCAACACTCAACCTATTGCGGTTATATTTTCCCTAAGAAGATCACAATTAAAGGATTTGAATGCTACCTAAGTAGTGGCCATTGAAGTTGAAGATAATTTGATTTTTGGTGGAAACTTGAGAATGGATCATTCAAAAACAAAGGTCATGGTTCAAATCAAAGTACCATTGATTACATGATAAAGAGATTATCCAAATACATCCTTTACTTAAAACAAAAGGTGTCTCCAAATGCACTAGCTATCTTGCATACAACAACCGATAACACCCTAAACTTTTAGTGCAAATTAACTAGTTTAAGCAAGACTAATAACACATAGTCTAAAGCTAATTGCATAAGCTAAGGAATGAAACATCAAGGACAAAAGCTTAATGAAATGATAACTAACATGAATACAATTAAAAACCTAGCTAGAACATGCCTACTAGCATGATAAATTACTAACATAGACTTAAGTAGTTCTAGGAGCAATCAAATTGGGGGTTTGTTGTTGCTCCACAAATGGTGAGAAGAAATCTCTAGCACAAGAATACAATGTCATGCCAGATACCAGTTTACTAACCACAATGAAGACTTGAGGCTAGGATTGAACTTGGATGTTAATCATATTTCTTATATGATATACAAATCAAAGCATGGTGTAAAGTTTAAAGGTATGTGGTTAGTCCTTTTTATAGTTTTTCCTTTGAAGAAAACTTGCATCTTAATGCATGTGGGAATAAAAGCACAATGTAGATTAAGAGTTTATAATCATGATTAATCTTTGCTAATCATAATTAGTGAATTATCAACTGATTATGATGTAGGAAGCCTTAATTAACCACTTAGGGTCAAGTAGGAGGCTAGGATAAGATTTTGAAGCTTGTTGGGATGTTGTGGAGGAAAATGAGGTGATTTTGAGTTGTTGGAAGAGAGGTTTGAGCCAATAATAGGGTATATTGTCCAAAACAAGAGTAAAATAGGCTTAATTAGCTAATAAACGCTAATTATCTGTTTGGAAGAGGATTTTGACTTACGATTCATCGTAAAGTGGCATCCTGAATGTGAACAAGGTTAGGCAATCAATAGTTCGTTGTTAATTGACCAAAATGGTTAGAAACATTAGTTAATTAGTGAAAATCATTAACTATAGTGGAAATGGTAAGAATGAGAGTGATTCATGCGCTTTTGGCAATAAGATTGTAAAAGTGGAATTTAGGTGTCTACATTTTCCCTGTTTGAGGTGAACTAAGTAACTTCTCTTCAAATATAGTAGACAAACATAAACAAGTAAATTTTGAAGAAAAATTAGTAAAATGAAGGATTCCCCATCGAGTTTCGATTGGGTAGTAGAAGAAGTCAATCGACACTTGAAAATATGATTGAAATGGATAGAAGAAATAGGACAGGAATAAACATGGTTGTTTATTGCCCCAGGTGGTTTGGAAGAAAAATTCATAGTGATAAGAAATGAGAGTGGAGAATGAGAATGACTCTTTCTTTGCCTCACATCTTCAATAAGCAACTTTGTTTCATCGTGTTGCCCCTATGATCTATACCATCAGCCTTTATTAAAATAAACAAAAGTGTAAATAACATGAAAATCTATATTACGAATAATTTTCTATTGCTAAAAATATGTAACTCCATGCAACATACATTATGCAATGCAATACGAGAAAGTAAAATGATGCTTAACTCCATGCAACATACAAAATGCAATGCAATACGAGAAAGTAAACCAACTAACCTAACAAAGAAACAAGTACAATCACACTTACTCAAACAAACAACGTTTAAGATAGTTGCACCAATGTTTTTGTTATCAAGCTTCAATTCTGAATGTTTGTGTTGTAATGACAAGGGTTAAAAATGGTGCCCCAAGAAAGGATACATACAAGGAAATAACGAAGGACACAAGTAGTCCCATGGAAAGAATTCATGTGCTATGACAATGTCTTTGCAACTCACTATTGCATGGGAGTATCGACATAGTAAGTAGGCCCAACTTTGTTAATGTAGATAGATCATGACGATCCACAAGTCGTTTGAGGCACCTAACAAGCAAGAACATCAAAAATATGGTTTTGTAGGAAAAATTTTGATGTTCGAGGACAATGCATTTGACATGTGCTTTAGCTCCGTGCATGTTGTTTACCAAATCTTGAAATTTTTGAATTTTTTTGGATTTTTAATGATTTTACCAATGTTTTGGATTTTTGAAAAAAATTATATTGCTTTGTTTTTTGAATTTTTGGTAAGAAAATATTGTAGAAGAAATAAAAAATTCATGGGATGTCACTAAAAGTCACCATGAGGCAAGTATATGCCCTGGGTAGTAGAAAAGGCCTCTGGGAAGTAAAAATATGCCCTAGGGTAGGAAAAATGAGCGCAAAAATAATTATTTATTAAAAATAATCATCACGGCGAGGTTTATAAGAATTTAGAAGAACCACGACAGTTCCAGGGTGCCTCGGGGAGAGAAACACATCGCATGGGGTAAAAATGGGTATATAAGCCTTCACGGCCAATTCATTTACCACATTAACTTACCATTGTACAACATATTTGAAATCTGACCTACGGGAGGAAATGGCGAGAGTGCAGAACTAGAGACAACGTGTAGATCACATGAGAGACAATAGGAGATTCCCAATGGATGGCCCATAGGTACACAAAGTCTGAACCCTACACTTTGTCAATTTATAACATTTAATTTGGGTTAAAACACATTAATTAGGGCATTTAGGGTAAATAAATGCACATGCATGACCCTTGGGGTGCACCGTGCTCATGGGGTATGCTCGTGTTGCGCATGTGTGGTTCTATACATGCTAGTACATGAAGAGGTATAGATATACTTAATTTTGTCCAGTGGCATGGAGTGCATACGCACCTATGCACAAAGGAATGTGCATATGCTCAATTTTGCCAAGTGGCGTGGGCACATATGCACCTATGCATAAAGGAATATGCTTATGCATAACACTAGTTCGAAGAAATGATGGAATGTGCCTACACGCCGAGGGTGCATTGGTGCGCTAAAGAGTGTGTTGGTGCGTTGGGTGTGCCTATGCACTAGGGGGCGTGTTGGTGCTTTGCCAAGGGTGCGCCAGTGCATAAAAGACATTTTTAGAATGATCTTAGAAGAAAAATTAATGTTTTTAGAAACCTAAGATGGTGAAAATAGATGAATAAAATAAAAATAGAAGAATTTGATGATAGAATAGAAAATTAGCTAATAGAATAGAAGACTAAGATCATAATAAATGACACGATTTTTCGGCAGTGCACTTGAATGTGTTGGGGTCACGGGAGCAATAGGGGTGACTCTAGGCCTACGAGGTGATGTTTAGCCAACATGACCATATTTTCTTGGAGATTACCCTGGAGGTAACCGGTTTATCTTACATGGCTCACATGCCACAGATTACCTTAGATCACAGTATTCTCACAGCCTTAGCTAAGAGATGGCAGAGGGAGAGTCGGACCTTCCATCTTCGTACTCGGTGAGATGAGCATCACATTGGAGGATGTGTGATCGATCTTATGATTTTCGATCCAGGTCACCTAATCACCTATGATGGTTGTCAGGACCGTATTCAACGATAGATATCCAAGATATTTAGAGTGGTAGACATACCCCACTAGGGTATGACAATCTTCATTAGGAGGTGTATGACCGATCAACGATCGGGACATGTACTTGTATTTATATTGGCTCTTGTTAGTGACATATTAATTCAAGACAAGAATGGTTCTTGATTCCCTCTAGGCCTTATTGGAGTGATTCACAGTCCGTTGCATAGGGAGAGGTTTACTACTGGGGTCAGTGTATACTGGCTCATTTATATGTAGATTTGGACCTAATAGCTTATCACGGACATAGATCGTGGGTCCGCCACATTATAGACATGGCCTTAGAAACATTTTGTGATTAGACATCTCATAGGAGTATTGAGAGCTCGAGCTCTTGGTGAAGCATATTTCATGGGTTGGGTTATGGATAGGGATGATATTTGCAGCCATAGGAAAGAGTTTAATGAGATACAACCTCACATGATCACATGGCGGCCATACAGGTTGTATCAGTGGCCTCAAGATGTAGTTGAGTTGACTATCATGCGGAAGTGGATCATTTCATTATGGGGAGCAAGAGCCATATCTTGGAGTGGTACAGGTGGATCGGGACCGGTGGCGGTTTGGTCTCATCTAAGGGATTCTTGGTGGTGAGATGTGGTATGCACTCTGTTATAGAGAGGTATATAATATGTGGCCCTCAAATCAGGTTGGGTCGAGCTCGCACGAGCTTCTAATAGGTGTTTCTATAGCCTTGGGTATAACGGGTGTAGATAGTGGATCCAAGTATGAATCCGGGTCATGCGGTGTGGTATGTGACAATACCGCCATATAGATTGACTATTCCACTTAAGGTATTAGATGCAACAAAACATGGATTAATGGGGATGGTAGGGTCTTGATCCCAGAGCATAAGGCCAAGAAGATCCATAGGCACAATGAGATCCACAGGAAAGAGGTCATATACTAGTATGGCCATGAGGATAGGATCCCATGTAAAACATGTGTTAGTACAATAGTAGGTTCTAGTACAACAGAAGATACTCATGTGACCTCGGGTTGTAGTTCACCCACACGCACCTCCATTAGTACAAATGTCATTTCAGACCCCATTATAGGCACCACCGTCACCCCCGCACGTGATTCCATCACACAGTCCACCGAGAGATAGAGGAAATAGTATACTTGGAGAGCTTATGGAGGAGGATGTACATGTTGATGAGTAGGTGGTTGCCTTACAACAGAAGTTACAATAGGTTGTAGCCCTGCACTCTAGGTTACTTCCGAGTGAGATCAAGTGATTGCAGAGAGGGATCAACTTATCACAAAGAGTGATATCAGGAAAGGGAAGAGAGGATACATGCCATGTTAGAGAGAGCTCGGATTATGCGCAGATGGGTTACGAGTTGCAAAGCAAAGAGGGACCAAAGCTATATAGCTGAGACAAGTATCGAGCTACGAAAAATAGAGTCCATTGCGAGATAGATCTAACTAGTGTGAGGGTGGAGTGTGACATACTCCAACATGTAGGTACATATTTAGGAGTACATTTATTGATTGGTCAGAGTTCCTCCCTAGTAGTTGAGGATAAATATTATAGGATGTAGTATCATGCGGTCATTCCAACCGACTAGAGAGCTCCTAAGTTCAGCTAGATTACAAGTGGTATGTCATGATATAGAGGAAAAAGTTCGTCACGATCAACACGATGCGTAAAGGGTCCTACAGGACAACATGTTTTGAGTAACATGGGTTAGCACAACATGGTGCGAGTGCCTCTCCCACATCCACCTAGTGGAAGACCCTGGACTAGGTAGTCTTAGGAGGGATCAAATTGCGGTCAACTCTATTATTGATGTACTTAGATTTATATTTTGGTGTATCACTTCAATATGAAGGCATAATTTTGTATGGATGTTATATGGATATGTTTTTGATCATGCCTCGTGATGAAGAAACTTTTTGCGGATGTACGCTATATATTATTTTTTACTATGCCTCGTGATGAAGGCATATTTTTGTATAGACGCCCATGATGGTTCATTGTATAAAATATACTTTTGAGACATATTATTTTGTACACAGTACATTTATATTTATGATTATGTATGATGATTTGATGGATTTCGATGTATCACATTTTGTTTATGAGATTTTATTCTTGATTTGTATGCTTATGTTTGTATCTCATGTTGTTAGATGTATGAGATAACCTTAGATGATTTCATATTACATTTCGATAAGGTACTTTGAATACAAGATATTTTTATTTTGATATTGGTGTGATGGGGGGGGTAGATTTGTGATCATGCACAATCCCTCTTGTCCCATTGATGATACGGTATTTGATGATTAGTTGTAGTATATATGTGTGATGTAAACCTAGAATTTATTGATATATGATGTATATATGTGAAGGTTTATTTGATATGTTGATGAAATGATAACTAAACGTACAAGTAAAATAACAAGCACAAGTTAAAAGAATATAATCAAAGCAACATAACTTCAATGTAACATTCCACGAGATAAAGTAACATTCAATCTAAGTAATCCGGTGAATTCAATTTAAAATAGCAACTAAAAGTAAGAAAACCACTATTTTGTGTTTGTAGGATGGTTTTGGGACGTTTTTTGCTATTTTTGGGATTATCTCGAGACAATTTTCTATTGTTTTGGAGTTTTCTATGGAACGTATTTGAATTTTTTTTTTTTTCAAAGAGTTATACGAATGTTTTGGCACTTTCTAATAAGTTGTCAAGCTTAACGTGCAAGGAAATGAAGAAATGTAGATGCCCCCAATGTTAGATGGGATGTACAAGGGAAAAATGCCACATGCTATGTGCAAGAAGGTGACGATGTGAAGTTTCCCCTAGCGTGAGATGGGAATTTTCAAATTTAAGTTCTTCGCAGTAAAAAGTAGGATCATCCGGATTAGGGCTATATACATGGATTAGTTAACTAAGCTAGAAAAATGAAACTAAAACAATCTACATTAGTTCCAAAGTAAATTAACTAAATATGAACCATCATGATAAGAACTTAAAGAGACTAAACATTATTAACATGTATATAAAATTGAATAAAACCAAACTAACATGCTAACAAGATAAATCTCTATTCTCTATGATTGCTAAAATATAAACTATGCACCTATGAAGAACATAAGAAATCAAAATGGAATGGTGGAGATCTCAAGAATTGAGAATGGAATCTCACCAAGAATGACTACAAGGCCATTTTAGATCTTCCCATATTACTCAAATTTGAGTGAAAGGATGCAAGATGGAGAAGCTATTTCCAACAATGGAGAATGACTCAAGATCAAAATGCCTATAGTTTTCACTATTCAAAGCATGGTGTGTGAAGAAAGGTAAGGAGGAGGGTTCTTTATATAGCTTTCTGAAGAGGCAAGGCTAGCAAATTGATGAATGTGGGATAAAGGTAAAACAATATTAGGAATGGATAAGGTTTCTTTATAAAAGGTAATCTTGATTTAGAGAGTTTAATTTGCCATTAATAAGTCATGAAAGTTTGGGATATTTTAATTAATCAAAGGTGATTAATTAATAGGTAGAGGTAAGCTTATAGAAGCTAATTAGAGGAAAATTAGTATAATTTGTAGGATGTAAGAGAGGAATTTAATCCAATAAATGGTGATTTATGGATTTAGAGTACGAGTGTAATTAATTAACCTAAGTAGAAGCATATATTAATTAATGAAAGGTTATTAATCAACATCCTTAATGTTAGGAAGACTAATTAATTAATGAAAGGTCGTTAATTCTTAATGAAACATGAAGAAGAATGTTAGCTAATTAGTAGAAGTGTTGATTATTACTATGTCGGTGATGGAAAAGAGAATAGTTAGTGTAGTCTTAGCATTAAAGCCTATGTAAGCATATTTTACGTGTCTACATTTTACCCTCTTTAGGGTCCCGTAAGTGACGCCACTTTAAAGATAGTAGACAAGTACAAACAAATAATGTTTTTGAAGAGATGGAAGAAAAATTAATAGAATGAAGGATGCCCCCTCAAGTGTCGATGGGGTGGTGAAAGAGGACGATTGACAATCGAAAAAATGAAAGAACATAAAAGAAGAAGTAGAAGAATTGATTCCTATTTTCCCAAGTTTTTTTGAAGAAAAGTGTTGAAAGAAGGAGAGTGATATGGAAGAAAAATGAAGATGAAAAGAGATGGATATAGCTATCATCTTTCCAATGTAAAAACCAACTTTATTTCATCATTTTTCTTATGATCGATGTCATCGGTCCTTATTAAAAAGAATGAACAGAAGTGTAGTATGACATGAAAATCCATATATGAACAAATGTCCATAGATAAAAACACCAACTCCATGCAACATACAAAATGTAATGCAATACGAGAAAGTAAAAGATGCCTAACTCCTACAACATACATAATGCAATGCAATATGAGAAAGTAAACAAGATAACCTAATAGAGAAACATAATGCAATGTTTTTATTATCAATCTTTGATTCCGACCTATGCGAATTAATGAAAAGGGTTAAAAGATGGTGCCCCAAGAAAGGATACATGCAAGGGGAATAATGGAGGAATGAAAAGAAATGCTCTATGAAATAGTACCAAGAAACTCATTTTCCCCAGTAAAGATATAATAAGAAAACCAACTTTGTTAATGGAGGTAGATCAAGATGATCGTGAGTTCGCACACAAGAACAGGTGAGAACCAAAGAGCCACATTTTGTAGGATGATTTTTATTGTTTTTGATTTTTTAGAAATATAGTTAAATGTATTTTATTTTGATTTTTTTGGAAACTATGTACATGAAGACAAAGAAGCATGGATTCCCCTAGTGATAGATGGGATGTACAAGGGCAGAATGCCACACATATGCACAAGAAAGTGAAGATGTGAAAATTCCCTAGCGATTAGGTGGGAGTATTCAAAGGAAAAATATTCATGCGTTGAAGGGGATCAAGGCCAATATAAAATAGGTTCAATCATGAGGGAGCAAGGATGCCCCTAGTGTAAGTTGGCCAAGAAACACATGAGAGAAAGGAAGTAGAAAATTGTCTTATTAAAAGGGGAAAAAGTGTTTACAAACATGGCAAAGAGGACATCCTATACACATGGATTTTCTAAATGATTTTTGAAGAATAGAGGATGCTATGAAAATATTTAGAAGGCGTTCGATGAAAAATTAAGTAACCCAAGGCACAAATCATGAGACAACACATGTGCTAAAGCAAGAGTTTGAAAAAGGTCCAAAATGTAACACTTGGTAACATACTAATCCTATTTACTCATCGAAATACCATGTGTTCACGTGGAAACGAACTACCTCTTGAAGGTAAGAGTTGATAGACAGTAAGTGAATACACTAGCCAATGTGTAGGAATGATTGATTTTGAAAAGTGATTTGTGAATAGAGGGTGGAAGGAGAGACATGCATTGCTCTACTTCCACCCAAGTGTCCATAGCCCCTACTGATATGTATCTGATTCTTATCACAACATTTATCTACTGCTAGTCGACGTCCATAGCCCCAATAGATATACTGTAAATACCCCAAGAGAGATTTATATATCAATTTGCTTTTGCTTTTAGCTTTTTTTTTTTTGATTGATTGATTGATTGATTTTGATTCTTTTTGTTGACTAAAAAATTATTTCAGCTCTCTTGTTTCACAAGGGGTTAAGAATCAATAATGGATTGATGGAAAGATGTGGAAGTGGTTGTGATGATGACATTGGCTAGTGTTAACAAATACACCCAAAAGTTCTTCACAACAAGTTTATTATATGAGAATTTTGATAGGATATTTAAGGGGTAAATCATTGTTTAATTTACCAAGGTGGTAAAAGACTAAGGTAAAATAGATACCATAGAGATAAATGTCACAAAATGTGTGCGAATAGGCTAACCAAAATATCATCGAAGAGATGAAAATGGTAGGAAGATTTGTAGAGGAATATGAAAGAGAGGGAAGAAATAATATCCATGTATACACAATACTTGATTACAATGTTTGATCTTTGTACCTTTGACTTTTGTTTTTGTAATGTTTTAATGTTTTCTCATTTTTTTATTTTTGAACTATTTTATGATTTTTTAGAATTTTTCAGTGTTTTGAGAAATGGGACCAACCATGTCACTTTGCATGATAGGATCCAACAATGATGTGTGTGATTTCCTTGATAAGGGCGACTAAGCATGTTTATTTATCAAGCATAATATCATCCCCGATCTCAATGATCGTGGTGAGTTCACACTCAAAAAATGATTGTGGTTTGTTTTGAGACATGGGTTTCACATGTGGGATCTTGAGTTCCCTGTCCATAGGTTTTTGCACTTTGTGCCATACTTTATGGGTACATCTGTATGCATTCTGGAATCATTTTTTATTTTTGATTCTATGATCATTTAAGTTTTTGGGCGCTTTGGAGATCTTCGGCATTTTGTTTTTATCTTGGTAAAAACTTGTCTAGGTTTCTTATAAGCTAATGCTTGACTTGTTTGATCTTAGGAAGTGGGAGAAGAATGTGGACGTTTAGAATTGATGTGAGAAATGACGGTGGGCTTGCCACAATATTTGGTAGAATAATAATGTGATGGATGAAAAGGACATGGTCCGAGAATTGAAGAAGAGGGGCTACCAGAAGGTGAGCCATAAATAGAAGATGAAGGGATACTAGGATGTGGCCCAAGAATAGAAGAAGAAGGGTTGCTAGGATGCGACCCATAGATGTAAGATGATGGGCTAATAGGATGTGGCCTAAGAATAGAAGATGATGGAATACCCGAGGGTGATCCATACATAGAAGACAAGGGGATAGTTGGACATGCCCCAAGAATAGAAGATAGTGGACTACTCAAAAATGTCCCACAAATAGCAAAGGGAGGGCTACTAGAAGGTGACCCACACCTAGAAGAAGATGAAGGGCTACTTGGAGTTGACCCCATAAGAGGTTGTGATTGAGGAATTATGATAGAAAAAGAGTGATTGGGTGATGAGAAGATAGGCCATGGATCAATGCAAGACCCAAGAGTTTCATCACGTAATGAAGAATGTGAAGATGGAAGAATAAGAGGAGGATCAAGTTACATGATTTGAGGATCTTCCTCTATTTCTTGATAAAAGGAATCAACCTTTTCCTCACAATACATAGATGCATCAAAGTCTAAAGAGAATCCTTTCTCATAACTTGTTAGAGGGATATCTTCATGTGCCCCTATAAAGGCCATGATCGCTCCTTATTTTAAAAGAAATCAATTGGTATGGGTTTCCGATTGACCACGAGGGTTTGATTAGATAAAAAAGGGCCAACTAGTGTGAAATATTGAGAAGATGTTTGATGATGATTGATAGAAGAAGGTGACATGGGGGACGAAGTAGACGTGGAGATAGATGTCTCAGGAGTAGAAGAAGGTAGTGTGGACCTACCTATACGATGGTATATCATCTGTAAACTAGTAGGATTAAGTCCAAATTATGCAAATTGTGATGTAATATTCGATTCGGACGTTTGACTAGAAGGAATTTTAGTCACATGAATCTTCAAAGAAGGAAGAATTTGTAGAGGTGACTGAACAAGAAGGTCCTACGAAGAAGGGGAGGACCATGATTCAAGAATCACATTGGATGAATAATAATAGGGGTCCTACGAAGAAAGAGATGACCGTGGTTCAAGAATTATATTAGATGTTTGATTGGAAGGATGTTGAGTCATGTGTATCTTCAAAGGAAGAAGGTGTCGTTGAGGTGGTGATAAAAGAGGTACTATGAAGAAAGGGAGGACCGCGATGTAGGATTCATATTAAATGTATATTGAAGAGGGCTTACGAAGATAGGGAGGACCATGACGTAGAAGTCACATTAGAAGGATGATGAAGAGGGTCCTGTGAAGATAAGGAGGACCACAAATCAAAATTCGAATTAGAAGTTTGATAGTGGAGGCCCTGTAAAGAAAGGGTGGACCACAACATAGGAGTCGAATTAAATGGATGATGAGGAGAATTTGTGGTGACAAAAATCTTTAGAGGAGGAGAATATCGTTTAGGTGACTGATTATTCCTTAGGAGAAGGTTGATTGGATGAAGTTCAAAAGACCGAGGGAATTCGAATAATAGGTTCAATTAGAATAATCAGGAGAATTAGAAGAATCATATGAATAGTTTGGATTATAATCCTTGGAATCGAAGGAATATTTGGATTAGAAATAGAAGAATCATACCACCGAATATGAGATGAAGATGGGGAAGGATGTAGCCGGATGGGTTCTTAGGGTGAAGAACCAAACAAGGTTTAGTCATGGTGGGCGTCTTTTGATGTGAACACTGAAACTTTGATTCCTTATTGTCGTATGTATAAGGTTCCTTATGATAGTTAGTCATTGTTGGCATGTGTTTCATTAAAGGCCTAGACCTATATTGTATGATCAAACTTCTTAAAAAGTGAAGAAGGTTTCATGTCAATTTGGGCAACATAACGACAACCAACTAGACATTTCGTAAAGATGGGGATGTTTGTGTGATTTTCCAAAAGGGATCTAAGGAAAACATACATTGTGATAATGTAATTTCAAAAATCCAACAAGGTTTGGAAAACAAGTTGTGAGTGCAAAGAATCAAAGGCTCAAAAGGATTGTCCTTAGAAATATAAGTCTATAAGGTGAACGATCGCAAGGAACAATCATGCAAGCTCAAAAAACAAATGCCAATCAAACTTAAGTGATAAAAATGACCAAATAATAATGAATGATAAATAATCAATGGATCAAAGTGATTTTCCTAAATGGATAAGTCAAAATGATGAATAATCATAAGACACAATCACGCAAGGTTCATTTTAAACCAATCAATCATTGAATTACTTCCTAAGTGTTTTCAAATGGTAGTTTGACATTTTAAGATGATAAATGAAATGTCACCACTTATATAAAGTTAAAATGAACAAGGTGTAAGTAATAACAAGAGGTTGATGTGATTTCCGATCAAATTATACTTAAAATGAGTTCAAATCCAAGCAAGACCTATATCTCAAAAAGTGGAGGTTACGAATATGAACAACACAATAATACCACTAAGATACGTTAACCAAACTTTACGGAAAAATAAGGTATTAGTATCAAAATAATATTAGTATGATACACACAAGGTAACAACAACACATTTCAAAATAGAGGTAATGTTTGAAATCAAACCAAGGCTAAAGTATACCAAGGAATTGTTAAGATGCACGTAGTGTAACATTACAATCTAGACACTTAGGTCAAATTTATAAGAAACAAGACATAAGTATTGAAATTGTTGCGATACGATACAAGCAATGTAACACTTCAAAGGAGAATCAAGTGAAGAATCAAGCCTAACTACAATGACGATCTTGACTTGGGTATCAAGATCAAATGGCTATCAAGATATGAAAATGTACCAACACACTTTCAACATTTACCATCTAGTCTCAAGCAAGGACGAATGTAAATGGGTGTAAAAGTGGTGGACACGATCGATTGATAACACACGTATGGTTTCTCTCCTTTTAATCAACAAAGTGTCAAAATAAAGCAAAGGAAGTAGATCAAGTGAGGTTGAAAAGTGTTTGGCCTCACTTTGAAAGAGTTTTTGCCTTGTCTTATGGCGAGTGAAAAACTAAGTAAAAGTAATTCTTCACAAATTTCATGGTGAAAGATGCATAGTTTAAACTTTGATGAACTCTCCCTTAGTTCGATAAAAAAAGTTTCAACTCAAAAAAAATTCTCCCTTTGCAAAATCTCTCAACAATTATTGGTTTAGTATAAACAATTTGGCTCCAAGTTAAGATAGCTTCCTAGGTGGTTCACTCAAGTAGGTGTCACAAGTTATTAAAATGCGAGCGTAATTTACCAAGAAAGTCGCATTGACTAGTCTTGGGTTATCTCGGATTTACTTTACCCCCTTCAAGTATAGTTAGAAATTAATACATTCATTGTGTACTCTCACGGGGGCCATGATACATATAACTTTGAATCTAACTCAAAAGGTAAAACTAGTCAAATAGGCATGCAAAGCACTTCCCGTTTCTTCCACAAGGTTCCCTTTTGCATGGACTACTTTGGGGTTCCTAGGACCACCCCCATTGTTGTAGCTTAAGTATTATGCAAAGGGGTTATTTCTAAATTTTAAGTGGACGGGGCATACCCTTATCCGAACCTACATATATAGTGTGATGAATGTGGTGTGTTTTTGATCTTTTAGACTTAATATGGTTTAGTCATTAGTCATTTGGAAACCTGCAATCACACATGTAATTAGAAATTTTGTTTCGATTCTCCTTTCTTTGACAAGAATTTTTAGGTCTTGCATGAAGAGTTTAGTAGTTTTCCACAAAAAAGAGAGGATAAGATGTCATTTTTATTCTCAAGATCATCCTAAGACACAAGAGAAGAGCATACATGACGTAGAATCTAACTATTTAACTAACAATGGAAAAACACTTATCTTAAACGCACAATTTGTTCATTTTAGCCAATTTGAAGTTCATTCCCTTAGTAAAAAGTTGAATGAGATGTTTTCGAAAGCATGGAAAAGGTGTAGAATCGTTTCTAATTCCCAAGATCACCTAAAAGGTGCGAGGGAAGAGCATACACGATCCTAGCCTCATAAACCAAAATGCAACATTCATTAACTTTAATCAAGAAAAATTAGCACAAAACATGATCAAATATACCTTGCAAATCAATAGTTAGCCTTTAGAAAAACCCTACAAGGTGTTAGAAAAGAATACCAAATTTGTTTTTGATTCTCAAGATCCCTAAAGGTGCAAGAGAAGAGCATACACAAAATTTGATCTAACTAAGTAAAAAATGGAAAAATAACATTCATTAAATCATTGAAATGTGTTATAAAAATATCCATAATCATATCCATTTCTTATTCTCAAGGTCACTCAAAGCACAAGAGAAGAGCATACGTGGCGTTGATCAAAAGTGAATCTAGCATGCAATGAAAATGACTAGTTTTATAATAAATGAAAAACCTGCAATTTATGTAAGTATAAATCTTGAATTTATATTTTCATTGCATATTTCACTTCAATACCTTTCCAACACAAAAAAAAATGGAGTTGTTTCGAGTTCGGGAGAAAAGTTATGGCCTTCGAGAAGATAGGTTATGCATATGCTCTTATGCTCACGGGTATGCACTTAACATGTACTCAAAATGTAAAAAACGTCCCTTAATCTAAAAAGGTCAAATTTTTCCAACCAAGATTCAATTTTGAGAGTAACCCATATCATTAATACATGCAAAGAAGACTCAACACTATCAAACATTAACATTCATGATCAAAAATTTAAGATTTTCAAGAAATTGACAAAACTAACATGTAGAATGATGAAAAAGTAAGCTCTAAAAATGCAAAAATGGAGAAATCTTAAAATTTTGTCACCAATATTCAATTTTGAAAACAACCCACCACATTAATATGTAAATATAAGACTCAACACTATCAAACACTAACCTACATGCTCAAGAATTTAAGATTTTCAAGAAATTGACAAAACTAACATGGAGAATGTTGAAAAAGTAAGCTCTAAAAATGAAAACATGGAGAAATATTGAAATTTTCTCACAAAGATTCAATTTTGACAGAAACCCAACACATTAATATGTAAATATAAGACTCAACACTATAAAACACTAACCTACATGCTCAAAAATTTAATATTTTCAAGAAATTGACAAAACTAGCATGTAGAATGTTGAAAAATGAAGCTCTAAACATGAAAACATGGAGAAATCTTGAATTTTTCCCATCAAGATCCAATTTTGACAGCACTTCACCTCCTTTATACCTACAAGGAAGACTCAATACATGCAAACTCAACAAAACAAGTTAATAAAAACAAGTTATGTCAATATATGCAAAAGAGGGTTATTAACAAAAATTGAAACTTAACTACAAAAACTTGAAATTAAGTGCAAAGGAAAATGGAGTAAGTCCCACCAGGCATGCCAAATGTGTACATGGATTAGTTAACTAAGCTAGAGAAATGAAACTAAAACAATCTACATTAGTTCCAAAGAAAATTAACTAAACATGAACCATCATGATAAGAACTTAAAGAGACTAAACATTATTAACATGCATATAAACTTGAATAAAACCAAACTAACATTCTAACAAGCTAAATCTCTATTCTCTATGATTGCTAAAATATAAACTATGCACCTATGAAGAACATAAGAAATCAAAATGGAATGGTGGAGATCTCAAGAATTGAGAATGGAATCTCACCAAGAATGGCTACAAGGCCATTTTGGATCTTCCCATATTACTCAAATTTGAGTGAAAGGATGTAAGATGGAGAAGCTATTTCCAACAATGGAGAATGACTCAAGATCAAAATGCCTATAGTTTTCACTATTCAAAGCATGGTGTGTGAAGAGAGGTGAGAAAGAGGGTTCTTTATATAGTTTTCTTGAAGAGGTAAGGGTGGCAAACAAATGAATGTGGGTTAAAGGTAGAACAAGATTAAGAATGAATAAGGTTGTTTTATAAAAGGTTATCTTGATTTAGAAGAGTTTAATTTGTCATTAGTAAGTCATGAGATTTGGGGATGTTTTAATTAATCAAAGGTGATTAATTAATAGGTAGAGGTAAGCTTATAGAAGCTAATTAGAGGAAAAATAGTATGATTTATGGGATGTAAGAGAGGATTTTATCCAATAAATGGTGATTTATTGATTTAGAGTTGTGTAAGCGTAGTTAATTAACCCAAGTATAAGTGGCTATTAATTTTAAAAAGGTCATTAATCAACATCCTTAATGATATGAAGTCTAATTAATTAACAAAAGTTCGTTAACTAACGAATATGAAGAGGAATGTTAGTTAATTAGCAGAAAAGTGCTAATTATTGCGTCGGTGATGGAAAAGAGGATACTTAGTGCATTATTAGCATTAAAGCCTGCTGTAAGTAGATTTTAGGTGTTTCAAGGGAAAAGAGAGACAAGCTCATAAGAGATTTAGATAAAGTTAAGGACCATACTAAAGCTATCATAATCCTAAACCTGAAATGCTTGTGAACAACGGACCTTCCTATGGCGCTGGAAACCGGTTTTCACCAAAGGACTTGTCCTAAGTGCCACTATTGCGTGGGTTTCATTATTGGACGCATCTGTTTATTTCTATTTTTCTTTTTCTGTTTTTTTTAGTTATTTTTTAATATTTTAATGACCTTACATCTAAGTGTAGAAGCGATTAAGATGCATTCCATACATGGGTTCTCGAGCTTTTCACCATCGAATAGGTAAGTTTATAGGCACTTGAACCAAATTTGACAACCACAACATATGGCCCTAGCCAATTGGGTTCAAATTTCCCTTTATTTTATCGATCCTTATTAGTGTTTTTCTTATTCTCTTTTAACAGCAAGTCTCCTACCTCAAATTGACGAGGTATTAATATTTTATTGTAGCTTCGACACACTAGATGTTGATACACTTTAAGGTGATTGAGGAAATGAATTATTTTATCATATAATAGATCCAACTCTATCGGTAGAGATACCAGTGTAGTCCTCCTCTTAATTCAAGTAATCCTTTAGCTTGATACACAAAGAGGGGACCTTGATCTCTAGAGGTAGTACAAATTCCAAGATGAATACTAGGGAGTATGGGGTATCACCTATAGAAGTGCGAGATAGACATTTTAAATGCCCAAAGGGAAGGGTTAATCTGTAGATGCCAATTATGGCTTGTTATATTCACCATCTTCTCCATAATACGGAGGAGGGTTTTATTAGAAAATTCGGCCTACTCATTACCTTGAGTGTAATAGGGGGTTGAAAACTTGAGAGATATCTCGAAAGTGTTTACAGAGTGCCTTCACAATTTTATTCTTAAATAATGTACCATTATCGAGTGATAATGGCAGAAGGGATACCATATCGATAGATGATATGGTTCATTATAAATTTAGATATTTGGGAACCTTCAACATAGGTAAGAGGAACAACCTCTACCCATTTTGTGAAGTATTTAGTAGCAGTTATAATGAACTTGTGGCCATCCGAGGAGATAGGGTTAATTTTTCCTATTAGATTGAGACCCCACTTTGAGAATGGCCACACGGTGACATGATTGGTTGTAAGGATTGTGCTAACACATGTATCAAATTGTCATACTTCTGACAATCCAAGAATTTCTTCACATAGTTACAACAATCATGCTCCATGGTAGTCCAATAATAGCCTACTCTGAGTATTTCTTTGCCAATACGATCCCATTAGTAGTATCCCCGCAGATGCCTTTGTGTACCTCTTTGATTTCTTGTATGGACTTGTCTGAATTTAAACAACACAAAAAACTCTTGGCATAGCCTCAGAAAAAGAGGGTGCCCCCAAGTAGTGTATAACGAGCTATAAACTGGATGAGGGTTCATTTTTATTATAGGAAATGTTTGTGGAAAAGGTTCCATCGTGGAGGTAATTAAAGATTTCACACTACCATGGGGAAAAAGGACTAACAACTTCACTCACCAAACATGACTCGACATGTTGTATGCTAGCGTTCGTAATTGCTCCACAAAAATGGCATGTCATTATTTCCTAGTAGAATACTTAACATGGATCTTACTATAGCCATAACATCTACTACTCTATTTTGGGCTCTTGGTATTTGTTTGAATACTATCTATTCAAAATAATCCTTCAAAACATCTACCATCTTCTTATACGAAAGAATTTTCTCATCTTTACCTTATATTCATCTCATCATCCGCTTTATAATCATCATGGAATCACCAATTACATTTACTAGTCCAACATCCCACCTAATAGCTAGCTTCATCCCTACAATAAGAGCCTCATAGTTTGCTATATTATTCATGTATGGGAATCCTAGTGAAATTCTTGTGGGATCAAGTATCTGTAGGAGTGATCAACACAACTTGGTGCCTTACCCATGATAGCCAAAGGAACCATCAAAGTATAGTTTTCATTTGATTTATTCCTCTAGGTACATTATAGATGCATATGGGAGATCCAGACTCAAAGGTTCGATGCACAGTAGTAGAGCTTCTTCTATTTGAATTTCTAGAACATTTCCTTTTACTAACTTTTGATGTACATATTCAATGTCAAAATCACTAAGTAAGATGATCCAATTATCCATCTTTCCTATAAGTGCAGGTTTTGATAATAAGTATTTTAGTGGATCCACCTTTGAAATACGTTTGACCTTATTGTTGAGAAAATAGTGACATAGTTTTGAACGGCATTAACTCTTGCCAAGTAAGACTTTTCGATCTGTGGATAGTTGAGCTCATAAGTTATCAACGTTCTACTTAAGTAGTACACATATTTTTCTCTCTGCTCCTTATCATATTGGGCAACAGTGCTCCAATCACAAAGTGTGTGGAAGAGATATAGAGTAACAAGGGTTCACCCGCCATGGGCAACATTAGAACATGAGGTTTATTTGAATAGATTTTGAGAACGGAAAATTCCTAATGTTGCTTTGGTCCCCAGTGAAAACTGACATATTTCTTGAGAAGATGCATAAATGTATAACACTTGTCTGCTAGTTGAGAGATAAACCTTCTTATGGCCTGAATCTTTACTTGTAAACTCCACAATTTTTTGATGTTGGTAGGAGGAGGCGTTTCCGTTATAGAAGAAACCTTTTCTAGATCTATTTATATCCCTCTCCTTGAAACAATGAATCCTAGACATTTACTTAATAACACACAAAGACACACTCATTTTGGCTAAGACAAATTTTTAGTTCCTTAGACATTGAAAAATACATCACAAAATCTCTAGGTGCTCTTCTCGAGTTCTAGAGTTTTCCAATATGCCATCTATGTAATCTTCCATGATATCACTAATCATATCATGAAAAATAATTGTCATTTCCCATTGATAGGTAGCGCTTGCATTATTGAGGATGAAGGGAATGAGTTGATAACAGAATGTCCCCCATGGGGTAGTGAAATTTGTCTTGTGTTGGTCTTCCTCAGCTATCTTTATTTTGTTATATCCTGAAAAGCCATCAAAGTGTGATAACATCTCATAACTTTCTGTCGAATCAAAAATCATGTCAATGTTGAAAGCAGAGGAATATCATCCTTAAGACAAGCTTTATTAATATCTCAAAAATCAGTAAACACTTTGATATCGACATGCTTTTCCGAACTCGGTACCACATTAGAAATCCACTCTGAGTAGTTGATAGGCATGAGGAAGCCTACTTCTAATAACCTTTCTAGCTCTTCCTTAACCAGTAAGGTGATGCGAGGATGCATATTTTGGAGATTTTGTTTTATGGGCTTGGCGTTTGGGTGTACAACAAGATTGTGCACCACTAATGTAGGATCAAGTCCTGGCATGTCGACGTAATACCAAGCGAATATATATGCATACTCTCTCAAAATTCCTATAAAATATTTCTATTTACGAGTTGAGATTGAAGCTCCCAACTTAACTATTCTAGGAAGCTCCTTTGTGATGATGTTAACATCTATTACCTCCTCCACTAGTAACTTAGACTCATCTTCCATGCGCGTAGGATCGGGAGGGAGATTGAAATCCTCCTCTACCAAAGATGGTTCAGGGAGATCCTCATATTTAAGTGGGTACACTATATTTTCCATGGGTTTCTCTAATTGTTTGTCCACAAGTGCCTCAAAGAGACTTTCACTATAGGTCTTGGAATTTTTCTTCACACAAGGATTTTCTGTAAGATTTTTCCCTTGCTCACTTTTTTACTTAAATTTCCACACAATTTTTCCTCCTCTCCGAAGCACGTGCATGCATTGAGATGAAAGGAGAATCCTTTCTTGTGATCATTTATGGGAACATTTGCATGGATCTTGAGGAACTCATCAATAACCTCATCATTATAAAATAAATCGATGGGTACATGTTGTTGTTGGTCCCAATTCACAAGTGTTGGGTGTATGAGTTTTAATGTTTCAGTTTTAGGGGATACAATGGGTGTTATGGTGAGGATAGCCATGTTAGAAAATAGGTTCGTGGAGGCAAGGTATTCATAAAGACTAAATCGGGAATCTGTTTCACTTTCATTTTCAGACATGGCTATCTTCACATTTAGAAGAGGTGCCCTTGTCATCCGAGGGTGAGGGTCATATAAATGAATTCCAATTCTATACTTACCCATTATACAATGAGGTATTAGAAGGGCTTCTAGTATACCCTCTACGTTGGGGCCGTAACCATGCCCTTTATATCCCATAATAACCATTATCCAGTTAGGGATAACATATCTGGGTGACCGGTAACATAAAGCCATTTCATCATCTTTAGGACATAAAAATATATTAGGGAGTATTCTTTCATCTTATAATAAGCTACCTAGAATGAAATTTTTGAAGGGGAAGTTCTCCCTTGATCTTTGGAACTTGTAATATCGTCTACCATGTGCTTTGGAAGCTAGGGGAATGTTGTGAATCATAAGGGCTTGTTGTAGTTCATATTATCCACAAATGCTTGGTTTAACCTTCATCTCCCATATGAAAAAGGAGTTTATGAGGTGGAAGCACCTTTTCATTGGTAGACAACTATCTAGATCTATTCATGAAGCGAGAGCTTTAGGCGAGTAGGGACAACGATCTCTCGTAGAGGGACACTCATAGACGGTAGGAAAATAGCTCAACAATTATTTACAATGAGAAAATGGTTGGGGATCTCCTTGTATAGTAAGTGTATATCCTTCATGTTGCAACTTTAGGTACTGATGATACATTGATGGTATGGCCTACATGGCATGAATCTATGGGTGATTGAGCAAGATTTTATAAGAGAGATCCAAGTCCAAGACATGGAACTTCGTATCATGGTTTATGGGACCAACTTCCAATGAGAAAGTGATCATTCTAGCTGATTTTCATTCTTCATTGTCATACACCTTTATGGTGATGACCTTTGTCTCTAGATCACCTTTTTACATCCTAGTTGTCGAACTAATTTAGGAGTACAAATATTGAGACCCGATCCACTTGTCCACAAGAACTTTCTTAACCTTCTTACACTTGATTATTAATTCAATGTGTAAGGGTGGGTTATGGGAGTGATTTTCCGCTAAGACGTTTACCGGACTAAAGGTTATGTGTTATAAGGGAGAGATTTGTGCTACCATGGCCTCGTAAGTTCATTGGATCTATATCAATGGACACTCTTGATCCCTATAAGGTCTTGCAAAGGATATCCTTATGACGCTAGAAATATTTATAAGGTCTAAGATTGAAATCTTAGCCGTTGTTATTTCCAATTGATCCAACACATCATAGTGAGTCTCTTGAGGAGGAGGGGGATGTTTTGAGATAACAAGACGAGCTCCTTGTGTTTCCGTAATGAGACTCTCTTGTCTTAATATTTATCATGTTGACATGCTCAACAGTGAATCGACAAAACCTATTAAGGCATTAAAATTGTATGGTTTTTATATATAGTTGGTACTCTTATTTTGAGACAACCTGTCCCTGATCCTTATTTTCCTTTCCTTTGTGTTTAGGGAAGGTTTCTTTGAAAATCCCCATATTTTTGTTTGGAGATTTGGTAGTGGCGGCTAAGTCTACTTCTATATCACCACCGTAACACCTTTGCCATCCTTTCATCTGTACTTTCTCATTGTGAAGTGGATTGCAACATTGACATGTGATTGTTCTTGAGTTGATTCTGTAGAACTGAATTAAATCATGTTGCTAGATTAATGTTTATCTCAGTTGAGATTTGTGTAATTAATCATCCATTTATTTGTAATGTACTCTTGAATTGTAATGTTTACTTAATTGGTTCGTGAAATGAACTGGATGTCTTCAGCTTGTGGAAAGTTTGAATTTTGTTCTTGGAACTATTGGGTAAGCTGGTAATTTGGGAAATTACACTAAGTATGGAATAATCAATTTATTGGTATTGAGAATCGATTAAGAAAATACCTTGGATCAGTTTCATTGATCCAAGGCATTATCTTAATTCGATCTGTAATTATGATTAAATGTAAGAGATTGCAGTCATTCTTTGATTATGGATTATCAATCTTATACTAATTGATCTTGATGATTTTGTTCTAGTTTTCCTATGTTCTTAGTCCTGTGTTAAGGGATGGAAAGTGTTTGAGAGTCGGTTTATTGTAGCACTGCTCCATTTGAAAAACATTGCATAGATTGGTAAGGTCTCTATTGTGCAGTTACTTAAGACCTAGCCTATGCCTAATGTTTTGATAACACTAAAATTTCTAAAGGTCTAACCTAGACCTAAGGCATATGAATTATTATGGTGGCTTGTGAACCTAATCTAAGACCTATGCTAAGTTGATAGGTATTGAAATATTATCAATTAAATCCTAACCTATGTTGGGAAAGGAATATGGAACCTAACTCAAGACTAACCCTAGTCAACTTTTGTGGATGCATGGTCAAGTGGTGGGGTTTGTAGTTTCCGCCACCCTTGCATGTACTTGGAAGCTTTTAATGGTTGGAATTAATGGTGGCTACCACCACTCCTTAGCAGTAAGAAAATTTAAAATTAGCAAGTTGCTAAAAACTTGCACTAAAGTTAGTTGCATGATCGTTTGAACTATTAGTGAATGGAAAAATGGAATAGAGAAGGTCGGTGGGTTGGCGGGATAGATGAACCATCTTGTCTAGCATTAATGATTTTGAAAATCATTCTAAACCATCTTAGGGAAAATATGCCGGATTTGGAAAGGAGTTGGTTGTTTTGGTTTCATTGTTACTCTTTCCATTCTTCTCTCTCGTTTTGCATGTCAAGGTTGAGGGTGTTTGGTCTGGTTTTGATTTTGTATTGAGAGCTTCACTTTTGGGTCTCAAGGAGAGACTGTTGGAGGAGATTTCAGTGGAGAAGGACTATGGGGATTTTGTGAAGGTGGATTGCTTCGAATGTTGAAGCTATCGTGGGAGTTAGAGGAAGAAACATGGGAGTTGGAAGAATACTTTGGGAATATCTACCAGGCATGATAGGCTCTAATCCCTTGCAAAAATTGTTCTCTCTAATAAATTCATAAAAGGAAATCTTCTTAGTATAGAAAGCATTTTGGGGTTCTAGGTTTTTAATATTGCTTTTTAAAATTTGGAATCTCTTGCTTGGTAAGTGGTTTATGAATTGGCTTAGATATTACAATCGGATGCTTGTTCTTTTAATGGTTGAAATGTTGATTTTCTTTGCATGCCTATTTTGGGTGTTTGTAAAAAGAACTCACCATGAATTTAATGGGTATTACAAGTTTATCATTCGAGTTGCATGCTTTTGGTTTGTAAACCGATTCAATATTTGTGTTAGTAGACTCTCTGTGTGATTTTTTCGGTGACTATAAGATAGAATATGCACACTCTTTTAAATATCGATCCTGTTTTTGTTGTGTCGAGCTTGAATTCAAGCACCTAGTCGAGTTATACTGGTTCCATTTAATGAAAATTGGTATCTAATATTTGTTGTGTTTTTTTAAATATTTTGGTTCAAATAATTGAAATATGAAGGAGAGACAACTTTGAATTAGTCAGGTTCTTGTTTACCTGGATCAATCTTGATTTGGTTGAGTTGGAGCTCATTCACCAGAGAGTACGAGGTTTACTTGTAGGTAATATTGGAACGGTTAGGTAAGATCCACTTGGATATTGATAACTCAAGTCGGGATCAGGTTATTTAACTTTTTCGGATTTTTTTAATCCACTATGATAGTATATACATATCATCCTCATTTGAAATGGAATTTTGACTATTCGTTTGAGACTTAGTCATTCAACCTTGCTTCTTTGAACTCTTGTGGGTTTAACCACTTTGCCATGGTTGTATGAATTTGGTTTCTTTTCTTTTATCAATATGATTGTTCCATATTTTAATATTTTCGGGCAGATGGTTTGGTGTAACTTTTTGTTAAACAATGTGGAATGGTTGTGGTAAGATTGACCTATAACTTGTGTTCATTTTCAAATCCATGAATTTAGTGGTTACCTTGTGATATATTATGGAACTTATTGTGAATTGTTAGACCCTTATGGGTAAGACTACTAGTGTTTAAAGGTATATTGAACTATCTTAACTTCTGGTTGATTAATTTTATGAGCTCTGTTATTACTTGATCCTCCTTGTGTTAGAGTGTTCGGATTGATAACTCGCCCTTGAATCTGAAGAAGGTATTGAAATGCATACTTCTTTTAAGCTGGATCTATTTTAAATTTTATCGATCCTTGATCATATGAAGATGATCAAGGATATCGATTAGTCAGGTTAGGAAGGGTGTTCATTTGTGAGCCTTCTCTATTTTGATTTGGACCATTCTCGTTCTTTTGCCTAAGTGATGTATCTGGTGGGTATGGTTCTTTTCTAGTCATAGCATGGAATACTTGTATTGATTTAAGACTATCTTATCTGAAGAATCTTTGTGTTGTGTATTCCAAGGACTTGCATGCATTCCAATTGGTTGGATCCAAGTTGTTAATGTATGGATTGCTTTGTGTGTTAAGCTAAAATGGGTTGTGGTTTTTGAGAGCTTTGTTGTTGTTAGTATAGTCTCTCTCTCCACCCAACTTGCATCCAATCCTTGTTAAACCTGTAGGTTGAAGGTCTGTTGGAATTGAATTCTTACCTAAAGGAAATTATCTTATGAAACCAAGTATTATGTGTTAATCATGTAGTATGGGCTATATGATTAAGGAATTTCTACTCGTCCTTTTGTTGTTGGTATACTTGGCTTTGCATTATTATCTAAATATTGCATGAAGTGAGAAGGTATACTTGTCATACTATGGATTACTTGTGTGGTTGTGCAATGATCGAATGTTCAATCTATTTGTTGATAGAATTCTAATTGATAGAATTCTTGCTTGATTGGATTGCTAGATGCTGACATTTGTAGGGTTTTGTGATACACCTGGGTGAGGTGCTTCGGAAGTGTTCAAAAAGGAAAAGATATTTCTGAACCCTTGACTGATTTCTATTAATAAGAAATGTTCCTTCTTGAAGTTGTTAGTTAGAACATATGGTTCCAAGGATTTAGCTCCTATCATGCTCAGTTCAAATGAATTGTGATGCTAACAAATTTGCAGATGAACTTTTTCAAAGAAGAAAAGAGGAAGACTTATGGAAAGTTGTAATTATTCTATTGATTGAAGAAATGTAGTTTGATGAAAAGATTATGTTTCATTTAATGAATTACTTTTGTGATTGCATTGATCAAGGCCTATGGCCAATTGTGTAAACTGTTGAAAATAATATGATTATTTCTTGTATACTTGAACTGATATATTATGCTGAAAATAAATGATGTTTTTTTGCTTGAATCATTCTATCTTGACTGGTTAAGTTGTGTGTGAATGACGTTTTCAGTTAAAAGGATTATTTCATTTGGAAAGTAAGCTTGTATGGAATCAATTGATATGCAATGATTTATTCCTTGATATTGTGTAGTAACTTGGTTAAATTTATATGAAGTATTATCAACTTCATACCATTATTATGCAGTAATGAATAATATTGTTGATCCTTGAAATTGTGGGAAAAAGGGATAGATGTAAAGCATTGTCTTTTTTGATTGACTTATATGAAAAGTATGATTGAAAATAACTTAAATATAAGATGGTTATTGGCTCATATGACTTATAATTACTGAATTCATTTTGAGTAAGATAGTAAAGAATAAGTTGTAATAAAATAAGTTATTTTGTTGTGGAATTTAAGTTATAAATGATTATGCTTATTTACAACATTATAAGCCAATGCTTGAGTGGCTGTTTTATAAGGCATGTTATAAAACAAGTAAGGGATGCATGATTAAAATTAAAAGGATTCAGAGCTTAGGGAATAATCACAAAGATTACTTAATCTCATTAAGTACATATATAAGAATCTACCTTGTAAAAAGGGGTCTAAGTGATTATACTAAAATGCAACCCTACCTATCCTAATTGATGAACTAAGTACAATAAGGAAATGGAATTGTACTTAGGAAAGGATAAGAATGACATAATGGGATTAGGTGTATAGCTTGAACTAATCCTTAAGGCATTAAGAACAAATTTCTTCTTGTTGCAATGATGAGGTCATTAATATGATAAATATTTGACTTTATATCCATAATGTAATCATGTTATGAAACCTTAAGGAAAGGGTTGTTCACTATGTGGTAATAGAATGAACCTTTCGGATAGACTATAAGGTGGATGTGGAATACCCTCCCATCATAGATGAGTTATACTTAGGGGATAATGTTTAACTAAGTTATAACAGTTCAAATAGTTGAATGACTTAAAGGAAAATGAATGTTAAGTCAAGAAAACTATTACGGGTTGAAAGTATGGAACCCGTTTGGAGTCTAAGAAATGAAATTTATATTAATCCTAAAGTGTATATGGATATATGTGGTTGTTGCCCTATAATATACTTGTAAGATGTTTCTAAGATACTTAATCAACTAGAGGAAATTACATGCTTAAAGTGATTAAGTTAAGAGAATAATTAATCTGCAGAACCTCATTATTGATTAAGTGGAAACATAATGTTCCTTATCGGGAATGTTGGTGGAACCCAAGTTAGTCCTTAGGAATGACACCTAATGGCTGAAAATAACTAGGGTGGGATTAGCAAGATGTGAATTAAAGGGATTAATAAACTTGTTAAAATATGAGGATATGTTTATTGGAACTTAATGGATTGTTGCAGCATAATCATTGTTGCACAGTACCCATCTAATGGCATGGTTAATTAGATGGTTACTGTGGAGTAGTCTTTATGTCACAATAATCCATTCAGCTCCTCTAAGTGAGGCCGTCTCTGAGTGGGATCCCAAATCATTGTTACACTCTAGGAAGTGATGAGCTATGATCTATGGTCGATGTCAACTTGTGTTGACTATGGGCGAGGAAGCGAATTGGAAGCAAGAGGGCTCAATTCAAATACACATGATTACCCTTAGTCACCGTAAGTGGAATATCTACACTAGTCTATGTGGTCTATCTCTTCTTAGCATCTAACATGGAAATGGGAAGGATTGACATAAGTCAAGAAATTCTAATCAAGATAACAATTTCAAGTGTGGTGAAATACATATTCCTTCATGACGAGTATGTTGTCTTGGAATATAATCATGACAAACATGTCTGAAAATTTGGCCAAAGTATCACAAGTTGTTGGTTGCGTTGTCTTAAATTCACTGGACTAAAGGTGTTGGATATAGGATGGGTATTCATAAAAAATATCTAGATAATCCCTTGGTCAGTTGCACTTGATGAACCCTTAAATGAAAAAGGGAACCACAAGTATATAGAGTATACAATGAAATGAAATATGAGAGATCGATTTTATAGAAAGTCATAACATCTGCATATGGTTAATGTTATATGATTGATTAGCATATTTAATGTAATGATAAATGCTGAATTTAAAATAGTGAACATTGAGATAAACAGAAAAAACTCCTACTTTTGAAATCATGAAATAGGGATGTTACAACCACTGTTGATTAGAACTCGAATGTAGTGCTATAATTTTAAGCACTTGCAAGTTTTATGACCTTTAACACAGTGAAACCCGAGAAAATTCATTGTCCCAAAACCATGCAGATTAGGTTTTTCGTCCCCATAAGGTTGTGATTTAGGTCTTGAACCATGTTGACGGCCTCTAACTATTTTAGTATTGATGATATTGAGTCAGATAGAGGAGTGAAAGCATGACGCTTATACTCCATAGGCGGAGCTCCCTTTGTAAGCTTCAAAGGAGTGTTGTTTTGAACGGATTGTACTCATTTAGAGTCTACTATCCCATCACTAATAAAGTTTTTTATCATATCATGGAAAAAAATTGTTTTGTCACTAGTTTTGGAATCATTATGATCGTGTGAAAATGGCTTTAGGGTCCCTCTAGCTAAAAATGCCTTTTTAATTTGACTCCCTTTTTCAATTACCTCTTCGAATGTGTTGCCACAATGAATTTGCAAGTGGAACATGATGTCAAGGTGGAGGTTGGGAACAAATATACTTATTAGTTGTTTTTAAGGTATGGAGCAAGGGAAATAGCTAGCTAACCATCTCCACCATTATATTAAAGTAAAAAAGTTCTTGTTGTTTCGCATTGAAGAGATCCAACATGGTAACATAATTCTCTATATAAAAAGAGAAGTGACCTAAAAAGTGTTCCTCTAGTTCCAACCATGTGGATATGGATCCCTTGGGGATGTGTACAAACCACTCTAGCGCTTATCCTCCTAAACTTCGTGGGAAGAGGCATATAAGATAATTGTTGCTATATGCGACCTTTGAACATGCCATAAAAAGTATTTGATATGATATCAGGGGTCACCTTTTCCCTTGTATTTATCAAACTTTGGAAAATCAAAATGTTGTGGGAAAGGTACTTGTAACATGTCTCTATCATGGATAAGGACACAATTCATCAAACTGATATTTCTTACTATTATTACAAGTTTAGCCTTCTTGCAATGCTAGAAGGGAGTTCTTCATAGTAGACCACTCTTGATTGAAGAGTTGGTCTTGTGTGGGTGGCATAGGTCTATACAAAGTTGAATCTAGGTGTATTCCCACCTCTATTCTCTGCAATAAATTCTTCATAAGGGTCTCTACGTGCTTCTCGATGAGGAGTATTTGTCTAGTTTTCATGATATGAAGCCTTAGGTTTGGATTTTGGTATGTCTTGTTTCATAGGTTTTGGTTGTTCCTTATTTATGTGTGAAGCTAAACTGGCCAATTGGCGAGTGAAGAGTTGCACTTTTTCTTCTAAGGTTACCTCCTTAGTAGGTATCTCTTTATGACTTTCATTAGCAGGAGGTGGCTCATGATGAGCATGCTCTTCTTGGTCCTCGAAATGAATTCTAATAGGAGGTAGATGATAGTCTCCATTGTTTTCAAAGCATATCTCCTCATTATTATTTATTCCAAAAGTAGAGGCATGTCCTGGGTTTAATATATCATTAATATTGTGACGAGGATGTTCCACTTCTTGTTAGGAATATCCTATGTATTAGTGCTCCATTAGTATATTTGTATAATTATTATTATTGTTATTATGAGTTGTTATAAACAACTTAATAACAATAATATAATATTAGCATTATATTGTTTGTGAGGTGGTTTCTACTCACCTTACTAATATGGTTCATGAGATAGTTAGTTTCCCATATTCTAGGGAAACTATTGCCTATATATTATGATATTGTATTGTGTGAAGGATATTGGAGCATATTGAATATCATTCGTAATTGTTGTGTAATATTTGCAGTCTAATCCAAATTAATATTTGGTATCAGAGCAAGGTTAGTACATTTGGGCTGTGAAATGCTTTGATGATTTTTTTCAGTGTTAAAGTATGTACATTTACCTAAATGTATTTGGGGGCTCTGATTTGTACATTGTTAAGTTGCACATGCTACTGAGCCTTGGATCATGTTATCATACCTCATATGCATTGGTCTATGCAACATTGATGGTGAATTCAATGACCAAAGGTCTAAAGCATGGCTGGTTGAGTGAATATACTTATAAGTAATAGTCATGCCCACTAAGATCTTTCATTTGATTTGTGCCTCTTTTCTCTCTGACAGTCCTGCATATTTCTATGGGGTTGTGATTCGAAAACATTAGTGGCATATACAATTTGTAATTTGTCTTATTTAAGTGGTGGTGAATAACTGTCTATGCATTTGCTATGAATTGTTGGCGTGGAGAAGATCGGCTTCCATTCACAGTCAAACATTCTATTCATCTAAAAATATTTGTGCATTTTATAGACTTATTTTACCGTATCTGGATGTGTATGTAGTCGTGAGGGCTTGGTTTCCATATGCACTTCCAAATGTGTCAGGAGACATGTTTTCTACATCCATGCTTAAGTTATTTTGATCGACTTACCATGTAAGAAATCACCGTTCACTTGCAAATATCTACATGCTTGCATATTCCTATTTACGAGCCATGCACTTCTATCCATGTCACATAGTTTCCATCATTGTGAAGGCGTTCTATATCTTCAAGTAATTTTAGTGTGTCCAAGGAAGAGTTGGGCTTTGAGAGGCAGCCACCAAAACTTGTGCGCCATTGACAAGGAATAGAGAAGAGCTTTGCATTGGGAGTCTGCTGAAAACATCGCTCAAATTATTTCTAGCTACGTGTTTGACAGTCTATTTCATTCTGAGCTCTTTATTACATTCAAAAGGACATCAAATACCTCCCTTCCTATCAGCCTCAGGTTCTCTGCTATACGTTTTTATTATTACATTTGGGTAGAATTACTTCAAGTTTTATCATCATTATTTGAAGTCTTTAGTTATAGTGTTATTGTTAAAAATGTATCATCGATGTCAAGAGTTATTCATAAGTTGTTGTGAAGTTAGTGTCAATTTTCAATAAGATTCATTGTCAATTTTGTATTCATTATGTATTAAAAAGTAATCTTTAATTACTTTTTAGTTGTCTAGTCAAATAGTGTTTCATTGTAAGTCGATAGTATATGTAGTAGTCCATATTGGTTTCGGATAAGTCGAAGTCATTTTGTATTATTATTGTCAAAAATGTCATTGTAAAAGTCTGAAAAATAAAATAAAAAAATTGCCTCACAGATGCATTTTCGGTGTTACCCTACATCCGAAAAATAAAGTGTTACAAATTGTTGGAGGGAAGAAAAGAATAATTACAATTTGGAAACAGTTGAGTGACATGATCATATTTGATGAGTAATCAGTATCATTGATTGGAAGATGGAGGCACAAGAGGATGGAGGACAAAAAACATCCTCTCATCAGTCGCCAACTACGGGGCCACATATGAGCTTTGGTGACATGTGTGTGTTCAGTTTGCTTTCAATTTTTACAGCATGATTATATTTTAGTGTTCCTATTTTCAATAAGTGGAAATTTCACATTGAGGGGGGAACATATTCCTATGTTCCATTTCTAGTTTTTAGCTTATGTGTATGAGCATCAGCATTATGCAGATTTTCCTATGTTATTCTTTGCAGTGAGATAGTGATGAGAGCCAACAATATTATTGTAACATCATGATATTTTGGTTGTTAGTTATCCACTAGAAAAACTATCTAGAGGTTGTTAGTATTGTCCTAAAAAACCATCTGTTGTGTGGTTGTTGGTTAACCACTTGGAAAACCATCCAGAGGTTGTTGGTATTGTCCTTGAAACCATCCAGATCATGAGCAAGGCTACATAGTGGCACGTTGCAGTACAAGGCAGGTTTTCCCCATGTTCGCACTAAGGGGGGGAATGTTAGGAATATCCTATGTATTAGTGCTCCATTAGTATATTTGTGTAATTATTATTATTGTTATTATGAGTTGTTATAAACAACTTAATAACAATAATATAATATTAGCATTATATTATTTGTGAGGTGGTTTCTACTCACCTTACGAATATGGTTCACGAGATAGTTAGTTTCCTATATTCTAGGGAAACTATTGCCTATATATTAGGCTATTGTATTGTGTGAAGGATATTGGAGCATATTGAATATCATTCGTAATTGTTGTGTAATATTTGCAGTCTGATCCAAATTAATACTTCTTCTCCTCCCCGACTACTATGCCGACTATGCGAGAAGGCTCAATTGTAGAGGGTAACTTAGCTCCTAGTTCCACAACACATCTTAGGACCTCATGTTTATTTTGGTATATATAGTCATCAAAGTGGGTGGAATTGAGTTCCATATTCACATGAGGAGAATCCTCCTCACCACCACTATGATCGACCATGAAATTTTCCTCTAAAAGAGGGTTATCACCTCCAAAGGGATTGATGCTAACTTTTGGGACCCCATTCTCGTAGTAGGCATTCTTGAAATAGGGGGTACAACGTGAAAGGTTTTCCAATAAGGTTTAAAAATGGACCCTAGACAAATTTTTGCAGTGTAACGATATTTAAGTTGTCACAAAGAATGATGACTATAAAATAGCCACGAATCCAATAAGTCAATGTGAACCCTAGGATAATGAACAAAGAATGATCTACCCTAACAAGGTAATATATATCAAGAAGCACTTAAGATATGAAAATTAATCAAATGACTAAAATCACAATAATAACGATAGTTTACTCCTTACATTTTCTTAAGATAGGTTCAAGAACAAATAGTGACAATATAATATTACCACCTAGGTCAAGTTTAAAGATAAACAAGACCTAAATATTAAGAGAGTGTTGATGTGATCCTCCAACAAGGTGTACAAAACCAGTTTTGGACACACACAATGTCTAAGTCCCTGAAAATGGAAGTTACAATTACAAGCAGTGTAACAACACTATTTGGGCATATCAATCAAGCCTTGTTAGAAAAGTAAGATTCTAATACCAAAATTATGTTACCACAATGCTAACAATGTAACGTCAACACCCTCAAAACCTCAAGACAATGTTGGAATAAAAAACTATGCCTAATTATATCAAGGAACTATTACCCATGTGAGCAGCATAACACTACAATATGGAGACTTAAACCAAGTTTCAAAAATGGAAACAAGATGTAAGTATCACAATTGTATGGCTATAATGCGGGCAGCGTAACAACTCAAGGGAAGACAATGATAAGACCACCTAACTAGAATGATAATAAGTCTCAATATGGTTTTGAGCCATGAGGGGCTTCTTTAGAATGTGAGCACATACAATTCACGGTTTCAACGCTTGCATTACGGCATTTCGCAACCTGGTCATGTAACTAGACTACAAAAGTGGCTGACATGTTATTTATAGTGGTATCCATGTATATTTGTTCTTCATTTGTCTCAAAATGAGCAACAAGAAAACAAAGTATTAGACCAAGTGGTGATGAAAAATACTTGGTGTGACTTTGTGCGAGTTTTGCATTATCTTCAGACAAGTGTAAAACTAGGATAAAGTAATATTAAATAGATTTCATGATGAAATGTCACATGGTTTCAAATTTAGGATATTCCTTCCCTTGATTGAAAAAAAAAGAGTTTGAATCCAACAAATTTGTCACTTTTTAAGAGCTCTCAAGTATAATAGCTAAGACGAAATTGGCTCCAAGTCGGCAAGCTTTCCTAGGGTTTCTCTCTCTATATTGTCACAAGATATCTCTATGAGCTTGATTTACCCAGAAAGTCACATTTACTATTCTAGGAGTATCTCGGATTTACTTTACCCCTTTTAGTATAATGAGTACCGAAATGCGTTCAATTATACTTTCACTGGGGTCACAATGGAGATAACTTTGACTCTAAACTTTCAAGGAGTACTAGTCAATTGGGTAGTGTGGAGCACTTTCCTGTTTCGTTCACAAGGTTCCCTCTTGTGTGAACTACTTTAGGGTTCCTAGAACCACCCCTCTTGTGAGCTTAAGGATTATGCCAAAGAGGTTATGTTCTAGTTGAGTGGACGAGCTTTAGCTCTTAACCAACCTACAAATAAAGTGTTTTGTATAGTGGTGTATTTTTTAATCTTTTGGATTAAGTAATTTGATTTTGACCACCGTTAGCAACCTACAAGCACACATGAATGTTAGAAGTTGGTTTGAAGAGAGTAAAATTTTCTTTATCTAGTATTAGGTCTTTCACACAAATGGTTAGTAGTTCAAAAATATCTACAATATCATAGAAAGAGGATTAAATGTTGTTTTTATTTTCAAGATCATCTAAGGATGCGAGAGAAGAGCATACACAAAAATAAATCCAACTAGATAATAATGAAAAATTTTGTAAATCAAATAACTACTATAAACTTTGTAAATCAAGGTTAATTCCCAATTAATCCAAGTGTTTTTAAGTGAAAACTAAGGTTACTTTTGGTTCTTAAGATTAGACTAGGTGCAAGAGAAGAACATACACAAGCCTTGGCCTTAGCTAGTTCATCAAATGAAAATATTTTAAACTAAAAGATCATATACATGCCAAAATGAAAGTTTTATTCCCTTAAGCATAATAATGAATGATGATTTTTCCTACTTACTCCAAATTAGCAAAAAGTGGTTTAGAAGTGCTTTTGGTTCCCAAGATCACACTAGGTGCAAGGGAAGAGCATACACAACCCTATTCCAAACTCATACAAAGCATGAAACAAAATCACTCATCAAACCCTAAGCCAATTTTAACAAAAATCACTTATCAAACCCTAAGTTAATTTTGTTAGGAATCTTGCTCTAAAATCATAAAATTGACAATAATAACAACTAAAAGCCTTGGAAAAATGATGGGGACCCTAAAAACTAAAAATGAATTTTTGAACTTTGAAGCAATTTTACCTTAGTACATAGGCACACCTCTTAGTGTATGTGCACACTTTGTAGAGCATGGGTGCATACAAAGTCAAGAACATGCACATACAAATCAAGAAAAAGCACACCACTATCAATTTTACATAGTCGATTATGCATATACATGTCCAAAGAGGCGTGGACACACGCTTTGATGCATAGGTGCAAGTTACATACAGAGCCCCCTAATACACACACACACAGTTTTGATGCACAAGTGCACCTGTAGAGAACAAGCACATGTTTTGAAGTATATACACACCCTTTGATGCACATGTGCACTTATTCATGTAAGTTCTCAAAATGTAAGTTTTGGCACGGATGTTTTTGAAAAAGAAAAAAACTTTGGCCTTTTGAGTGAATTTCAACAACACTTCGCCTCCTTATATCCCATAAAGAACATGAAAACATAAATTCTACCACTAATATAGTTTTAAACAACTATAAAAATGAAAAATTGAGCTACAAAAATTTGAAAATTACTCTAAATACTTGAAATTAATCTAAAAATCTTGAGAAACTAATCTATAAATCTTGAAAGTAATGTAGAAAGCTTGAAAGTAATCTAGAAATCTTGAATTTAAACTAAGAAACTTGAAACTAATCTAAAAAACTTGAAATGAAAAAACATTGAAACTAAGTTTAAAATATTAAAAATGAATGCAATGGGGTTGATCCTACCAGGCGTGCAAATGATAACACCATAAATTTTTTGTGAAAATTAACTAGTTTAAGCAAGTGACACCACATAGTCTAAAGTTAATTGCATAAGATAATGAATGAAACATCAAGGATAAAAGCTTAATGGAATCATAATTAAAATGAATACAATTCAAAACTTAGCTATAACATGCCTACTAGTGTGATCAATTACTAACATAGACCTAAATAGATATGGGAGCAATCAAATCGGGGTTTTTGCTACTCCACACATGGTGAGAAGATATCTCTAGAAAAATACTATAGTGCAATGCTAGATACCCTTCTCTCTTGAAAGAGTTTACGAGAATCGAATTGGAAACGATGCACCATGAAGTAGTTGCACTCCAATGGAATCGTGATAGCTCCAAGCGTAATCGCAAGGATCAATTAACAATGGAAGAAATTTCTCAATGAAACAAAGCTTGCACATAGAGGAAAGACAACAAAGTGTCTTGGAATACTCATAAATCAGGAATGAAAGGGTACATATAGGGTGCTAAGTAACCCTAGTGCATGACACACAAGAAAACCCTAAACCTAACCCATGTGAGATGACCCTCCATATGTGAGTGGAGGACACATAGGATCCCACACACCAACACCCCCTTCATCAAAGCTAGGGTAGTGGCTATGATGAGTCAAACAAAACAAGAAGACACTCCTAAACAACTAAGAAATATGTGTCAATGGGGCCTAACAACTAAAGGCTTGATAAGGTGCCCATATACAAAAAACATCTTCCTAGAAGAAGAAAGAAGAAGAGAAGGACTATATAGCCCAAAGAAGATGAGCAATTGCATAATACCTCACCCCAAGAAGAGACCGCAAGTGAAGAAAATTCACCCGAGTGAAGGTATTGGTAAATATATCCGTAATTTGATCGATGTTTGAATGTATCAATGTCGATGATACCATCATGAATAAGATATTGTATGAAGTGCATATGGATCTCAATGTGCTTCGTCCGTGCTTTGATACTAAACTGGATTTATGCCAATCGAGATAGTGCTCATGTTATCATAATAGATAATGGTAGGCCACCGAAAGTGGATGAAAACTCTTTTAGAATACCTCAGAGCCAAACACTTCTATGGCAGCATTAACTACTCCTTTGTATTCTACCTCGAAGAAGATATCACAATTACATTCTGCTTCTTACTAGACCAACTAAGAGGAACCTAACCAAGAGAGAAACTATAGCCAAAGGTAGATTTTGATGATCTAATTCATCGGCCCAATAAAAATATGTGAACTCGATCAAGTCAATATCCACCCCTCCATAATAGTTAATGCCATCGTATAGGTTCCACGAACATAATTAAGGATCTGCTTAGCTTCTTTCCAATGTAGCTCATGTGGCTCTTGCATGAATATAGACACGATCCCAACAACATAAGATAAATCCAATCAAGTGTGAGTCAAATAAATCAAGATCCCCACCAACTGTTGATAACAGTACCTACAACCAAGGAGTAGAGCAATCAGAAACCAACTTAACCTAGGAAAGAAAAGGAGTAGGAGAAGACTTACAATCAGACATCTGAAAATGAGAAAGCAAGTCAAGAGCATACTTAGGTTGTGAAATCACAATTCCTGAGTCGATTGTGAAACTGGATCCTAAGAAAGTAATGAAACAAACCTACGTCGGTCATGGAAAACTTTGTTGGCCAAGGCGATCTTCACATAATCAATGATAGAGGAAGAGCTGCTTGTGATCAACAAGTCATCAACATAGAAAACAAGGATGAGTATGGAGTCATCTTACGTAGATTATAAATATTTGGATCAAAGTGACACCTAGTAAACCCTGATGTAAGTAAAAAGGATTCCATCTTGGCATACCAAGCCCGAGGGTCTTGTTTAAGGCCATAAAGAGACTTCTTTGACTTATAAACAAGGGAGGGATCATGGACATAACCCGGAGCTTGTTCCATGTAGATCTCTTCCTCTAGGTCACCATGAAGGATGGCACTCTTAACATCCATTTGATGGAATTTCCATATTTTTGTTGCGGTAATGGCAAGGGTCTATCGAATAGAACTCATCTTTGCAACCAGAGAAAAGGTTTCAATATAATCAACCCCAGCTATCTGGGAGAAACCCTTAGCTACTAATGATGCTTCAAACTTTTCGATGTCTCCATCTACTCCATAATTTTTTTGGAACACCCACTTACACCGAACAATTTTTCTTCCTTTCAAAAGAGGGGTGAGATCCCAAGTATCATTCTTCATGACAGAGGAATACTCGTCATCCATTGTAGAATCTCACTCATGAATACCGAAGCCTCCCGAAAATACTATGGATCGAAGCGAGAGAGGTGAAGAAAGAGTGGGGTCTAATGAAATCTAAGTGAGTACTTATCATATCGAAGTATCTCCAACTAAATCTCCAACACTTCACAAAATTTTCCTAGCCCAAAGAGGACCGGGAGGGTCGGACTGGAATCGAATATTCTTCACTTGAGTGAGAAGGGACATATTCCTCATCATCACTCTTTATCACAAAATCGGAAGACTCAAAGTTTGATGGTGGGAGGATCGGGAAGAGGAGCATGCTCAATAGCATCATCATTTGATGAGTTATAATATGAATCAATGAGCTGAAGAACCTCAATAGGTGGAGAAGTAGAAGTTGAAGAAGATTAATCAAAATTAACACTTCTCTCAATATAATCATGATAAGTAGGATTCAACAATCGATATCCCTTCACACCATCGGGATTCCCTACAAAGATACAAGTTTTGGATTGTGGTTTTAATGTATTGCATTTCTTCTTGGGAATCGAGCCATAGCCTTGGATCCAAAGACTCAAAAATTCTCAACATCAAGCTTACATCCAAACCAGGCTTCTAAGGGTGTCATCCCTCTTATTGTCTTATGTGGAACATGGTTCGAATGTAATTAGAAAAATTCACCGCTTTAGCCCAATACTGCGGAGGAAGAGACTTTGAGTGAATCATACAAGTGGCCATCTCCTTAAGAGTATGGTTCTTTCTTTCTGCTACTCCATTCTGCGAAGGGATATAAGAAACTATATGCTACAAGGATATCCCTTCAAAAGTACAAAAATCCATGAACCTATTGTTTACATATTCACATCCATTTTCGGTTCAAAGAACCTTGATAGACCATTCTGCCTATTTCTCAGCAAGAGCCTTAAATTCCTAAAAATTTCAAAGACTTCAAACTTAAGCTTAAGAAAATATATCCAAGTATATCATGAATAGTCATCAATGAAGGTGAGAACATAAAGAGATCTAGTAAACGAAGGAGACAGAAATGGACCAGAAATATTGCTATGAACAAGATCCAAGGGATGAGTAGCTCTCTAGGGTTTTACTTTTTCAAAGTTCTTTTCAGTCCTTCAAGGGTACAACCCTCACAAATACCCTTAGAAAACTTGACACGGGGTAACCCGTTGACCATTTTGTTTTGGCTCAATTATTTAAGGTAGCGATAATTTAGATGTCTAAAACATTCATGCCATAGAATACTAACCTCATTTTCATGAGTGAGCAAGGCAATGGGCATATAATCGAAGTAAAGTAGGAAAAGGTATACAAATATGAACGGTGATCGCCTTTCCCTCATGCCATGTAGTGTCATCGTTAAGATCACGAATAATCATCGAGTTAGGACCAAATTCCACTCGCATTCCTTCACCAAGGAGAGTAATTTGGTAACCTGATAGGAGATTGGTAGAGATATCAGAACACTCAACACTTGGTTGAATGTTCCCCATCCATCTCTACCAATCCACTACTGAAACCGACAACTGCCGTGTCATTACCCATCGTGATTTGGGACATACCACAAGGCTCGATGTTGGAGAGCTCAACATGCGAAGAATCCATGTGGTGCGAGGCATTGGAATCTATAATCCACATCGATGAAGGAGAAACTTTGGCTACAAGGGCCTTTCCTTTCTTCTTATTAGATTTAGACCCTTTTGCAGTAGAAGACTCGGCCTTCAGAGCATTTTGTTTGATAGACTCAGGAACACCTATTTTATTTTTCTCAAGTAAATGAGTAAGGTGGTAAATTTGTTTTCTCATACATAGATGCTCTTTATGACTAGGCTTCTTACAATAGGAACACAAAAACTTGTCTTTCTGTGCTCTAGGATCAGAAGTCGAAGCATTCATGTTAAATTTAGTTTTGGTCTTGGTTTCCTTCTTAGGTTGATCCTTTCTTTCTTTCTTCTTTTCATTCTTCTTTTCCTTACTAGTACTTTCTACAAGGGCATGTGACTTGGACTTGAGAGACCCCATTTGAATGAGTTGGGATGAAAAATAGTCAAAGGAGGGCATATTCCAATCATTTCCCAAGGAATATTTTGTAGTGTAAAAAGTTGAAACAAAGACAAAATATTCAGGACCTAACTTAGAGAGAATCGACAAGATCAGTTGAGAATATTTCTTCTCTACTTGACATTCCTTTGACAAAAATCTACTGTGGAAAAAATTAGAGAAGTATGCTTGTAGGTTTTCAAAATCACTAGGATTTAACCCTAGTAGTTTGTTTTCCAACTCACTCTCATGGCATCTTGTTGTCCAAACATTTTATCTTACATTTTCCACGTAGAATTAGGTGTTTTGGATGACTCAATGTGGAAGAGCAAGTCAGGAGAAACAGACATGCAAAGAAGACCTAAAGCTTCATCACTACGGTTTAACCACTTAGATTTTTCAGGGTCGTCGTTTGGTTCAGTCTCAGTTCCTATAGTGATGCGTAATAACCATTTACCTCTTAGTTTCATAATCATTTTCGATCTCCACTCGAAAAGTTGAACGGTGTAAGCAAAGGAAGTGAATAAACATCCATTGTGAGAGAGAGAGAGAGAAGGAATGTAGAAAATAATCACAACCACCCAGGACAATATAGAAACCCCCTACTTTCAACACTTTATAGTTGAGTGTGTTGGATACAATCAGTCCGAGCGTGCATCTTGAAACAGTTGGTAACTCGCCTTGTAATCAACATAATAACATGCAAGAGAGGAGACCACAATCGTGTTTCATGGAGCGCAACAAAGTGACACCGTATATAAGCACAATTGCAAAAACTAGGAAGGAGGTGAAATCAAATCCTGGTTGTGAGAAAGAGCATCTCATGTCGCAAAGGATACCCCATTTTTGTAAAAATGGTGGCAGAAGCGATCACTCGTCACAAGCAATAATAAGGGTAAAATACAAGTTTTAGACGAACTCAAGATGAGTCGATGATCTTCAGAACACCGGAAAAGCACTCGGAAGGAAAATAGGTGCTTAGAGTGTCACTGCACACTTGAGCGCATGATTAGTAAAAAAATTGACAATAACGCTAAAGATTACCATTTTGAAACGTCCAATTTGGCTAATTTTAGAGCTATTGGAGTTTTTAAAAATGACAATTTAACATTAATTTTAAAAGAAGATTTTAATTATTTTATCTAATCGAGAATGAAGAGATCGTAATTAAATCTAATTAATTATGAATAGAAACTAATTAAGATCTATTAAATGAAATCTTAATTAAAAATCAAATATACTTCCCTTTTTTTTAAAAAAATTAAATTTGAATGGTTTCCCACTACAATTTGAAAATTTTCCGTTAACTTGCCTTAAATAAATTTAAATGAACTTACCGTTACGAAGAAATTCTAATTAAGATCTAGTGCAAATTAAATCCTAATTAAAAATCAAATATACTTTCCCTTTTAAAAAAAAGGAATTCCCACCAAAAATTAGAAACATACCATAAAAAAACTTACCATTTGTTTGAAATACGAGTTGGAGGTGGGAGGATCCCGAGTTTGGTGGTCAAAGTGTCGGGAAATCCATGTAACAAACAAGCTATGTGGAGACCATTGGAGGTGGTTTGGTCGGGCGCGGGAAAGACAGAGAGCTCAGAGTGGGGGACAAGGAGATCAACACGTGGGGAGTGGGTATGGGCGAGGGAGATTAGGTGTAAGTGGCTCAAGAGATCGGTGTGGAGTGGGAGAAGCCATTGGGAGTAGGCCGAGTAGGCTTGGGGGAGAGGAAAAGAAGCTAGATGCAAGGCCACCACGCAGAGAGGAGAGCAAGAGCCAAGCGAAGCGGGGAGGGTGTGATAAGGATCGAGGCGAGTATGCAATCCTGTGGGTGAAGAACATGACTCGGGAAGTGAACAAACACATCCACACGAGCTAGAAAACACCTACAACACAACTTGCCAAAGATAAAAATGACTTGCTAGGGTTTGAAGATGACTCGGCTCACAAGAAATGGCTCAAAAGGATGGAAAATGACTCACCAGGTGAGCTCGGTTTGAAGAAGATGTAACTCGAGTGGAGTTGAACACCACAAAACCTTCAACCTGAGATTTGAACCCGTATTCTGTAAAAAGATAGCAAAAACATAGAGAAACCAGAAAACAAAGATCTAGAAAAATTTCCATTGTACTAAAAAATTAAAAAACCAGAAAATAACCTCTATTTTAATTGATCTACCAAATTTAGCTGCAGTTAGCTAAATTTAGTAAAACCCTGAAAGCTTCAGGAATACCTACACATGCACGAAGAACACAACAAAAACAACTTTCCAAGAACAACTTGTTAAATACGTTAGCAATAAATTTCTAGAATATAACGATCGAAAAAATTACACGAGGAGTAAAAAAACGAGACCAAGAGTAATCGCAACTCAAATGACGAATGCACATTTACCCGATCTCAACTCTGATACCATGAAAGAGTTTGTGAGAATCAAATCAGAAATGATGCACCACGAAGTAGTTTCACTCAAACGAGAATCATGATAGCTCTAGCATAATCGCAAGGATCGATCAATAATGGAAGAAATTGCTCAACAGAAACAAAGCTTGCACATAGAGGAAAGACAACAAAGTGTCTTGGCATACTCATAAATCAAGAATGAAAGGGTACATATAGGGTGCTAAGTAACCCTAGTGCATGACACACAAGCAAACCCTAAACCTAACCCATGTGAGATGACCCTCCATATGTGAGTGGAGGACACATAGGATCCCACACACCAACATCTACTAACCACAATGAATACTTGAGGAAAATATTGAACTTGGCTACTAATCATATTTCTTACATGATATGCAAATCAAAGCATGGTGTAAAGTTTAAAGATATGTGGTTAGTCCTTTTTATAGATTTTCCTTTGAAGAAAACTTGCATATTGGTGCATGTGGGAATAAAAACACAAAGTAGATTAAGAGTTTCTAATCATGATTAAGATTTACTAATTATAATTAGTGAATTATCAAGTGATTAGGATATAGGAAGCCTTAATCAACCACTTAGGGTCAATTAGGAGGCTAGGATAAGATTTTGAAGCTTGATGGGATGTTGTGGAGGAAAGTGGGGTGATTGTAAGTGGTTGGAAGAGAGGTTTGAGCCAATAATATGGTATATTGACTAAAACAAGAGTAAAATAGGATTAATTATCTAGTAAACGCTAATTGTTTGTTTGGAAGAGGATTTTGACTTACGACCCATCATAAAGTGGCATCCTAAATGTGAATGAGGTTAGACAATCAAAAGTGCATTGTTTATTGACCGAAATGGTCATAAATGTTAGTTAATTAGCGGAAATCACTAATTATAATGTAAATGGTAAGAATGAGAGTGATTCATGTGCTTTTGCAAATAAGATTGCAAAATCAGAATTTAGGTGTCTACAATAACCACAACCACTTTCCAACATCTCAAAAACACATTACAATCAAAACTCCTAATCAATGCATAAAACGTAAAACGTAAAATGAAAATCTATTATTACTTAGGTAATGCATAAAATGCAAATAATATAATTGGTTGTGATTTATTACCTAATTAGGACATTTGATATGGTACTTATAAATATAACTATTTAATGCTTCGACAATCACTCTATACCTAAATCCACCCTTGACACAATAAAACAATAGTAATAACCTAACATGGTGAAGATTTTATTCGAACAAGATTTCACTCTACAACTAAATGATCAATTTGGAATAAACGCCATTAAATCTAAGTCACGCTATGAAAATTTTACATTAATTTTCTTGAATCCTGTTGATGGGGAGAATCACACTAAGTCTTGAATATCAAATCACAAACTAACACTATAATATTAATGGTCACACTTAGTTGCTTTGATTTAGCTCACGGTTGTTGGATTACCTTACGATTACATTTTGTTTTGATTAATGGTTTGAAATAATAATAATGCTTCCATTATTACAAGAAGGTGTTCCCCTATGGGAAAGGCCCCTGCGGACATTTCTACGACTGTCTTAATTTTGACGGTTTGACGGCCGTCTGGAAGTTTGTTCTTTTTCGCCTATTTTTAATAGTTATTTTATTCTTTTTCGCCTATTTTTAATAGTGTTTTTTTTGGGTGCATGTTGAATGCAATGTTATTTTAATGATCATTTTGTTTTTGTAACGGCTATTTTTTTTGATTGTTTTTGTTTTTGCGGGGGTTATTTTTAAGAGTGTTTTTTCTTTCATGCTCAATGAGGGTTTGTGTGACATATTTTTGTGTATAAGTAGAAGATGTGTAGGTTTTCAATTTCACGAGGATTCATTACGGTCTTTGAGGATTTTGGGTTTACAATTTCAGGTATTTATTACTCTGTTCTCATTAATTTACTTTGAAACTACTTATCGCCTTGGTCACAACATCCGTAACAATGACAAGTTAATATTTAAGTCTAAAGAATGAGCTTATTGATTATTTATTCCCTCATTGTGCTTGGTCTTATCTTGACCTACACCTTTCTCATGTGGACTGCATGAGTTCTATATGTAATAAGCTAAAGCTGAAAGCTTAGGAGTTTCGTAGTCAGGTTTTTGGAATCTGAGAACTAGTATAAAAAACAGCAAATGGGTGTCATCTATTTTCTATATTGATCTCTTGTCTTCCCTTGGCGTTTTAATCATCCCTAAAATACTTAAATTGTTTTCTTTTCCTGCATAATGCAAAATTGAATATCTTCACCTTCGCAACCATACTTCTTTGAAAAAAATTAATATGACAACAGAGCTAAAAGAAAACCATAGTACCTACTACCACGCATTCTCATATGTACAGTAATATCCAGATCAGGACCACCATTTAATACCCAATTCACAGCTTCTTCAATGCGCATGTAGGAAAAATAAGGACTTTCATTAATTCTCCAAATAAATTTGGCCTGGAACTTGGTATGCTTGGATCTCCAAGCAGCATTGTTGCAGCTGCTCGCATGCCAGGATGTATATTCTTCAAGAAAAACTGAATTGCAACAACATCTGTGGTGCCCTTGAACCTAATGCAGAGATAACAAACTAAATTGTATCAGCTCCTCTTCAATGTAATCCTCGCATTATTAAATATACCATGCTTTAATTTATATGCAGTCAGCATAGACTCAAAACAAACAAATGGTGGTTCTGCTGTCTTGAATTCAAAACATGTAACAGACCTTAAAACAATGGGTTGTTTCCATTCCCTCCAGTCATCACAGAGAACACGAGTGCGTGTTGGCATTTCAAAATCATCAATTCTCATAACAAGAGGCCTTTTGTACTTGCCTGCGCAGTTGTTCCTTGCCCAAAGTAGCTTTATCTCTTTTAAACTAAATGTCTGGTTTGAATATGTAATATAGCCACCAAATGAGTGTTTAGCCCTAGAAATCAACGAGCAATTTTAGAGTAAGCATCAGTCACTGACAAGACAAATTGGAAAACAAATTACACTTTTAGATCCATTTTCAAGTTCATTCTGAGTGGTTGATTTGGTTGCAGTGGTGGTCTCTATCTACATGGACACAACTATATGTTTATGTTAGTGTGCTCTATTACAAAATCTCACAACCAAACTGTGAGAAAGTTCCACTCCGTAATTTAAATCCTGCAAATAGGTCCATTGCCTTCAGTATGCTTTTGTTGTTATTTATTAGCTGCTTGTATCTGCTATATTGTTGCATCCAACCAGTGATCATTTTGGCCTAATGCCTAACAATTTACCATGTGCTTTGTAGAAGTTCTACATTTTGGTTTATATGGTGTTGAACTGATAAAGATATTGCACACTTCTTGTTATTTGAAGGGCTGCGAATAAGCTTAAGGCCTTTGTATCTATTAACATTTTTATTGTTAGTAATATAGCTGACTCATTGCAATAAAAAAACATAATGAAGTTTAAACAGAAAAATCAATAACCTGTTTTCACCGAGAACATCGGAGGATTGTATGTCACCGTATTCTTCTCAATCTCTGGCTCCGTCTCTTTCTCGCACTTGACCCATTTCTCATTTTCTTATGTATGGCCTCTACTAATATACAGTTTTTAATAACTCTTTATAATCTTTTTGGTTTTGTTGTATTATATTTGAGATTGAAATTAAAAATATAGAATAATCTTAATGGATGAGTGTCTCCTTTTGAATTCGCAGATACATTTAGTTTTAATAACTTCCTATTTCATTTATTTGCAGGATATTTGTGCTTCTCTTTCTCTGACAGTAAAGAAAAGAGTGTTGTCTCTAGACGAACTTCAGGTGGGTTACAATACTGATTGAAGTTTTTATTCAATTGATCTCTTTATTGCATGTTATGGACTAAGAAATTATTGTAGAGAGTTTTGATGTTATTTGGTTTGGATTGTTCCATTTATATTTGTAATTGGCTCCAATATTTTTCCCAAAGTGACATGTGGGGGCATGTGCCTTCATCAATGACAAGATTCATTATGTGCCGAGGGGCTCGTTCCCTAATGAGGCCATTTCCTTGAAGGCTTTCCCTCGTGTAACAGATGCAAAAGTGAAAAACAAGGCCACCGCTTCTCTTCATGGAACAACATGGACCCTGAAAAATAGCCTATCATTCTTGCGTCTTTAACCCAAATCGAGGAGATGCTTATCGCACAAGTTAATCCATTCATGCAAGTCACCCAAGTACGTGGTGGGCAATACAAATACTCAGGACACACCATAAGCTTCTTGTAAAACATTACTTCAATAACAAAGACCCTACCCCACCACCTTGGAGATTTGGACATAATTCTCATACAAAGGGAAGGATCTAATTTAAAAAATTATGATTTCTACGTCAGTAGATCTTGTGTTTGGGCAGCCTTGCAATATAAAATCCAACACGATCCCTATTACAAAGATGTCTTAATCGACAATGATGCCCTTTCCTCTCTACCATCAGAGTCGTCAAATGTTTCCTCCTCTCTTAACACAGCCACATTGGAACTGCCCCAAATGCAAAGTGCCTCTACAGCTCATGGTAATGATGCTCCCACTCACTTTGATGAAACGTATGAACACTCATCATCTTTCGTGCCAACACCTCACAATACAGGAACAAAAGAAGAGGAAATCAAATAGTTCTGCTCAACCACGATGGTAACACTCCATTTACCATGCCATGGCCAGAGCTTGGCCTCTCACCAATAAATGAATACAATACGGAGGGCCTGTTCTCAATGGCTTTCCCAACTTTATTTCCGATAGGAAAAGCAATGTGGCAACAACCCCGCATAAAAGAAGTTCCAATGCATGAATACGCACTTCATTTGATGTGTTACCATGATGGGTGCTTCGGTTCCCACCCAATATTTCATTACTTCCTTCTAAACCTCATAATACACATGAAAGCGCTTGTCCACAAGTGATCTTTATGAAACAAAACCTCAAATAAGGAATCCCTCTGACAATTAGAGACCTATGAAGACAACTACTGGAATGCCCCAAATACAACCTCCAGAGACAACTTAATGCGGTTTTAATCGAGCCTTCGAGGGACCCGTTCATTCTAGGAAAAAAGTAGAAGCGAGCTTTCAGATATGGTGGAACAATTGGGGACACCAACCTTATTCTTCACTCTAAGTGCTGCAGACACTAAATGACCAGTTCTCCACAATATTATGTCGGTGAATGCCCAACAGATCCTCGAGCTGCACAATGTTAGAGAACACTTAACATTGTCTCTAACCCTCATCGAGTATCAACATACCTACATCATGATTCACAATATTTCATGAAGAAATATTGTAGAAGGAACTTGGAGCAGTAGACTTTTGGTACAGGTAATCAAATCTACTTATTTCAAATTTATTTCCAAACTACATAGCTAATATTTATGTTCCCTTGTCTCGCAGGTATGAATGGCAACATAGAGGCTCCGCACATGTCCACGGTTTATTGTGGCTCGAGAATGCACCCAAAGTTGACAAAATGGATTGGGAGGATACAACAATTATTGAGGCCACAAAAATACTTTGATAAGTTCGTGTCTTCCTAGAACCCTCGACCAGCATGCAACCACTTGGATTTTGTTCGTAGGTCACTCCTAGATGACCCTTGCTTGCTAGATACAACAAAAATTCTATCCTCCTCCCCAAATTCAGACCTTGAAGAACTGCTTAATCAAGTTCAACGCCACACTAAATGTTCAGAAAAGACATGCCTGTGTAGAAAGCAATCACATCTCCATTCAGAGGTACAATGTCCCAGGCCGCATGCAACCTACTTCTTCCTTGCACATTGAAAGTGATGGGAAAATTAAGTACCTCCCTTCCAGAAATGATGATAGATTGAACATCCACAATCGAACTATGATATACATATGGAGAGAAAATGTTAATTTCCAACCAGTACTTTCCCACCATGCCATTCTTAAGTATATTGCAAAATATGCTTCGAAAGCCAAGCAATGTTCAGAAACATATCACCAAATGTTATCCATATTTTTAAGAGATGCAGATGCAAATTCTCTAGCACATATCATGATTCATAAAATTCTAACAGAAAGCATTGTCGAACATAAAATAAGCACACAAGAAACATGCCACATGTTGCAAAAAATGCCACTTGTTATGTGCAGTCATCCATTTGTATCATTAAATGTTGGAAAAAAAATTCTGAGATGTGTCGTTGAAAGTGATGTTGATGCAAAACAAACATCCGCTTTCTTGGATGCATATAAAGTTCATCCAACAATCATGGAACACCTACCACTTATTCAAGTTGCTCGAGATTGGAGCTACAACAAGAATCGTAAAGGTGATAAATGGAAAAAGCGAATGATACACACAATTGTTGGGTCCACTCAAGATTTGTGGATGTCCCAGCTCAGGATTCAACGTCATATGACCTTTTCTGTTGGTCAGAACTCCTTTTATACAAGCCTTTCAGAAATATTGCATCAGAATTTGGAGCAACCCCACATGACATCAACGACACTTGGGACATGTTCAAGCACAACTACAAACCATGGCATGTTTTACGCACAACCGCAGACACAGGACATTACATGGATGTTAGTTCGACTCTGAGCCCGAATGCAATATTCAACACGAACCATTGCAAGAATGGCAGGTCTTCGCACAACTTCACCCGGGAAACAACATGGGTCTAGATAGTCTTGACATGTTGGGGAAACGAGATTTTGACGTACAACATAATTGGAACATACATGACGTTCCACATGAATTACAGATAACTGGTTCATCATTCATTGAAAGAGAGAAGGAAAACATAATTAACAACAACATACAGGCCACACCACCATCTTCCACACTTCCTTTGTCTCCAGAACAACAAACAACTCTTGATACCATACTACACCATTCAGCAAACAAAACCCTTCTACCTCCACTAAGATTCATAATTCAAGGAATGGTTGGCACAGGAAAATCATTTCTAATAAATAAAATCCACAATTTATTCACATCACCAACCACATATCCCTCACCTCTACTTGTGCTCACCCCTACCGGTGTTTCATCATTCAACATCTCTGCATACACAATCCATGCAGCCCTGCGAATTCCAATTGAAGAACTCAAACCCCTTGAAGGTACTGCATTATCGTCTTTTCAATAGTCGTTGAAACATATAGAATATGTTCTTATTGATGAAATGAGTTTCATCAGCCCAAAGTTACTAAGCAAAATTGACAGTAGGCTCGTGAAGCTTTCCCACACTCAAGAACATCTGAATTTGGAAACAGATCAGTCATCCTCCTCGGCGACCTCGGCCAATTACCGCCGATTTAGTCCTCTTTATGCAAGTAATTCCTACGGAGAAACCCTTTGGAAGGGATTTGAGACTTCCATTACATTGCAAACAATATTTTGGCAACAAGGAACAACCAATGCACAAGTTTTGTTCGGAATTTACTGCTCCACATGTGAGATTCAACCCCTCTAATTAAGGATTGGGAAATCTTAATGTCTCACACAGACACATACCTAACTCAACAAGAGCTCAAAATTTTTAAGGATGCACCGCATTTGTTTTCAAAAAATGATCAAGTCGACTCCCACAACCTACAAATGTTGAAGGCATTGAACGTTTCGATTGCCCAATCCATTGTTGAAAGTAACAGGCAAACTAGACCAGGAAATCTTGATGATGATCAGTTGGAACACAAAGTTCTGCTATGCAAACAACAAAAAATCATGCTTATTACAAATCTATGGGTTGACGCAGGCCTCGTGAATGGTGCCACAGGAACAATCACCGACATTGTCTACGACGCATCAATGCAACCACCAGCATTACCTTTATTTGTTGTTGTCAAATTTGATAGATACAATGGCCCATGTTGGGATCCCACCAACCCGTTACATATTCCCATACCCCCTATTTTGAGAGGGAATCAAAGATAATTGCCAATTAAAATGGCCTGGGGATTAACTATCCACAAGTCGCAGGGACTTACTTTACACAGAGCAACCATCGACATTGGAACCACTGAAAGGCATGGTCTGACATTCACAGCTTTCTCCAGAGTTCCCTCACTTGCAAATATACATATTTCACCTACTTTTTCATTCAAGAGATACTAAAAAATGGTGTACGTAACAACACTTGGAGCAAGAAGAAAGGAGGAAGCAAGACTACTATCACTCAGCCTATCGTAAAAGCTACCCTCTACTTTGATAGCACCTCCACTACTACTATACTCAACACTTATTCTATCCAAAGTGACATTGCTGCTCAAGGGGTATCAAATGTAATCATGTTTATTCAAGCTAAAAATCCCACTAAAGTCTGCTATTAATGATATAAAAATGCAAATGTATACATGTCTCATTGTGTGCACGCAAATCTACATTTATTAGATGTTGTGAAATATGATATGAAATTTAAATGTACAAAGTCATAATGAGAAATAAATGTACACATACAAAGTTTCAATCTAATGTTTGAACTCAATTCCTACACTACAACTATCAATCACACACATTATCAACTGTACAATAAATAATTTTCCAACAAAACACCAACCGAACAACCGATGCACAACTAACACAATAAACCCGAATAAAATACATACAACATCAACTTCAAGATAAATTAACTATTGAAAAGGGTTAACAAGTTTGAAAAGTAGAAACAACCTTCACATTAAGTTACACTTACGAAATCAATCACACCCCTAATCACCATCTACTACAAAAGTAATAATTATACCTCTAAAACAAATAACATATACCGTTCGGCATTCACATTGCATGAAACACATGCGATTGCTAGTATAGATCCTAGTGGATAATACAATTCCACATTTTAGTCATAACACGTCATTTGTAATTATAGGTCTTGATTTGTTTATACCTAAGAACCTTAAGTTTTGGTCACTTTAACTCATTGATGAACAATCTACCCTCTTGTTATCATAGTTCGGAACAAACCTAATTAGCGCTAACCACTCAACGATGGAGTTAAGGAACAATAAATACTTTAGTAGTGGTGTGCATCCTTGGTAAGTTGCTTAATTTGGGGATAGAAATGTTTTAATCATGTTTAATTATTCATTAACAAAAAATAAATGTCACAAATTATGTAGACAATATTGGGATGAATAAGTAGTTGTTTGGATGAAAAATAATATGGGCATTACAAGTTGATTCGAGTTGTTTAAGTCTGCATTTAGTTGTTCTGTTGGAATTGAATTTTTATAATTGTTGTAATTACTTTTTTAGATTTGTTTTTAGATTTTTTTACACTTTTTCACTCTAATTTAAATTTGTATATTATTAATATATTTCTTATTTTTAGTAACCAATTATTCCATGACTATAATTTGTAAGACATTAATTGTTTAAATATAGACTTGACATGCGGATCTTAATTTAAGAAAACAATCAATTTCTTTCCACTTAAACATTCAGAAAGTACACTTTAATTGTTTTATTAGTTCAAATACATATTTCAAATGAAAAATAAAATACATTTGTGATATTTTGCTAAATATGTTTTATCATTCCTTAGAAATTGGATAGGTAACATTTGATCTATGAAGGGATACACCATCAATATTAAGTTTCATGATAGATAAACCAAGTTATAATCTTCCAAGTGATTGACATAATTATAATCTTAAAAGTAAATCATTCCTTATTTATAATTTTGGATGAGATAAAGCATTGAAGGAGAACCTAAGGGCACATTATTTCTCTTTTCTCTATGCCTCACACATTAATTATGTCGAGAATCATTTGCATACATTATTCTCGGTGGTTGTGTTTTGACACGTTGTTGTCTCCTAAAAAAATCTAAGCATTTTCATTGCCAAATCCAAATTTTTTGAGCTCACGCCCTTTGTTGGTGTCTAAGGCAAGTTTGAGATTCAAGAAATTAGCTAAAATCATGCCCTTGAGCTGTTTAAACCTCCGTGTCACTCGTTTTTAGAAATCCTCCTCTTCCTAGTCTGTGCACATAATATCCTTTTTCCCCTCCCATTTTTGATCAAAATGGTTCACTTGTTCCATGGCTTGGGTCATCGAATCATTTTTTTTCCTTCATGCCTCTGGCTCGTGAAGAAAATTTGAAAATTGGACTCAAAATGACGAAGTTCTCTTCCTCTGTGTATTTTTCCATAGTTAGGAACGATGGGCGTTTCTTTCCCCGCCAAATTTTTCCTCAACATTCCCCAATGATATGTGGGTATCCCTGATTGGTGTGGTCCAGTTATACTTTAAAGACTCAGTGGATGGATCCATGTGTCGCAACGATGCAATTCCAAGTGCAATTCCAGGGGTAGTCTTCGATTGAGCGCGGGATCTCCACGTGTCCCAGTCCAAAATGAAGGTAAAATCAGCTAAGTATGGAAGGCTCAGTGGATGGCTCCATGTGTCACAACAACGCAACTCCAGGGGTAGGAAAGGTCAATTACCAATTCAGCACCAAAGCACCACGTGGTGGAAGACATTGAAAAGTCAAGGTGGATGAGTGGGCCATCGGGAATTCGAGACTTTGAGCCTTTTTGTAAAAAGGTGAAAAATTAAAAAGTAACTTACAGCCCCGATCAGGCTACCAAGGAAAAATTCAAAGCTTGAGCCACAAGGAAAAAGTTAAAGGAAAGGCCCACCATTGAAAAGTCAAATCGAAGCGGCGGGCGGGGGAATTTGAGTTTTTGAACCTTTTTTCCAAAAAAGGTTAAAATGTTGAGAAGAGAACCATGACCCCACCTACAACAGAAAGCATGCCACGTGTCCTAGTCAAATCGGAGCAGTGGGCTGGTGGAGGAAATTGAGTTTTTGAACCTTTTTGTAAAAAAGGTTAAAATGTCGAGAAAAAGACCGTGATCCCATTTCCAATAAGAATGTGCCACATGTCCTAGTTGAAAAGTCAAAGTGGGGTTATGGGCCAATTCATTCCAAATTACCAAATTTCTAATAAAACAAAAATGCAAAGGGCTTCCCCGTAACCACTCCAATCCCTTCCTGCCACATGGATGGCCCAAATTCAAAGCTAGAGGAGCAAATCAAATGTAATGGTTGCTTTGCAAGGTCTGGTTTTAGACGCCATGAGCGTTTTCTTCATGATAAAGGAATTCAAAGAGGTGTGAATGATTTGTAATGTTGTAATGGTTTCTTGCGAAGAATATAATGACTTCTCGATGTCATTCCAAGGGTTGGCGATTGATTTTAGAAAAACCAGAGTGCTCTGTGCCTGGAAAAGATAGAAAATGCCATTATTCTTCTATTTGTTCTTCTTCCTTGAATTTCTTCCATTCTCAAGCTATGTACAAACTCTTCTCGAGCTTCGATAAGAAAAGAAGGAATTTTTGCCTCCTTGATTGAGGAATTAATTGGTACTTTGTGACCAATGAGTTTCAGTCGGTCTTATAGCTTCTCTCGCGGATTTGTTTTTCTTCTTATTATAAATGCATGTAAATGAATTTTCTAATTGATGTGTGTGGACATCTGATAATCTACCGCAACATAAGTTTTCCTACCTCCATTCTCACTCCCTTTTCCCTTCTCAGACAAAGTTCTTCTCTAGTGAGAAATTGCTAGCTTTTCCACATGGACAGTGGAGTTCCCCTGCTGGATCTCTGGTGAAAGACCACCATTGAAATCCACTTTTTCACGCATGCACATATGGAAGCTACACCATTCAAGTAGAGGGACTTAGATTCCCATAACGTTGGCTTGAAACCCACCAATTTGTCCACAAGAAATTTTTTCTCGCTAACAGTTTTGGCACCCACCGTGGGGCAAATCTTGCAGCATCTGCACCTAAAAATGACCTCAGGGTCATAAAAAAATATTCTAAGTGAAAAATTTCTAGAGATTGAATAATCACACGAACTACATGGATGTAAATCATGACTATTTAGGGAAATCCTCCTATTGAGAGACCTGATTTACTCTTTCACATCCAAGAAGACATTGCTTCTGATATGAGAGAAGCCATTTGGCACAATAGACAAAGTGTAAATCAATACTTCATTTCCATAAGGATTTTGGACTGGAAGAGGAACATGCTGTCAAATTGGAGAGATAGAGACAAATTCCAACACCCAAAGGAGAGCATAAATCTTCAAGTTGGTTGAGAGAAGATACACCGGAAACTAAGGCAAGGAGGAAAAATTGATCCCACATTTGAAGAGCTTGAAAGAGAGGCAGTTGCTAAAGAGGAGATAAGAGCTCAACTTGAAGAAATAGAAAGACTCCAACTCGAAGCAGAAGAAAGAGTAACAGAAGCAGACCTTAGCAAGACTGGAGGCTAGAAACAGGAATAGAATGGGTGATCATGAAGATGAAGTACATAGGCCTAACATGCCATGGGGAAGGAATACTGGTCCACTCGCCCTTCCACAACCACTTCATGACCTCCCAAGAGGCTCAAGAAAGAACTTCCCAAAATTCAAAGGGGATGGTTCTCAACTCCAAGAAGAACATGTAGCAGCATTCATCACTACTTGTGGAGTGTTGGGAGTTGAAGATGAAGATGTTTCAGTTAGGATATTTGTGGAGTCACTCCAAGAAAAGGCTGTTGAATGGTTCTACATGTTTCCCCCAAGATTTGTCACATGTTGGGAAGACATAAGAAGTGCATTTGAACATAGGTTCAAGAGCACAGAAGATTGTTAGGATCTGCTGGTCCAATTGGTTCAGATGAAGAAGGAGACCTCTGAATCAATGAGAGATTTTGTAGCAAGGTATAATAGGTTGACAAGAAGGATCCCAGAAGATGTGGTCCCCCCTGAAAACAACTTGAAAAGGTTCTTCATCAGTTCTTTGCCATCAGAAGTTGGTTTCTTCCTTAGAAGAGCCCAACCAAGAACATTGAGGGAAGTTCAAGACTTTGCAGTTGAGACTGATGATGATCTAATTATTTCTAGCCAAGTGAAAGGACCAAATGGCAAGAAAAAATGTCAAATTTCAAATTCAATCACCTGCGATCCAATGTTTCAAAAAATGGAAAATGACCTAGTTGCTTTGAAGAAGCAGCTGTCACAAATCACAATGAGGAATGATCCAAGGAGATCAAACCCTCCTGATAGACCAAGAATTGCTCCACCCCCTCGTAGGATTGCTCTTGAAGAACCATCGATCAATGCCATCTGTGACACTGGGGAATTAGAAGAAGGATCAGATATTGAGGAAACTGAAGAAGAAATCATGGATGACCATGAAAACTATCTTGAAATTGAAGAGGTTGGCATGCACAATGGCCTGATTGAGTACATTGATGATGAGGAGGAAGGTGATGAAGAAGCTCCAAGTTTTCATGTGCTATTTTCACTCGTACACAATCCAAGAATGGTGTTTCAGCCTCAACAGTTGCTAGCAGATGATAGGAAGAGCAAAGAAGATAGCTCTTCAAAGCCTCCACAAAACAAGATCATCAATAGAGGATCACCATTACCACCTTCCATGGAATCAGCCAAAGAGAAACCAGATTCACTGGTTTCCATAGATCATGTTGCTCTGCCAAGTAAGTTATCTGACTCTTCTTCCAACTCAAAGGTTGTTAAGAGCAATTCTCTTCTAAATGTTAGTTCTGCAAGAACATCTAAATTTCAATCAAGGGCTAAACCCTCACCTCATTCTAAGTTAATGTTACATTTGAAAGGAGAACCCAACACCAAAAGTAACAAAACTTTTCCATTTAAGTCCTCATCCATTGTTGGAACCTCTTCCTCATATAACATATCCATTTGACTTTGTGGAGCATGCAAGCAAAACCAAGTTTCAGCTCTTCTTCATCAAAGCGAGTCCACAGGGTGGTAACTCTACATCCCCAATATTTAATTCTAAAGGCTTGATTCCCACACCATCTTCTCAAAACATGATAGCCCTTAGTGCCTCCAACACCAATAGAGTTGAGATTTTTACCTGTCACTTCTCATCAAAGGTTTCCAGCTAAACAATTGCATTATAGACTCTGGAGCCTCAAATAATGTGATGCCAGCAAAAGTTACAAATTCTCTTGGTCTTACTTTGACCAGGTAAATGGCACATGTTATTCAATGGAATCCAAACAAGTTCCATTGGTAGGAAGGATTAAGGATGCTCGTGTCGGTGCACTATTTGTTTACCCACGACAAAAAGATACTCGACCATTACGGTGGTAGACATACCAACATCATTTTGTATCTTTGTTGAGTAGAAGTTTTTCCAAAGATCTAGGTAGATAAATAAAAATGGATTGGTCATCTGAAACTATCCTAGTGAAAGGAGAAATGAATAAGTTGTTACTAGTTAGGAAGATGAAATTCACAGTAAGGAAATCGATGATCCAAAAGCTAACATCCTTTTTCAAGATGGTGGGCTAGGAAACTACCTCCTTACATCACAAAAGGAAGAGAACTTTCCACTCCTCATGGAAGAAGAAGAAGATCAGATTTGGACAATGGAGTTTGATGGTAGTCATTCCAGAGTAGGTTCAGGGGCTGGTGTAGTATTATACTCTCCCTCCAATGAGATATATCCTTTTTCCTACAAGCTGCAATTTGACAATACAAACAATACAACAAAGTATGAAGCATTACTCTTAGGCATGAATGTAGCAGAGGACATGGGAATTAAAAATTTGAGATGTAAAGGTGATGTAGAGATTGTGGTGAAGCAAGTCCACCAGCAATATCAGGTAAAAAATCCCAGACTCAGGCATTATAGAAACAGGGTGTGGGACTGCATTGAATCCTTTGATGCATTCTCCATTGAAGCTATCCCTAGGGAGCAAGAATGAAAAGGTTGATTCTCTAGCAGTGTCAGCTTCCTTAGTGACACCTCATCCCTCTTTTGGAAAGGATAAAGTGACCATTGAGATGGTGTTTAGACCCAACGTACCAGACAATGCAAATCACTGGCAGGTCTTCAATGATGACAATCAGATCTTATCCTTCTTAGAACAAAGGGATAACTTCAATAATATTTTCTTTGAAGGAAGTGAAAACCCACACCGTGAATCAGTTCCCAAAGAAGAGAAGGAGGGAGTTGAGGGGATTGATGAAGAGGGAGTAATCAAACTGAAAGGAAACAAAATCCCTAAAGGCCTAGTTTCTTTGGAAGATCTCTTTGACAAGCATGACAGGTTCATCCAAGAAAAAGAAAAGCTAGTCTTCTCGGTGTCCATCTGATTTTGATCAGGAAAACATTGGCACTTCAAAGAATCCAAGGATGGTTAATATTGGTAAATGCTGCTCACCAGAAGAGAAGAGAAAGTTTGTTGCTCTGCTAAAAAATACTCAGATGTGTTGGCTTATTCCTATGATGAACTCAAATCTTTCCAGCCAAAGGAAATGAACCACTCCATTCCTTTGAAGCAAGGAGCCAAGCCCTTCAGGAAAAAGCAAAGGCCCTACAATCCAAATATTTCTGATGTTATCAAAGAAGAGGTGAAAAAGATGCTCAATGCTAGAATCATTTTCCCCATCCACCATTCAACATGGGTGGCTAACATTGTGCTAGTAAGGAAGAAGAACGGGGAAATAAGAATTTGTGTAGACTTCCAAAATCTGAATCAGGCATCTCTCAAGGACAATTACCCTCTTCCAATCATGGATCATATTTTACAAGTAGTCATTGGATCTGAGATGCTCTCTTTTCTTGATGGATTCTCAGGGTACAACCAAATCAAGGTGGCGAAGAGGATTGCAACAAAACAACCTTCACAACACCTTGGGGCACTTTTGCCTACAACAAAATGCCTTTTGGCTTGATCAATGTTGGAGCCACTTTCCAGAGGGCAATGGACTTGGCCTTCAAAGATTTGAAATATTACATTTTCATTTACTTGGATGACCTCACAGTTTTCTCAAAGAGGAGGGGAGATCATATCTGTCATTTGGAGCAAGTCCTTGCAAGATGTAGAAGACATGGCATTTCTCTAAATCCTAAGAAATGAATTTTTGGAGTCACAGAAGGTAAGTTGTTGGGACACATTGTGAACAAGCATGGAGCACACATTGATCCTGAGAGGATCAGAGCTATCCAAGAACTATCCTTACCAACCAAAAGAAGGGATTCCATTCATTCTTTGGAAAGGTAAACTTTCTTCGTCATTTTGTGCCTAAGTTTTCTGAACTAACCAAGCATATAACTTCCATGATGAAGCCTCAAACATGTTTCAAGTGGGATAAGGAAGGAAAATCAACATTTGAGGAGATAAAGAAAGCCATTTCCAAAGCTCCAACTCTTGTATCTCTAGATTTCAACAAGGAGTTCATCATGTATTGCTATGCATCAGAACATACACTCTCTGTTGTCCTTGCTTAGAAAAATGATGAAGGTTTGGAAGCACCCATTGCTTTCATGAGCTATCCCTTGAAAAATCATGAGCTAAAGTACTAGTCAATTGGAGAAACATGCCTATGTAGTGGTTAAAGTTGTTAAAAGTTTCAGATTCTACATTCTTAATTCCCATACAGTGGTGATGGTCCCTGGAAGTGCAATCAAGTCCATTTTGACTCAACAAGATCCCAGGGCTAAGAGAGGAAGTTGGATGGAAAATACCCAAGAGTTTGACTTGGAGATTAGACCCTCTAATCTGGTGAGAGGAAATGGTTTGTGCAAGCTGATTGTGGAAGATGAAGACCTTAAGGCTCAGCAAGGAGAAAAAGATGGTGTTTTCTCAACCTGTTCAGGAGACAATCCACAAGTGCTCTTTGTCACCACTACTGATGAGTGGTATGCTGATATTGCTTACTACCTCACTTATGGAGAATGCCCTCCTCATCTTGACTACAAACAAAGAAGGAAACTCAAGTGAAAGGCATCTAAGTTTGTGATCGGAATCATGCACTTTCTGAGAGAGGCCTAGATGGTTGTTTCCTCGGGTGTGTAGATAAGGAGTAGGAAGAAAAGTTTCTCGGGGCCTATCATGATCAAGATTCGTGGAAATTTCTCAGCAATGGTCACTACACATAAGATCCTTAGAGGAAGATATTATTGGCCCTCAATCTTTGCAGACACTCAAGATTGGGTTTCCAAATGCAAATCATACCAACAATTTGTTGGAAAGCCGCAACTAGTTACATTACCTCTCAGGCCTGTGGTGATTGAAGAACCATTTCAGCAATGGGGGCTAGATTTTATTGGTGTTTTGAATCCTCATTCAAGTACAGGGAACACTTATGTGCTCACTACAACTGATTACTTCACCAAGTGGGTGGAAGCCATTCCAACCAAGCAGGCCAACTCTGAAATGGTCTATAACTTAATCAAAGAAAATATCATTGTCCGTTTTGGAATACCACAGAAGATTGTTGTATATAATGCCACCTATTTCTCTTCCAAGGAGCTCACAGAGTTTTTCTATGGCTTTGGAATATCTCTATCTCACTCCTCTGACTATTATCCATAGGGAAATGGTCAAGTTGAGTCAAGAAACAAGAACATTGTTACCATTGTTCATAAGTTGGTTGATGAGAAGCAAAGGAACTAGCACAAGAAATTATATGATGCATTGTGGGCTGATAGGATCACTCCTAAGAAGGAAATAGGTATGTCACCTTTCCAAATGTTGTATGGAGTTGAGGCAGAGATTCCCCTCACAATTGAGATGCCAACTCTCAAGTTGTTGCAAGAAATAGAAGATGGTCAATACAAAGACTCCATTGACAAGAGGATCCTCTTCCTAGAGAAGCTAGAGGAAAGCAGATGCCAAGTGGTGGATAGAATTAAGGAACACCAATTGAAAGTAAAGAATATCTTTGACAAGAGGGTGAAGGCAAGAGAATTCAAGGTTGGAGATTTTTTCCTGTTGTGGGACAAGAGAAGAGAACCAAAAGGCAGCCATGGAAAGTTTGATTCATTATGGCTTGGCCCGTTCCAAATTCATGAAGCTTGTGGTGAGAATGTTTTTCTCCTCTCATACCTGGATGGAACACCATTATAATTACCTCGAAGTGGGAAATACTTGAAATTGTATCATCAGTAAAAGTGGGTTGTCCCCTGCCTTGTACCATAGGTGATTTCATAGGTGTGTTTTTCCCTTTGTTGTTGTGTGGTTTTGGTTTTGTTTTGTTTGGTTTTGTTGTGTGTGCTTTGGTTTGTGTGTTTCCTCCTTCCTTTCTTTCTCAAAATTGTACATGAATCTGCAAGGCCCAATGGATAAGGCACTGGTCAAATGTAATATGTTTTGAAACTCAAGATTCTGGATCCTCATGTCGTGCCCTAGCCATGCCCAGTTCACGCCATGTCCCAAGCTAGAGCAGTTTTGTCTCCTAAAAAAATCTCTACATTTTCATTGCCAAATCCAATTTTTTTGAGCTCACACCCTTTTTGGTGTCTAAGGAAAGTTTGAGATTCAAAAAATTAGCTAAAATCATGCCCTTGAGATGTTTAAACCTCCATGTCACTCGTTTTTTAGAAATCCTCCTCTTCCTAGTCTGTGCACGTAATATCCTTTTCCCCTCCCATTTTTGATTGAAATGGTTCACTTTTTCCATGGCCTGGATCGTTGAATCATTTTTTTTCCTTCATGCCTCTGGCTCGTGAATAAAATTCAAAAATTGGACTCAAAATGATGAAGTTCTCTTCCTATGTGTATTTTTCCACAGTCGAGAACGATGGACATTTCTTTCCCTGCCAAATTTTTCCTTAGCATTCCCCAATGATACATAGGTATCCCTGATTGGTGTGGTCCAGTTATACTTTAAAGACTCGGGGATGGATCCACAGTGCATGCAAAGTGCAATTCCAAGCACTATTCTGAGGGGTAGTCTTCAATTGAGCATGGGCTTTCCACGTGTCCCAGGTCCAAAATAAAGGTAAAATCGGCTAAGTATGGAAGGCTCAGTGGATGGCTCCATGTGTCACAATGGCGTAACTCAAGGGTAGGAAAGGTCAATTACTAATTCAAGTGCCAAAGTGTCACATGGTGGAAGACATTGAAAAGTCAAGGCGGATGAGCGGGCCATCGGGGGAATTCGAGACTTTGAGCCTTTTTGTAAAAAGGTGAAAAATTAAAAAGTAACCCACAGCCCCGATTAGGCTACCAAGGAAAAAGTCAAAGCTTGAGCCCGCCAGAAAAAGTTAAAGGAAAGGCCCGTCGTTGAAAAGTCAAATCAGAGTAGCGGGCCGGCGAGGGAATTTGATTTTTTGAACCTTTTTGTAAAAAAGGTTAAAATGTTGAGAAGAGAACCGTGACCCCACCTATAAACAAAACATGCCACGTGTCCTAGTCAAATTGGACCAGTGGGTCGGTGGAGGAAATTGATTTTTTGAACCTTTTTGTAAAAAAGGTTAAAATGTTGAGAAAAAGACCGTGATCCCATTTCCAATAAGAATGTGCCACGTGTCCTAGTTGAAAAGTCAAAGTGGGGTTATAGGCCAATTTGTTCCAAATTTCCAAATCTCTAAAAAATCACAAAATGCAAAGGGCTTCCCCCGTAACTACTCTAATCCCTTCCTGCCACGTGGACGACCCAAATTCAAAGCTAGAGGAGAAAATCAAATGGTCTAGATTTAAACTGGCAAATCAAATGTAACGGTTGCTTTGCAAGGTCTAGTTTTAGCCGCCATGAGTGTTTTCTTCATGATAAAGGAATTCAAAGAGGTGTGAATGATTTGTAATGTTGTAACGGTTTCTTGTGAAGAATATAATGACTTCTTGACGTCATTCCAAGGGTTGGTGATTGATTTCAGAAAAACTAGAGTGCTCTGTACCTAGAAAAGATAGAAAACGCCATTCTTCTTCTATTTTCTCTTCTTCCTTGAATTTCTTCCATTCTCAAGCTATGTACAAACTCTGCTCGAGCTTCAATAAGAAAAGAAGGAATTTTTGCCTCCTTGATTGAGGAATTAATTGGTACTTTGTGACCAATGAGTTTCATTCGGTCTTGTAGCTTCTCCTGCGGATTTTTTTCTTCTAATTATAAATGCATGTAAATGAAGTTTCTAATTGATGTGTGTGGGCATCTGATATTCTACCCACAACATTAGTTTTTCCTACCTCCATTCTCACTCCCTTTTCCCTTCTCAGACAAAGTTCTTCTCTAGTGAGAAATTGCTAGCTTTGCCACAGGGATAGTGGAGTGCCCCTACTGGATCTCTGGTCAAAAGACCACCATTGAAATCCACTTTTTCACGCATGCACATATGGAAGTTACACCGTTCAAGTAGAGGGACTTAGATTCCCATAGCATTGGCTTGAAACCCACCAATTTGTCCACAAGACAAATTTTCGCCAACACATGTGTTGGGTGAATACATGGTCAAGTACAATAAAAATAGACCAACAAACTTTTATGTTGGTGGGAATTCATAAAAATGGTGTTAAGACCATTGATAAAGGAAACCATAGTTTCTAACTTTATCAATAAATTAAAAAACTAATTAAAATTTGTATGATATTGATGATGGAAGTCAAACAAATTAAAGTTCCCTATCTAAAAGAGATGACGATGGAAGCTTCACAATGTGACCAACCATCCCACCTTTCAATGTAATACACCAATTACTTCCTTTCAAAGAATTTTTATTATGTGTTAATATTTATCGAAAAAAACTTAGGTTAATCACGTTATAAGAGTAATATTAGGTCATTTGTTCAAACTTTGGTGATAAAATTTCTAGCAATGGTTAATTCAATGCAAGAGTAGTCGCAGTAGAAACCTTTCATGTATAGATACATATGAAAATACTTCAAATTTATCATGTGTTAAGAACCTGGAATGTTGAGGAAAAAGTCTACAAATGATACCTATTATTTCCAAGGAAAGCATGGAAAATGGCATAAGCTAATGGTCTATAAAGATGAAAAAAAAAGCACATGATCGGCCCTATGTTTTGTGGTTATCGAATTCAACAACCTGCAATGAGTTGTCTTGGGATGATGATTCCATTCCACGTATCCCTATCTCTAGATTGTATTAGGACAAAAAGAAGATAATTCCCCTTAAGTTGAAATGTTTTCTAACTAAAGTGTCATGATAGATAAACCAAATTATAATCTTCCAACCGATTGACATAATTATAATCTTCAAAGTAAATAATTCCATATTTATAATTTTGGATGAGATAAAGCATTGAAGGAGAGCCCAAGTGACATTATTTATCTTTTCCATATGCCTCACACATTAATTATGTCGAGAATTATTTCCATACATTATTGTCAATGGTTGTGTCGACACGCATTGGGTGAATACATGGTCAAGTACAAAAATAAATGGTGAATACCTATTATTGCGAGGAAAATGGTCTATAAAGATGACACAAAATCACATGATCGCCCTATGTTTTATGGTTATTGAATTCAACAAGCTGTAATGAGTTGTCTTGGGATGACGAGTCCATTCCACATATCCTTATCTCTAGATTTTATCTAAACAAAAAGAAGATAACTCCTCTTAAGTTGAAATGTGTTCTAACTAAAATAAAATGAAAATGATAATGTGAAGTGTAAACAATTAATCATGCACTTTGGGTATCTATATAGTCATGATTGCATACTACTATTCATATGATTCCTAAGTAAGAAAATTACTAATTGACCCATGTATTTGGCCATCTTTAGCTACTTTATAATTTTGTTGTTTATCTTACACTCTTTCTATCCGATCTGTCTTTTCATACTTTGGAATTTCTCACCTAGACACAAACACCTAGCCAAGACATCAACGTCAGGCACCCCCATCCCCGTGGGTGCCACGACCTCTTTTTTACTTTACTCACATGTTTTGGGTCCTTTCTAGACATTTGGGCATCTTATCTTCTTTGTAGTCGGCCTTTTCAGGGTTGATTACAAAATCCAAGAAAAGGGAATCATATTAATATAAGGTTATGTGATCATAATAAAGGACAAATCACTAAGCACTATCTATCACCACCTAAGCTTACATCTCAAAGGCCATTATCAAGAGAATTCAAACATCCATCTAACATCCACACACTGAGGAAAGGGAATGATTATTCTACATAAACTTCATAGGAGGAGAATTTCATTCTTTCATGCACATATTTGATTACATTGCTTACATCTATCTACTTTCTCACTATCAAGTTTGACACACACAAGAGCCATCTAGGAATGATTCCACACACACACACAAAACTACACTATGTTTGAAATATAGTGCAACACTTGGTCATAATATCACTTGTTTGACAATTGAGGACAGATCGAACCCTCATTTTCATTTTTTTGGAATTTGATGCTCTTTTGAGGGTTTTGTAGGTCATTTTTTTTACTACAAGTTACTAGCAACATCTGTGGACTTGGTGCGACATACTTATAACAAGAAGCAAAGGAAGGCGTACATCTTGCGACCTAGAGAAACTAGTTTTCTAAGGTCTTGAGAAGTCACAGGTGCCCAAAATAGATATAGGGCACCTCAGGTGCCCCTGACCCTCCATAGGCACCCCACTCCAACCTATTCTAACATCTCTACATTTTTCTAAGGCTTAATGCGACAATTTTCCTTATCTCATTAATCAGTTTGACACTTTGGCATAGTCTTGAATTATTTGTGAATCGGATAATTGATTTTATCTCCTTATTTGCACTTAGGGTTTTAATTTTAATTTCTTATTTTCTTGGGTTTATTTTGTACTTTATTTCTTATTCATTTACTGCTACATTAAATTAGATTTAGGCATTTATAAATTCTATATTTTCTTAATCATTTGGTGAACCCATCGCTCGATTCCCACCTTCTTTCTAGGGTTTTTATTCTTATGCCTGTCACCTATAGTGGTCGTTTTGGGTCTTTTGAGCATCTTGAGCTTCCCCATCTTCCTGTAGGGTTTCTAAATCAATGGCTGAAATGGAAATTCCATTCGCTAACTCTCAATAGGTTCCTCTCAAAAATATTGAAGCATCTGATAGTAAACACTCATATGATGAAGACACTAATGTTAATAAAGAACAATTAGATACACTCACCTATTTTTGTCAAGCTTTACGTGATAATCCCACTTATCTTCTACACATTATTCATGCCTTAATGGATTCTAAAAATCTTGTGATGATGCTTCAACTCCGCTTATCAGTTATTCTTGACTCCATAGCATCCACCCAACCTCCTAATATTCCTACCTCCATACCCACTACTACCGCTCCTATCATACAACCTAATGCTTTTAATGCACAACCTAACGCTTCCTCAAATACTCCTAATTTAAATTCTTTATATCAAGATTTACAAACTCAAGTTTGTCAACTACAATTGGCTACATCTCGTGCATCTCCATATTTGGATTCCACTTTTCTCCTTCATACTCCTTTTTCACCCGCTATATATGCCTACCCACTTCCTCTTAATTTTATCACTCCTAAGCTACCTATTTTCAAATGCCATGACAACCCAAAAGAATATCTTTGAGAATTTCATGTAGCATGTCTAGATTTTTTGAGATGATCATATTCTTATAGCTAATCTCTTTCCTTAAAGTATTCATGATTATGTGATGCGTTGGTTCTATGATCTACCTGTCAACTTGATAACATATTTCACGCATCTAGATGATGATTTTCTTTCTCATTTCTCCATAAATATCAGTTCTAAGATCTCATATGATCAACTCACACAACTTAAACAAGGATCTAACAAACATCTAGTGGATTATGTATTGCAATACAAAAACCACTTAACTAAGATGTCTAATGTTATTGTGGAATCTAAGATTCAATATTTATTTTTTAAATTCTATTTCCACCTCTCCGGGAGAGTGTTTTTTTGAAACATCTCTATCATTCAAACAAATGTGTCACACTCTTAAGCTACGGGAAACAAAAATATTATCTATAGGAAATATTAAGTATCATGAACATGATTCATCCTCTATGCGCTTTAAAAAAAAATTCAAGCCATCAATGAAACCCACTGAAGCTAAATCCACTATCAACACTATATCTAACACTAAAGAGATTCAATGGAAATATCCTAAGCATATATATATAAAAATAACTATCGCTCTGCGCATATTCTATTACCATAAATTGATGAGAGAAATCTAATTACGCTTCCTCCTCCACTCAATTTGGATCTATCTCATCCTAAGGGTCGTAATTACAATGAAAATTTTATATGGGACTATCACCAATGTGGTGGACACTCTACAAATATTTGTTTCAAAATTCACAATCTCATTCAAGATCTGATCAATAATAATGTAATTGAGTTTCTGGGAAATTGAATGGAGATGGGGGACCAAAAAGAGGACACATTTTCAATTATAAGAAAAACACGAGTGTGTTTCAAGAAAGCGAGATCTTGTTATGAATTTTCATGCTTGGTAATTACAAGCCTAAAACGTGAGCACATTATAAAGTGAGCGAGCTATAATGCGCTCACGTTCCTATTTGCTATGTGGTATATGTGGTTGTGGGAGGGATATATTTACTAAAATAAATGGTTTAAGTTTAAGTATAAGTTTTTCATTTATTAATCTTTATACTTTATTATTTCTTATACTTTAAATTTATTTTAGTAAATATATAATAAAGTGTAAAGATTAATAAATGAAAAACTTATACTTAAAATTAAATCATTTATTTTAGTAAATATAAGAAACTAGGGTCACTTTGCACGTTATGGAACTAGTCTCACGGCTCCATCATCCACGAGTTTAGAATACGATTTTCATATTCTAATATGGACAAAGATACATAGGTATTTTTCCAGATTTCAGCATTCAATCTAAAGCTTTTAGGGTTTAAATTCTAAAATCGATGTCTATTTTGGGAAATAATATACTCATTATTTTTTGGGAATATTTAGGAAAGGTTTTCTCATTTAAGGACAATTTTCTCAACAAAGGATTTTTAGGTGTAAGAAACAAACACTCTAATGGTGAAATTTGACTTCTCTGGATGATTTTGGGAGCTCCGTAAGGAGTTAAGAGGAAACCAAATAGGAATGGAAAGATATGTGAATCCTATACATACTGGAAACATATATGTTTCTCTAATACTTGAAGGTTTCATGAAGAATTTCAAAATAATACAACTATCCCTTTTGGTTCCATACAAAAATGGCCCTAAATTTGCAAGATCTAGAGAGATGGTCACCACATGGTGATAGGTGAATATTTGTAAATGTTGATAAGTACCTCTCGGAATGGGTACTTTCATAAATATAATATTTTTACCATGGGTGAGGATCTCATGAGGATGGGGAAAATTTTTGTGAGTTGAAAACACCTTCTTAACATCCCATGTTGTGTTTTTGACTGATAAAACTGTTAACATGAAAAAGTGGTAAAAAATGAGTTACCATGAGTTAAAATCATGTTTCTGAAACCTCAAGTGATTGCTCAAGTGTTTAGATACAATGTTATGAGATCTACATTTTTATGTGAATATGATTCTCTCTTCTAATTATAAGCCAAGAGCGAGGATCACTCTCTTACTTTTCAAGGCCTCCATAATTAACCCTAGTGATCACAAATCAACTCCATGATGCTTAACCAATTTTTATAATCTATCACTTACTAAAATAGGTATTCACCATGTATATGGAAGGATTTATCATTGAATGAGATTCTTGTCATGTGGCCACTTATTAGACTGAAATGAGGTGGTTGTAATGTCCTTCCTCCTTTGAAGTGTGATCACACTACAAGGTTTGAATGAGTGTTTAAGAACACTACCAAGTGAGTTACATCAAGTGAAACTCAGATGATTTATCATTCTTACATACATGGTGCTCTATATGAAGATCATCCTCTTACCCCTCCTAGCTCCAGAATTCTCCTTAGATGGAATCAAATTCAGGATACTCATACACATATTTTCTCATATTCCTCTCATGGAGATAGATGATGTATTGATCCTTCACACATGATGGTCATGAATGCCTCGGTATCTTGACTACTATCTCATTTTGGATTGTTCCCTAAAGAGGTTTAAACATTATGGTAGAGTCAAGATATGATGATCCTCAACTTACTCCATGAGCTTCCCATTTCACCTTTGAACATGATGACACCTTTTTAACTTCACAATTCACTTCCTTGACCAAGATATCACATGAGTGGAAACATGCTTATAGTATCTGGACACATCTTCACTTGATTTATCCTCATGGAAATAGGTTTCCTCCTCTATATGGAAGGATTGATCCCTGAATGATATTTGAAGGAATGTTTGAGGGTGAGATCCATCTTCTTGAACTCCAACTACATTGAAGCACTATGAAATCCACTCCCTAAATTGCAATATGTGAACACATCGCCAAGTATTAATTAAGTGTTTAGAAAAAATCTCAAGAGATATGCATCATTTGTGAGCTCGAGATGACTACCATCACCACTCATGGTGATCCTTTCTCATCATGCTCATGATTATCATTCCCTTGATGACTTGAATTTCAATGAGGTTCTAGATGTTTTAGATCCTTCACAGAACTCATGATTCTCCTTATTACACCCATTTTCTAAGTGACTATCTATTACACATTTCAATGCATAATTGTTTTCCTCTAAACTCATTCGGGAACTCCTAGAATCTTCCATAGAAGACAACATTCACCATTGAAGCTCTCATTCCCTACACCATGAATACCCAATGTTGAACAAATGGATCCTAAATGATATTTTATTTCTGAAAAATTTCCTAAATTACTTTAGAGACCTTGATCCTCTTCAAAATCACCCTCGGATGCTTTAGAACTTCCTGAAAATTTCCCAAAGTGTGTTTACCAGCTGCAAAATGGCCAAAATGTCCTTTTAGGCCTCGAAGGAAAATATATTTCACTTAATCTCATTGAATTAATTTATCACCTTGGATAATCATCCTTACACACTAAAAAAACTTTAAAACCTTGTTAGGAATTTCCTCTGAGCTAAGGTGAAGGTTGAACTGAAGGAAGGCTAGTTAAAGGAAGGATGCATAGTGACTGGAAGGATGCACATATTGATGTCTATGAAGAGGAATGGATTGAATATTTCTACGCCATTATTCCTATAACTTATACTTGAATATCATGATCATTATCTACATTTTGGTGTTCTTGGTTTTCTATTGCTATTGATATTCAAATCTATATAAGTAATTTCATTACAAATATATAGTGGTAGTTCATGACATCTAGCATTTACTTCCAACCTTGATTGTTTTTTTTTTTAACTCTCATAGCTTTTCTTGCCTAAAGATTAATTTTGGGAGCATATCGGGCATCCAAAGATCATGATTATAAAATAAGAAACTTAAATGAGTCAAGAAGGGTGTGTATGATAATAAATCTGAATTTTCTCCCTATTAGGTTATATAAAACCCTATTTTGGGGTTTCAACAAGAAAATATTAATATCTTAATTGATAACGATTCTTAGAAGATAAATCTACCTAGAATTGGGTTATAAAACTGAGGATTTTTCTTGAGTCACACCATTGCGGAGAACACCCTTTTGATCAATTTAATCCATGTGAAATTATTACTTGAATTTGAATCACATGTTATCCACCTCCACAATGTATTGAGCTCATTAACAAGCACCCGATTAAGTGTTTAGAAACACTATTTGGAGGTATGTATTGATTGAGAGTATGAGATGATTTCTAACATCACCTTTAGTGGCCTTGGATAAAAATGGATGCTTCCAAAATGTAAATGATTATTCAAGATTTATGGTGCCTACTTGTTTTCCTCCTAACTCCTTATGGAGCTCTCGAAATCAGCTGGAAAAGTCAATTTTCACAATTTGACTGTTCATTCCTTACACCTGAAAGCCCGTTGTTTAGCGGACTATCCTGGATGATCAAAAATTCCTAAATATTCCTAAAATACTTCCAAAACCTTTAAGAATTTCAAATAACACCTTTATATACTTAAGACATTTTCATAACCCTCTCGGAGGATGCACATAGGCTCTGAAATGGCCAAAATGGCCTTTTTAGGATTTCCAATGAGTTAGTATTTTACAGCACTTTAATGAATAGAATAATGGACCTTTTCTTAAAAAAATTACAAATTTATACATGTTCACCCAATGCATTAGGAATAATTTCAAGGACAAGGTGATCATGACACATGAGGAAGGTGGGCCCGGAGAGGGATTCAAGAAGATTTGGGAGCAAGATTTCACATTGTGGCTTGGTTTTCATGGTTTAAGTTTTGCATTTTTGGGTTATTCAATTCACACATGACAACATTTCCATATGAAGATCATCCTCTTACCCTTCCAGTCTTCAAAATAATCCTTGAATGGAATAAGATTTAGGATGCTCATACACTTATTTCTCATATCCCTCTCATGAGAATAGGTGACTTCTTGATCCTTCACACATGATGGTCTTAGATGCCTCACTAGCCTGACTAACTCATTTTGATTTATTTCTAGAAGATATTTAGACACAATGGTAGAGTTAGGATATGATGATCATCAATTCATGCATTGATCCTCACTTTTCACCTTTGAATGTGATGGTATCTTCTTCATCTCATAATTCACCTTCCTACCCAAGATGTCACCTGAGTGGAAACATGTGCTTATGATGTGTGCACACCCTCTTTCTCAATTTCTCCTCATGGAGATAGGTTTCCTCCTCCTAATAGAAGGATTGATCCTTTAATGAAACTTGGAGGAACTTGTGAGAAGGAAATCCATGTTCTTTACCTCCACTGCTTGTATTTAAACACCGTAAATTACACCTCCATGACTTGTAATTTATGTGTGTTCATTACCAAACATTGATTAAGTGTTTAGAAACACTTTCATAAAATATGCATTGTTTGTGAGCTTGAGATGATTTCCACCATCACTCATGGTGAGATTCTCTTATCATTCTCTTGATGACCATTCCCTTCATGATTTGAATCTCGATGAAGCTCTTGACGTTTTAGATCTTTCACATACCTCGTGATTTTTATGATTGTACCCATTATCCTCATGATGTTCCAAATCCTCGACAAACCTTGTGATGACCATTCCCTTGATTGTTTGAATCGATAAAAACTTACATATGTTTTTTTGATTTATTATGTGTTATAATAAATTGCACGAGTCCATATATTCAAGAAATTGTTGCTACTTTTGGGAGTTGTGAGGTTTATAAAATATAGTTTTGACACATCTAACACTCCTACAAATGTTAGTAAAAAATCTAAAAGACCCAAAAACCTAAATAATGACTATATTCTTTCCCAAAATAGACATCGATTATAGAATTTAAACCCTAAAATATTTAAACTAAATGCTGAAATCCTAAAAATACCTATGTACTGACCAGATTAGAATATGAAAAACCATCTTCTAAATTGTGACTGATGGAGCTATGAGACTAGATCCATAAGGTGCAGAGTGACCATAGTTTCTTATATTTACTAAAATAAATTTAAAGTATACGAAATAATAATGTATAAAGATTAATATATTTTAGTAAATATATCCCTCCCACAACCACATACACCACATAGAAAATAGAAACACGAACGTGTTATAACACGAGCATGTTTCATCTTGTTCGAATTTGAAATTACCAAACCATAGGCTTGGATTTTCCTTGGATATCCAAACCTAAGGTTTGGATGTGTAATCCATGAATAAATCCATGTTTTACAAAAAAACATCAAACTCTCATGTGTACACCCCGATATCTCATGTGTTATAACATAATATTCCAAAAAAAAATTATACTACGACATCAAATGTTAAGTATGGAGCTAAATTACTCATGTTTTAGCATACAATTAGAACTTCCAAAAATATAGTAACCGGCATCGATCAGGGGTAGACCGGCATCGATTAGGGTTTTAGCGGCATTGGTCGGTAAGCAAGTTGGAACCGCGATGGTCAGGCGTAATCGACGTCGGTTACTGTGCGGACGAGCTTTTAATTAACTCTCGGGTTTTATTTCTATTTTTAGAATTGGAATATATTTATTGGATGTAATTGCATGGCTAAGTGCCATAAGTCTTAAACAACTATTTAAAGCATAAAGCTAGGGTTTAGAGGAGAGGATTGATCATAATTACAAGATAATTGTGTGAGAGAGAATTCTTGGTGAAGAAGGAAAAAGCTTGAAGGAAGAAAGTATTGAACATCTGAGAGGTGTGGAAGATTGTAAATCTTCATTGTATATCTTGTCAAAGCTTTGGATAATAGATTGGCTTGTTTCTTGGTGGAATTTTCCCACATTGGGTGAACCACGTTAAATCTGGTGTTGATTTATGTCTCTTGTTTTGTATAATTCTTCTGGTAGAATATCTGCTTTTATTTGCATGTATGCTTAGATCTGATATATTGTTTGTACAACCGGTGTGCTAACCCCAACAATTGGTATCAAAGCTTTGTTTGAGGGTTTTGTGTGTTGACTGATTTACTCACATAAGGTTTTATAATTGAGTGGGAGCTACAACAATGACAGAAGATAATAAATACAAGGTAGAGAAGTTTGACATCTGAAATTATCAATTATGGAAGATGCAGATTGAGGATTATCTGTATCAAAGAGATTTGTACTTGCCGTTAGATGAGAATTCTAGACCTATGAAGATGACTGATGAAGAATGGAAGATTCTTGACATAAAGGATTTGAGATCTATAAGATTGAGCCCGATAGCATCCGTGGCTTCCAATATTATAGAGGCGGCTTCTACAAGTAGACTTAATGATATCTCTTGCTAATTTATATGAAAAACCTAGTGCTTCAAATAAAGTTTATTTGATGAAGAAACTTTTAGTTCTAAGATGCATGAAGGGAATCTACCTCTAGTCATTTAAATGATTTTTGATTTATTGTAAATCGATTAAAATCGGTTTCAATACCATTTGATGATGAAGTAAAAGAACTTTTATTCTTATGTTCTTTACCTGATAGTTGGGACAACTTGGTAATGGCTGTTAGTAATACAACATCTGCTAATAATATTTTTAATTTTGATGATGTGGTTAGTGTAATCTTGAATGAAGAAATTCACAGGAAAAGTACAAAGGAAACATCATATGGAAATGCTTTGAATGAGTAAAGGAGGGCAAAAGGAGAGATCCAAGAGTAAGAGTAATGGGAAATCAAAGTCAAGGGATAACATATCTAAATCCAGAAGTAAGGGAATTACTTGTTGGAAATGTGGAAAGAAAGGACATGCAAAGAAAGATTGTTGGTCAAAGAATAAAGAGAACCAACAACCAAACAAAGGTAAAGAGGCAAATCTTGCTACATCAGAGGTAATGCAAGATGCTCTTATTCTTTTTTAGATAATAAAAGCTGAATCTTGGGTTTTAGATTCAGGAGTTTCTTTCCATGCACTGACCCCTAATAAGGGTTCTTTCGAAATTATGTCCAGGGAAATTTTGGGCATGTCTATGTGGGTGATGACGAACCTTGCGGTATTACTAGTAAAGGGGAAGTTCATCTAACATTGTAGAATGGAAATACATGGGTATTGAAAGATGTGAGGCATGTGCCAAGCCTCAAGGGGAATCTTATTTCGTAGGACAACTAGGTGAGTCTGGTTGCATGGTTACTTTTATAGGAGACTCTTGGAAACTCACCAAGGGTGCTTTTGTTGTGGCAAGAGGTAAGAAGGTAGGAACATTATATTTATCTCCCTGTAATACTGATTCCTTTTTCGCATTATCTACTTCAGATTCAGATGCATGCATGTGGCATAATCGGTTGGGTCATATGAGTCAAAAAGGAATGCAGATCTTAAAGGCTAAGGGTAAGTTATCAGATTTGAAAGATTTAGATCTTGATTTTTGTGAGCATTGTATCTTTGGAAAGCAAAAGAGAGTGAGATTTCTCAAAGTTGGGGCAACTAAGGAGGAGAAAAATTGGAGCTTGTACACTCAAATGTGTGGGGACCAGCTCAGGTAGCTTCTCATGGTGGATCCCAGTATTATGTTACTTTCATTGATGATGCTACAAGAAAGGTATGGGTTTATTGTATTAAACACAAATCTAATGTTTTTGAAACTTTTAAAAGATGGAAAGCCCTTGTTGAGAATGAATCAAATTCTAAGTTAAAGTGCCTTAGATCTGACAATGGTGGTGAATATTGTAGCAAGGCTTTCAATGATTATTGTTCAGTGAATGGGATACGTAGAGAAAGAATGGTTCCAAGAACACCATAGGAGAATGGTGTTGCAGAGAGAATGAACAGGACAATCATGGAACATGCTAGAAGTATGAGGATACATTTTGGATTGCCCTTGCAGTTTTGGGTAGAAGCAGTTGATACAACGGTTTATTTGATTAACCGTGGCCCTTCAAGTTCACTAGATGGAGGAATACCAGAGGAAGCATGGATCGGAAAAGAGGTAGATCTTTCTTTTCTTAAATTTTTTGGTTCAGAAGCTTTTGTGCATGTTGATAGAGAAAATAGAAAAAAGTTGGATGTAAAATCCAAGAGGTGCACTTTCATTGGTTATGGATCTAGTGATTTCGGTTTTCGTTTTTGGGATTTAGAGAATTCTAAAATTGTTAGGAGTCGTGATGTTGAATGGAATGAAAAGAGAATGTACAAGGATCAAATTTTGGTACCCAAGGATGAGAAAATTGAGAAGTTTATTGATGAAAATGAACTCTCGAGTTTTAAAGAAACACCTACAAAAATACATAGTAACCATGGTCGGTTAGTCCTTGAGTGACATCGGTTAGAAGAACCGCTAATGGTTACAAGAGGATCGAGAATTGGTGTCGGTTAGTTGAACCGACGCGTCGGTTAGAGGTGACCGGAGTTGGTCATATCGAAGTTGATACTAATGTCCAGGATGTCCAGATTAAGCCTCCGGTACCCCAAACTCCTGTGAGAAGGTCACAAAGGGTAAGTAAACTTCCATAAATATTTTCACCTTCTCTATTTTATCTATTATTGACTGATAGTGGTGAACCAAAAAGCTTTGAAGAAGCAATGTAGGATAAAACTCACATTCAGTGGGAGCATGGCATGGATGAGGAGATGAAATCTTTGGAATAGAACCAGACTTGGGATTTGGTTAAATTGCCAACATGAAAGAGAACATTGCAGAACAAGTGGGTTTATAGAATTAAGGAAGAAGAGGGTGGACAGAAAAGGTACAAGGCAAGGCTTGTAGTAAAGGGATTTGCACAAAAGGTAGGTATTGACTTTGGTGAAATATTTTCTCTGTTGTTAAGATGACTTCTATTTGTACTATATTGAGTTTAGTTGCAGTAGAAGATTTGCATTTAGAGCAACTAGATGTGAAGACGGCTTTCCTTCATGGTGATTTGGATGAAGAGATTTATATGCAGCAATCGCTTGGGTATGAAGTCAAGGGTAAGGAGAAATTAGTGTGTAGGTTGAAAAAGAGCCTATATGGGCTCAAGCAAGCTCCAAGGAAATGGTACATGAGGTTTGATAGTTTTATGCATGAGCATGGTTACTTGAGATGTGAATCTGACCATTGTGTTTATTTTAAGAAGCTTGAAAATGGGAGCTATATTATTTTGTTATTGTATGTGGATGATATGCTTATTACAGGATCTAGTATGTAGGACATTGGTGAGCTTAAGAGAAAGATAGATCACACATTGGCAATGAAGGATTTGGGAGCTGCGAAAAAATCCTTGGCATGCAAATACATAGAGACATGAAAATTAAGAAATTGTATTTGTCTCAGGAGGATTGTATCTACAAGTTGTTAGAAAGGTTCAACATGTAAAATGCAAAACATGTTAGCACACATATGGTTGGACACTTCAAATTGAGTAAAGATCAGTGTCCTTCATCACAAGAGGAGGTCAAATACATGACATGAGTGCCATATGCTTCAGCAGTTGGAAGTCTCATGTATGCTATGGTTTGTACAAGACCAGACATTACACATGTAGTGGGAGTTGTGAGTAGATATATGGCTAATCCAGGTAAAGAGCATTGGAAAGTAGTCCAATGGATACTTAGGTATTTGAAAGGGACATCTAGCATGTAGTTATGCTATGGAGGTTCGATATTTCATTACATGGCTATGTTGATTCGGATATGGCTGGAGATCTGGATGGTAGGAGGAGCACTACTGGATATATTTTCACAGTAGGTGGAAGCGCACGATTAGTTTGGATTTCGAGATTATAGAAAGTTGTGGCTTTGTCTCAGAAGTACGGAGGCGAGTATGTTGCAGCTACAAAGGCTATGCAAGGAGATGATATGGATGAGTAGGTTCATGGAAGAGTTGGGAAAGGATCAAAGTAATTGTAAACTATTCAGTGATAGTCAGAGTGTAATTCATTTGGCAAAGAACTCGGCATTTTAGTCGAGAACAAACCACATTCATTGATGTATCACTTCATACGGTAGGTATTGAAGGATGGACAGTTGAATCTGGAAAAGATTCACATGAGTAAGAACCCATGGATATGCTAAAAAGCCATTAACAAAGGATAATTTGGAGCTACACTCCACTTCGTTGGTCTTTTAGTTTTAAACTTGAAGTGGAAGAAACAAAGCTAAGGAGAAACCAAGAATGGTACTGTACATGTATTAAACTCCAAGTGGGAGATTGTTGAGTATGGATCTAAATTACTCATGTTTTAGCATATAATTGGAACTTGCTAGAAAATAAAGTAACCGGCATCGGTCAGGGTAGAACGACATCGGTTAGGGTTTTACCAGCATCGGTTAGGGAAAGTTGGAACCAACGATGGTTGGGCAGAACCAGCGTCGGTTACCAGTGCGACGAGCTTTTAATTAACTCTTGGATTTTATTTCTATTTTTAGAATTGGAATAGATTTATTAAATGTAATTACATGGCTAAGTGCCCTAAAGTCTTAAATGACTATTTAAAGCATAAAGCTAGGGTTTAGAGGAGAGGATTGATCATAATTACAAGATAATTGTGTGTGAGATAATTCTTGGTGAAGAAGGAAAAAGCTTAAAGGAAGACAATACTAAACATATGAGAGGTGTGGAAGATTGTAAATCTTCATTGTATATCTTGTCAAAGCTTTGGATAATAGATTGGCTTGTTTCTTGGTGGACGTAGCCTACACTGGGTGAACCACATTAAATCTGGTGTTGATTTATGTCTCTTGTTTTGTATAATTATTCTGGTAGAATATCTTCTTTTATTTGCATGTATGCTTAGATCTGATATATTGTCTGTACAACCGGTGTGCTAACCCCAACATCAAGCTCGGTTTTACATTAGTGACGATATACTTATTTCTAAAATCGATTAGTTTCGTGGATTTCATCCTTAATTTCTTTTACTAGTGCCCTCTTTTCTTGTCAAAACATATGCATACATTTTTATACACAAGTTATGATATTTTCATCCAAATTTCAAAATCAAAACTCCTCTTCTAAACTCCATTCTACACACACTAAGAAAAACAAAAAATTGACTTTTTTCTAAAAGTTACGGGGTGTACAAAAAAATATTTCATTTTTTGGATGTAAGAAATTTGAAAAATGAATAGAAATTGTATATTCATCCAAAAATTATGAAAATTATTGGGACCTCATACATGATTTTATCTAACATTCTACTGAAGTGATTTTAAAAATAAAATATAGAACTCAAAAATGGGGGAGCACACACAATAGGTTCTTATATTTTTGACACAAAAATAGACATACTTTATGTGTGCATCACATTTGAACCTCTTAATCTCCACCATTTTTAGAAAAAATTGATACTTTAGAAACTATATTCAGAGATTTATGGTACTTATTATTATCACTTTGTCAAGTTTTGAGCATATGCATGCCAAATTATTAGATGAAGTTCGGGTTTTGCTAATTTAAGGAAAATTGTTTCCACTTTTGACCCCATTTTAGTCCCCCATTTCCATGCGATTACCCTTCTAGAGCCTATAGTTTGGCACCTATCAATGAAAATAATAAGCTCAAGATCTTTAACAATCATCTTTGAAACATGATAAATAAGTGGTTGATTCCTCAACCAATCATAAATATTGCATAGTACCTCCTACATCAAGGGCTCTTGATTTTCTAGTTTCTCATATTGAGACATCCCCACCAATTATTACTTTCTCCAATCATGACTATCATGCTACATTCTCTTCTGATTGCTTGTACATTCTTTCTTCCATCAGATCCACTTCTATTAAGAACACTAATGTTGATCCATCATTTCACATTAACACATGCTCTATTCCATCTCTTGTCACCATTGGCTATCCACTCTCACAGATACCATATCCAATTCCTAACTCATATGGGTATGTAAAGATTCCAGTGACATTCGGTCCTCTTACAATGTTTGTTCCTTTTCTCATGGAACATTCGGTCGAAATATGTGACACGCTCTTAGGTCTTCCCTGGCTTTAAGAAATTAAGGCTATTATCTCCATACATCACTTGTGTCTTAAATTCATTCACAATAGGTAAGTCATTAATATCAATTTTGTTTCATCATCCACTCCATGGTTACATCCTCCCTTGAGGTTTCCATTGCACTTGCTAGAGCATCTAGGTCCCCATGGTGTCTCAAAACTAAAGCATAATGTGATCCTAGTGAGCCTGTTCACACACACCCTACATGGTATCATTGGTCTACTAGTCCATCACATCAGTATAGGTATGTCACTCGGACATCTCCTTCACACCGGTACACATCACCTTCGCATTTTGCTTCCAATCATTTTCCATCACCTCCGTGTTCTACTACACATAGGTTTTTATCACCTTTGTGTTCTACTGCACATTTGTGTCCATCACCTATGTGTTCTTCTACACATAGGTGTCCATCACCTCCACATTTTGTTACACGTAGGTGTCCATCACCTTCATGTTATGCTCTACATAGGTTTCCATTTCCTCCACATTATCCTCATTGGTTGCATGCACATAGGCTTCATTTATTTACACCGCATCTATCTCATACACCATCGATCTTAGAGCCTAGTCACATGCCTTTATCTTCACAAGCATTGGGTGGAGGAACCTCATCTTTCACTTTCATCAAATAACACATCTATGAACACACATTTGGGGGGCATCATACTTCTTCCCCCTTCTAGCACTATTAGTTGTCTTACACACCATACACTTCACATATCATCCTTCACACGCATCTTATACATCTTTATCCATTCGTATCGTCACTACCCAATGATGCAATCTTGTGTTTCGGTTCACAATTGAATGTTGAGGGCATACTACACACATGAACCTTACATACTACACATCACATGCAACACACTACACATTCACTACACACTTCACACATCGTGCATCCATATCTTTCACGCAGCATTTACTCTACGCGTTCATGACATGTATTTTTGCATCTACTTCTACAATTTGTGGTCATTTCCATATGATGCACTCCGGTTCCATGGTTCATACTTGACTATTGAGGGTCTATATCTCAAATGTACCTCACCACGCTCACTCACTCACACACTCTATGCTTTATCAATCACATCTTTCTAGCACACACATTCAAACCATTTCTCGATGACGCACTCTTGTTCTACAGTTCATTCTTGACTACTAAGGGGCATGTATAAATGAAACTCATCACATGCATACACATACACATCCACTCATGGGGACATGACTCTTATCATGCTCACACTTCATTTCATTTTGTCTCATCCACAACATACTACATATCTTGGTCACATTTACTCTTGCTTACTTATGCTTACATGTACACTTTTTACACATGCTAGATAGATATTTGGTATGTCATTATATTTCTATATACACATGCACGTTCAATTTCCTTCTAGTTGTGATCACAGATTCTACAGATCGATACATGCAACATGGATGTTTGGCATAGTACCTATTACCAGTCCCACAACGGCTCTAAGGGAATCCACTTTCATACATTACATGTGTTATTATTTCATTTTTCATAGCACATCATTATCGGATTATACATGCTTTGACATACTTTTTATCTTTTTAACATGCTAATGGGTGCTTCATATGCAACATTTTCTTTGTAGGTCTATTTACTTCCATGGTTGTTTGAGTCTTTAATTGCTATTTTTTTGCATTTGTTTGCCATTTTTTGTGAGATTTTCCTTATGTATTTCTTGTTCTATTATTACTTGCATCCACTTCGGCCTTGATTGTCTTATAACATCGTGAGTGATTTCCCATGTTTGAAACCCACTTTTCATGATCTACTTTGTCTTCTTGCATCTTAGATTACACGCTGTCTACTTGTTTGTTAGATTACACATCATCTTTTACATGCATGTTTATATTGTTTGTACTAACACTTGTCTCCTAGAAATTTTTCTTATGTGTGCCTTAGTTTCTACCAAGCACACTCTCTCTCCCCCTGTGCAGGGCATCCATTTCAAGATCTGGTGGTTGGTCCTCCTTTGGGTCGCATACTCCTCAAATCCATCGCATGCACCCCAAACAAGGGGGTCATCATTTGGGTGAATTATTCTCCCCAATCAATAGTCTATAGTCATCACACAACACGGTTTAGTATCGATACAACACAGTCATCAGTCACATCAATGGCTCAAATGCTGACTTGGGTCCTTAGCACAACATAGTCACCAACAACCAGACCTGGACAATAGCTCCTATATGCCCCCGACTCTTCCTAGATTCCCTGTGACCAAGGGATAGTTAGACAACATTTATCAGCTCAACATAATTCTCAAGACTCCACACAACAGCTTTTATAGGGCACACAGTCCTTAACACTCAACATGCATGCACTACACAACATTTTCTACTTTTGTGTTGGATCAAAAATGTTTGAAATAAATTATATTTTTACACACCATCTACAGTGGTGTTTACATTGCAGGAAGCATTCAAAGGTTGGAGAATGACACCAAAATTTTCTCCCTACACTTCTTCCATATCTTGGCATGAGATTGCCCAAAAAATCACACACAACATAACTAGCATGATATTGCGCTTCGAAAAAATCGTTCTTTTACATCATCTACGAGATTATTTCTACACTTTTTACTCATAAAGGATCAGGTGCACATGTTCCTTTTTACATTTTCACATATTTGTTACATACGTTTACAATAAAATGTCCCACTTTTTGGTATGGTTTGTACCTTAGTAAACATGAATTTTCAGTTTAATTGATTTTCTAAAGGTAATAGCCACAAAACCGTACACATTCATGAAATTCCACATACTAATGAAATGTTTTGTTTAGAGTGTAGAATACATGTATATTTTTAAAAAAAAATTGGCAAAAATATAGTCTTTTTCTTAATTTTATTCATATGTTTTTCTTATGTTATTAAAGAGGAATGAATGTCCCCGGTGGTTTTTAAAAATGAAAACTTATCTTTTCACTATGAAATTTTAGATATATGTTCATGATTATAATTTTGACGTCTTTGTCAAATTTTTATATTGTTTTGACTTATATTTTTTTAATTAATTATTTAGTAACTATATTTTAAAATAAATGGCATCCATATTTCAATGCCAATAACTTTTAATATTTATATAGCAATTAATTTATTTTTCATAGGTAAGAAGAAGAATTCAACAAATACTAAGTATATATTTTTTAAATTTTTTTGATATATTCTACTATTTTTCAAATTTGGTTGATTGTGTACTATTGATTGTCCTAAAATACCGTATGTTAGTAAAAATTAAAAAATAAATAGCAAAACAGATTTTTAAAAAATGAAAATTACATTTTTAGAAAGCCAATAAAAATATGAATTTTGTGTCAAAATTTTGTAAGTTAACTATTTTGTTTACCCTAATTACGTGGCACCCGAGTGGCAGATTTTGGCTCACAATTGTCCCCCAAAAGGATTTGGAGCCAAAATGTGCCACTCAGGTGCCACGTCACTGCCACTCAGAGGGGTTCACGCGAATGGGGGTTCGCGTGAGACACTGTTCGGGTGAATGTGGTTCACGCGAACCCCCATTTGCATGAACCCCCTCCGTACCACCAAAGCGCCGCCAAAACGTCTCCTTCTAGATTTAATGATTCGCAATTGCGTCTCCCCTTCTAAATTTAATGTTTTACAAGTTACTTATTTAATATTGTTCGCTTTTTATGTTTTAAATTTAGTTTTTTACATATTTTTTGTGTTTTAAACTAAGTGTGTTTTTTAAAAACTGTTTTTAACCAAAAATATGTAATATTAAATTAGAAAAGTTGTTTTACATATTAAATATAAATTCTATTAAAATTAGAAAAGTTGTTTTAAAGTTATAGAAAACTAAAATTAAAAATAACCTAATTTCTACTGAGATTTGTATATAAATAGAGTTGCATGCACATATAGTTTTGTATCGAGTTTACTCTTAGACATTCAGATCTATCACGATTTATGTGTGCGGGTGAAAATTATTGAAGTGGATGAATCATGGGAAATGCAAAGAATGAGAAACGAAAATATACTGAGGAAGAGAATGCAGAGAAGAATGCTAGAAGATCATTCATAGGAGGGCACAAAGAGAGAGAGAGAGAGAGAGAGAGAGAGAGAACAACTGCAAAAATTGGTACATATGTATAGAAACCCTTGATAGATCCTAATTTTTTTTTTAGTTCTAAGGTTTAAATATGATAATTTATGTTTTTTAGATTGGGTAAAGGCAAGGGTTTTGATAGGATCCCATGTGTATGTTTATGGACACAGATCATGATGCACAACATTATGTTGAAGTGATAACAAAAGTTATGGAATTACTTCCCAAAAAAAATGTGAAACACTTGGTGAAGATGGATTTACAAAAATTAAAAGAATTTTCCCAACAAGAACCACTATCACGAAAGAAAACAACAAAAAGTGTAGAGATAGTATATGGTGAATTTGTTAATTTGACTACAGTTTCTAGAGCACATTTGTTGGTTACATTCTTGAATCATGTTGATATGAGGGAAACATTAGAATTGTTAGGTGTTGATTTTGGACGGAAAAATTCAAAACGTGTAGAAGAAGAATTTGTTGGGAATGTTTTTAAAGGAATAAGTTCTTTGGGTACAAAAACTAGGTCTGCTGATAAGAGTATTTCTCGTAGAGCAATATTAACTTCAGTTGTAAGTGAAGATACAACAAAGAATCATCATGTTACCACATTTGCCAAGGCATTGGGTTTATCTAGAAAGATAGTTAGCAGGTATGCAAAGAGGAGGAAGACATTGGATGACTCTACTATGGAAGGAAATTGGGCACTAATGTGTAGAAATCCACGTTCTAATAAAATAGAGGATAATATTGTGAAGATAGTTTCTAATTTTTGGACTGAGAGGACTTGTCCTTCTCTCGAATGTGAGGGATGTTTTAAAACATAGGATAACTCGCAATAACTATGATGAACATATAAAACATTGGCTTGAAATAACTCAACATGAGATGTACATAAAGTTTACAGAAGAAAATCCAGATGTTAAGATTGGACAACGAATGTTTGAAAATTTGAAGCCTTGGTATGTGCGAGCTAATAAATTCCTTGACACATGTTGTTGTCCGCTATCACGTTGAGTTTGATTATCACTATCAGGTACATAAAAATTTATAGATTCAATGTATATATATTTTGAGGCGTGCTTTCATTTATATCTATATATTTAAAATTTGTTTAAATATCATTTTTTGAGATGTGACTTAAAATTGATGTATTTCAAAATCTATGTTTTTTTCAGGTGTATAGAAATTTACGAGAAGAAATTGCCCCACCTACACATGTCAGTGAATTCATAACTTCAATTATTTGCAACGTATCTGATGATCATGTCGATGATCGTATGACTTGCATCAAAGGTGTCTCGTGACAAGTTTGGGGACTTGAAATTATTGCCAAAAACAAATGAAGATTTAGACACAGTTAACATGGATGCTTGCATAAGAGGTCATATATATAAATTTATGTTTTTAAATTTGGATGTTAGATTTTATTTCGATTTTTATTTTATTGAAAATGAATACATGACAATTTGTCCATGTTATGAATTGATTTTGTAGGTTCAAATACATAAAATATTCAACAAGTCTTGGAAAAGATGCAACCAGGTTGGATTTGGTAGAAGAGGAAATCCCCATTGCTACATTCATGCAAAGTTTCCAAAGTTTAATTAGTCCATACATCAAACATTCTCACTATTTAAAGTGGCAGGCTTCACAATTCAAGACTAATAGGGACACATTCCCTATTGGTTCCATATTGTCTGTGGTTGATTTTGCTGAGAATTACTCATTTTCTCATCAAAAAGAAATTCAAACACAGTATTATCATACTGACCAGGTTACTATCATGGTTCAAGTATTTTATAGGCATTCACAATTGGATTTGGATGGGGTTGAAAGTACATATGTGAAGCAAATGATCAAGAAGGAATATCACTTCTATATAAGTGATGACAAGGAACATGACACCCACTTTGTACAACATTGTTTTGGTTTGTTCTTTCAATATCTTCATCAGTGAGGAATACAAATAGATCACCATTTTGTTTGGTCAAATGGTTGTGCATCACAATTCAAATCCTCTCACCCTTTCTTTGCACTCAGTCGTTATCATCGTCATCACAAAATTCCTCATTTATGGAGTTTTTTTAGAGTGGTCATGGGAAGGGAGAACACGATGGTGTGGGTGCATGCATCAAACGTGCTCTAAAGAAACAAAGCTTTGATTATGAGGGAGATCGATTGATTGATGCCCACACCGTTGTTGAATGGTGTAAGAAACATTTTACAGTTCAGGTTTCAACCTCACAGGCTTCAACATCACACGCTTCAACCCCACAGGCTTCAACCCCACACAGAGTGTTTTGGGAGATAACAGGTACATGCACATTTAAAACATAGATATGTAAATCTTGATGTGATTTATTAAGTGAACTACAAGTTACTAACTTTAAATTTTTTCATTCTGATTTTTGTTGTTTGTTTTAAAATTTATTGATCTTTTGAGCATGATTAAATGAAGGTATTGATCGGAGGAAAAATTATGGATGTCAAAAGATTCCCAATTCTAGGTCTTTGTACTCTTTGATGACTATGGATAGTAATAACTGGACAATGCATACAAAGATTACTCTTTTTTTTGTTATGAATGCATGAACAAATCATATTCAGAGTGCAATAGTCAAAAACATGGGTATGTAGGTGAGTGGAAGCAAGTTCCTTTAGTTGTGGATGACACATATGGATCAGATCATGATGATAGTTTTGAAGATGTGCCATTAATTTCAACTGATTATGACCACATATCTAGATTGGTTAAACAAGGTATGTTTTATTTGAAAGGATCAAGTATAATTTGATAATTAAATATATATGTATATAATTTATACTATACATCCGATCATTGAATGTTTCTTTGCATTTTGTTGTAGGAGATGTATTTGCAGTCATTGCTGAAGAAGCCAATATTGAGAAAGTGGAATACCACTTGTTGCGTTGCCTGAGAGGAGAGAACAAAGCTAACATGTGAAATAACAAGTGAAGTGACAACATTTTTTATTGGCTCGGTTGTAGTGCAGGAAACATACTTACAACAAGTGAAAGCCCTCCAAAGTGGGATTCACTTTGTTGATTACAAACCAGACAAAAAGGTGTATCATTACACCCATCACATAATTGCTACAGGGTTACAATTGCAGCAGGTGAAGACTACAAATAGTAAACGCAAAAAATGGAGACTAGATGTAGAAGACCATGAAAAACTTTTACAAGTCATTGAACAACGAGTAGAGCCACTTGGTATTATATAGAAGGACATGGAATAAATTACTAAACCTTGTTGGTAATAAACTATTAAGCTAGATAGCATTGTATTTTCTACTTGAAGGGACTATGGAGACCACTATACAATAAAGTTGTTTAATACTTGTGATTCTTACTTGTTGTGAGATGGTTTATGGTTTACAAGTATTGTGATATGGTTGTTACATGGAAGTATGTATGGTATAAACATGATTTATGATGTGGATGTATGTTACATTATTATTTTTAATGTGGAAATGTTAGTTGGGAATTCAGATGTACATAGTTTTTGATATATGTTATTTGTTTAGTTGTGAACCAAAAGGTTGTATATGGAGTACCCTTATCACTGTACAAGTTTATCATATTTCAATATGCTTGGAATTGTGTTGATTCATTATGGAGCATGCTAACATGTGGGAGACATGGTTAAATAATACAAGAAATGTGAAACATGATAGTATTAGTCTTTCTGGGTATAGTTAATTAAGAAAGGGGAAATAAAATCTCTTAACTCCCTTATTTTCTCTCAAATGCCTTACAATATTTATAGTTAGAAAAATTTAGCTATAAAAGATTGACTATAAAGAATAATGGTTAGAATTTATTTCATCTACCAAGCCAAGTGATCGTTGAAATTCCTCTATATGGACATGGTGCTAATAGTTAGACCAAGATATTCATACCATGTGATGTGGAACTAGGAAGATGTCACTTTGAAAGATGCATAGAAACCGAGAGTCTCCACATGGATTTTGAATCACATGTCTAGAAAATGTGTGGCATGTTTCAAGGTGTTTTGGAAGCACACAAGATTGGTATGATTATGTGTGCTTAGCATGAGGTATTTTGGAGGAGTTAAGTGCTTCACATTTTTACAATGGTGCATCTTGGCACTAAAGAATAACAATGGTGAACAACAAATTTTTTTCATAAGGGTGCAATATGTCAATGATGGTGTGAGGCTTTAAAGGCTATGGGTAGAACAAATTGTTTTTCTAGTTTTATGATAAAACAAAAGGTCCATAAAATTTTCAAGTGTAAGTCTTGCATGAGATTGCAAGAAGGCGTAATTTGACCAAGAGACATGCTTGTATGGACTAAGGATGTGTGAGTGTTGTAAAGAAAGTGGATGAATGTATAGTATAGGTTATAGATGTAATGAGCAGAGATTAATGGTGTTTTTAAAATATGTCAAGTTGTGCTTTCATTTGATAAATGGAAATAGTTTCTAGTAGTAAGGAGTAGGCAGTTAATTTGATTAAATTAAGGTATGAGTCTAGTGTTTCAAATTGACTTTTATATTAAAACATAGCCATTTGGTTGTACTTAGGACCAAAAAGTGTTCAGGAGCGAGTCAACAACCAAGGAGATCTCGAGGTATAGACTAAGATTCAATGACAACAGGTATTAGCATTCACATTTTCATTATCCCTATTTTTATTAGGAAAATAAGAAGCATAATTATTATTAACAAGAAGCATTTTCCATCATAAACGAGCATAATATTAAATTGAAGCAATTTGAATATTATCAACAATATCATCATTTAATCTAGAACTTCACCTAGTAGTTGTAATCCACCTAATTGTCTTAGATCTCATAAACTGTAAACATGAATACACCAAGAAATCTAGGTGTAATAGATACTATGTGTATAAAGTTGCATAGCTTCATAATTAAAAATGCTTATTGACTTGAGAGAGAGCTAAGTCTTCAGCTGAAAAGACTTTTGTGCTGGAATCCTGCAAAATGTTTTCTTTTGCATTCTATTTTGTTTGCGCCCAATTGGTATTAGACATTTATTGTACGTTTGCTTTGCTTTTATTTCTTTCTAGAATGGTACAAAAGCATGGATGAAATCATGAAAGTAGAAGGTTGCATTGCACTTTAGTTGGTATTCTTAACGAAAGGGTCAAGGAATGTTTGTATGAGAAGATAATTATTATCAACTACACTTGAGTTTGGTAATGAGGAAGGCTTAGAGAAGCTAATAGACGAGTTTTAAACTCTTCAAAATCTTAAAAAATTCCTTTTGATTCATTCATATATAATTAATTCGATAAATAGGTTAATTAAATATATTTTGAACTTCTTAATTCTTGATACTAAGGCTTTTTTTTTAGCTCTTTCAACTAGAGAATCCATTCGATCTTTTCTTTCATGTGATTCATTGCTTCAAATGATCTATTACCACCTCTTATATAAGTGTTATGTCTTGAATATTTTTTTTTGGTTTTATCATATTTAGACCCCTTAATTGACATGATTTCAACATATCCACTATTATTCTCTCTTGTAACATGTAAAATTGGGAAAAGGATTTTTTTCCTCTCTCTTACAAATTTCCAAAATTGGGAAAAACAACAAATGTAAGAGATTTTTTTGCATCATCTTTATTATCTTCATTGTGAAACTCGGTAGAAATAACATATGTGTTCTATGAATTTATGTAACAACATCGGGAAAGAATCAAGTAGTGTGAAACCGACTGAAACCTTCACCTTTACCTTTCTATATAAATAACAAGTTAGAGCCCAACCTTTTAACTCTTACAAAATTTTTATTACATATACCTTGAAAAGCTGGGAAAACCTATTGATTTTTTTAGTTTACGAATATTTTCCTCATAACACCATCGAGGTGAGCTTTTGTATTCTTCCCCGAATTCTTCATCATTGAATTTTATTCTCCTACAAAATACACTTTAGCTCTTATTCAAGCTATGTATTTACTAATTTTCTATTCTAATAAGTGTTTTTCATGTACCTCTGGTTGTGATACTTATCCCATTAAATATATGGAGTTATTAGTTTCCCCTTTCGATTTAAGTCTTCATAATCCCTGATTACACCAAATAATCATCACAATGATATTCTATGTTGCAACCAAGTCTACAAGTTATATTCTTTCAATTGTAATTTCCTTATTCTAAGAATGATACATAGATATTTTGATCCTTCACTTTTCTAAGAAATATTTTCAATGTTGTCTTATTTCTCGTGTTGTGGATCTATATTCTTGCAAATATGTAGTCCTTGAAACTACATTTCATTGAGGAATTTTGTCAAATAGTTCTAGTGATCTATTTTATTTTTGCATAGTATCCCAATATACATTTAATTAAGACTACATTTCATTGAGGAATTTTGTCAAATAGTTCTAGTGAATTTTAAAAACATGCTTATTTTGATTTTTGTGCATAGTATCCTCCCAATATACATTTAATTATATCACCATGCATTCTCAGATATCGTCCTTTGCAATTTCATTGGAAATCATGTATAAATAAGTTAGAGCATGCCCTAACCATATTGTTGTTTAATAACAAATATGTCCTATAAAAACTCAATGATCAACTAAGTTACTACCAAATGTTCCTTATCCTATTGCCAAGTGTGCATCACATTTGAATGAGGATATTTATATAATTTAAAAGATGGAAATTTATAGGAGAGACCTTTTAGTCCCTTAAACTCTTGCCAACAAGACCCTTATTTATCTCTTATATAGATGATAGTAGAGATCAGTTCTTTTCCGTCATCAGGATACATTTCAGGTGGGCACTGAGTGTCATCAATTCCATAGCGATTTCTTTTGACAACAAAAAAACAACCCTCCATAACTCGAGCCCAAAAGCACATATATCTCCCCAAGCAATGAAGTGTTATAGGCCAGGCCATTAAATCTATGGATCGAGCTATGATAATATAGTAATACTGAGCCTTTTGGACACAAGGGCAGAGCTCATCAAGCAGACAAGGAAACAACATGAGTCATGCAGAGGGTTGAACCATGATATATTTTTGAAGAAAGTGCAACAATACTGATCCATGGAATACAGAATAAGAGTTATGTTACACAAACAATCCCAGGGAACGCTAGATGATAACCTTGACGCAATATAGATTTATATCAAGGTGCGAGTTAAGGGTTCTAGGCTCTGAGTTTAGGAAAAATGGCGAGTAAAAGAGCACAGTCCAAACATTTATACCACTCGTTGAGCCAAGAAAACTCAAGCCCTTCGCAGAAAGAAATTTCAGACCTCTAAATCGAACAAGATAGCTTAAAGTATAAGAAATGGTGACCCAGCAAATGCGTGCCCCCAACTGGTAAAATCCAGAGCTCCAATAAAAAAAATCAAGGCGGCCAATATTGAAAACATAACAGAAGCAAGAGAGATGGAGATTCATCTTCAAATGATGGCCGTTATTCTTCCATCGATTACAGTCCATGAGGCCACGCTTCAGGAACTCAGTCCAACAGTTCACAGCCAAAGACATGCTTCCACATTTTGCATGTATGTCTGCCAAAGCGTTTCCAACGACAGCATCTGAAAAAACCTTAACTCTGGCGCACAGGCTGGGAGGATGTTGGAAAAGGTAAATAAGCTATTACAGGTCGAGAAATGGTGAAATATTTTGGGACGACCATGGGTAAGAGCTCCGTCGATCAAAGATACAGATTCAGGTCAAACAATTTGTAAATAGAAAAAAGAAATGAGGATGCGACACGGGAGAGAGATTTGTTTTAAAAAATTAGGTGAGTGCGCAGGCCTGCAATTTTTTAAAGTCAAGTTGTCTTCAACGTGGAAGCTAGCTGGAGACCACAATATATTTCATGAATTATTGGGGACGGAAAATGACAGGTCTACCTGCCCACGCAATTCCGTTTGCTATCACGATCCAACTAATTATTACAAAAAAATTAACACCATAGAACGTATATATAGTTGGGTTGTGCTGTTCCAATTCATCAAATCATTTAAGAATTTCTTATTAGTCGTTTATATTATTTATCTGAGCATTTGTTTTTGGTATTTTTGAGTGTTAAAGTCTGTATTTTGGATCATTCACCATGGGAAACTGTTTGAGCTGTTTCAAGAACTCTGAAGTAAATGAGGTGATTGACAGCACTCCTCAACAGCAAGCAGAAGCATCTACGCCTTCACAGCAGGATGTACCCACACAATCCAGCAGGACGTACCCACACAATCTAAGTCTGTATTTTGGATCATTCACCATGGGAAACTGTTTGAGCTGTTTCAAGAACTCTGAAGAAATCTGTCCAAAAAATGAGATCGTAGACAGCACTTCTCGATCGCAGGCGGAACCAGCTACAACTTCGCAGCAGGACATGGCCTCTTCATCCAAAGAATGTAATAGACCAGTTCAAATCTGTCAAAGATGTAAACGACGTGGATAATCTCATCAATGCCATCAACGCATTGTTACAAAGCAAGATCACTCAAAAGGTTAGAACAAATCTGAGTTTTAGCGTGTTCCATTGTGATTACATATTTTTAACATTATTGATTTTATTTTTATGATTTGCAGAATGAACAAGATAAGACAAAAGAGGAGGGCACAAGCAAGATAACATCATGGACTTCTTTTATCAAGAGTGGATCTACCTTTCTAAAATTTGTCAGCGACCATATTGAGAAAACGGACAAGAAGTTGAAGATTATAGAATCTCAGCACTTATACTATACTGAATATTTTATGAACAATGAAGAAAACAAAACAAAACACACAGAAATTAACAGTAAATCTGCTCACAAAGTGAGTGAACAACAAGGCTAATGAAGTTCTATTTTATTCAACTTAGAACTGTCTTCTTCTTCCTTCTGCTGTGCTTGAAATCTGAAGGAGAGGATTACATTTAAAAGAAGGAGCAGCTACAGTAATGAAAGAGATAACTGAAGAAGAACTCAGCTAGATCCTAAAATACAGGCATCAATTAAGACTGAAAGATGCTGTAGTTTATTAGGCAGCGAATGAAGCTGCAAACAAAAGAGAACAAAAACTTAACTGAAAGTAAACTAATCCTATGACTGAAGGAATTGCTCAGTCTACAATTTATTAACTGAAATAAAGAACTAGTTAAAGGAAACTGCAGAAGATGAGCTGCAGTGGTGGCGGTGGAACTGCAGAGGAACTGCAGTTTGAACATGCATCCTTCAATCTCCCCCTGCATGTGAAATGGAGATGAGTCCCAACTGATTCCTCAAAGCAACAAAACTGGATATAGGTAGAGCTTTGGTAAAAATATCAGCAACTTGCTCCGTTGTAGGGCAAAATTGTAATTCCACTATCCCATCTTGAACTAAGTCTCTGATGAAGTGATGTCGAATCTCAATGTGCTTCGATCTAGCATGAAACACATGATTCTTTGTCATTGCAATGGTACTACTATTATCACAGTAAATAGTGGTTGGATGTTCCTGAACCAATTGCAAATCTTCCAAAATCCATCTAATCCATATGGCTTGACAACTAGCTATTGTTGCTGCAATATACTCTTCTACTGGAAGAGAGAGCAATGGTTGCTTGCTTTTTACTACTCCATGAGACAACTCCAGAACCAAGTGAGAAAATATAACCAGATGTGGATTTTCTATCATCCACTGAACCAGCCCAATCAGAATCTGTGTAACCACATAGCTCAAACTTATGTGTGGGAGAATAATGAATGCCAAAATTGTGTGTACCACTCACATACCTTAAAATTCTTTTTGCAGCACGCCAATGAGACTCATGTGGATCCTGCATGAACCGAGAGATAAGGCTCACAACATACATAATATCAAGTCTCGTGGTAGTGAGGTACATGAGGCTTCAACCAAACTTCTGTATAAAGTGGCATCTACTTTGGAACTTGCATCTTCCTTGGTTAATTTTTCACCAAGGGCAACAGGAGTGGCAACTGCAGTGCATGACATCATTCTAAACCGCTTCAATAGATCAGCCACATACTTGGTTTGAGAAATGGATATACCTTCCGATTGTTGTTGCACCTCCACTCCAAGAAAATAATGCATGAGTCCCAGATCTGACATCTCAAATTCTTGTTTCATTTCTGCTTGAAATTTCTCCATGAGAGATGGGCTATTACCTGTATAAATGAGATCATCAACATAAAGGCAAACAATTAGAATATCATTACCAAGATGTTGGATATAGAGGGTTGGCTCTGAGGAACTTCGAATGAATCCTTTCTTCAAGAAGTAACTGTCAATCCTTGCATACCAAGCACGAGGTGCTTGCTTCAACCCATAAAGAGCCCTTTTTAGCTTGTAAACCAAATGTTCTTTTCCTGGAATTTCATAACCAATAGGTTGTTCCACATAGACTTCCTCATCAATAAAACCATTTAGGAAGGCTGATTTTACATCCATCTGATAGATTGGCCACTTGTGTTGTGCAACAATAGCCAATATAATCTTGACTGTATCAAATCTTGCAACTGGAGCGAAAGTCTCTGAATAATCTACTCCAGGCGTTTGTGCAAATCCCTTGGCAACTAATCTTGCCTTGTGTCTATTCATAGAACCATCAACATGATATTTCACCTTATAGATCCATTTGACACCAATCACTTGCTTATCTTTAGGAAGTTGCACTAATTCCCATGTATTGTTTTTATCAATTGCATGCATCTCTTCATTCATAGCATTAATCCATACTTGTTCTTTCATGGCTTCTTCATACACTGAAGGTTCAACTTGAATGGTACTAAACAAAGAAAAATTGGAAACTGGATTCAAATTAGAACTCCTTTGATAAATTTCATTTAAACTTCGTACCTTTCGTGAAGAGCTTGGACTTGATTGTGGACTAGAACTATCACCTGAAGAGGAACTTGGTGAACTTAGTGAACTGGGGCTTGAACTTCCACTTGAGCTTGGGGAGAGGAGGAACTTGTTGAACATCTTCTATACCCGTGATGAGTGGTGTAGTTTGTTGAACTCCTTTTTGCCATTGCCATACTCCCCCTTCATCAAAAACCACATCTCGACTAATAATCCATTTCTTTGTGTCAGGATTATAGAACTTGTATCCTTTCGTGAAATCTGAATAGCCCACAAAGATACAAAGTTGGGATTTTGCATCCAACTTCTTCCGCTTCTTTTCTGGAACATGAACATATGCAGGGCAACCAAATACATGAAAGTGAGCTACTGAGGGCTTGTGTCCACTCCAAGCTTCCTTGGGAGTGATATTCTGAAGCAATTTTGTTGGGCTTCGATTCAAAATATAAGTTGTGGTTGCTACTGCAACTCCCCAATAGAAATTAGGAAGGTTTTGAACTGCAACATACTTCGTGCCATCTCCATAATGGTATGGTTCTTTCTTTCTACAATGCCATTCTGTTGTGGGGTATAAGCTTGCCGTAAGTTGTCTCTTAATTCCATGAGTATTACAAAAATCAGCAAACTCATTGGAAGTGAATTCTCCCCCTCTATCTGTTCTGAGTATTTTGAGATAATACCCGCTTTGATTTTTTGCCATAGCCTTAAAATTCTTGAAGCATTCAAATGCCTCAGATTTCTGCTTAAGAAAATAAACCCATGTGTGGCGTGAGAAATCATCAATAAATGTCAGAAAGTAAATATTCTTACCCAAAGATTCCTCTTGCATGTCACCACAAATGTCACTATGCACAAGCTCTAGAGGAGATTTTTCCTCCATGATTTGTTCATCGGAAAATTGTCTCGATGTTGCTTGCCAAGTGCACACCCTGAACAAACTTCTTCTTTTGTCCTGAATTGCAGGAAGTCCTCTCACCATGCCTTTCTTATGAAGCAAACTTAATCCTTGAAAATGCAAATGACCAAACCGTTGGTGCCATAACCATGAATCATCTGTGGTTGCCTTGAGGGCATGCATCTTACTGGACTCCAAAGTGAGAGGAAATAATCGATTCTCTGTCATACAAGCCTTTGCTACAAGATAATGATTAGCTGATTTATCAAATATTTTGCAGCAGTTATCTTCAAACACAACCTTGTAATTTTTTGCTATAAGCTGCCCAATACTTAAAAGATTATGTTGTAATTTGGGCACATGCAAAGTGTCATGAATAAATGTAGTTTCTCCTTGCTTAGTTTTCACTGCAAGGGTACCTTTTCCCATTACATCAACCTCTTTATCATCACCAAATTTTACTTGACTCCTTACAGATTCATCTAATTTGACAAAGAGATCAGATTTACCTGTCATATGATTTGAGCAACCGCTATCCAAGAACCAAACATCCTTTTGAGGTTCTTTTGCCAAATTGCAAGCGAAGAATGTAGAGTGGTTTGCTTCTTCAAAAGACTCTTCAGTATAGTTGGCTCTTGACTTATTTAAATCAGATTTTTTCTTTCTACATTCAGATTCATAGTGTCCATACCTTTCACAATACTGGCACTGGATGCTTCTCCGATCCATTGAACTTCTTCCTCTGCCTCTTTTGTTTCCTCTTCCTCTTCCTCTGCCACGTCCTCTAGATGTAGAAGATTCCCCTTCAGATTTGCTTGATTGAGAAGGGGTTGTAGATTTTTCTTCAATTCTTAGTAGATTGGAAGGCTTGAATGAGGTTCACTGTAGAACGTTGCATACGCTCCTCATGAGATTGCAAAGAACCTATCAACTCTGCAACTTTGAATGTGGCTAGATCTTTACTTTCTTCAATGGCTATGACCACTGGATCAAACTTTGGAGGAAGAGATCTCAAAATATTTTCTACAATTTTTTGCTCTATGACACTTTCCCCTTGAGTTTTAAGATGGTTCACAATACTTTGAGCCCTAGTAATAAACTCTTGAATAGACTCAGCGTCCTTCATACTTAAACTTTCAAAATATCTTCAAAGGGTTTGAAGTCTTACCAACCTTATTTTGTCAGATCCTTGGTATGCAGTTTGTAGGGCCTCCCATGCTTCCTTTGACTTTGTCATACCAGCTATACGGGGAAAAATTGATATATCCAATGCAGATTGGATAGCAAAAAGAGCTCGATTGTCCTTCTTTTTGTCTTCTTTCAATTGCGTTCGTTGATTTGCTGTTAAAGCATTTGAAGCATTCTGATCTGCAGGTTCCATGTATCCTCCTTCTACTAAATCCCAGATATCTTGGGATAATAGTAGGGTCTTCATCTTTATACTCCAATAATCGTAGTTGTCTCCGGTAAACAATGGAAGCTGGAATGAGAAATTGCCACCATTTGACATTCTGGTAATTCTTGGAGAGAACCGTTAACCTGCAACTTTTGCAAAAAGAATAGTCCTGCAACCAGCTCTGATACCAATTGAAGATTATAGAATCTCAGCACTTATACTATACTGAATATTTTATGAACAATGAAGAAAACAAAACAAAACACACAGAAATTAACAGTAAATCTGCTCACAAAGTGAGCGAACAACACTGAGGCTAATGAAGTTCTGTTTTATTCAACTTAGAACTGTCTTCTTCTTCCTTCTGCTGTGCTTGAAATCTGAAGGAGAGGATTACATTTAAAAGAAGGAGCAGCTACAGTAATGAAAGAGATAACTGAAGAAGAACTCAGCTAGATCCTAAAATACAGGCATCAATTAAGACTGAAAGATGCTGCAGTTTATTAGGCAGCGAATGAAGCTGCAAACAAAAGAGAACAAAAACTTAACTGAAAGTAAACTAATCCTATGACTGAAGGAATTGCTCAGTCTACAATTTATTAACCGAAATAAAGAACTAGTTAAAGGAAACTACAGAAGATGAGCTGTAGTGGTGGCGGTGGAACTGCAGTTTGCAGGAAGATTTTTCCCATTCCATTGCAGCAACAAAAATTGTATCAGATATTCTTGACAAACTTGGAAATATCCATTGGATGGTTGGAGGGCTGTCCATTATAGCATATTTGTTACAAAAAATTAACAAAGTGTCTGAGAACCGCAGTGAATGCCTACAACTGCTCAAGTATATGGTCGACCTCGCTGATCATATCAAGAAATTAAGGGTTGAGATTCCCGAACAAGGAGAAAAATTGAAAAATGTTATTCTTATCATTGTTGAAGAGTGTATAAGTAGATGTGGAGATATGGCTCTCCAAAGGATATATGCATATCCATTTCTCCCAAATAGACATCATTGTCCACCCACATTTCGATTATGATATTGGAGCATGATATTTTACCACTTTGATTGATGCCAAGAAGCCTCAACTGAGACAATGCAATCATTATTTTGTTTACTAGAATTCTCACTTTTTATGGTTTTTGTTCCGATCAGCCAAAATTTGCCCTTGGATTTTTTTATGACAATAGCTATCATGCCTTTTTGTTGAGTTTAAAGAAATTGAGCATTTTCTTGGAAGTGTCTATGGCACTGTTGGACTGTTATTACTCCCTTTAATTTCCCCACTAGTTTTCGCTACCCAATAGGCTCAAAAAACCTCGTCGACTTTGGCTACCATATAGATCATCGTGATTTTCATTTATTAGAATTTATAGTTGGTTTGTATCTGTCACTACAAGATCTCGACATTATTCAATATCTATTTTCTAAATTTTACTTCAACCATGAACCCAAGATCACTCATCAATGAAAGATGAATGGTTATTTTTGATCTTGTTGGCTTACTAGAGTCTTACCAACCTTCAAGTGTGGAGGATTCACCCACACCCGGTATGTCATATAGAAAAATATTGAAATATAGTGGACAATATCCTATTGGTCTACAGGAATGACTGTGTTCCTTAAAGATTCCCAAACCTATATCCGATCCAGTCAATCCATACCCTACACAGAATGTCTTATCATCATCCAATATAATCAGCCTTAAACTCATTTGTCAGATATCTCAATCCCCTCAAAATAGTGGAAGCTATTACCCACCCGGTCATCCATAACCTGACCTTAGCTCCCAAAGAAGAAGGAAATGTAGAAAAACTTGAGTCCTCACCTTCTCATGTATAACAATTTACAGAAAGATACAACATGGAGTAGATGGTAGCAATCTCTTGCCCAATTGAATTCTGGTTATGATGCAGCCACAAAATAATTTATTTATTTGCTTCAATGGTCAAAAGATGTATCAGTTGGAAGTCTTTTTATTGGATCATGAATTACTAAAAAATTGTTGATGCATATGTGGCAGTAATTCAATCTCCTTAAGATATTTCACAGCCACGTTTTAGGCATACCCATAATTGATGAAGGCGTTTGAATTTGGGGATTATATGAATCTAAAATGTTGTTAAACCTTATAGAAGGCCAATGTAGACATGGTGTACTGAGACTGCCATTAAGTTGGAAGACTGTTTTGTCCAAAACAGGTGCAAACATCCAATTGGCCAAGAAATACTGCTTAGCATGAAGGTGGGTCTAGAATGCAAGAGCAAGGGTTACTGAATCACAGAGTTATCAGGTGGGCATGGGTGGACAGGTCGATGATGGATGAGTCGTGGCTATTATTCAACTGAAAACAACAAATGGATGACCTGCAAGAAGACACACAAATGCGCAGGAAATATTGAAATCAGATTCATGCATACAAGACACGAGTTTCCAAGATCTTTCAAAATATGGCTGGAAGGTCGGTAATAGACAAAATGCAGGTTCAAAGTGTGCATTCTATTTCCCTAGAGTTTTAAATCCTAAAAGGAAATGGTCATTTTGTGACCCTCTCCTTAGGTGTACATTCAGACTATAGTAGAATCTACCTTGGGGCAGTACTAATAATATATCTAGGCACTTTAATTCTTCCTCCTCACATATTCATAAACATTAGCATTAAATAAACAATTCAGAAGTCTAAAATAAACACAATGGCATTTAAAAGACAACACTGAAACTCAAACAATTCAAAAACATTTCGAGATTATATTCGAATAGCAACACAAGCAGGTAGGTCAGTCAGGCTCAAACTAATCCTTCACAAATTAACAGGGCATTTAAGCACAACAAAAAGTCAAAGAAACTTTTGACATATTACTGATATCTTCTAAGGAAGATTTAACAAAACATAGAAATCACTGAAAGCAGGAGGATTTCACCATCAGTGGGCCGCATTGTATTTTGAGCTGTTGCAGTTTATCTTCGAGTTCATCAGATCAGCACATGCATTGTCTTTCAACCACTGAACCACGGTCTTCACAGAGCATTTAATCTTTTCTAATAATTCAACAGGAAAATTACCCTTGACAATGGCCTCTTTGGCTCTAATCCTCATGTTGTATGCATAGGTTTGAAGGTCATGTTTGGCAACAAACCATCTCTTGTGAAGTTCTTCCTCCCTCCTGAACATTTCCGCGTCGGAAATCATTCTTTCGATCTCTTCTTTGGTGAGCTGGAAACTATCTTCTTTCCTTATGGTAATTTCACTACTTATACCTTTTGAGAGCTCGCTTGCGGACACCTTCAGAACTCCATCCACGTCCAATTCACAGCAGGCTAATATCTATGGCACTCCACACCGAGCCTCTGGAATGCCATCCAGATAAAAATTACCCAACATATTGTTGTGCTCAGTCAAAGTTCTTTCACCTTCGAAGACTTTAATAGCCACGCTTGTTTGATAGTCCATTGCTGTAGTGAAGAACTCCTCCTTTCGTGTGGGGATGGGAGTGTGTTTGGGAATGATGACCTCCATAACTCCACCTTTGGTTTCAACTCCAAGACTCAGAGGTGTTACATCCATCAACACCAAGTTGACACTTTCGCCATTCAATGCACAAGCTTCCACCGCCGCACCGTAAGCCATGGCTTCATCTGGATTTACAGTTTTGCACAGCTCCTTCCCATCAAACAAGTCCCGAAGAAGTTTCTACACTTTTGGGATGGTTTGTTGTCCTTTGTCCTATCCCGAACCCAAGAAGTCCTACTTTAGATGGTTTATGCTCCACCAGAAACATGTTGTTGGTTTTATCATCTCTATAAATGGTTCTACTTCTACAAGCCCTTTCTGGGGGAGCTTGAAACAATTATCTTTTTATCCTGTGCCCCATTGCTACAATTGTTTGAATACATTGTCTTGATTCGTGGGCAGTCTTAATGGTTGTGAAATACTTTGAAAAGAAGCTTCTACTATTTTTTAAGAAATTATGTTTAATAATGTCTTGCAATTCCGTTGTTCATTTGGGAAAAAAGAAACAATGACGGTTTTCAGGGTAAAGCTAGGGGACTTACTGGGTTCTCTAGAAATGTCATTATCAGAGTCTTTCATTGGCAAGTTACTCTGCAATTGAAGGTGCCCAAGATAGAGATGGAGCAAATCCTTGAAATCTGGCATGATGAAGATCTCAGCTAACGTCTTAATTGGCACAAGGGGTTTTCCTAAATACGTCCTCCACCTGATTCACAGGTGTTGCACTCTGCATCGGCTGATGTGCACATATCCAGACATGAATAGGATGTAATCAGGGATGCATGTTTCTTTCAGTGTGAGACACATGATCTTAATTTGGTTGGCAATGATGGAAGTGAACAAGACATTGGTATCCCAAATGCATTTGGCAATTAAGGTATCTTGGATGCTTTACACTCTACTCTGCAATCTATCAAACAATATGATAAGCTAGATCCTACTTCCCTTGCACAAGAAAAATTGAGTGAAATTGTTGGATTGGTGGCCCCCAACTCTCCTTCACCATCTTTGGGTGGAAAACCACTACCAGATCAGGGGATATGGTAGCACTCTTCCTAACTGGCTGGAGAATCTCATTGATTCAAATGTGCAAGAAACGCCATGGACTATAAACAATTATTACTCAGTTGGAGACCCATCTTCAAAGAAAATTTGCAAGGTAATTGGCGGCTTCTAGTATAAACTCTCTTCTTGAGGCTATTACAGACAAGGACAATGGTGAATTCCAAGTTCACCATTAGTGACAAAGCAGAGGAACCTGTTCATGACGGGGTGGGACCTGTTGAGGAGGGAAGAATGTATGGAGGGGGACCGTTGGAGATCTTTTGATACCTGAAGACCAAGTGAATGCTCAGAAAGTTTTTGTACTGAGCAAGGTCCAACTGAAACTAATGATGACCTTGTGGCTGTGAATCTAGGCTATCCTGCCTAGGTGTGAATAGTATATTTTGATTCCTTGTTATGTTGGTTTTGTTGGCTTACGTGCCTTTGGTAATCACTTTGATAGGACTAGTGTATTACTTATCTGAGATCATTTTTAGTGTTAAGTCTTTCCTCTTATTTTGTGTACCTAGTGTTGGGTCTGCTCGGTTGAACCCTTGGTTGTATTTTGGTTTTTCGTTAATGGGGTATGGCTGCATTCTTTCCAACTGAGATACACAAGAAACTATCAGCAGACTTCAAGCAATTATTGCTCAGGTGGAGACCAATCTGCGAAGATAAGTTGCAAGACAATTGGTGGCTGCCAGTATTCACTTTCTTGTTGAAGTTGTTATAGATCAGGACAATGTGGCAGGGTGGTGTATTCCAAGGAAAAGAGAAAATTGACCATCAGTGACGAAGAAGAGGGACCTGTTCATGATGAGGTGGGTCTATTGACGAGGGAAAAATATATGCAAATGGTCTGTTGGAGATCTACCTGAAGACTAAGTGAATACACAAAAAGTTGGTTGCATTGAGAAGGGACCGGCTGAAACTAGTGATGATCCTGTGACTGTGAGTTTAGGCTATCCTGCAAAGGTGTTACTAGTGAGATGATGATGTCCCATTTTCTGTTTTCTAGAACATAAAAAAGGGAACCGAATTATTCACCTTTGTAAATTGGATGTGCTTTGATTGTGCTTATATACCTATTATGATATCATCAAGAGACAAAAATGAAAGATAAGGGGGTGTCTTATATTCACATCCATAATTGTAAATACACGTGTCTAAGACATATATCAAAATATATTAATAATACACGTGTCTAAGACATATATCAAAATATAATAATAATGTCTAGAATGAGTATGAATATATATACATGTCTAAAATCTCTAAAAGTATGTCTAAAATGTTTGAAATCTATAAAATATCACTGAAGTCTCCTCCGTGCACTAGGGCGAGTGCCAGACCCCTCACTACGCTCTGCTGCACCCTGCATGTTAAAAAAAAGGAATATACACGTCATAAACTATATATAGCATGTACCATATATTAAAATATATAAGAAAAAATCTACAACAATTTCTTGATTAATTCAATACATCATATAACTGATATGTACAATTGATTACCTCAGTATCTATCCCTGCACGGATGTTGGGAGTATCTACGCTACCCGTAGATCTTTGTCCCGTAGATCCCTGTGAAACAAAATAAATAAAATGTAAGAAGTTGATAAATAAGTTTTTTGAATAAAGTTCATTAATTTCTAACATTTCAATTTAGATTAAATATTAATTATATTAAAACACATGTATTTATACCTCTGCGGAATGCATCTCCAAATGTATGGGATTGTCATCCATGACCTCAACACCAGCAAATATGTCGCCAACTAAGCCAAGTTGACTCAGACCCGGAACATCGAGATCCATGTTGTGCTCAGTCAAGAGCTGTGTGTATGTGACACGGGTAGATGGTGTGGGCTGTGAAGCTCCACACACTGGAGTAGAAGCCTAAACACAAAAGTACATGTTTAATTTTAATATTAATAAATTGTAAAGTAATGATCAATTAAAATAAATTTTAATTATATTAAAGGTTTAATTTTCACACACTGGAACAAAATGTGATCAATTAAAATAAATTTTAATTATACTAAAGGTTTAATTTTCACACACTGAAGCAGTAAATGTGCTAAACATCGTGTGTGACAATCCCAAAGAAGGAAGTCTATCTCAGAAGTAGCGTGGCAGTAGTACCCTGACTAGAAGATACACTCCCACTCTGCTCTATAAAATCTAAAACCCCGATAATGGAATGCTACAATGCTGAGAAATCACCTCATATGCACGTAACAAGTTAGTAGCCATGATGTGTCCTAGCCGACGTGCCTAAGCGGGATCTCAACTAGCTCAAAGTCATCAGGGTAATCAAAGATGCACGAGCATATACCTCGTTGCGTGCATCACTTTGGTGCTACTAAAGCACCTCCACCGCTAGTATCACGTCTCTCTCAAGGTACCGACCCACACGATCAGAAGAGATCAATTGGGTCTCGCTAGTAATGCCAGCAAGACCCTCGATAGCAACCTCATGTACAGTCATAATGACAGGTGCTGCGACATCCTGAAATCCTGATAAGAATGGTTATGGCCTTGGTACAAGCTATCGTGCGTCAACAATTGTAGGAGCTCCCTCCTTTCTATTGTTAGCAATATTTTAATATTGTGAACATTATTATTATTGTGCAAATAATGAGTTGGTGACAACTCGTAGAGATCTCTTAGAGAGATTCTAGGTTTGTTGAGTGAGAATAGGTATTGGGAGTGATTAGTGGGATGAGTGTTGACTCCTAGAATCAAGGAGATCAAACTCTATATATGTAACCTCTACCTGTGAATAATATATCCCGAATGAATTGAAATCATTGTGTTCATGTTTACTGTTCTGTCTGTTTCACGGTTATAATCTGAGCAAAATTATATCATTGGTATCAGAGCAGGTCAACCATTAGCCATGTGAGTCGTGTGCTAGTTCTTCAATGGTGACAATGGATTGGATTATTCCTGCGAATAGTGATCTCCAATCGCCATCACCGTGATTCACGAATTTTACAGCAGAAGAGTTCTGTGAGTCCAACTCGTTATTCCACGTCCATCCATACGCATATGCCATGATGGAGATATTTTTGTAGCTCGACCAAAGAAGATTATCATTCTAAGTTTCTGCATCTAGATTGAAGAATTGGTTCGGTTTGATTTTGGATGATTGGACATGATTTCGTAGTGATTCACATCTCTGAAACGTCTGCAGATTTATGTAGTCTATATATACCTGTTAACAAATTATTCCTCAACATATTGTTTTGTTACGAATACGGACTCTGATTTCCAAAGGCTCGGTGCATGCAAAGCCGTATCATACCCACATCAAATAGATCTCGAAGTTTGATGCGTCCCAGGTGGAACAGTTGCGGATTTGGTGCCTGAACGTGACATATAATTTATCTCATGCTGATCTATCTCGCCAGATCGTGTGAACTCTGTGAATCCTATTCGGTGAACAAATTTCAATGCACATTCTGCAACCACGTGGAGGGAGTGTCTTCATCAGTTAAGTATTCGCCTGATTTCATCATTCAATGAAAGTCCCTCTAAAATAACTTCAAGGCATAGTCTATGATTTGTTTTTGCATACGCATCAGAAATTCCTGAACGCAGCTCCACCTATCACGCCAACTCCTGCATCTACCAGTTGTCTCGATTGGCTGAACCAGCTGTCATCCCGGAACAGTTTATACATGCCATGCGTGTTTGATCAAAGAGAAAGAATACAATTTTCTAATACAAAGATGTTCGTCCTTTTCTTATCTGTCCACAAGATTATTTTATCATTCTGCCACTGATCTGGAAAGTCTCTTTGCATGCGACTCAGTTTTTCCGCGCACACACAAGGGCTTATTGATTTTCAGGAAAAGTTTTACCTGGAAATGTTGCAGCAACAGGCCGTTAGTCTGGCCCTTGAAGAAGAATGGAACGAGGCAAGCGTTGCAGGAAAACGCATAGAAGGATGGCTTAAAGATGTTACGGGTATCGCAAGCGTTCAAGACCCGAGGAGGACATATCCCTATGAAATCTCTGAACATGGCACCGATTTCCTGTTCATTTTTGTCAACCAGCGCGCCGTAAAAGAGGCGTTGAGAGCAGATGTTAACATAAATTGGAAGCGCTGGAGCGACGCCGTGGAAAGCAGAATGAGCGCGGATTACATGAAGAGCACGAAATGGAAGGTTGAAATGCTCGTAAAGTGGATGCCGGTTTTGGTGTATCAAGGGCAGTTTGATCTGGGGTTCGCTGTTTCGGTGGAAGAATGGTTACGGAGTGTGGATTGGAGTGGAATGAGTGAATTTTGGTGTACAGAGAGAAAGGTGTGGAAGGTAGGGACTGTTGTGGCGGGGTACATTAGATCCCATTCAAATCTGACAAATGTGGTGGTGGCGAGAGCAGGGCACGAGGCCGCTGTCGATCAGAGGGGTTCATGCCAGGTGATGATTGAATCCTGGGTTAAAAACCAGGCTGCTGCCAATACAGATCATGTTTTTCAGTCTCCAAGCTGGAATTTAACGATAGCGTAAAGTTTCTCGATGGAGGCAGGAGGCAACGGAGGAAGGAGGACAACCAGCGTCCTCTCGCCAGCCGCAAGCGACGGGGCCGCATAATGAGTTTGTGGCATTTTTTTAGTTGTGTGTTTCATTGTTTGTAATAAGAACAGATGTTACATTCCTGTTCAGAATTGTATTTCCTTTTATAACCTCCTGATGTAAATATGTGATAGTAGAAAGATAAAAGCACAAGAAAAAGTAGCATCATGTTTTTCTTGAAGAGGATGAACAGAGGTTCATGAGCAGGGGCTCGTACCTAGGACAGAGGTCCGTTATTGTCGAACAGGGGTTCGTATTTGGTGAACAGAGGTTCAGCATACCAAGATCATGAGCATGCAGAGGCAGGCAAGCTGTAGAAGACGTGTGAATGTTTTTCTCTACATTGTTCACATTAGGGGAGTGTATGTGTGGAAATAATAATGTTAACAATAGGGGAGTGAATGTTAGCAATATTTTAATATTGTGAACATTATTATTATTGTGCAAATAATGAGTTGGTGACAACTCGTAGAGATATCTTAGAGAGATTCTAGGTTTGTTGAGTGAGAATAGGTATTGGGAGTGATTAGTGGGATGAGTGTTGACTCCTAGAATCAAGGAGATCAAACTCTATATATGTAACCTCTACCTGTGAATAATATATCCCGAATGAATTGAAATCATTGTGTTCATGTTTACTGTTCTGTCTGTTTCACGGTTATAATCTGAGCAAAATTATATCATCTATATGCCTCGCCTGTGGCTAATACGGCCACGCCACCCCGCCCCAAATAACTAGGGATGTCTAAATAGTTCACCTTTAGGTTTAAGTGAACCTCAAAGCATGTAGCATCATTATGAAGTATAACGGTAATTGGTCATTATTTGGAAATTGGCCTTGAGAGGCCACAAATCTAGGATAAATCAAGGGGCACATAGAGGACATGAACATTTGTTTACATAATATGCCCTTATTTTTCGTTTGTCTCGCATAAAAGCTCCAACAAGACCTCTTAACGACTTCCTTATCGAAAAGTCGTGATGTAATCTCATTATAGCCTACATCTCCCGAGACACTTGATTTTATTGAATCCATACATTTTTTTATTGATTCGAATCAAATGGATTATATGTTTTCAAACTTGTCTCTATTCTACGAAGATCAACTAGTATTTTTGGCAATGGGCTTTATACGCCCTAACCGTAGTTGGATTTTCGAGAATAGATTACAATTTTGCAATCTCTAAATCGGTCCTCTCAAACAAATTAGGAGTTCCAAAAGAAGCCATGACTGTAAAAAAAATGAAAGTAAAATTCTAATTAATAGTACTTTTAATTAAAAAAATTCCTAAGATATTCTCCTATATTAATGAAAACAAATATGAAATTTTCAAGCTTCAATGCAACTAATATAGAAAATAAATTACAAAATAAAATAAATTACATAAATTACAAATCACAATGATAACAAAATATACCAAGTGATGCTGCAGAGTTCATAAATGAAAAGTTTGGAATACATTTAGATGATCTTAAAGTCAAAGCAATGTTTCTAGAAGAGAATGTAAGTTTACCTGGGCACAAACCATTATCAAAGCCTCACATTGAGTGGGATTCACCTTTCCCTAGAACACAATTTTTGTGCATATGATATAGAATTAGCACAATCAAATAGAACACCAATCCAATTTTAAACAACAAAACACATCGGTAAAAGACATGTCTAATGCAACTATATCTCCACATGTACAAGTTGACCACTTATGCATGCTTAAAAATCACAAAAACATTGAAATTATTTGTAATCTATTATTGATGTCATCACAGTGTTTGTATACAAAATCAGGGATAAATCAACTTTACATTTCAAGGAAGTTGTTTATTTCTAGTAATTAAGTAAGAAAATTCCTTAATAATAAATGAATGTTCAGGTATTTTTCATTGCCTTTTATTTTCTTTTAATTGTTCTGCAAGTAAGGTTATGGTAATCATTATTATGATTGCACCTCTATTTTTAATGTTGGTTACTCCTGATTGAATTGTTGTGCCGGTCTTTACACGTTACAGATAAGGACAATCTATGTCTCTATGGATTGCCATCTGAGCAATGGGAAGTAAATCTTCCTGCAGAAGAGGTGCCTCCTGAGCTACCTGAACCAGCTTTGGGAATTAACTTTGCTATATGGTTATGGTTATGGTTATGCCAACTAGCTTCTTCTTCCGCAAAATGGTCATCTCTTTGCCCTTGTAGCCATCTCAACATTTTCAGGTCCAACAATGGAACCATTGTTACAGTGGTCCCTAAATTTCCTCGTCAAGACATGCTACAGTTGTATTCTACTCACTGGACTCATTTGTGCTATGTCTATTTACAAATTAGTTATGTTATACATTTGACAAAACATGAACTTACAAACTAAAACTATGCATGCGATCTCAACTATGCTTGTTTATAGAAACTACGGACACTAATCAAAACTGCAATGCATAAGAGGCTAGGGAATCAAGACTTCCATTATATAAAACAACAAGATATTGCACTAATCTATTACTGCAAAATCAACCTTCTACGGACGGTTTCTTACACTCTTTCATCTTTCTTCTTACTCTAAGAGCATTACATTTTTCTCTCTCTTATACAAAATGACACAAGATATGACATTGCACAAGCTTTATCATTTGACTGGCCTTGGTCCTCAATGACCTTCCAAGGGTAACATTCCTATCCCAATCGTTCAAAAGCTGAAAGACTGTATCTTTTGTTGTATGGTTATGGTGTAGGCCCCAATAGAAACCCTGTTAAGTTATAAATAAAATGTTCCCCTGTGCCCGCAAACAATCTCCTAGGTCCCAACCATCTCGAATCTCTCTTTTTATCTATGCAAAATGATCACTCCTCATCTCTGCTTGCACTAATTCTAATGTCCTAATTGAACTGACTCTTTAACTTTCTAACCGGACTAACTTCTGGTACAGAAATAATTTTCTATTCTCTAGGTGTAGGTTCCTGATTAAGATTGCATTTTCTCCCGAACTTAATCACGAAGTCAAAAATAAAGGATAAAAAATTTGAACAACATATAAAGTAAATAGAAAGAAATCCCGTTGGGCCAAATTAGCGTCCGGCTTAGCCATGAGTCGTGATCTAAAAGCAATATTTACCTTGTGCCTTGTAAGGCTGAACACGAAATTATTGTTAGAAAACTAGTCTAAAATTAGTAAAGAAGCACTTAACCATGGATGCCCTGCATCAGCTTTAAGGCAACAATAATGGAACTTACATTGGATAGATTGAACTTCTAGATCGAACTTTTTTCACCCCCTAGAAAAAAACAATTCTAGATACATATAGGGTTCACTTCAATGGTGATAACTGATTTTTTTTTGCAATATATACTACAGTAATGCCAAGCAATTTTCCTAGAGCATAAAATGATGTGCTTTAAGAATAACCTGCCTTCCAGTTGGATTCAGTTTAATGTATTCTGACTTGATCTCGGGTCTTGACATAGTGCAGTGCAAAAGTTCAAATTACTGGCTGAACAGGCAGTTGATTGAATTTGTATTCATTATCATTGAAAAGTGACTCTTATAAATGCTTTTGAAGTGATTTGATTGGTGGGTTATGTTTCTATTTTTCTCACACTTGGCTCACACTCACACTCACTTGAATACCAAGCTTAACCCAACATTTCTGAAAAGAATGGTTTTACCACAATGCTCACGGTTCTTCCTTATTATATAACACTTGTAGTAAGAATGTTTTGGCTTTGCCATAATAAGCACAATTGTACCTTCCAAACGATGAGAAAATGCCATTACCAATAAAGACCTAATGCTGCCATGATGATGACCCAGGTTCATGCCCATAACAATCAACTTACATTGGATACGCAGGCTACTCAAATCAATGTTCTTGATGAATTCGAATCCGGGGTAGCTTGATGTATCATTTTAGGGCAGTTTTTTCTGGTTTCCTGTTTTCAAAGCTGTCGTAAACTGAACCTTAGTCATACGTGAGGAAGGGCGGGTGCAGGGTTTACGACTTGCAGATCGGAAATCTTGAGAAGCTCCACAAGAGTGAGCAATGTTGATTTCAGTCAAGGAAAACATATTCAGGTCGCTCTTCCATGTCGGCCATTCTCATGGCTTCTAGATCTATTTATAGCAATTGTATTTAAAGCTAATACAATTCAGAATCAATCACAGAGCTAAGATAGTCTAGAATATGTCTTTCCATGTCATTCATCAACCCAGAATCAAGTCAGACCTACGGTGGCAAGCTAAGTTATTTTCCAAACCCTATCTATCAGTCTTGTTTGCATAACCTTGCTTGAATACTATTATATCTATTTAATAAGCGGTGCCCTTATTTTAGATTTAATTTTATTAAATCAATGCACTCACGTCAATGTCATTTTGTGTTCCAACAAACCATGGAGTTGTCTTTAGGCCTCATTAGACTCCAAAATGGACTATCTTTATAACCAATGTTTGATATGACGATTCAGGAAATAGTTGTATTTCTTACTCGACCTCTCTTTTAGGTGACAAGTCTTTAGGCATTTGCATCTTCCAACCATTGCTCTCAAGAGTCCCATCGGCACCATTCCTCCTTTTTTTTCAAGCATCACAACTATTGGAATAATGGGGCCTCATGACAAAAAAATGTGTTCATTCTTGACAATATCTGACTTATTTTGGACCTGATCATTGTGATTGTTTTAGTCATCTTGTCAACCATTCCACTCATTTCCAGATTTGGAATTCACCATCATTCACCATATCTGCACTTAGGTGGTTATAACACCATATAAAGCCTATTTGAAGAGTTTTAAAGCTCTAAAATCAAATTTTGTGGAAGTGAAATGAAAAAGATGCAGGCATTTGATGGTTTTACATTCAAGGTTGTGGTTGGTGTATAGCAAAAAATGCCATCACCATTTCTTCTACCATTCTCTTATGTATTCACCAGCAAACTTCTTTGATTTCTCCTACCATCACACTTGCTGCCAGCTATCCCAAAACAGGACTGTGCTTGAATCAAAATGACAGTGCAACTATGAATGCCAATCCCAAATTGTTATCCACCACACAAGGTCAAACAGGGGAATATAGGCCCAAATTCTTTATTTTAATTTTTCTATTTTATAACCCATGCCATATATTTACGCTCTTTTATTAGGAAACACAAATTTATGCATGATGCCACCAACGTAAGAGCCAGGGAACAATTCGGTCAAAACAATCATACAAACTCCTAGTTCTTTTGCACTTCTTCCATGTCTTATGCTCTGATAATCTATTAGTGTAACCTCCTGCATAATGCAAGTCTTATTCTGTGGCCTTGGTTGGAAAACAATTCACCCCATTGGATCAATATTCTATTTTTGTAATGAATATTTGAAAGATTTCTAATTAGTCGGTATTCTTGCTTTGAAATCCATGCTTCACACTACCTGAAATCTCTGAGATCTCTAATTCTAAAATTCATTGCCGTGAACTTTACATCAGAAATAAAAGTATAATTGAATACGTGAGTTTGGATATTCTACAGACACTGATGACATTAGGAATTATTGTCTATGTGTCGTTCATTGCCCTTCCTTGAGTATCTGCTATGATAATTTTAGATTAAAAAAATACAGTTACCTTTGCAAATTAACTGTATTCACGAATTCTATCTTGGGAAACAGAAAAAAGGGGGTAAAAAGAAAGAATGAAAACCGGGTTTACTCTCCAATATTTGTAACATTCCTGTCATTCTAAACCATCATTTACACAGTTGACCAAGTTACAAATATCTAGTTCCCATGCATTTGTATCATCTTGATCCCATGTATTTGTATCTCAAATGAGTGTACTAATAGTTGCAATCATTCACTCGTATGTACTTATCAAAAACCATGGCATGATTTACAGCAGCACTGATACCAATTAATAAATGATAGTGAAAATAAGCTCTGATTGTAATAACCAATTAATTAATGAATGGCATTTCCTCAACACTTCGTATCTCAACAAGAGTTGTGTGTTACCTGTAGTCCCAGAAGCCTTTTTCTTTATCCTCATTTGGGTGTCATGTAAACAGCCAGGTATGAATGGCTTTGAATATACAGGGTTTAACACTCGAAGGTGTTAAAAAATTATGAAACATATGATGCATTACCAGCGAGTCTTAACAGAATGCACAGGGTGTTCAAGATCTTTATACCTCTTTTCCATACTTCATGCCTCGATTCAACTGAAAAAGTTCAATGCACCTCATGCAAAAACCCATTGGAAGAAAAATAAGTTTAAGGTATTGAAAAACTTGTGGTTTTGGGTTATTGTTGCATTTAACCATCCACCACGGTACAAATCCTTTTAAATATATTTATATTTGAGTCGATTTTGATACAGACTCACACTTTTTAAACTTGTAAATCAATCTTTGATATGTAAATATGGGCAACGATATCAATATTTATATAACATCGATAGACACCCTTAAGACTGATTCTTGGCCAAAGAGCCCTTCGGTATTTTGGCAGTGCACTCTGCAATCTCGGCTCCAATCAACAATTATGCCACTATTGGGATCTTAGTATGGCATAGGTAGCTGTGAGCTACACAATATACTCATTTTTCTAGAAACTAAAAAGATCCTTTATGTTACAATTTGCAGCACATAAAAGAAGCCCTTCAAAAAATACATGAACAACTAGGGCAACCAAAAGGACCTTGAAAAATGTACAGTAACAACCATATGAATTCTTCCTTAGTCTGTGGATCAAAGCTAGATAAAATTAGCTTGAAACTACAAGATAATCGTCATCATTGTAAAAACAAGTTTCTCCGAACTCGGTAAAGGATACTTTTATTATTCGATTGGACGTACATAATGGAAGGGTATAAATATCGCTTATATTGCCCTCGAGTTTCTCAAGAAGACCACTTACAAGTAACAAGGATGTAGCATACAAAATGGCCAACCAGGTATTTTCAGAGTTGACCTTCACATTCAATTCATTTCTAGGAGAAAAAATGGGGTTTTACCAAAAAAATGAGCCAGGGTTTTGCAAAAAATGGTATTTTAATGGCTACGATTTTGCTAAAAATGGGTACGATTTTGCTAACATACCCGGCTCGCCATTACCGGGCTTCGTTGCTTTGGTGGGGTTGCTAGTGTGGTGGGCTCTCGTCTGGTGTGGTGGGCTCTAGTCGGTCGCACAAACTTCGTGCGAAGGAGGCGGGGTGGAGGAAAATGATTTCCTCCACAGCGCCTCCACTATATAAACAAGTTGGTTCACGCGAACACCCTTCGTGCGAAGGGTGTTCGTGCGAACCAGATGTTCGCGCGAACCTGATCAACTGCGACACGCGGCAAGATAACGGCTTGTGTGTCTCTTCGCGTGAAATGGGTTCACGCGAACGGTGTGTTCATGCGAACCCACCTTGGATCATGCCCATTTACCATCTTTGCTCGCATTTTTGGGACAACAAGTGGGACACAACACCACGATTGACCCTTTGATCATATACACACGTATTTGACTACTTGTTCATTCTTATCTTTTGTAGGTCTGTCCTTATAAGAAGCAATAGTCACATAACATGGATCAAAATCGATACCAACAAAAGGTACAATCGTGATATCTACACATGCATTCTCGCCCTACGGTCATCATCACTTTTTATACTTCCTCTTCCTTAATTTCCACGCTTGACATTTTTATCACACCACACTTTTACTTGTCTCTCGACACATTTTTTTGCCATTGATCTACATGATTATCGTGTACTCATCTCTTATCTACTTTGTGTTATCGAGCCATCACTCAAAAACATAAAGTGGGGGTAAACTTAGACACTAAATCACACACTTTGGGTATCTACCTAGTTTTGATCGCACACTACTATTCCTATGATTCCTAAGTAAGAAAAGTACTAATTAACCCATGTCTTTAGCCATATTTACTTGCTTTCTCGATTTTTTTGTTAATCTTACGCTTTTCTAGCCCACTATTTTTTCATACTTCAACATTTCTCACCCTAGACACCAACTCCCATCCAAGACGCCAAAGACCAAGGTCCCCCATTGTAGTCACAAATTCACGCACTTACTATTACATTAATATCACCAAGTATGTTATTTTATATATGCATATTGCGTAATAAAAATATTCACTAGTGACACATCCTTTGGTCTTGTTGTCGATCCTACCAATGCATCATTATTGTTTGTCTAGTCCATTCATCATTTATATCTGCAATTTTGCATGTCTTTCAAGGTGTCTCAAGTGTCGTAATTTTTTTCCATCTTTAGGCGTATGCTAAGGTGCCTAGGATTGCACTAGGTGCCATAGGGCACCCAAATGTCCGTGATTTTAGGCACCCATGTCATCATAATTTATGGTCTTAGTTTGTTTGTTTGAGGTCGATCTTAACGATTACCTCATGCATTCCCCTAGGTTGTAGTTGGCGTTTCGGGTCATTAATGTCAAAATTTGAACAAGAGATCCCTATATAAACATAGCATACTCACTACATTATGGGCGGACATCTTACTATCAAGGGCAGCTATCTACTAAGGCAAGGGACTGCATTTGGGCATCTTCTACATCTGCATCACACACAAGCATAGGGGGAAAGGGTTGTATTCTTTCTATTCCATCCACCATTTGCATTTTACATCTAGTTATTGCCCCTACTACCACGTCATTGACGCTAGGGCATCCTAGGAAAAAAATACACACACACACAAAACTACATGGGGTCTGAAATGTAGTGCGATGCTCAGTTGTAAGACCACTAGTTTGGCATTTGAGGTCAGTCTGACCTATTCATATGCATTTTTATCTATAGGAATTGATGCTTTGAAAAGCGTTTTGTAGGTAGATATTTGTGTGACATGTACGGTGATATAGGTGACATTATTGCAACAGCCGTGTGACAAGAGTAAAGGCATTACAAAGACATTACGACACTACAAAATCAAGTTTTGAGATTTCCTGTAGTCTACAACACTCAGATATCATACCAGGGTGCCCCGAGGCGCCCCTGTATCATCCTGTGTGCCTCAAGATGAAAAACAATCGAGTTTTCCCTTCTTGAGGAAATTCAGTCACAACTTTCCCGGTCCGCATACTAATCTGCTATAGTAAAGCACACACGGTGAGGTAACTCATTTAGAGGATAGTACCATATCCCTATTATTTCCATTTTTTTCAATATATCCAAATACTAAAGCAAAATAGTAAGATCTAGAATTTCAATATAGCATTCAAAGGTGTCTATTTAAATTAACTCGTAAAATAGCTACAAAATTCTATTTTAGTTAATCACTTGTCCCCTCTGGAACACTTGGCCTTTTTTTATCTTTACTCACATCTTTTGGGTCCTTTCTATCCATTTAGCACATTATATTTTTGGTAGTCAGCCTTTTAGGGGTTAATTACGAAATCCAAGCAAGGGAATCATATAAATATAAAGTTATGTGATCATAATAAAGGACCAAGCACTAAGCATTAGCTATCACCACCTAAGGTTGCATCTCAAAGGCCATTATCAAGAGCATTCAAGCATCCATAAGCATCCACACATAAGGGAAAGGGAATGATTCTTCTACATACACTTCATAGGAGGGGAAGTTCATTATTTCATGCACACATCTACTTACATTGCTTACATCTAGCTACCTTCTCGCTATCAAGTGCAACACACACAAGAGCCACCTAGGCACGATTCCGCACACACATACACATTGAACTACATTACATTTGAAATGTATTGTAATGCTCACCATAAAATCACTCGTTTGACAACTAAGGACAGTCTGACTCCTCATTTGCATTATTTTATTTTTGGGATTTGATGCACTTTTTAGGGTTTTGCAGGTCATTTATTTATTGTAGGTTACCAACAAAATTTGCTTACTTTGTGCAACATACCAATGACAAGAATCGAAGGATAACATATTTCCACCTAGGGAAACTATGTTTCTAAGATCCCTGAGCGATACAAGTACCCATAACGAGGTCTAGGGTGCCTCAAGCACCCCTGACCCTCTGTAGGCACCCCACCCAAACTATTCTAACATCTCTCGCATTTTTCTGAGGCACGGTGCCATAAATTTTGCTCTCTGCTCATTAGTTCGACACTTCGACACATCTGAATTATTTATGAATCAACTAAGTGATTTTATCTCCTTATTTGCACTTAGGGTTTTAATTTTAATTGCTTATTTCTTGGGTCTATTTTTACTTCATTGCTTATTCATTTAATGTTACATTACATTATATTTAGGCATCTATAAATTCTATATTTTCTTAATCATAAGCACATATTACAAATATTATTTTGGTAAGAACAATTTCCGCCATAGAATAGTTGTGGGATATGATGGCATTTAATTACTACCTCATTTCTAAATTTTCATTTATTTACCATGAGACATGCACACAAATTACCCTTACATATATGTTTGTTCCGACTACCCATAAAACAAAAGGCATGAAATTGCAAACAACTATTCAATTCAACATTTTTTATCAACCACTTTTTTTTTCACATATATCCATGATACATCGCCTTAAAAATGCGCAACTAATCCTTACCCCTTTAAAAAATTATAAATATTTCATATGGTTGTAGGGAACTGTTGTTTCTCAATCGTTCCCCATACCCCTTTACCCAATATGAGCGATCGCACATGATATACAATGTGAAATAGTATATGCACCCTCCCTCATCGCTACTTTTCTTCCTCCTTCATTTCACTTTTGTAAATATATTTTGGTTGTTGTCCATATCTCATGCATCATACAATTTCTAACTTTTATTCCACACTCTCTTCCTTCCTATAACTAACATATCAAATACCTCACCTAACAAAATTGCACTTAATATCTTCCTTCCCTTTTCTGCATTACTTTCTTCCCCGCATCCCTTTCAACATTCACATTGCATTGTTCACGTGTGATTGATCGTTATAATTATACATAGAATTTTCAATAGCATTCACAAATACCAATTGATTAACTCTCTAAGACAAGACCTCGGCCTCAACCCTCATGCCATACTTGGTGTCGGTGGTGACAAGTTGTGATTAAATAAAAACAAAAGTACAAATGTCATAGTGTTGGTGTATGATCTATAAAATTTATGGCTCAGATTTCAACTAAAAATCTAGTTGACTATACATTTTGGAATGCCAACTTGGAATTTTAAATTATTAATTCCTATCAAATCATAATTGGTTGAGGATTAGATCTTTTATTGTTGTGGTTTCTTCTTATAAATCCAAAAACTCTTAGTCAAGTGGGTGATAACCAATGATCAAATTAGAAGGGCTACTTCTTAATTTCAATGTGAAGGGTATATATTTTTCCTTCTCTTCTATAATGAGAAGTTGTATAAATAATGGTGCTTCATCTAAAAAGACTAAAGTAGCTATACTATACAGTTCATAAGCTTGGAAAGAATTTAAGGTTATTGAAGTATTTAGAAACCATATGAAGAACACAAAATTCAAACTCGTGTTATTTAAATGCATAATTTTCACGTTGTTATAGGAATGCCAAAATTATAAACGAATGAAATAACATTTTGAAGTTTTCATGGAAATTTTAAATATGTTAACATTAGGATTTTATGTTATGATATTTTTGTGATAAATTGTAATTATTCGTAACACCCGTATCCTATTTCACATCATTATCACATTGAGGGAACACCATGTATTTCTGAAAACTACTCAACTATTTCATAATAATTGTATGTTTGTTTATTTACAGATTTTTATATATTTTTTTATTACCCAAAACACCACATTGAGTTTCTATAATCACATTTGAATAAAAATAGACAAGGAGTGAAGAACAAAGGTTCTATTGAAATTGTAGAAATGTTTATAGGTACATTATTATCTATAACAGTAGCCTCATATAAGTTGAGAGATCCCAACCATTAACTCTTTGCAATAATATTTTAAAAATAACAAAATCGCCAAAAATAGTTCATTTGTAACTTTTGCTGCAACAACCAAACCACATTTACTATATTGTCCAATTTTAAGGATCCTCATGAAATAACACAAAACACGTGGGGAAGGAGAGAGAGCAAAAAGTAGCCCTATCATAAACATTGTGGATAGCCTTTTCTCCAAAATGTTAAGTGGTCTACAAAACCAAAAGGTCAAACAAATCCGACTACCTCAAATAATCTCAAAGTAAAAATAAATAAAACATCAAAATGTTACAGTGTAGTTTGGAGTTCATGTATTTTACTAGAATTTGTTTTTTCAGCCTCACACCTTCGTGTATCTAATTTAACACCATTTTGGCAATAGTCAATGTGGAATATGTGAATAATGTAATTTAAGTAATTAATTATTGTGGTACATAATAATCTAATGTTGTTTTTTTAGCTGCTTTTTCCATATAGATTTATTTAATATATCTCTACAAGTATATAAAAAAATTGTGTTTATATGTTTAAAGGAGTTTTACATATATACATCAATATATATGTGTTTAAAGTTGAAAGTGATATCACTAAGTGTAGACTCGTAGTTTTGGTATGTGATTAATTATTTTTGTAATGTTAGTGTATTTATGTATTTATCGATTATTAGTTTAAAACAGACTTTTATGGGTCTATATTTTTGTTTGAATTTTGATATTTTTCCTTATATTATTCTCTTTTCATTTATCTATTCTTATTTGTATACCATTATTCCTTCTCCTTGCTCATGTTTTCTCGTCTCCTATGTAGTTTTATCTCTCTTTCCTTATTTTTGTTTTAAAAGTTTTCCCAAAAATGTCTGTTATGATTATAGTCGCCTTTTTGGTCCTCTTTCATGCTTGTTTGATTCCTCTAGGATTGTGGCCCTTCTTTAATGGCTTTTTTAATCCATTGTCTATCGAATTGGACACAAATAAAGTCCCAATTTGATTTCAAGAGCTTAGATTTTAGTTCTAGGATTTCTTCATAACCCTTTGTAGAACCAAGTGATACGTCTCTCATTTTAGATTTCAAAGGTGTGCCTATTATTCAAATATTGATTATTGTGTAGTCTTATAGAATTCGTCTAAGTATGAATTTATTCGCTTCTTTCTATCAACACCATGTAATGTATTACTTCTATAAGTATGCACACCCACACACACATCATCAAAATGGGAAATTATGAAGACACCTAATATTAAAATGAGATTGTATTATTCATCAAATTGCATTGTTCTAAGTTTATTATGTGTTTATCAATTATAATCTACACATTTTCTTGTAATTTCCTATTTTGTTTCCCTTCTTCTCTCTAGTCTCCTCTATATTTCCAAAGTGTCCAACATTTCCCAATGATTATAATAGTACATACGTTGGCTTGCCTAACCTTCTTTCTATTCATCACGAGTTTTAAGTCTTCTTTAACAATTTTCCTACCCATTATGTATTGGCTTGCATACAAAGTAAATATTAATCCGGCTTGCATTCTAATATGAATTCAAGAAATAAATAAATAAATATTAAAAAATTAAAGTAAAAGGAATGAATGATAGAATTGCATCCGCATGCCAAAGCAAATTATCACAAAGTTTTAGAACGAACATTCAAGCATATAAGAAAATTTGAAAACCCCATCTTTCCTTTCATCACAACATCAAAGATAATTATTTACCAAATAGTAACCACTACTTAGACTAATGTCAAGCTCAAAACACAACTTCATTATAATTTCAAAGCCATGATAATGTTCCAAGAGGTTTATAATTATTCTTTAACTCAAGCTTAAACACAACTTCGTTCTAATGTCAAAGTCATCACATGTTTAGGTTGGTTCCAAGTTTCCATGACTTCCATGTTGTTTTCCAGTAGCATAATATGTGCATGAAACAAATCATTTACTACCCCTTCTCCAAAATGATTTGAGATGAGACCTTCAAACACAGCTCTTGCTTGTTTGGAAATCAATCTTGCATTTGCTTCCTTGTCATCATCACGGTGACCATCCACTTTGGTTGCAAAATACTGTAGTTGCACAATGGAAAAGGAGCCTTCGTTATACACTTCACTCCTCACTTCTTCGATATTCGGGTAATACAATGGAAAGTTGAAGGAATCCAACTTTTCCTTGTCGATCATCCCCTACAAGATATTAAGAAAAAAATTAACATTAAAATAGTCCATCTCGTAATGTTGAGACTCAGACGGAAGGTTCTCTTCAAGTATATTGTAAACTTACACTTGAATTCGGTAAATTAAAAATTCGTAAATTTTAAAATAACATTAATAATATATAAATAATTATTACGCGAGAGGCATTCGTTAATGACAACTGTAATAGTGTGCGTGTTTCATTTTTACTCCCAACATTAAAGTTGACGTTCATTTGACTGTCGTGTGACAATGTTTTTTTTTTTGTTTTAAAAAAATGATATCTTTTTACTGTCACTTAAATAAATTGTGTTTCTTTTTTTTCCTTGGAAAAGTCAATTACAAATAGTAATATCTTGGTCATGTAGTAATGTTTGGGTCTTTTTTTCTTGAATAGATATTTGTGAGACCGACATAACCACGTAGCCAAATGATTCCATTTGCCACACATCAACAAAAACTAATAAAGAACTTAATAAAGTTGTTGATTAAAGGAGTATGTAAAAATCTAATCTAAGAACCTTGAAAATGATATCTCTTGCTGTATTTCATATAGATACATATATATATATATATATATTCCTTACACTTACATAATTAGATAGTTTCCTGGTAATTGATATCTCTAAGTGTGTTTTAAATAGATGTATTAAAGATATCTATACAAGTTTAATAACTACTTATATCTCAATTAAATCAACAGGCAAATTTGGAACCCTTTAAGATGTGAAGGAGAATTTCTTTTATCTGCACTGGAACGACTAAAACACAGCAAAAACATCCGACCTCCCACAACCATCTCGTTTGCCCTTTCTTTGAGAAATGCGTTCAAATCTCTTTGAAATTGTGCAAAGTAGGCATCTGCAACACTCTCTGATCCCTCCTCCGAGATGAATACTCTGCCTCTGTTCCAGCCTTTGCTATTTTTATCTTCCACCTCTGAGGGCACCTGATCTCTCACTCACACACTCACACTCACTCTCACTCTCTCACACACACACACACACACACACATATTTTCAATGATTATATAGCTGTGACACAAAATTACTTTTATCTATAAAAATAATGGTTGCATTTACCCGCGACAGCCAGTGCAGGCCAAAGGAGGAATGTATGAAATGGAGACTGTTGAGCGGAAACAGTCGGGTATAAATGAGCCGGGCACCCCCGCCGCCATATTGAATGATCTTTCTTCGGCTAATAAAAGACGGAAAAGGGAATTGAAATCGTTAGAAGGAAGATCGTTGTAGAAAACCTGAAACTCGGGAACCCTCATTCCCTGGTTGATATATTTGTTTTGGATTTCTTTTGCAATTATTTCTGTGATGAAGAGTGTATTTGGTCCAGATGAACACCCCAAATCTGCAATGCATAATGTCTCGCAGTTGAATGTGTTTTTCCAGGATCGAATGCTTTCTTCCAACAGAGGTTTTGCAGTTAATAATATCTTCTTCTGCATACCAATGAGGGATAAAAACATCAAATCAAACCGTCGCAGATAATGTTCTGAAAAACAAGGTAGGGAGAAATAACGATATTGAAACCTGAACAAGATTGGAATTTTGAGCATAGCTGTACTCTCCTTGGCCACCATTCATAGAAAGCACTTTCTCCATCTCCATCTTTGATGCGTCTTCTATACCAAAACCAGGGGAAGCTTAATGTGGTGAGTATTCACTAAGCGCTGGAACAAAAGTAAGATGGTGAGTCAATAATTGCTCTACATAATTATTTGTACTTGAAGCATCGCTCTCATACCACAGATAATGCGAGAAATAATTGATACCACACATTTAACAAATATCTTCGCCTGCGTTCCACTTGGGCATTTGGCCACCGTACTCTCCATCTTTGATACGTGTCTTCTATACCCAAAATCAGGGAAAGCTTAAAGTGGTATTCACTCTCCCTGGCAGGGGTTAAATTTGACGGCCACCTATGCCTGTCAAACAATTTTTAGATGACGGTCATTTTTAAATATTGCCCTTCAAAAATGTAAAATAATGTTATTTTTATACTATTAACAAACTATAAATCAGATTATTCTGTATATTTTTATATATTTTACATATAAATATATATAAAAATGACGGTCATACTTAGCTAAAATCATGCCCTTTGTTGGTGTCTAAGGCAAGTTTGAGATTCAAGAAATTAGCTAAAATCATGCCCTTGAGCTATTTAAACCTCCGTGTCACTTGTTTTTTAGAAATCCTCCTCTTCCTGGTCTGTGCACATAATATCCTTTTGCCCTCCCATTTTTGATCGAAATGGTTCACTTGTTCCATGGCCCGGGTCGTCGAATCATTGTTTTTCCTTCATGCCTCTAGCTTGTGAAGAAAATTCAAAAATTGGACTCAAAATGACGAAGTTCTCTTCCTCTGTGTATTTTTCCACAGTCGGGAACGATGGGCATTTCTTTCCCCGCCAAATTTTGCCTCAAAGCATTCCCCAATGATACGTGGGTCTCCCTAATTAGTGCGGTCTAGTTATACTTTAAAGACTCAGTAGATGGCTCCACGTGTCACAACGACGCAATTCCAAGCGTAATTCCAGGGACAGTCTTCAATTGAGCGCAGCTCTCCACATGTCCCAGGTCCAAAATGAAGGTAAAATTGGCTAAGTATGGAAGGCCCAAATGACGACTCCACATATGCAGAATGGCACAACCTGAGGGCGGGAAAGGTCAATTACAAATTAGCGCTAAAGCACCACATAGTGGAAGACATTGAAAAGTCAAGGCAGATGAGCAGGGCATCGGGGAATTCAAGACTTTGAGCCTTTTTGTAAAAAGGCAAAAAATTAAAAAGTAACCCGCAACCCCAATCAGGATACCAAGGAAAAATTCAAAGCTTGAGCCCACAGGGAAAAATTTAAAGGAAAGGCCCGCCATTGAAAAGTCAAATCGGAGCAGCGGGCCGGCGGGGAATTTGAGTTTTGAACCTTTTTGTAAAAAAGGTTAAAATGTTGAGAAGAGAACTGCGACCCCACCTACAAATAGAACGTGCCACGTGTCCTAGTCAAATTGGAGCAGCGGGCCGGCAGAGGAAATTGAGTTTTTGAACCTTTTTGTAAAAAAGGTTAAAATGTTGAGAAAAAGACCGTGATCCCATTTCCAATAAGAATGTGCCACATGTCCTAGTTGAAAAGTCAAAGTGGGGTTGCAGGCCAATTTGTTCCAAATTGCCAAATCTCTAAAAAATCACAAAATGCAAAGGGCTTCCCCCCGTAACCGCTCCAATCCCTTCCTACCATGTGGATGGCCCAAATTCAAAGCTAGAGGAGCAAATCAAATGGTCTAGATTTAAACTGGAAAATCAAATGTAATGGTTTCTTTGAAGGGTCTGGTTTTAGCTTCCATGAGCATTTTCTTCATGATAAAGGAATTTGAAGAGGCGTGAATGATTTGTAATGTTGTAATGGTTTCTTGTGAAGAATATAATGACTTCTCGATGTCATTCCAAGGGTTGGTGATTGATTTCAAAAACTAGAGTGCTCAGACTGGAAAAGACAGAAAATGTCATTCTTCTTCTATTTTCTCTTCTTCCTCGAATTTCTTCCATTCTCAAGCTATGTACAAACTCTGCTCAAGCTTCAATAAGAAAAGAAGGAATTTTTTCCTCTTTGATTGAGGAATTAATTGGTACTTTATGACCAATGAGTTTCATTTGGTCTTGTAGCTTCTCCCATGATTTTTTTCTTCTGATTATAAATGCATGTAAATGAAGTTTCTAATTGATGTGTGTGGGCATCTGATATTCTACCTGCAACATTAGTTTTTCCTACCTCCATTCTCACTCCCTTTTCCCTTCTTAGACAAAGTTCTTCTCTAGTGAGAAATTACTAGCTTTGCCACAGGGATAGTGGAGTGCCCTTGCTAGATCTCTGGTCAAAAGACCACCATTAAAATCCACTTTTTCACACATGCACATATGGAAGCTGCACTGTTCAAGTAGAGGGACTTAGATTCCCATAGCGTTGGCTTGAAACCCACTAATTTGTCCACAAGACAAATTTTCTCGCCAACAATTTTTGGTGCCCACCGTGGGGTAGATCTTGTAGCATCTACACCTAAAAATGACCTTAGGGCCATAAAAAAATATTTTAAGTGAAAAATTTCTGGAGATAAATCACACGAACTACATGGATGTAAATCATGACTATTCAGGGAAATTCTATTATTGTGAGACCTGATTTAATCTTTCACATCCAATAAGACATTGTTTCTGATATGAGAGAAGCCATTTGGCACAATAGACAAAGTGTAAATCAATACTTCATTGCCATAAGGATTTTGGACCTAGAAGAGGAACGTGTTGTCGAATTGGAGAGACAGAGACAAATTCTAGCACCCCAAAGGAGAGCATAAATCTTCAAGTGGTGAGGGACATAGACTACTGTGGTGGACTAGCATACCGAGGAGGCAAAGTATACTTATGTGAAGGAGTGGTCCAAATGAGGGACATATACTACTGTGGTGGACTAACATAGCAATGAGACCGTGTAGGTGTGTGTGTACGGAAGAGCTAGGAGAAGATTGTGCTTTAGATTTGAGAGGTCATGGGACTGGATTCTCTAGATAATGTAATGAAAACCTCAAATAGAGGTTATAGCCATGGTGTAGATGGCAGAACAAAATTGATAGAGATGACTTGTTTGTTATGATTGAATTTCAAACGTAAATGATTTATGGAGACAATAGCATAAGTTGCACGAAGTCAAGGGAGACCTAAGAACATGTCACACCCTTTAACTGATGGTGCCAAAATAAAACACACAAGCATGGTAATAGGAGCGATGACGATCAGAAGTTGGAAAAAACCATATGATTTAGGAATCGGATATGAAATTTTTGAGAGTGGATAGCTGATAGTGACAAGAAGTGAAATAGAACACACGCTGATGTGAAATGATGGATCAACTATAGTGTTATTGATATAAATGGATCTAATAGAAGCACTAATGTGTAAGTGATCAAAAGATAATGTAGCATGATAGTCATGATCGGAGAAAGAAATAATTAGTGGAGATACCTCAACATGAGCAACTAGAAAATCGAGAGCCCCCTATGTAGGAGGAGGCACTATGTGATATGTATGATTATTTGAAGATTCGGTTGCCTTCTTATCATGTTTTGGGAGAGGATTATTGAATATTTTACACTTATGATTTTTGTTAACTGCAGACAGATGCTTTTGGCTCGGGAGCTCAATAACATTATTATCAATAAGATCTTGAATAATATTGTGAATTTTAAAGCATCAATCATAGGATTTCCAACACACCAATGATAGATGCATCTAATTTTTTTGTTGTAATTATGACCTTTAGGACAAGATGGGTCCAAATTCAGTGGAGGAGGAAGTGTAATAATATTTCTCTTAAAAGTTGTGATAATAGAAGATGCGGAGCGATAGTCAACTTGGTATATGTACGCTTAGGTGGTTTCCATTGAATCTCTTTATTATTAGATACAACATTGACAATGTATCTTTAGCTTTAGTAGGCTTTATAGATGTCTTGAAATTTTATTTACTTTGAAAGTGTGTAGAGGATGAAACATGTTCTTGATACTTAATCTTGAATATAGATAAGAGTTTAGTTTCGTGTAGCTTAAGAGTATGACATAAATGATCAAACAAAGCATTTGTGTCAAATATAATACTCTCTTGGAGAGGAAGAAATAGACTTTGGAAAATAGATCTTGAAGCTCGAGTTTGCGAGTACATTAGACATCTTATATTGGTAACTTTTATATCGCAATAAATAATCTACGAGATGTTCATTAGATCCTTGTTTAAGTTGAGTGAATTAAGAATAGGATATCCGAGATCCAATATTAATAGAGAAGTGAGCAATAAAAGCATCGACTAGATGCGTAAAATATGTTACCAAGTGAACAGGTAGATCATAGAACAACACATTGCATAATCGTGAAGAATGCAAGGAAAGAGATTAGCTAAAAGAGTATGATCATCCATAAAATCTAGGCATGCAACATGAAATGCTTAGAGGTGCTCTTGAGGGTCACCATGACCATTAAAAATGGGTAGCTTGGGAGTGATGAAATTAGGTGGAAGTGCATAAGCGAGAAATGGTGGGTGCAAAAGGAGAATGAAGTAGTAATGTGGAATCCAAAGATGGAGATGCACAAGAAGTAGCCTATTATAATTGATGAATTTGCACTTGAAGGTCCTGATAAAGAGAGGCTAAGTCTTGAGTGTCAATAGAATAAAATTTTATGTATGAGAAATAAGAGGTGGAGTGAAATGGTTGGTTGGAGTGGGAACAAAAATAGGCACAATGGAAGTAGGTGGAAGAGTGGAAGTAGGTGGTTGATTAACGATGGTTATAGAAGTAGGGATGGATGTATGAACATTAAGTTCCACAAGATTTGTAGCATCCTCACGAGAAGCAAATAAAAGTAGATATATATCTTGAGGATGCTCAGTGAGATGCTCATTAATCTTTTGAAGATGGGCTTCAGTAAATTCACCATAAGATTGAGCATTATAAAAGTGCAGAGGAGAGTATTAGAATGTGGGTTTACCAAATGATTAAGCATATATTGAAATAAATAAATAAATGCTAAATCTAAATTAATGTAACAATGTTATGATATAGACAATTAAGTACATATTTGACCCATGAAAATATGCAATTAGATTTGAAACCCTAGTTGCAAATGAAGGGAATACAATACTTAGGTGATTCGTAGTGATGTCACAAGAGTACATAATTGGAAAGCTACTTTGGAATGGAGGAGCAATATATCATAATCAGACCAAAATAATTTGAGGAGCATTGTAAATGCAAGACTAGGGTGCATATGTGGGGTCAAGGGCACCTGGGGTGTCAGGGACATGTTCGAGGCACCTGTGACTGCTCAAAAGCTATGGAACTCAACTTTATAGGGTTACGAGATGCTCTCATGTTGTATCCTTTGATCACCTTTATATTGTTGGAATTCGTATTATTCACCTAAAACTTGTGATAATAAGAAGTATTTACAAAACCCCAAAACTACATCAAATCCCAAAAAGAAAGATGCAAAATGGAAGGTAGGACTATCCTTGGTTATCAAGAAAATGAAATTACAAATAAGAATTGCACTACATTGCAAACCCCATGTAGTTCTATGTGTGTGTGAAGGAATCATGCCCTAAGTGGATATTATGTGTCTCACACTTGATAGCGAATAATAGCTAGATGTAAAAAATGTAAATATATGTTTGCATGAAAGAATGAACTCCTCTCCTATGAATTATATGCATAAATGTAGTACTTTTCCCTTGAATAGATGCTAGATGGATGTTTTCATGCTCTTAGAATGCCTTTGGATGCAACCTTAGGTGGTGATAGTACATGTTTAGTGCTTTGTCCTTTATTATGATCACAAAGATTTATATTTATATGATTACATTATTGAATTTCGTAATTAATTACTAAAAGGCTGAATAGTAAGAAAATAAGATGCCCAAACAACTAGAAAGGACCCAAAAGATGCAAGAAAAGTACAAATAGGTCGGGGACACCCAGAGGGGATGGGGGCACCTAGGCACTAGCGTCCGGCTAGGAACTAGTGTCAAAGTGAGAAATGCCGAAGTGTGAAAATAAATACTAGACTAGAAGGAGTGTAAGACCAAAAGAGAAAATAAAGAGAAAGCAAAGGCGGCCAAAGACAAGTGATCAATTATTACTTTTTCTCACTTAGGAATCATATGAACAGTAGTATGTGATCATGACTAGATAGATACCCAAAGTGCGTGATTTAGTGTCTACATGGCTAAGATACTACTTTTTTTTATTGAATTCTAAAAGGAAAAAGAATTTTATTCAAGTAACGATCAAATGAACCTCAAATTTAAGGTTAAAATGTCATATTTAAAGTGAAAATTATCATGTGATGGTGAAATGGATGATAAATTTAAGATTATTAGTTGTTTATTCATGAACATGATAACCCCTACCACCACCCTTGACTACCATTATAGGATGCCAATCAATGTAAGTGTACTGATATTAGATATATCAATCTCAAGGATTTTATCTTTGATTTTTATGATAGTATAATTATTAATAACTTCAATACTTCCTTCATAAAAGTCTCATTGAATGGTGTCAATCTAGACATACTAATATATAAGCCTTAAAAATTATGTTGGAAAAAAATGGGACTTCTGACTCTACCATATGGACAAGATTTTTTTTATTTTTTTATTTTCTTCAAAAAAATTGGGAAAAAAAATTAGTGACAGACAAATGAGTGTCAAATATAAGGTTAGAATTAACAGGAACACATTCTTGAATATTATATCCCACCACCCCACCCCCAGTGTAGAACACTTCTCAACATAATAATTTTATTTTTGAAAATATATTAAACTCTTTTTAATGGGGTTCACAACCACCAATCTATTGAACATTGTAAAGCCATTCCATTGAAGTTCCAATTAAAAATAACTAGAAAGAATATCAAAATATGTTGCGAAATATCAATTTCAATATTTTTATCTTTGATGTTTCACATTTTATGATGATTAATCATTCCATTATTTTCCCTTATTTTTTGATGCCCTACTATTTGGTGTAAATTACATCAATCTAGTTGCACCATAGTGTTAACCTAAAAAAAAATCATCCTTTTTTAATTCCAATTAACTTCTCCATATAAAAACAAAAAAAATTAAGTTATGTTCATATGGATGTCAAACATAAGGATGAAATTACCATGTGATGGTCAAATAGTCATCAAATTGAATGTCAAAATTAATTTAAACACTTTCACACCATTACAACCCTGCCCTTTTATTGCCATTATAGCTACACCTATAGACATTTAGGAGGATATTCTTATAAAGTATTTCCCTATAGTTTTACATCAAGGGATAAAATGATATACTATCACCCTTATTAATTGAACTACAATCATTTCGATTAAATCTAATCATAGAGTACAAATATCTTAAATTCATTTATCTTGGATTTTACATATACCAAATTCATTAATAACTCTATTATCTTCTCTCAAAATTTCATACTAATTGATGATCAATCTAGCTACACTTATACTTTAGTTTCAGAAAAATCTCTTTGGTACCACATACATTAATAACAACATTATTGTGTTTTACAATTTATTACTGATTGATGACAAATGATATAAATCTAGCTACACTAATATGTTAGTCACAAAAAAATCTATTTCCAAATGATAAATGAACTCTAGGCTCCATCATAGCCTCAAGATATTGTGATAATTAAATTGACTTCTCAAAGCACTTGTTATGTAAAACCACTTTCCCACATGAGAAAACAAGAAATGTTCAATCAATTATTTCTAATTAAACAACCAACAACCACTACTAAGCATTGTTTATTATTACTCTGAAAAATTCTACCATTTCTCTAGTTAATTCAAACTCAAACATCAACTTCGTTCTAATGTCAAAGTCATCATATACTTGGCCTTCTTCCAGATTTTCATGACTTCTTCCATGTTGTTTGCTATTAGTGTAGTATGTGCGACAAACAAATCATTTATCACCCCTTCTCCAAAATGATGTAAGAGGAGTCCTTCAAAGGCAGCTCTTGCATGGTTGGAAAGCAAACTTGCGTAAGCTTCCTTGTCATTATCATAATGATCGTCCACTTCGTGTGCAAAAGACTCGAGCCCTCCTACAATGGCAAAGGATCCTTCCTTATACACTTCACTCCTCACTTCTTCATTATTTGGAAAATACACTGGGATGTTGAAAGAATCCAACTTTTCCTCCTCTATTATCCCCTACAACATAGCAAGACAAAAACAAAAATTTAGGACATTCCATGTTATAGTGTCGAGACTTATATAAGAATTCAGTTTTAAAATGTAGTAAATAAGAATCTCAATCCTATAATCTATACAACATACATATAAAGCCATTTTATTTTTTTACAGTAAAAACATGAAAGAACAAGATACATATATATATATATATATATATAGGAAAAACATAAAACTTGGGACGACGAAGATATATATATATATCCACCATTTTTTCAAAGCCTAACTCTATGTATATAGTGTCGGAAGAATCTCAATCCTATAATCTATGCAACATACATATACCTATATGCTCGTGAGATGTTTATGTTAAAAAAGCAAAAGATATATGGTAAAAAAATGAAACCAGACGAAGAAGAAAACCTGTGAGGCCAACTCAATCATGGCACCTGCAAGTGAATCTACAAATACATGTGGCTGCTTTCTTCGGTCAGCACTCAAACGAGTCACAAACAGCAAAAACATCCGACCTCCCACAACCATCTCTTTTGCCCGTGCTTTGAGAAATGCGTTCAAGTCTCTTTGAAATTGTGCAAAGTAGGCATCTGCAACACCGGCGGATCCCTCTTCGGAGATGCATATTCTGCCTCTATTCCACGCTTCGCTATTCTTATCTTCTACCTCTGAGGGTATCTGATCACGTAGCATATATTTAATGAGAAACAAAAAATACTCTATAAAAATATTGGTTGAATCCTATGTGTTTATATAGGCTGGTTGGTCACAAATAACTTGGGGTGGATTTATTATTAATTGGTTGAGCGAGTTGAATTTACCTGCGACAGCCAGTGAATGCCAAAAGCAGAATGGATAAAATGAAGACTGTTGAGCGGAAACAGTCTGGTATAGAACGAGCCAGGAACCCCCGCCAGCAAATTACATGATTTTTCCGCTAATAAAAGACGGAAAAGGGAATTGAAATCGTTAGAAGGAAGATCGTTGTAAAAAAACTGAAACTCGGGAACACTCATTCCCTGATGGACATATTTTTTATGGATTTCCTTTTTAATTATTTCTGTGATGAAAAGTGTATTTGGTCCGGATGAACACCCCAAATCTGCAATACGTAATGTCTGGGCAGTTAAATGTGTTTTTCCAGGACCGAATGCTTTCTTCCAACAGAGGTTTCGCACTTAACAATGCCTTCTTCTGCATAGAAACATCAAATCAAATCGTGGCAGATAATATTATGAAAAATTACAAGGTAGGGAGAAATAACGATATTGAAACCTGAATAAGATTGGAATTTTGAGCATAGCTGTACTCTCCTTGGCCACCATTCATAGAAAGCACTTTCTCCATCTCCATCTCTGATGTGTCTTCTATACCAAAACCAGGGGAAGCTTAATGTGGTGAGTATTCACTAAGCGCTGGAACAAAAGTAAGATGGTGAGTCAATAATTGCTCTACATAATTATTTGTACTTGAAGCATCGCTCTCATAAGCGCTGGAACAAAAGTAAGATGGTGAGTCAATAATTGCTCTACATAATTATTTGTACTTGAAGCATCGCTCTCATACCACACATAATGCGAGAATAATTGATACCACACATAATGCGAGAAATAATTGATACACACATTTAACAAATATCTTCGTCTGCGTTCCACTTGGGCATAAAAATATCACATCAAACTGTTCGCTGATAAGGTAGGGAGAAACAACGATGGAACCAGAAGAAGAGCAGAATTTTGAGCATACCCGTATTCTCCTTGGCCACGGTACTCTCCATCTTTGATATGTGTCTTCTATACCCAAAATCGGGAAAGCTTAAAGTGGTATTCACTTCGCGCTGGAACTAAAGTTGTGTTAGATATGTGACAAGAAAGTTAGATGTAGGATTCCTTTGAGGTGTAATTTGTAGTCCACTTTCCGAAGGGGGTGCGGAGGAGCTTGTCTCCCATCAGCGGTTAAATTTGACGGTCACCCTTACCCGTCAAGATTTTTTTGTCACAGTGTCTTAATTATTATGCAGAGAGGAATATATATATATATATATATATATATATATATATATATATATATATATATATATATATATATATATATATATATTGAGTGGAGTCTGATGTCGTGCCCGTGAAATTTGAAATTTGTGTCCGTGATATTTATAAAAATACTTTACTAATTTAATTTTAATTTGTAAAATTCGTGTGGGGAAGTTACAAAACACTTTACTAATTTAATTTGTTAAATTCTCGGGTGTGGGGAAGTAAATAATTTAATTTGTCACTATTAAAATTTATGCATGGAATTCAAATTAAAAACCAATCCCCCAACCTTTACTTAAAAAAAAATTCAATATGTATTTACAGTGTCTGCTTTATATATTTCAATTATATTTTTGGGATTATGTGATTAAATTTTTACCTTACATGACATTGCAGGAAATGGAGACATGATTAATTGCAGTTCACATAACTTCGACACACTCCAGGATTAGTCATTAATATGATATAGGTATGAAATTTATAAAAAAATTATGATTAGAAAATATATTTGGTAAAAATTTTCCTAACACATTACACAATATATTTCATGTTTAATATAGGAAAAAATACCATCTTCCCGACGTAGAAATCCAACATTTCTATGTGTACATGGAAATTATTAATTTAATAATGTTTGTATTTTTAATAACCCATATATGTAAAACTATTTATTTTTACTTTAACAATTTATTTAAATAGTTATTATTCAAAGTAATATGTAATTTATAATAGTAGTAACTTAGAGTGAAATGTGATAGTCTCTCTACAAATTTTTATTTTAAAAAGACAATCGGAAACATTACAATTAGAAATGTATTATGGTATTCAAATATAGAAAATGTATTAGCAATATCATCTAAAAATTATAGAAACTTGTAAAATATTTCAATTATTAAGATTTTTCTTTTGTTATATAGACAATTTTTAACATCTTAGTGTGCATTGTGTATTTAGAAATTGAATATTTGTACATTTATAATTTTAAGACATTGACGAATATAAACTTTCTGAAAAAAAGAATGTGATGTTTATGAGAATTTTTGTATGCGTATATATATCCTTACATTATTCTCATTGGGGAATATTTGTCTAACTCGAGAATCTATCGTTGCACGTGCCTTTTTCAATATCGAGAGCGAGGATTTGCAAATGGGATGTTTCCTGTTATGCTCTCCTAAAGACGTCCTAATTTGGATGTCATCCCTGTGTTCTTGAAAATATTTTTAAAGAAACGTAACGAGGGACCCCCGATGTATGTTGAACATATGCATCTTCTCGACAATGTGGGTTTTCTATAAGAAATGTCAAATATAAATGTTTGATATTTCTATAGAGAAACCGTGAAATCATATTTTGTGTATGCTTGGAAAAATGTTTTCATATAAATTCCCAGGAACTATGGTTCCATCATATTTTTTTCATTTTCGTGAGTGGATGAGATGTTATTTTATTGACATTTGTATGTTGTGTTTTTTCAAGCAATGATTAACGTGGATATGTGCATTTGAACATTTCTTTATAGGTGGTGTGTGTTTCTTTCATCAAAGGACATGGATATAGTTGATTATTGAATACGCAATTGAGAATTATTTGTTTTATACTTTTGTCTTTGATATTGTGTTATTTATGAGAGGAACATTGTTGAATTGTCACAACTTGCTTGTATAATAACGATTTATACAATGACGTCGATGAAGAATTGTTGTGTTAATAGAGAATTGATGTATTGTTTGTTATTTGTAAATGTGATAGTTTGTGTACAATTTGTGCACAATTTTTCACTGTGGTGACTCCTTTGGCAGGAAGAATTTTTATTATGAAAATATGTAAATATTTGATTGGGTTATTTATGTAAATGAATTTATAAATTGCATGGTGTTTTGAGTATATTTGTGAAAAAAACATTAAAAAATCAAACAAAAGGTCATAAATATGGCAACACAAACCATTTTTATAAAATCCTATTCGCTTTAGTTCATATCATATTTTGAGCGTCCTTCATAATTTTTAGATTCTCTATACTATATGATTATTTCCTATTACATGTACATGGAGTTTTAAATAATATAAATAATTAGATGATTTTTTGAAAATACTTTATAGGCATGGCTCCACCAAGATTAAATTTTGAAAATGAAGAGGAAAGAAAAGAATATCAAAGAGAATATCAAAGATAATATCGCAGAAGACAACAACAAGAAATGACATATGCGCAATGAGAGGAACAAAGGAAACGTCGAAATGATAATGATAAAAGAGCATTTGCAGAATAGATGGTTAAATTGAAAAATGAAGAAATAGATGCAGAGAGACGAAAACATGCAAATAACATGATAAAAATTCATGCACAATCGTCTCAAGATGACTCACATGTATCAAGAATAAGGATACAAGGACAGATTCGTTTAGATCGGTTTCCTGAGGAAGAAAGACGAGAATGTGAGGATTTGATTGCATTATTTATATAAATGATTTTATAAATTGCATAGTGTTTTGAGTATGTTGGTGAAAAAACTATTAAAAATCAAACAAAAGGTCATAGATATGGAAATGGAAACACTTTTTCTAATCTCCTATTCTCTTAATTTAATATCATTCTTTGACTAGCCTTGCTAATTGTTACAACTTGGATAATATATGATTGATTTCTATTACATGTATGTGGATTTTTTAGTTATATAAATAATTACAATATTTTTTGAAAATACTTTATAGGTGTGGCTCCACCACGATTAAATTTCGAAAATGAAGAAGAAAGGAGAGCATATCGAAGAGAGAATGTCAAAGACAATATCGCAGAAGGAGACAACAAGAAATGACAGATGCACAACAAGAGGAACAAAGGAAACTTTGAAATGATAATGATAGACAAAGGTTCACGAACAGATGGATGAATTAATAAATGAATAATTAGATGCGAGAAAGACGACAACATGCAAATAACATGACAACAATTCGTGAACGATCGTCCTAAGATGACTCACATGTATCAAGAGCAAGGTTACAAAAACAAATTTGTTCGGGTTAGTTGCAAGAGGAGGAAAGACTACATAGACAAGAACTTCACCGTGAAGCATCTTAGAGGAATTATCATAGAATGACTGGTAATGTTGAAGTTAATTCTAGGGGGAAATTCAACATTGATGGATCGCGTGCTCGAAACACTGAAAAACTTGGCCCAAGATATAATGAATGTAGATGTTTTAAATTATTTAGAGAATTATAGTGTGCAACAGAGACAACATTACAACCAATACGAACAACGAGAAGAAGAAGAATGCAAAATAATGATTTACAACAGGAGTCAACAATCGAACCTAGAAGAAGAAGAAAAATGCAAGATTCGCATATTGCGAGAGAACAAATGATATGTGATCCCAATGGAATTCTTGAGAGATATTTCAATATGGTCCAAATGATTTTTCGTCATGGTCTTGATAACCTTTCTTCGTTAGTCATGTGTTATATTTTTCAGAATGTTACATTAGAATAAAAGTTTCTCAAACACCGAAGGACTTGTGTGTTCTAGATGTCGACAAGAGAAAGGTCATCATCGATTTTTAGCATCAAACAATATGGATCCCAGTCACAACCGCTTTAACTTGTAAAATTAACTCAAATTGAGGAAATGTTAATAGATCATGTCAACCCAATCTGCGCAGGGACACATGCAAGGAGGTCAATATCAATATAAATGTCACACGATATTTTTCCTCAAGAAGTAAAAGAAATCACTAATCTTTTGCCCCATAGATTGAAAGATTTTTCGATGATTATTGTTCGAGAGGAGAGATCAAGCGTGGAACAAATTATGACTTTACAAATTAATAGAGAGAGAGTTTACAATGCGTTGAAATATAAATGGAACATTATAAGTTCTATTCGGATGCCCAAATCAATGAAAATGCTCGAATGAACTTCCACCTCATTCTCGCTAGAATTTGTTTGAGCAGTGAACTCAGTTCATATGGAGTTTGATTCCAACGCAAATAAAATTGTGTTTGTAGGTCCAACCATGGAGACAGATGAAGGAAATATAATTAGTCATACAACATTGATGGCGTCTAAACCACCCAATGCACCAAGGGAGATGGAATTAATCCATGCGTGGGTGAATAACCCTCATGCGGACCCTGGAGCACTCATTGATTGGTCAGGGATAGGAGCATCTCTTATCAATGAGTATGTGACATAGTAGGACTACTTGATATGGCATTCCCTACTCTGTTTCCTGATGGAAAGTGTGATTGGCTAGAAACGCGATTAAGATGAGTACATCTCCATGAATTTGAAAATTTTATATAAATATCAAAATTTATATTTATGGCATGATAGCACTATATAAAATAAATATATTGTTGACAAAAAGAAATCCTATTATCTTCTAAGCATATGTTTTAATATATCTTAAAAACACTAAATTGTCATAATATTGTAGATGCATTTATATTGAAACCCATAATCATCCAATCAGATGATTTCAATAGAATGCATAGACTAATTTAGCATTAAAAATTATGATATAAAATTTGATAGTAACAAAAAATAATAATTATAATAATATCAACAATAAGACGGTAGAATTCTAATTTAAATAAGAAATTAAAATATTTAAATAGTTTTACAAATTTGAGTAAACTAGAACATGTTGGATTCCCATTTTGTTTGTTTCAAATAACTATGATCTAATAGTATGGTCTTTGGATACTTTTTATATTTAATGGAATATATGTTAAATATCTTAAACTTAAGTTATACCAATTAGAATTATATTCTCTAATCCATACAATGTTGTAAATGTACATTTCTATTGAATCTAGTTTTACCTTGCTGCTTGCTAAAACGTTGAAAATAAACATTTATATTTAATTCATTTCTACCATTACTATATGGGCTCGAGATGGTGTTTACAATAACATGTTATTCAATTTAATTGTGAGAAACATTGCATTTAAATAAAAAAGAAAGAAAAAAGGAAACTAATGCATTAAAACTTCTTACTAGGGATTATGTTGTAGAAGAAATTGATTTTTATCCTGTCCTCCTCATTGAACTTGACCTAAGATATATGAATTCACAGTTGAATCAGTGTTGAACATGATCACTATAAGAAGAATGTCGCTTCCCCTCTCTCCATCTTTTTCTTTTGTACTTAAAAGTCTTTCTTGAAAACATTTGATTCCCAAATAAGAATTTAGCTATAGATAATAGAAGTTAATCGCAACTATAATTCTAAAAAAAAAAATTCTACTTTTAAGTTCCCATAGTTTAGAAGCTTATGGGTGTTTTGATATTCTACCATTTTTCTCATCTTCTTTATGATGGGTCTGAGTGAGGCCCTAAATGTTAACAATAGAAGTGTATCTCTTATTAGAATTTTAACTATTATGATGGGTTTTAAGTGATGCTATAATATTTTTGGATAATTTGATGATGGGTTTCAAAAGTTTTTCTGGGATTGTTGAGTAATGAGATATTGAGTTTCAATTTTTGAGTAATTCGATGATGAGTTTCAGCAGTTAAAATAAGAAAACTAATGATTTAAAACTTCTTACCAAAGATTTTGTTGTAAAAGAAATTGATATTTATCTGGTGCTCTTCACTGATCTTGCCCTGAGATCTATGAATCTCAGTTGAATCAATTAAAACTGAACCTCGGAGGTTTCCTTCAATGGCTCCACTCTTAAATTATTTATCTGTTCCAATTGGCATCGAATTTAATCCCTAAAATAAATAACATAAAAGATCCAAATGATAGTCAACGGAAGGCCAAAGTTGTGTAATATTTTTTCAAATCTTTCAAAAAAATGAATATTTAATATGATAATAGAATTCCAAATTGGGAAACATTAATATTAAATAAAAAGTGTATAAACTATGATATATGTTTCTTGCAATTTGGTAAGCGGCGAGACGATGGAAGTCATATGTTTAGAAATTTGAATTTGGAAGTTCTAACAATGATAAAATTAATGCAACCATTTCCTCTAGTGTACCATGCTCAAGTGACAATGACCATTGGCATTGACAACTTAATTTCTGAAGTAAAAGCCGGTCAGTGCCTAGTCTGCCATTCCTAATAGTCTAGCAACTGAAATCCTAATCCTATAGCCAATCTTGTACACCATGCAGTTTAGAACAATTGTATTAAGTGTACAACGATTTAATGATAAATGTTTTGTATCAAGTAAATAACAGCAAATGACTCCAAATTTTCATATTTTCATTTCCCGACGCCCATTCTCGGAGACCCATGCAATTTAGTATAATCTATTAGTAATAGTATTGATAATAAAATATATTAAAAATTTAAAAATGACTTACTTTTAAATCCAAACGTTAATATGACAAGATCCCAAAAAAACTACCCATCCTTTCCTACGTCTCAAATTAAATCATTTGTATTTTACGGTTAAAAACACAAAAAAAACATCTAAACGACCACCAAATTTAACCCTTACCTCCCATTATTGTCATAGGGGAGTCCAGAGGGGGCAAATACATGTTACAAATCCTTCCTAAGAGGTATTCACATGAAGCAAAAATTAAAGATTCAATCCCTTGTTTCTAATAAGACGAATTCAACCGAATTCTATTTTTAAGAAGGAAAATCCTAATGACATTTTCCACTCTATTTTTAGGAAGAAGAATCATAACTATACTTCGCCAATTAGGTGTATTTATCTTTGTGGAAAGCCAAAGTAGCTCATAACGAGCTCGCATGTAATGTATTCATCTTGAGTTAATAAAAACTTGATATCTTGCACTCCCTTCGATTCCACAACTACCCTCAATAATGGTTTCAACTATGACATTCCACAATGTTGTTGAGGTCTAATATTGCATAAAAATAATTACATGTAGTGGAGGTACAATAAAACATGACTTTAATTTCACCGCATATTTTACCAATTTTCTCATTCCAATGGTACTCGAAGATGGATTTTGGTTTATATATCCAAATCATAGAAAAGTAGAGACACACATACAATCCTCCCACCATTGCTTCCCTCAACCACACATCTTCACCTCTTTTTCACAAATTTGACTATCCCTTCTATTCTCCAATTTTCATTTTCAAATCATATTCCACTACTCTCAATTCCTTCCTTCCTTCCCTTATTATGTCTCCATTACACTACCTTCGTGCAATTGTCAGTTGTAGACCGTTTTTTTAATACTAAAATTGCATAATTAAAAAAATCACAAAGGTGTCCATTCCATTGCATGTTATGGCGAGTTGACCTATCGTTTTCTTCAGAGCATAGAATGAGCGAGCCCTTCGTTGCATATAGAGTAGCTGGCTCGTCTTTTTGAGTACGAGCTAAAGAAATGTTCTCATATGATAATGTATGACGCTACAAGCCTTAAAACCATTTCACAGAAAACAAATGATCCCCGCCTAAAAATAAATAACAAAAAATAGCAATTTTGAACATGGTATCGATAGGCATCATAACATAATGGAATGGGCAATTTTATTAAATTTTTCTAGATTGAATTTCTGATTAAGAAGTCGTATTATTTGTTACTTGTACAGTAAGAGAGATCGTTTACGGTTCAGAGATTAACTAGGGATTTAAAAGGGATCAGCTAGGGATTATTTAGTTTATTCTTTTTTTTTTTAAATTAATATGTGGCAAACAATAATTATAAATGGGAAATGCGAAATTATTAACTGCATTCATCAATATTCATTACATTAAGAATTAAAAGGTATTGGGCCTAAATATCTCTTAATTGCTCGAATAACTTTAAAAAGTTATTAACTACAAATAATAATGGGAAAATAAGTCATATAAAATATTCAAAAAGAAACTTCAAAAGTTCAAGGGGAAATAAGTAGAAAACTATTTTTCTGTTGAAACTGCTGAAGCAGTGACTGCAAGTGCGATCTAGGATTATAAATAATCTTAGTTCTTTGATCAGCTGTACTCAAAATTTTTTCACTATAAAATATGACTATTTTTAATAAAACTCTTAAATGGAACTCCGAAAAACTTATCCCTTTGGTAAAAATAGTTAATGTGTAGCGGTCTGAAATAGCAGTGAAAAAGGTTCACAACCAGTTGGTCACTCCATCATAATTTTACCTTACATAATAAACAAGAGATTGATTATTTTCATTTACACCGGAAGCAAAACAAAATACAGACCAAAACGATTTGTGCTGATCAGTAAACGACGAAATTAAACGCACATTAGCTTTTTGTTTCCTTCAATATCACTGTTACGAGTTTTATAGGATCAAACAAGTTCACTGCATATTGTTTTCAAATCCTTCAATTTTTCCTGATATTTGTGAGCTTCTGCATTCAAATTTCTGTCTACCCACTCGATTGCCTCGTTAACATTCGTTTCCATATCTACCATTTCCTCCATCTCCATCTCTCCCTTCCACTTCGCTATCCTAAGCCTGTCTCTCATTTTGTAGGAGTATTCTTCAAAGGCACTCCGTGCGGCAGCGTTTTTCTTCACTTGCTCATCTTCTAACTTGAATCGCTCTGCATCAACCGTCATTCTATCCATCTCCTCCTTGCTCAATTCACCTACGTCTTCACGATCTATTATGATTTCTTTTTTTTAAACCTGTTGTTTTGTGCTCGGCGGACACATTCAAAATTCCACTTCCATCTATCTCAAAACATACTTTGACTGACACCTCACGTCTGGGAGCAGCTGGAAGTCCAGATAAACTAAACTTACCAAGAATATGATTGTCAGCAATTTTAGCTCTTTCACCTTGATAGACCCTAACAGGCATGGATGTTTGATTCTCACATGTTGTGTAATAGTTCTTCTCTCGTTTGGTTGGAATGGAAGTATTTTTGGGTACTACAATGTTCATGAGACCGCCTATGACCTCCATGCCAAGGCTTAAAGGCGTCACATCTATTACGCTGAGGTCGACACGTTGGCCGGTAAGTACAGCGGCCTGCACAGCAGCACCGTAAGCTACAGCTTCATCTGGATTTATAATGTTGCACAGCTGCGCCTTTCCGCCATTAAAGAGTTCCTGAATCATCTCTCTCACCTTTGGAATACGGGTAGACCCTCCCACCAACACAATATCGTCAACCTCCTCTGCATCCACGTCTGCATCATATAAACACTTCTCTACTCCGTCTATGCACTTTTCAAACAATTCCGCGTTCAGATCTTCAAATTTTCGTCGACTTATATTCAAATGAAAGTCAATGTCCTCGTAAAGACAATCAACTTCGACCACACTCTCTGAAGTCGAAGAGAGACTTCTTTTGGCTCTTTCGCATACAGTGCGCAGCCGTCGAAGGGATCTTGCATTTTTCGTTATGTCTTTCTGGTATTTCTCTTCAAACTGTTGAGCACAATAATTCACCAAATTATTGTCAAAATCTTCACCGCCGAGATGTGTATCCCCATCAACTCCTATAACTTAGAATATACCATTCTTGACGAGGAGCAGAGAGACGTCAAAGGTGCCTCCACCCAGATCAAAAACCAATATATTTTTTCCTTTTGAAGAGGAATAAGTCTTGGTGTCCAATCCATAAGCTATGGCGGCGGCAGTAGGCTCATTGATCACCTGCATAACATTGAGACCTGCGATGGTGCCCGCATCTTTTGTCGATTTTCTCTGGCTATCATTGAAATAGGCCGGCACTGTGATCACCGCGTTTGTTATTTTGGAATTTAAATAAAATTCGGCAATTTGCTTCATTTTGAGCAATACCATAGAGCTGATATCCTCAGCTGAAAATTTCCTTCGATAGCCTTTATATTCCACTTCAACCAGAGGTTTGTTGTTTTTACCCGAAACTACCTTAAAAGGCCAGAGAGCCATATCTTTCTTCACAGTACAATCGATGTAACGTCGTCCAATGAGCCTCTTGATGTCGAATATGGTATTTTGTGGGTTGAGTAAACACTGATTCTTTGCAACGTCGCCTACCAATCTCTCCCTCCGAGTAAAAGCAACCATGGAGGGAGTAGTCCTGTTTCCTTCTTCATTTGGAATGATGTCAACTCGCTCTTGTCGGTACACAGCTACACAACTATAACAGGTTCCCAGATCGATTCCAACAGCCTGGTTTTCTTTTGCCATGTTAATCAAAATAGATATTACTCGCTGCACACCAATTAGAGGAACAAAAAGAAAAACTTTGTTGTAAACTGGCTTCTGAAAACTCGAGATCTACCTCCAAGCAGTTCTTAACTTCACTCACAAGCGAAGGTGACGTTTCTCGACTGAGAAACATTGCAGGCGCAGCCATGAGTGTTTTAAATGACTTTAAATTGTTATTAATTACTTTGATGTACACAAGTCCCAAAAATCCATACATCGTGTTACCTCTGTGATTTGATTTCTGGGATTTATTCAGACTCTTAATTATACATAGGTAAACAATCCTGCAAGTTCAAATAATCTCTATTTGTCTAATCAAACTTTATTGACTTTTTAGTTATTTATGTATATGTAAAGTCTAATTTGTATATTTTTATATATTTATAGAGTATTATTTTAAAAAATTGACGGTTTTGTACATTTTCAGTCTGTTATTCTTCAACGACTTTACAAGAAATTTTATTGATAATACACAGCTAAAATCACAAAAACGGCCTACAGCTTGTCAATTTTCAGGCGCAATAAATATCAGTAATCACAAATCACAAATGAAATTTTGCACCATAAAAACGTTCAAATGCACGGCGCGGCCTCCCAAAAATCATTTCAATTATGACAGTAAAACTTCATATAAATTTTTATTCGAAAACAATCAAATCAAACCGTCTCTAAATGCGTCGATTTTTAAACTTTATTTTTGAAGCCGTGAAATCAAATCCGCACAAATCTCTAATTAATGTATAGCCTTTACAATTGTTTATATATAATCAAGAGATTCAAGACTCTGAATAAAATCCCATACATCAAATCATAAATCCATCTTTCGTTTTGATCTAATCATCTACGCAATTAAAAATGTACTGTTCACACGATTGTGTACATTACATAGCAGTAATTAATAGCAATTTAATTTCATTTAAATACATCACCTTTATGGAAGTCCAGAAATGGTTTGACAAAGCTCTGAAGTTTTCACTAGCCAATTTATACCCAGTGCCTTAGTCGTTTAGAACATGATTATTTATTTTGGTTACAAAATTGGGGGCTCGAGCCTCGAGTATTATCTATTTTGATTAAACAAACCTCTCAATATGGAAAAAGAATAGTAGACTTTACAATCTATACTCTAGATTTAGCCACATCTTCTTTAGGTCAAGAGACTTGAGGACACCCATATAAGCGGGTCTCACACTCGCACTTAGGAAATTTGTATATGAGGGCATGCAGTATTGTAGCACTTGGATTGGTCAGTTGGATTTATTCTCGTGGTAGTTCATCCTCACCACACACATGAATTATCTTATTGGTTTTCTAATTGTTTGAAGAAGGGTATTATAGGTGTCTAGGGTTTCCACTTTGTTGCGGGTAATTTCATGACATATCGAGATTGTGTGAGTAATATCGACGTTTTGCAAATGACATTTCCAAGCAAGAGATATACACAAGAAGTTATAGATCCCAACAATCAAAGGTTCCAAAACCATACACTTCAAAGTTATATGACCATACAACTCCAAAGTGTGGACCGTACAACATGTATATGGTCCAACCCAAGCTCAATTTCCAATACCATAATTGATAACGAAGCATTTCTAATTTTTGATGTTTGTACATATGGCTTGTCTCTATTTTACTTTGTACACCTATATTTTCATCTCTTTTTATGTATTTGATCAATTGTTTATCATTTATCATTCGTTACAAGAATTAATGCATTATTTTGATTATACATGTATGGTTATGATGAATTAGTTAGGTGAGAATAGTATCCTAAAACATACTCATATGTCCTATTAATTTTTATACACATTCCATAATATAATTTCATTAGAGTGTAAACATGGACCATATTTCTTTCACTATTTGTGTGCCTTGTGTATGCTTCCACATTTTGCATACATGTCTACTAGGACACTAATAACTAAAATTTGTCATGACCACAATTTTGACACACAAATACAACAAAAAATATTGAAATAATTTTTTTGAGTTTCACATGGATACACAACACCACATGGGATTACTTAGGATAGCTCAACATCACATAGGACATTTACATAAGCATGAACCCACATATATAACATGAAAACACACAAACCACATTAAGCCACATTTTCCCCATGACAGAGTACAACACAACGATCCAACTACAATATAAGCTTACAAATAGGCACTTTCCACGACACAAGATTTTCATGATTATATATTTATTACTGTAAGGATATTACTTGTATAAATCAGAACATATACATCGAATAACATGAGAGAACACCAAAATATAGATAAATGATGACAATATGCTCATATAATAGCTTTGCCACTTCGAGGGGGTAACCTCCAAACCATACAATAACACTCCAATACTCAATATGATGATTAACTACAACCTTCTAACCCCTATATATACCATTCTAACCTATGGCCAATACTGAGGCTGACCTCCTAAGCATAATAAATCATAAATGAATGATATAATAAGATAAGGGGATGTGTGCCACATGTCGGCATCTCCATCAATACATATACATCATAACATCCTTTCCCTAGGTGCATAGCATTCCTTCCCTCCTTGACATGTTTCATCCCCGAAACATAAGAAGAAACCATGTAATGAGTGTGTTGTAAATTTTTACACACTTTGCGCCATGATCGATCATCCATCCATATGTGATCCTGGTAGATGATACATATCTGAACTAATATCCATATTTCGTTGCGCTACTTTGATTCCATTCATGACCATAGTTTATCATCCTTGGATTCCATGCATAACCAACATAAGGATTCAATGCATAACCATAATAAGGATTCCATGTATAACCATAATAAGGATTCCATGCTTCATAATTGTTGCTCCATTGATCCCCTGTATAAATAAAGTGATTATTCCTCCAATTACCTGTATATCTATATTGGTTGGAAATATGATGTGCCCTGGGATATCTCCATGATTTTTTTCTCTCATGTTGACGTGGATTTCCATATGCTACAATTGTAGTATCCTCAACCTTATCAACCTGTTTCTGAACTTTCTTTTCTTCTTCCACCTTTGCATTTGATATTTTCTTTTTCTCTTGAGTAGATGAATCATCATTTCCTTCTTTTTCTTCATGTTCCTCTTTTGAATCATCCTTATTCCCTTCTTCTCCATATTCTAAATCATCCTCATGGTCTATATTGACTTTTCTTTGATTTCCATTAAGCTTGATATCCTGTAAAGTGACCTTCTTCTTTTTGTACCAAATCTTCATAAACTTATTTTTCATATTAATATTAATTGTCCCCAATGTCTCTAACCAAGGATACCCAAGAACAATATCCAAACCATCCATATATAAGGCAAAAAAATCTGAATGTAAAGTATATTTGTCCATAGTAAGTTTTAAATCTTCAAAAACTTGAATTTTCTTACCATTCACTTGAGCTTCTTTGATATTACTTTCTTGAATATGTAGATGTTGAGCCATATCCTTGTTGATGAAGTTATACTTACTGTTAGGGTTTATGGAAACAATTATCTTATTCCTTTGAATGCATCCATGAAACTGAAATATGGTATCTTCCTTCTTGGGAGCTATAATATCTTCTTCTGCATCAATATCTTGTTTTTCTTCCTCTTCTTCATAGTCTTCTTCAACTTCTTCTGCGTTTGATTCTTCAATATATGCTGCACCATCATCTTCCCTTGAATCTTCTTCACCTTCCTCTTCATCTTCTTTCTCTCTTGATTCTTCAATATATTCTTCCCCATCATCTTCCTTTGACTCTTCTTCCTCTTTGTGGTCCCATCTATCCATAAAAAGTTGTTCCATTTCCTCCCAAGACCAATCCTTCCTATCATTTTTTAACTCAGAAAACCAAATCCATGTAGGACCACCAAGATAATGTGAAAACCTATTCCTTGTCATGAAATATGAGAAATATATATTCTTAAATTTTATCCACCATTCTTTAGCATCCATCTCACCATTTCCATAAAAATTGTTATCCCCGTGATCATGATTAGGGTTTAGGAATTTTGAAAATATTTCGGTAGATGGATAAAAACACAAAGAATAAACCCTAACTGAAATTTCAATAGCTTTCCAAAAATATAATTTTTGCTAAAAAATACCACAATTTGCTTCCTGAAAAGTGAATTTATGAAAAACCCTAAAACACCAATAACATCTGCAAAATAGATCCAATGGAGCTGAAATTTTCAGATATTCTGACTTAGAGTGTTTCCAAATTATGATACAAAAATTGGGGAAAAAATTAAATACCCTCTTCAAGATATACTCAAAACAAAAAATTAGGGTTTTTGCCCTAATTTTGGCCGAAATCACTGCTCTGATACCACTTGTAAGGATATTACTTGTATAAATCAGAACATATACAACAGAATAACATGAGAGAACACCAAAATATAGATAAATGATGACAATATGCTCATATAATAGCCTTTCCACTTCAAGGGGGCAACCTCTAATACCACTTCGAGGGGGTAACCTCCAAACCATACAATAACACTCCAATACTCAATATGATGATTAACTACAACCTTCTAACCCCTATATATACCATTCTAACCTATGGCCAATACTGAGGCCGACCTCCTAAGCATAATAAATCATAAATGAATGATATAATAAGATAAGGGGATGTGTGCCACATGTCGGCATCTCCATCAATACATATACATCATAACATCCTTTCCCTAGGTGCATAGCAATTACAGTCTTATTTTCTTTATTGGACCTTAATTATTTGAAGAACACTTAGCATGTAAACCTTCCTTCCACTTAAAACTAGGTTTCATTTTTCTTTATTTCATTTAACATTTTACCTATGATGGTTCCATTTAAAATCTAACTTTTAATAAGTACACTTAAATTTGGTTTTTTCTCCATTATAATAATTTCCATAACTCAATTGTTAGTTCTATGCATTTTAAACATGTACAAATATCCTGATGCTAGATCTTATGCCAAGGGTTGTTCCCGAAATAAGTTTACTTGAAATTTAGTTTTACCTTCATTACACAAACGAAATTGAGATGAGGTCGGGAGTAATCTTAAGATTTAAAGGAGATTAAGGTCCAATTTCCCTTTTCATATAATCTTCCATCCATTAGGGCATGTCTATTTCCTTTTTGAATTTGTTATCATTCAATGCTTGGTTTGAGTCTTTGTTAATATTTACACATCATAAGTTTTGTTTTCCATATGAATTCATGTTCTCACGAAAGTTTAATCTCACTCAAAGAAATTTATCCCCCCTTCTTTTAACAATATAAAAAAATCTAATTAAGTTATGAGGAGAAATATGAGTATCCCTTTGCCCCTAAACTAACACCTCACTTACTCTTGTTCTTATTACACTTACGTTATTACTTTGGTCTCTTGTTAGCATTCTTTTAAAACAATATCAAGTTACAAAATACTTTCTCAACATTTAGGGTCTCAAGACTCCAAGGGGAGTGATTTCACGCCAAACATTTCATTTCACTATCATTAACCACTCAAACATTAAGCACATATTACAAATGAGGACTCTAACTCACCTTACACTTCCAAAGGCCTTTTAAGACACTAAAACGACTATTGGGTAACATATTTCAAGGTTTCATTCACCGATAACCTCAAGGAGGTACTACGATTAATTAATTAATTTTCTCTCCATACTCTACACCCTACTAAAGTCACAACTAGAGTAATCGAACACCCTTATCTCCCACAATCTTTGTGCAATTTTGATACTTCTTGCCAAAATAGAACTTTTGTTTGAGAGGGGTTTGAGGGGTTCAATTCAATATTCTTATATGTAGGTAGCTTAAAACATAGGTTCCAATCATGTCATTTATATTTCTTTAATGAGATCATTTTAAAATGAAAACACCCCAATCATATTCACAAGGCTTGTTTACCCCTTATAGGGCTAAGGACAATACACACACGAAGAATAGTCTTTTTTCCATGATAAGAATAGGACTACAACATCTATGGATGACGTTCATACTCACACCAAGAATGACATGGTACACATAGTGCAACCCTTTTATCATACAAATGTACCTAAGCTATGGAAACATTTTTTTAAGGCTTGTCCCAAGTGCAAAACAATAAAACAACTAGTGAAAGGTCTAATTCTTGTATGAATAAGATATGGGTTTTGAGGACTTGCCATGACTCGACTAAGAGTTAAATGAGGATAGAGGGGTTAGATATTGGCTTGGTACACTTTTGATATTGATCATGATATCTGCTGACTATATTATGGACATTATTATAGTTTTGATTTAGTATGGTGTTAGATGTCAGATCATGGATTATTGTTGACTCGATTCATATATGATGCATGATGATTGTTAGAGACATTTTATATGGATATTGATATACTGTCTAACATGGTTACATTATAGATGTTGTTCGGACATGTGATATTTGGATATTTTGAGTAGACCTAGAAAATGAAAAAATTGAATTAAATGTGATGATCATATAGTTGTTGATGAGATTGCAAATGATATTGTTGATTGTCTGGATGTTGTTTTGATTCATATATATATATTGATGATTTCAGAATTATATATATATATATATATATTGGATGTTCTGATATGGCCACGAGGTCGAAGGAGGTATTTGTGTTTTGTAGGTTAAAATATATCACAACAAACATCGGGGATTAGAGACCAACCACATTGGAATTCTAGATGAATTCAACAAGGTCACCATGGCAACTTGTATTGTTTGTGTGTGTGTGTTTGATTGTTGTTAGGGATTCCCATGGGGGATCACCTTTAAATGTGACCAAGGGTTATGTGTATTTATTTATTTGGTTCCTTTTATTGATGTTTGTATGTGTTTATTAAGTGATGTGTTTACCTTTTCATTATTTATTAATTGTGGTAAATTAATGTGAGTAATCATGTTGTTAAAATTAATTAATCAAATTGGGACATAAGAAAGTAATTATTAGAGTTGTTGGCCTAAAATTAAAGTGTTGTAAGGAAATGTGTAAGTGATGTGTAAGAGATGTGTAAGTTGATTTTGGAGTATGAAACACTCCACCTTCTTTGAAATTCAAATTTTTCCTTGGAGGCTGATTTTGGAGGCTTTTGGGACAAGTTAAACTTGTCCCATACCTCTTAAATTTGCATGTCAACCTTACCTATGGTTGGAGGGTTTAAATTTAGACCTTCTTTATGCATTTTTGTAAGTCAAGTTGTATGTTTTAATTGCACTTTCTTACATGCTTTTAATTTTAGTCCTTTGGGGTGTGGGCTTGTTTTGGAGTGTGTAAGTAATTTGTCATATTATTCACCCACCCATTTATTATGCATTGGAGAATGAAGTTGACCTTGGGTGTTGGAGTTGAGGATGTGTGAAGTGGCATCCTACATGGATCCACCTCATCCTCTTCTCTTCCATCTTCTATATATTCGAATTCCTTGGCTTGTTTTTGGGGTTGCTTCAATTTTATCACTTCATTTTTGGTGACTTGCTTTGGGGTTTTGGAGCTCTTGCAAATTGGGAGGAAATTGGAGATTGTTGCATACTTGTTGATTGTTGATCTCTTGGATTGTTTTGCATTGGAGAGCTTGATGTTTTGAACTTGGAACAAACTCCATCATGGAGAGGTAAGAGCTTAGCTCTTGGAAATGATCTCCTTTCATTTTTATGCATATGTGAATGGTTGAATGTTTGAGTGGGTTGTTTTATTTGTTGGTTGGTTGGGTAGATGGCCTAGGAATGGTGTAGGAGAAGACTATGGGGTTTTCTTGTGGGAGGCATAAGTGTTTTGGGGAGGTATAAGTGTGGAGGGAGTTGGGATTTGGGTTCCACCTTGTAAAAATAAATAGCTTGCATTTCTTTACTCGTTATGGGGTGCCATAAGAGGTTGGGGAGGCATAAGGAAATGTGAGGAATAAGGGGTACTTGGGGGAGGCATAAGGGCATGTTAGGGATTTGAAATGATATATATTTTGGTGTTTTTTGTTCTCAGGTGGTGATACCCATTTCCCCTTTGGGAGGCATAAACAACATCCCCCATAGTTTCTTGCTCCTTTGGCTTGCATGATGAAGCCTGAGAGTGTTGTTGTTGTCTTTATTCTGTGGTTGCAAACTAACTTTGTTTTGGACTATGTTTTGAATGAGAAATATATCTTTGTGTTGTGGAAGCCTGTTGTTGCCATGTGTTGGAAAACCATCTTATTGCATTGTGGTTGGGGCTCGGGGGCCAATGAAGAAGGATGGCTTCTCCTTTCATTGGATGTCTTGGTTGGGTGGAGAGCGTTGCCTTTCCCCTGTTCTGTTGTGATCAAATTGAAATAAAGAAAATGGAGATATTCATGTTGTTGTTCTGGAGCAGAGGAGAAAGACAAGTTTGACAGTCCTTGTTGAGATTATTCTTATTGTAACCCCTTCCCACTTTGAAGTGGATGACCTTGTACATTATTTGTGATGGAAAGATGTGTTGTATTGGCTATGAAAGTTGTAAATTGAATTGTGAAAGAGATATACTTTTCTCTATTTTTGAATAAATGTGGAAGAAATTGTATTCTGTATATTGTAATTGAGGAAGAAGACAAAGTTCTGACAGTCCCTTGCGAAACTACTTTTGTAAACCATTTCCCCACTTGATGTGGATGACAATTTAATATACATTTTGTGCTGAAGAGTTACTATGTTTTGGAAATGAAATCCCCTTTGAATGTGAAAGAAATATACTTGGTATTCTGTTTGTAAAAAGGAATGTAATGAGGAGTTGTGATTGTAAAGTTGTATTTGATCAAAAAAAAAAGTAAAAGAAATCTTTTCAATTGAATAGATGTTGTTTTACCTTATACAATGAAGTTATTATTGTTTGAAATATTCTTTGAAAATGTTGTACAACTCTTTGTTCGAATGTGGAAAATGTATTCAGAATTATTGCATCCTCTGTGTTTGAAAAGCATGTTTTTTTGGAAAGGAAATAGAAATTGCTTTCTTGTTTCTACATTTTGATTGAAGGAAATAGAACATTGTAATATTGGATTAGAATGAAATCATATTTTAAAGTTTGGTAAATGTAATGGATCAATTCGAGTTGGAAGTTGTAGAGCTCTGTTAGATGATTTTCAAACTGGCAAATAATTATCGAAAAAAACGGAATGACCCTATAGACTAGGAAAGATATTTGAAACATTAATACAAGCTAAGAAAGATCAAAATGATCCCAAACAAACTATAATACTTAAGAAATTTTCATAGAAACCTTTCAAAATTGAGCTCAAACAATTTCTTAGTCGTTTTGCTGTTAAATTGGGGAAATTCTAATTGATCTTCAATCAAACAATTTAATCCTTGAAATCTATCCTAAATTATTCCAAGTGAAATCCTCCATGTCTGTTTGGCATGTTGAGAAAGAATTAATGGCGGATTTGAACAAATAATTGATAAGTTAAAAATACCAGTTCACTTTCTAAGTGACGAAATAATGTTTTCTCAAAATTGACCCTTTAAAATTTATCAAAATTAAATTATTAAGATCTTTGTGCAAAGAGGATGTCGAGAGCTTTCTAGAAAGTCCTCGTTTGCCAAAAACCGAGTTCCCAATCAAAAGTTATGGCCTTCTGAAGTTTTTATTTCATTTGGCTTCAAAAATATTATAACTGTCAAATTTAATTATTAAAATATTCTTGGGCGGACCCGCGGGCTAAAATTTTTTTTTTGCTTTTTGTCCAAAAGGCACAAAGTCATGAAGTTTCCGCCGCTCCGCTAATCCGCAAGCCTTCATTTTGTCAAAAATGATCTAAGTCCAAAAAGTTAATTTGAAATTTTTTTTCCTTGGCGGCCCCCCACCTCCCCACAAAGCCAATCATTGATCGACACGTGGCTTCATTGGGCATCGGCGGAGGCTTAGATAGATTTTAACCTTAAGCGCTTTCAAAAATAAATTTGGAAAAATTTGTAAGTTTTCCCCGCAGCCCCGCCAGCCTGCAGCTAATCAGGTCTTTGCCACGTGGCTTCACGAGGCATCGGTGGAGGAGCGGATCCTTTCAAGCCTTAATGCTTCAAAAAACTTTTGGACATAATTTATAAATTAACCCCAATGCTCACAACCCGCCAACCCGCAGCCAATGGTTGGCTGACACGTGACATCTTCTCACGTCGGCGGAGGCACGGGTTCCTTTCGACCTTTTGCCTTCCTTTTGAAAAGTCAAATTTTCCAAATGTTCCCCACCGACCCGCTGACCCACAACCAATAAGGAGCTACCACGTGGCCTCCCTGGGCATCGGCGGAGGTGCGGGTGTAAAATTTGCTTTGTCCCAAAAGGGCAAAAAGCGCTAAATGTCTTCCCCGCTCCGCCGGCCTACGTCTGGGAAAGTTTTCTTCCCCGCTCTGCGGTCCGCTTTTCTCCTCCGGGTAAATTTTCTCTCCAAAGTCCACAAGCCCGAGTTAGGGAAAATTTTCCTCCCTAGGCCCGCAGCCGCTCTTGGGAAAATTTTCACCCCAAGTTTCATCGGCCCATAACTTGAGAAATATGAAGAGTTAGAAGGACTTCTTTATATCACCAAAAAGGTGAGGAAATTTCCTATCTAATGGGAATGTTTTCAAGAAGTTTTAAGTGCGTTAATCATGGAAAAAATCAGGTTGAATCTTTTAAGAGAGTTTTGGGAGTGGGTAAGTAAGAATTTACTTTGATGATTTTAAATGTGTATTCTTTTCCCCCACTATAATTAAACCTTGCTCTTGTCTTAGATCTTATGGAATTAAATACCTTGGGTATTTAATTGTTTTGGTCCCTTAACCCTAAATTTTAATTGGGGATTATTTAGCTAAAATGTCAATATAATCAGTGATTAAATTAATCCCTAAGGAGATTTGAGCTAGGTGTGGACTTATTACACTTGTTTCTTTTTAATGTGGAATTAGTAATTGTTATAATGGGAAAAGTTATCAGTTGAATTTAATTGTCCTTGAGACTTTGGTTGTTAACACTTTAAAAAAAAAAATTATTCCATTTTTTCTAACTAAACCTAGGTTGTTCATGGGTCTCAAGTGGGAGATTTTAGCGGTGTTACACTTGGTATCAGAGTCGTGGGTTCAAATCATGGACCCTTGGGCACACTAAAAAAAATAAAAATAAAAAAAAAGAACTTGAGACATGAACTATAAACCTAGCACACTTTTGAATCTAGAAAACAAACTTGTTTGAAAATTGAAAAGAAATGTGTATGAAGAAATATTACATTACTCTGTTCATTGAACTACTAGAATTAAAATAATAATTTGTTTGAATTGTTGTACTCGCTTAGTGGCATTTTGTTAAAACCCAGGTAACTAAGAATGTCAAATTAAATTGATTTTTGTGAACTTCTAGCGTAGTGGAAACTTGGTTCTCCTTTGAAAATGTGTTGTTTTACAAGTCCTAAATATTGATTTAATCATATGATGCGTTAAGCCCTTTTGAGACCCTTCCGATTAGAGTTGTTGGAATGATAAATTGTATGGTGTGATTCTTGTGGTTGGACAATAGTGGTTGTGATCTGGGGTCGGGAAGAGTTAATTATAAGTTGTTTAGAGCTTCCTTCCTTTAGTGGTTAGGAAAGATGGTCTGGTTGTTATTTTTTTTTTTTTTTTACCCGTATGGGAGAGTGGACATTAAGTCTGGGTGTCGTTTATGACCCAATCCTGTGTATGTGCCCTTGGAATTGACCTCGAGGTAGAGTACCCCTATTGGCAGCCATGAAGGGTTGCAGAGTGAATGTGGTGTTAACTTTTGTGTTTTACATTCGTAATCTTGTGTTATTTTATCAAGGACCAACATATTATTTTATGATTGGATTGAGAAGATTTGAGGCTCTTTTAGTTATTTATATTTTTGTGAGAATTTTCAGACTTTGCAATGCGGCTACTTAGCCACTTTTCTTGATTGTCGACATTTCTTAGATTTTATTTTGATTGGTGACTCGGAGCTCATTGTGTTGTTGGCTACTTAGCCAAGCATTACGTGGTTCCTTCTTGCATGATGATGAATTGGTTCTATGATTTTTGCATTGTGATATTTTGTCATATGGGGGTACACCTGGGTGTCTTGAATGTCTTCTTAGGTGCTTAAAGTTATGCCTTGGTTTTAGATGCACAAAACCTTGAGTGTGTCTAGGATCTTAGAGTGAATTTTTGTTGCTTGACCTTGCTAGTTAGAGAGTTTGTTGTGTTGTGTGTTCTAGTTGGTAGTCTGTTAGCGGTGGTGGTGAATTCTCTTACAATCCAGTAAGAGCTTGAACCTCGTTGGAGTAGAGGTGTTTAATTGTGGGTTGATGAATTATGTTAGGATCGGATTGATTTTGGATGGCCATGTGGATGTGAGTGTAATTAGACCTTGATAATTTAATCTGGTGGTATTTTATAATGTGAATCTTCTTGTGAAATTGTAACTCTTGGTTGTAAAGCCATGTTGAATAGATAGTTGATTGTCTTCTTACATTTGATGCTTTCTAGTGAGTATGTAGTGTTTTTATAGTTAAAATATTTCCTTGTCATTTCAATTTCTTGGTTGGTGGTATTCTGTAGTAATATGGGTGTAGATTTGAAAACTTTCCTTGTCTTATCATGTGGGTAAAATGTTTTCGCCAAAACAACAAACATTGTTAAACCCTAGTAGATAAGTAAAAGTAATTATGCTTCCTTAGTGGGCCTTCCTTGTAACTTATTTTGAGAACTTGTAGAACCCACTAGGAACACTTTATGATACTTATAATTAGTGGAAAAATCCCAAAATATTGTTGTGATCCATGTTGGTTGATTGTTTCCTAGTTCTTACAAAATTAATAATGTGTTTTCTATGTTGAATGTCCCTTGTTTCCTTAGAATTAAAAATGTGATGTGTTGATTTACCTCTCTCTCCCATAAAAGTAATAGTGTGATATGTTTACCCTTCCTTCTCATTAAATTTTTAATTTGACAAGTTGACTCACCCAAACATCATAAAACTATAATTGAGGAGATTTGGCCTTGAAGCTTAACAAATAAACTGGAACATAGAAAAAGGGTAATGGTCCTTGCTATAACTTGAGTAAATTAATGGAAGAAATAAAAACCATGTAGAGGAATAGAAAGGAAACGTTGTCCATCTACCTTCCCTAGGTGTAAAATAAATACTTTTTCTCTTTTCCACCTTTACAGAATGGCGAGATATCATACCCCCTTAGTGGTCCTTATAACAAAAACATGTGATATCATAATAAAAGAAAGATTTTAATCAAATAAAAGTTTTTAAGGAATGTGATTAGAAGCAAAAATAAATATATATATATATATTGATATTAATTAATAAGTTTATTTATTTAAAGTGAGTAAGATTTATGTGTATTGAGTACAATTTATAGTTGAACCTATAGTTTTTTGCCTACCCGGAATTGTGAAACACCTGGTGGTTAGTAATGTGTTCTAGTTGCTTAGTACTTTCTTGTTCATAGATGTATGTGCCTTTCTTGTGGGAAATTTGGGTCATCATACCCTTATCATCCCGTAGGCTCGATGAGTGTGAGTTGTGGCCCTTTTGGATTGAGACTTATCTCTTGTTTAAGAAGCAACCTCCTTGTGTGGTCTTGTCCTTGGAGACCTAAGTTATTGTAAATTTAAGGAAACATATGTTAAGGATATAAAATAACTTTGGGAAGTCTTTTGTTCTTCATATTTTCTTGTGTCACCATGTTATTGTTGCCCCTTTTCCGTTAGGATGGAAAGTGCAAGATGATGTTATTCACTTTTGTCACGATGCACCTTGGATTGTAGTTAGACCCCCTTGTTACTTATTTTATCCCTAGCTATCTTGAGTGCTCTGGTGATTTTCTTGTGCTCTCTTATGGTTATTCAAGATTGAGTAGGAAATAAGATAAATAAATCCCATTGTGTTATAATGTATGGTGATTCTTGCATATGTTATGTTAGTTGAGTTATTGGTGGAGGTAGTTTTGCTAAATGGTTGTCGTATCTTTATTTGGCTGGTGTGTTCAATTCTATAGGAAACCTTGTGGTCTTGAATTTTGCTTAGTATCACCATGAAAATATGATTGTACCCTCTCAAGTTATTTAATTACTTCCCATAAATAGTTCCCTCAATTGTAAATGTTTTGCTGAGTTTAGGTGCCCTTCCTTGTTGATTAACCTCATCTTGTGTGATCTCAAATTGTGGGACCTTGAGTAGACATGTTTCTCATACAAAATTTTGGCCATGGTTGATTTTGCTAGCCTTGTCTAAACAATGAACTATGAAAGCATAATTTAACCTTAGTGGAAACCTAAAATTTTGTTATTGTAGTATGTTGTATTCCTTGGGAAACTATGTGGTCTTTCTCAAACTCATGGAATTCTCCTTATTATTCCTCTACTTGGTGGTTACTCTTAAGACTCTTTTGAACTCTTCATGTTATATTGTTATGTGTTGTATCTTGTTTATTAGCGTAAAGTTACTCTCTAGATTTGAATGTTCGTAGCCTTGCATGCAGAAATTTTAGAACTCATCCCTTACAATCTCCCTTCTTCTTATGAATTACATTGGACCAAACTTAGGTTTTGTAGACCCACATTTGTTTGAAGCAAGCAATCCCATGTGTGGAGTGATCTTTTTTTCTATTGCATTTTTCCTATCTCTCTTTCTAGTGACTTCCAGGAGGAAGTCAAGTTTAAGGGGAGGGGATGTAGTGCCCACTTCCCTTCGACACTTTTGATATTGATCATGATACTTTGACTATATTATGGACATTATTATAGTTTTGATTTAGTATGGTGTTAGATGTCAGATCATGGATTATTGTTGACTTTGATTCATATATGATGCATGATGATTGTTAGAGACATTTTATATGGATATTGATATATTGTCTGACATGGTTACATTATAGATGTTGTTCGGACATGTGATATTTAGATATTTTGAGTAGACATAGAAAATGAAAAAATTGAATTAAATGTGATGATCATATAGTTTTGATGAGATTGCAAATGATATTGTTGATTGTCTGGATGTTGTTGTGATTCATATATATATTGATGATTTCGGAATTATAATTATATATATATTGGATGTTCTGATATGGCCACGAGGCTGAAGGAGGTATTTTGTTTTATAGGTTAAAATATATCACAACAAACATCGGGGGATTAGAGACCAACCACATTGGAATTCTAGATGAATTCAACAAGGTCACCATGGCAACTTGTATTGTTGTGTGTGTGTGTGTTTGATTGTTGTTAGGATTCCCATGGGGGATCACCTTTAAATGTGACCAAGGGTTATGTGTATTTATTTACTTGGTTCCCTTTTATTGATGTTTGTATGTGTTTATTAAGTGATGTGTTTACCTTTTCATTATTTACTAATTGTGGTAAATTAATGTGAGTAATCTTGTTGTTAAAATTAATTAATCAAATTGGGACATAAGAAAGTAATTATTAGAGTTGTTGGCCTAAAATTAAAGTTTTAAGGAAATGTGTAAGTTGATTTTGGAGTATGAAACACTCCACCTTCTTTGAAATTCAAATTTGTCCTTGGAGGCTGATTTTGGAGGCTTGTGGGACAAGTTAAACTTGTCCCATACCTCTTAAATTTGCATGCCAACCTTACCTATGGTTGGAGGGTTTAAATTTAGACCTTATTTATGCATTTTTGTAAGTCAAGTTGTATGTTTTAATTGCACTTTCTTACATGCTTTTAATTTCAGTCCTTTGGGGTGTGGGCTTGTTTTGGAGTGTGTAAGTAATCTGTCATATTATTCACCCACCCATTTATTATGCATTGGAGAATGAAGTTGACCTTGGGTGTTGGAGTTGAGGATGTGTGAAGTGGCATCCTACATGGATCCACCTCATCCTCTTCTCTTCCATCTTCTATATATTCAAATTCCTTGGCTTTTTTGGGGTTGCTTCAATTTTATCACTTCATTTTTGTGACTTGATTTGGGGTTTTGGAGCTCTTGCAAATTGGGAGGAAATTGGAGATTGTTGCATACTTGTTGATTGTTGATCTCTTGGATTGTTTTGCATTAGAGAGCTTGATGTTTTGAACTTGGAACAAACTCCATCATGGAGAGGTAAGAGTTTAGCTCTTGGAAATGATCTCCTTTCATTTTTATGCATATGTGAATGGTTGAATGTTTGAGTGGGTTGTTTTATTTGTTGGCTGGTTGGGTATATGGCCTAGGAATGGTGTAGGAGAAGACTATGGGATTTTCTTATGGGAGGCATAAGTTTTTGAGGAGGTATAAGTGTGGAGGGAGTTGGGAATTGGGTTCCACCTTGTAAAAAGAAATAGCTTGCATTTCTTTACTTGTTATGGGGTGCCATAAGAGGTTGGGAGGCATAAGGAAATGTGAGGAATAAGGGGTACTTGGGGGAGGCATAAGGGCATGTCAGGGATTTGAAATGATATATATTTTGGTGGTTTGTTCTCGAGGTGGTGATACCCATTTCCCCTTTGGGAGGCATAAGCAACATCCCCCATAGTTTCTTGCTCCTTTGGCTTGCATGATGAAGCTGAGTGTTGTTTGTTGTCTTTATTATATGGTTGTAAACTGCAACTTTTTTTGGATTGTTTTTGAATGAGAAATATATCTTTGTGTTGTGGAAGCTTGTTGTTGCCATGTGTTGGAAAAAATCTTTTATTGCATTGTGGTTGGGGCTCGGGGACTAATGAAGAAGGATGGATTCTCCTTTCATTAGATGTCTTGGTTGGGTGGAGAGCGTTGCCTTTCCCCCTATTCTGTTATGGTCAAATTGAAATAAAGAAAATGGAGGATATTCATGTTGTTGTTCTTGAGCAGAGGAGAAAGACAAGTTTGATAGTCCTTGTTGAGATTATTCTTATTGTAACCCCTTCCCACTTTGAAGTGGATGACCTTGTACATTATTTGTGATGGAAAGATGTGTTGTATTGGCTATGAAAGTTGTAAATTGAATTGTGAAAGAGATATACTTTGTTCTCTATTTTTGAATAAATGTGGAAGAAATTGTATTATGTATATTGTAATTGAGGAAGAAGAAAAAGTTTTGATAGTCCCTTGTGAAACTACTTTTGTAAACCATTTCCCCACTTGATGTGGATGACAATTTAATATACATTTTGTGCTGAAGAGTTACTATGTTTTGGAAATGAAATCCCCTTTGAATGTGAAAGAAATATACTCAGTATTCTATTTGTAAAAAGGAATGTAATGAGGGGTTGTGATTTTAAATTTGTATTTGATAAAAAAAAGAAGCTGTAAAAGAAATATTTTCAATCGAATAGATGTTGTTTTACCTTATACAATGAAGTTATTATTGTTTGAAATCTTCTTTGAAAATGTTGTACAACTCTCTATTCGAATGTGGAAAATGTATTCAAAATTATTGCATCCTCTATGTTTGAAAAGCATGTTTTTTTTGGGAAAGGAAATAGAAATTGCTTTCTTGTTTCTACATCTTGATTGAAGGAAATAGATCATTGTAATATTGGATTAGAATAAAATCATATTTTAAAGTTTGGTAAATGTAATGGATCAATTCGAGTTGGAAGTTGTAGATCTCTGTTAGATGATTTTCAAACTGGGAAATGATTATCAAAAAAGTACTAACGACCTTGTAGACTAGGAAAGACATTTGAAACATTAATACAAGCTAAGAAAGATCAAAATGATCCCAAAAAACCTATAATACTTAAGAAATTTTCATAGAAACTTTCAAAATCGAGCTCAAACAATTTCTCTCGTTTTTTTCATTAAATTGGGGAAATTAGAATTGATATTCAATCAAACAATTTAATCCTTGAAATCTATCCTAAATTCATCTAAGTGAAATCCTCCATGTCCATGTTTGGCATGTTGAGAAAGAATCAATGGCGGATTTGAACAAATAATTGATAAGTTAAAATACCAGTTCACTTTCTAAGTGATAGAAATATGTTTTCTCAAAATTAACCCTTTAAAATTTATCAAAATTAAAATCTTAAGATCTTTGTGCAAAGAGTACGCCGAAAGATTTCCAGAAAGTCCTCGTTTGCCAAAAACTGAGTTCCCAATCAAAAGTTATGGCCTTATGAAATTTTTTTATTTCATTTGGCTTCAAAAATATTATAACTGTCAAATTTAATTATTAAAATATTCTTGGGCGGACCCATGGGCTAAAAATTTCTTTTTTTGCTTTTTTTCCAAAAGGCACAAATTCATGAATTTTCCCGCCGCTCCGCTAATCCGCAAGCCTTCATTTTATCAAAAATGATCTAAGTCCAAAAAGTTAATTTGACAATTTTTCCTGGCCCCCATCTCCCCACATCCTATCATTGATCGACACGTGGCTTTGTTGGGCGTCGGCGAGAGGCTCGGATCGATTTTAACCTTAAGCACTTTCAAAAATAAATTTGGAAAAATTTGTAAGTTTTCTCCGCAGCCTAATTAGGTGCTACCACCTAGCTTCACGAGGCGTCGGCGGAGGAGTGGTTCCTTTCAAGATTTAACACTTTGAGAAAACTTTTGGGCAGAATTTCTAAATTATCCCCACCGGCCCGCCAACCCACAGCCAACGGTTGGCTGACACATGACATCTTCTCGTGTCACGAGGCGCAGTTCCTTTCGACCTTTTTCCTTTCCTTTTGAAAATTCAAATTTTCCAAATGTTTCCTGCCAACCCGATGACCCATAGCCAATAAGGAGCTGCCACGTGGCCTCCTTGGGTGTCGGTTGAGTTGCGGGTGTAAAATTCACTTTGTCCCAAAAGGGCAAAAATGCTAAATGCCTTCCCTGCTCCGTTGGCTCGCGCGTCGGGAAGAGTTTTATTTCCCACTCTGCCGATCCAATTTTCTCCTCTGGGAAAATTTTCTCTCCGAAGTTTGTAGGCTGAGTTGGGGAGAATTTTCCTCCCAGAGCCTTGCGAAGCTTGTTCTTGGGAAAATTTTCATCCCAAGTTCCACTGGTCCATAACTCGAGAAATATGAAGAGTTAGAAGGACTTCTTTATATCACTAGAAAGGTGAGGAAATTTCCTATCTAATGGGAATGGTTTCAAGAAGTTTTGAGTGCATTAAATATAATAAAAATCAGGTTGAATCTTTTAAGAGAGTTCTGGGAGTGGGTAAGTAAGAATTTACTCTGATGATTTTAAATATGTATTCTTTTCCCCACTATAATTAAACCTTTCTCTTGTCTTAGATCTTATGGAATTAAATACCTTGGGTATTTAATTGTTTTGGTCCCTTAACCCTAAAATTTTAATCAGGGAGTATTTAGCTAAAATGTCAATATAATCAGTGATTAAATTAATCCCTAAGGAGATTTGAGCTAGGTGTGGACTTATTACACTTGTTGCTTTTTAATGTGGAATTAGTAATTGTTATAATGAGAAAATTTATAGTTGAATTTAATTGTCCTTGAGACTTTGGTTGTTAACACTTTAAAAAAATTATTCCATAATTTTCTAACTAAACCTAGGTTGTTCATGGGTCTCAAGTGGGAGATTTTAGCGGGTGTTACAGTAGCCATTTTGATGCATGTGTGGTATATCAAAATTTTATTCTATTTTTATGCTATAAGATGATTGAAGATTTCCGCTCAAATGAAACACACAACTACAAGTTGTTATTCTTCCTAGGAGACTTAGTGAGTTCCCTAGGTCAACACCTCACCTAACCATTGAATAAGTTTATCCATTCTCACTTTTTCACCATCAATTTTATTGGTACAAGGAACTTTTCAACTATGATTATTCTAATAGTTCTAAATAACAGATTTCCAAATTCATCTACCTACATTGATTGCAGATACCATCTATAAGAGTTCTTTAACTCAAGTTCAACATAATGTATCCACTTCTTGTACTCAACCAACATATAAAAGTACGACAAGTAGGGAACTATTCAAATATGTAAAAGTGCAACAAGTACAAAAATAAATCACTTTTCCCAATGGCTAAGAATTTTGTAATCATCACAGAAAACAATAATTTACATTTCCATTCATAAAACTTTCACCGATATAACATATACAAATACATTATTTCAATATTAAATGATAATATAAAAATAACATTATGCTCTACTTGTCCTTATTCTGGTACCTGCATCTACCGCATGGTTAATACAAACTGATGACATGACATCTACCTAAAATTAGCATAACTCATGTTTTCATAGTTTTCTCATTCTCATGATTATAAAACTAAGAACACAACAAGAGAGAGTTATAGGTACATTCATTTTATTTCATTTCATTTACTAACTAGAGGAGGATATAGAGAGAGTAAAAACACCATTTTCACAACAGTCAAATTTCTCAAAACAAAGCACAAAAGAGAGTTCTATATAGTCATTTATAAGTGTCTACAAGTTTTCTCACCCACTACTTGTAGTTCCCACTCCTCCTCGACACTTATTATACTTTGATTTCGATTACTATCAACTATAGGCATTGATGTTATTGTATCATTTTAGTTTAGCATGATGTTAGATGATAGAGATATTTTAATTTTGATGGATTGTGACTCATAGTACGATTGTGTGGATTCTTCGATACATAGAGAGACATGTTATATTTGATGATGATGATGTGTTGTTGATATATGTATTACTGACATTTGGAATTCTCATCGTGTTGGGTAGGATTTAACTTTTGAACTAATCTTGTAATCTTGTGGATATTGATAAAAGATAGAATTGAGATGTGGAAATTTTAGACAAATGATAACATTGTTTAGTTGAGATGATGATTTATATGTATTCGGATGTTTATTGATTGATATGCGTATATTTTATCCTTGATGTTTTGATGCGTCCATGAGGCCGAAGGAGGAATTGTGTGATTTTGTAGGTAATTAAATGACAACAATCAAAAGGGGGATATGAGACCAACCACAACAGAATACTAGATGGATACAATGAAGGTCACCTCAATTGTGACCATGGGCATGTGTGCAATTCTTCCCTTTTATTTTATTTATTGTAGAGTATGTGGTTTATTTGTGATGTAATTTATTTAATCATTGTTGATTAATGTGCTTTTATTAAGTAAATAAATCATGTTATTAAGTTATTTGGGGATGTGACAAATGAAGTCATTTATTAGAGTTGTTGGTCTTTTGGACTATGTGATTTTTGGTTGAGTGTAAGCGAATTTGAGTGTTGTACACTCTATTTAACCTCGGAATTTCAGATTTGGGCTTAAAGGCCATTTTTGGAGGCTTTTGGGACAAGCTAAGCTTGTCCCACACCTCTTAATTTCATATACCAACCCTACCTATGAATTGGGGGTCAAAAATAAACCCTATTATGTGTTTTTAAGACACAAAATGATATTTATTACACTTTTCTTACATGAGTTTTAATTTTTTCCTTAGGGGGTGTGGGTTTATATTGTGTGTGTAAGAGGCTTTCCATACCTCTCAACCACCAATTTATTATGCATTGGGGTTGAGGTTTTACTTGTGAGGTGGAGATGAAGATGACTCACCTCACCCTCCTCTCTCTTTTTTCTATATATGCAAGTTTAATTATTTGTTTGGGGGTTACTTCATTTCATTTTGTGCTCTTGTATTTTTGAGTTTGAGTATTTTTGAGTGCTTGTTGAATTTTTGGAGCTTGTTGGAGTTCAATTGGGCTTGAAGGAGCTTGGTGTGTGACTCTTTGATCAAGCTCTACCATGGAAAGGTAGGAGCTACACCCTTGTTTTAATTGTTTTCTCTTATATGTGTATATTTGTATGTTATTGAATGTTTTGGTATGTTTGTTAGGTTCTTGGGTAGATTTCCTAAGTATGGTGTATGAGAAGGCTATGGGATATTATATGTAGGGAGGAATAAGAGTTTATTTCATGTTTTTGAGGGAGTTGGGTTGGGTGCCCCACCTTGGATAAGAAAATACTTGCATTTCTTACTTGGTTTTTTTAGGGAGACATAAGAGATTGTAAGGAGGCATAAGAGTTGTGTAGGGGTTTTGAGATGTATATTTGAGGGTTTTAAGGTGGGCACCTAATTCCCATTGGGAGGCATAAGTGATCTCCCCATAGATCCTTGCTCCATTGGCTTTGCATTTTCAAGCCTTGTATATTTTGTTAGTTTCCTTCTTGTGATTGTATTTTGTGTTGATTGTGTTTTGAAATGGTTGTGAAATATTTTTATTTTGATGTGGAAGCTTTGTAATAGTTTCCATGAGTTGGATCCATATTTTATTACATTGTGGTTGGGGCTTGGGGCCAATGAGGAGGATAGCTTCTTCTCCTCATTGGATTATTAGTTGGGTGGAGAGTGTTTCCTCTCCCCATTGTTGTTGTTGTGATCAAGTGGAGACATCAAGGAGCTCTTGTTGGTGATTTGAAATTGGGATCATTTGTTGAAGTCCAAAAAGAAATCCTCCTTTGTGAGAAAATCTTGCTTGTAATTCCCACTTAGGTGGAAGACTTGTAGACTTGTATTTTTAAAATAAATGTTGCATTGTAAGTTTCATGTACCAAGTTGTATTATTATATTTGAAGGAATTTCATTAAATAATGTGTATTTTCCTTTCTCTTCAAATTTTTGTATGTAAAGGAATGGATTAGAATGGATATCATGTTTAAAAGTTTACTTGTAATGAAAAAGAAAGAGAAAGTTCATTATTCTTTGTGGAAGTTGCATTTTTGTAAGAGTGAAGGAAGAACATAGAAGTGTAAAATAATAATAATGTATTTTTGTAAATCTTAAATGTATAATAGTTGTTGTGTTATCCTTGAGTAAATGGTTGTAGTAGAAATGAAAAGATGCACTAAGTATAATAAGTTTCCTTGTTGATAGATTGCATTTTGTTGTAAAAAGGGAAAACAATGATAATGAGAATTAGATTAAGTTTCATTTCTTACTTTGAGTTGAAAACAATTTTGTGGGAAAAATAATCTTATAGATGTGTTTCTTGTCACTATAGAAATAGTAAATCTTTAAATGTAGTAATTCTAAGCATGGAATGAATAAATGGAATAACCTTTCAACTAGAGACTTTAGGAATATAAATTCAAGCTAAGGATAATCTTTAAAACACTCCTAGTAAAATTTGTTTTTGGAAAAATTACAGAAATGATGGTTCTTTTTTGAAGAATGAACTACGCCTGTGCAGGCGGCGAGTCTTTGAACACTTTGCTTTCGAGTGCAAGACGAAGGTTTGTGAATCGTCACCGTGTAGGGCGGTAGTCCCAAGACCGCTGGCCTCGCTTTGGGCAGCGGTTTCATCACTGACGGTGGAAAAATACAAATCTCGCTCATGCAATTTTAAACTCGGTTTAACTAAAAATTTAAGCCTGTAAAATTAAAGAGGAAACCTCCAACAAGCAATAAAGGCATAAATTCATTGTTCTAAACTTGTAAATATTCAAATGGGTATTTAAAAAGCATTCAATCTCATGGATTAAAAATGAAGTAGGGTTTTGCCCATGTAGGAAACTAAAAATGGAATTAACTTTATAACAACTCCAGATTTGGAGTGGAAACCTCTATAATCTTCAAATGAAAGACAATACAATAATAAATCCTTAACCCAAACTAAACTAAGCTTGATTTTGTGAATTCCTCCATGGTTCTTCCTTTCTTGCTCCCATGGCTTCCATTTCTCCAACTTACAAATTAAACAAAAGAAAAGTGACCAAATGAGGAGGCTAGGGCAAAGAAAAAGGTTTAATAAAATTCCATAAGGATAGTTAGGGTTAGTATAGAACCCTAAGATCTAGTGGCCACAATTGATTTGATCCAAGGGTTGAGAATCAACCCTATAATTTTTAGGTAGGAATGAATATTATGGGTGTTTTAAATAATTTTAAAAGGTATGTGTAAATGGGTGAATGGGGCCATTTAATACCCTTGTATGTTAAGTCATTTATTTAGTTCCTAGTATGTTTAGTAATTATTTAAATGGACTTTAAGGAAAATAATTTAAGAGAACTAAGGTAACTAAGGACAAGGGTTAAATAAATATGGGTTTGAAGGTTAATCTAAGAGGGGGAAAACATTTAACCAAGTAAATTTATTTATGGCACCTTCCTAGTAGTTTGTAATTAATTTGACCTTAGAAATGAATTAAGAATATTTAATTATTTAACCTAGACCTGGTCCATCCTTTGCAGTGTAGTAAATGTTGGTAGGAATTAATTAAATGTATATTAGGGTTTGACACCCTTGTAACCTATTTAAGGCAAAAAAACGTAACTTTCCAGATAATTGTTGAAGGATTGATGTGGTTTTAGAACATCGAATTTGTGGGCGATTCTGATTACTTTACCCGAGACGACCCCCATAACATTCTTACACATTTGTCTACTAGTTTACAAAAACATCCAATTTTGCCTCGAGGGCTAAGAGACCACGTTCAAAAACTGATTAATGATGGGAGAACGCACCATAAGGCTAGTATTATACATTCTCCTATATACCAATAATTCACAGGAGTTGATGGAACTTAGAAATGGAGAACAAAGTGCAAATGATAACTACTTTTTTGAGCCACCGGTTGTAATTTTTTGGTTTGACCTAGTCAACAAGCGATCGAAGGCCCACAAAACAACCTTACAAAACTAACCAACGAGGTATTTTTATCAAAAATAAGGGTTCCAAGTGATTCTCCCATATAAGTACTAGAAGTTCACGGAGGTCCATAGCCATTTCTTCACCTAGGGCTAAAATGACAAGCCAAAACCAAACCCAACTTTTAACCTTATGCTGCTACCCAATGTTGTAAACAGGGTCAACATTGCTCTTAACACACTAGGATAAACGATCAAATGATAAAATAGGGGAGTTATAAAAAAATTTGGTACCTCATGATAACATGGAACAAGGTCAAATATCTACCTTTTGGATCGGGGTTTCAGAGAGGTTTTTCATGCATTGATGAAAATCATGAATTATTAACTTTTACAATGCAACGATTGATAGGTTTAAAAGATAACTCAAACTCAACTCGTCAATTTAAGGGGTTATGACTATCTAGTCTAGTTACTTAAGTTGTCAGAACATCTCATAAATGGCTTTACGCGTATGGTTGACAAACCAAAAGAAATATGGGTTACGTAAAAAATGAGGTAGATTTCATTGTTTGTACTACAAATTAATTTTTTTACTATTGGTAAATGGTTTTTTGATGGGGACCATACCCCAGAACAACAACAAGGTCAAAGCCCAAATAAAACCATAGAGCACGAAGGAAAAATTCTTACGAGACAAGATATTCAATGAGGCACTAAGAAAAGGAGCAACCAAGTTCCAAACCAAAAAAACACAATGGCCCATAACCGGTGACCTACATGCAGTAGAAAAACAACCGAGAAACAATAAGCCTCCAGCCCAAATACAACAATAAGAACAAAAAATAGGGAAATACTCATTCCTTGTCTAAAACGATGGTGGGTTTTAGTTTGCTATGACCATTTTTCCTCCTTTCCACCACCGTCCAATCATCATTACCTTCTTCCACAGAGATCGGTAGGACACTTTCAAGATTCTTTATAGGAGTGCAACCCTTAAAGCACATGCCCCTAACCAATGAAGCTTCAATAAATAATTCTTGGGTAGAAGGATCCTGATCTATCCCAACAAAGGTGAGATTATTCTTTGGAATAAAGGGAGCATCTTCCCTTAAGGTATTAGATTAGTCCTCAATTGAGTCTAAATGGGAGCTAACCATAAGATGTTTTGGTAGAGATTCATTCCACCACACAAGTTTTTCCTTATTCTTGGAGTGATCACAGTCATCCGAGAGATTTCCTATTTGAAAGCAACACCGGAATTTGAAGGCTAAACCCTTGGAGTCAATCCTCTGTATTCAATTCCTCTCACCTATTTACAAATTTATTTTTGCTGGTATGGCTTGAGAGGTGTCAAGATCCACCAATATTTTAGCATAATTTGTATGAGTGTGTCCATAAGTTTTATCATCAACTTTCACAAAAGATCCTATAGTATCACCTATAACAATAAGGCAAGATTTGTTCTAGAGCAAGTAATGGGAGCCTTGGCAAGTGGATCCAAACAAGGTAGGTATCAAAGGAGTATTTTAGGGGATCAAAAGAAAAATATCATGAATTAAACATGAGTCTCGTGTTCACCCCAAACCCAATATTGGTCAAAAATTAAATCCCTATCCTCAGGAGATTCAAAAATAGCAATAAAATAAGCTTTAGCAAAGGGGTAGAGTTCAACCTTACCCTTAATATTTTTCTCCATCTTTGAGCAATCCATTCGTGGAGCTAAGAAAGCTTAGGCTAGAACTTGTGAAATCTACATATGAGGTCAAACTAGAGAGATTATCCTCTTCCTTGAGAAACTTTTGCAGTAGATCTTCGTCAATATTCATCACTGGAGTTTTTTTGTGATGGTTTTAATGATTTATCAACATTTCTTGCACCATTATTTGGTTGGGAGACCACGACAACAAAGGATTTGGGTTCCCCGCTACCATGTTTCCCATGTCTATGGTTTCCTCCCTACCGGTGGTCCTCTACAGATCCGTCCCCGCAATGTTAATATGCAAGTCTCCAACCCCTAAAGCACCGCATCCAGATCTTTGGGCGTGAGGAATTTTTTCTTTCCGGTGCTCGGAGGGAGAGGTGACTACATTTTTCTTTTTGTAAGAGTGGATTAAACGATTGCACCCAAGAGGTGTAATTGAGATGCCAATATAAGAAGATAAAGTTGAAGGAGTGAAGGTGAAAAATTGTAGGAGGAAATAGGGTATAGAATGTAAAATAAAAGACATAATACAATGTTCTTCAAATATGGAGAAGAGACTCAAGATGGAAAATGTGATAGTAAACTAAGGGGAGTAGATTAAGAGAAACAAGGTTTATTCCACTATATATAGACCCATTTTGACTAATAGACTCAAAGTGAAAGATGGAAAGATTAAACAAAGCCCAAACTATTCTTAGTACTATGATTTTTTTTTCCTTTTGACTTTGTATTTAGCACTCCATGTTCAACATTCTATGTTCTTAATGGTAATTAAATTTTGAGGTTTGTCCGACAAACGTATTATTAATCCTATTGTTTTGAAATTTTGATTTTGTGTAGCCCTACAATATGAGAGAGAAGTTAAAGAAGGTGAGAGAGGACCAAGTGTATGTGTATCCTAATAAATTTCATTTCGAGTTTATCAAAATGTGATCAAATAAGAAGATGTAAGGACTACACATATATCAAAGGATATATGGAAATAATTGTTGACATTAAGATCAAAGGTCCATAACCTATATACCACCATTATTCCATCCAAAAATAAATGAAAAAGGATTTATTTTTATTATTTCTATTAATGATACCCATTCTTGTTAAAAATGAGAGTTGAAATCGTTTGGAGCTATTTTCTATATGGGATTCAAAATGGTATTGAGCTTCTATTCGATGTGGGACCTAAAATTATATGGAATGATTTTTCACATTAATACCATTTTCCAAGTTTAATAACATCAAAATTTTATTGGTTTCCTTGGTTAATGTAAGACACAATAGGTTGTGAGATCCATCTTTGGCTTTGCATAATTTCTCCAAATACGAGAAGAAAGAAACAACAACTTATCAATGCATAACTCAAAAGATGGCAAAAGAATACATGGAAAACTTTTTGAGGATTTACTTCTCCAATTATATTTCAAATGAGCCTCTCGCACATAGCATGAGGCAAACACAATAGTCCGATGGATTTAAAGGGGGTCCAATATGCAAAGATAAGGAGATGACCCTCCAGTTGAAACCCCTTAATATCTCAAGTATCTCTTCTCGATCTCTCATGAAGACCACATAAACACATAATCCTCAAGAGAATGCATCAACATGTAAACATATAAACAAGATTTGTGAGGATATTTAAACATATGTATACTTATCAATTAAAAACCAATCTTCAAAATATAATTTCAATTTAAAATCTTTCGAGACATTATGGGAAAATAAAATTTAAAACAATTAAAAGATGAATACACTAGAACATTAAATAAAAATATATATAATGATAAAAAATTAATGGATGTGTCAACAAACCAATAATTAAAAATCAATCAAAAAATTGGATGGGCCAAAAAATGACTTAATCATTACCATCCCCGTACTTAATCTTAATTGTTTAAAAATAAACTTATATAATTTTATTTATATAATGATTCAACTATATGCATGAGTGTTAACGATGAACAACATCTAAAAAATCCTCCGATTATATTCCTAGTGAATACTCTCAATGTGGCATGAAGTGAGCACATCATAGTTGGATTTGAAGGTGATCTAGTTGATTTAACAAAATTTGAAACTAAGATAAGGATATCGTTGATTAGATAAGTAAAATAATAAATAAGAAAGATCAAGAAAAGAAAATGCAAGTAAGAGTGATATATAGGGTTTAGAAAATGACTCAACTTATATATGCATATCAAGCGATTCTAGACTAGAGACTAATATGGAAGGGCAGGTTTTGGGTTTTTCAACCTCTATGTCTATAATTAGACTGTAAAACTATTTGGGATAAGAGCGTATGGATCGGGATAGGGCCGCACTGATTGCTAGCGTCCGATATAAGAGCTGGTGTCACGGAGTGTCTTAGAACTTAGTTCCTACTATGTCGCTCAATGTCCCTCCTTATTTGTTGTAGGTTGCATCATATTTTTTTGTGTCACACTTGTACCTACAAAAGAAACCTTAGCTACCAATACAATACTCAAGTACACATTAGATGAATAAAATATGCATATGCTTGAGTTGGACTGACCTCAGTGGTAACCCCAATGTGATTATCACCATGCGTTGCACTACATTTTAGGCTCAATGTAGTTATTATGTGTGTGTGATTGAAATAGTGTTCCTTGAGCTAGGATGACCTAGTGTTAGTCAGAAAAAGAATAATGGGCTACAACTACTTTTTCCCAATGCAAATATGTGGTATGAAATTTAAAATACACCCTCCTACGTAGTCCCAAAATGCAATCCTTGGTGTAGTAAATAGAAAATATTAGCTCTTTGTAATAGTATGTGCCTCTCGAATTTTTCCCCTTCATGAGGTTAAATATGACATGTATATATATATGATTCCTTTGCTTAAGTTTCTTCATTAACAAGTGAAAGGCCAACCAAGAGTGATAAAATAAGACAAGAAAGAAGTAACATTCAAAAGATAAAAAGAGGATAGAGGTACCCATAGGGGAATCTAGTGCCTTGGGAGCTCCTATACCTAATGAGAGGTCAAGTAAAAGATGCTAAAAAGGATAAATAGTAAAATCATAATAGAGGATGATGTCAAAGGGTATGTAAAACTATAATTTTTCAAATAGAAACAAAAAACAATAAAGATGAAAAGGATAAAATTAATGTCAAAGAATAGCAAAAGGGTGTTGATGAGTAATTATATTACTTAGGAATCATGCATACAAATGAAGTATTAGAGGCTAGATGCACATAGTAAGTGCATGATTTAGTGACTACATTCCCCCACTTTATGCTAGTGAATAAGGATTCAATAACATAAAGTAGAAAATAGAAGTGTACCTTGGAGTGTCGAATGAAGATTGTACGTAAATGTGTGTCGAGTGAGTGTTTTAGTGTGCTAAATGGATTAGTACCAGATGTGTACCATGAAATTTTAAGGAGAGGGAAGGATAAGGATCCTAGGGGTGACCTTTACATGTATGGAGTGATAATGATGTCTGTGTAGTTCTTTGGAATATCATCAAGTTATCAGAGTGTCCTTGAGATTTTCTTCATGGTTTCTTGTGTGTTTTACCTTTTTTGGATAGGATAGGACCTACAAAAGAAAATAATTGTATTTATGCTATAGGTAAATGCAATTGAACTTTAACTTGAAAAATATGTAAAATGGAAATGTGTATTTGGAAAAAGATAAACCAAGGGGTTAGAGTACACTTGGAATGTTGAAAGAGAAAGGGATGGAAATTTTTTTCTTTGTTATATACTAGATTCTTAGGAGATGGTTGGAATAACACGAAGGATTTGGGTGTCCTATCACCAAACTAGGGATTTGAGCGTCCCGGCACTAAACTTCAGATTTAGGCATCCCTGTCATCACTAAGGGAAATTGTATTGGGAGAGCGGTCTATTTTTATAGATTCCAACCATTAATGCTTCCATATGGATAAGTTCCACTACAGATGATCATAAAACCAATTGGTAACTTTCCTCGGGTGACACAAAGGATCTAGGCATATCTTTTTCCTACATATGCCCTAGGTGTCATTCCCTTTTTAGTTCTTAATTTGGTTCTGAATCAATAGTTAGTTCATGTTAGTGGCTAATTTTTGATCTATTCATGTTCTCTATGTTTCGTAACTACTTTCTATTACCTTGGGAGGGTGAAAAGGATCACTCGATGTTTTACCCCACTTGTTTGAGGTGTGCGAGATGAAAAAATGTGAATGAATCCCAAATGAGGAAGGGTGACATTGATATATGGATTCCTGTAATGGGAACAAAGATTAAACATGGTAGTTACCATGGAAAAATTAAAACAATGGGAAAATGCTAGCATACAAGTGTTAGTGGCAAACAAACAAAACACTTAAATAATAACAACTAGTAAAAGCATAAAGGAAAAAAACAAACAAGGACACATCAAGTAGATGGTTTCATACATGGGACACTACTCATAATGTCACAAGACATTAGGAGCCATCAAGGCTTGTGAAAACAAGGAAACAATTAAACATAAGGCACAACTTGAAAATAATAGTAAAGAAGATACAAGAAATATCATACAACCATGATAGGAAGGAGTCGTACAAGGAAAATTCTGCACATGAAGCACCCATTAGCATGTTAGGAAAGATAAATAGTATGCGATAATGTAATATCTGAATATAGGAAGGAAAATGTTGAAATATTGAAATGATATCAACTAATAGTTAGTGATAAAAGGTAGATTCCCTAAGAGTCTCAATGGGATTGGTAATGGATAGGTCTAAACATCATACATCATGTAACAACCTGTAAAGGACCTGCATTCATTTGAAGATACCATGCAAATGTGCATGTGTGTATGGAAAATTAAAAAGCATACTATAAACATGATGCAAAAGCATCATCAAAAGAACTCAACAAATGCAAAATTTCATTCAAACATGGTCATGAAGGTCAATCTAAACATGTCGAGTGTTTTGAGGTCATGAAAGAGAGAGAGAGAAATAGGTGGTCAATAGGTTCTAAAATTCAAATTTTCCTTTTCCCTCCAAAATGTAATTCAAATCTTAAAGGCATGTAAAAGAGATCATATGGGGTTTTAAACTGTTTAAGTGGTTTGAGGGAATGTGTATAGAGTCTAGGCATGTGAATTAGGTCCTAGGAAGAGGTTTGATTTAAAAAAGATAACTATGTTGTAAAATATTTTATTTCACTATGTATGGTCATGTGGAATTTGAAAAGTTAGTTAGGTTTGATTCATAGAAAAGTGACAAAGCTTGAAGACCTATTAGGAAATTGGGATTGTGAGTTTTGATGAACTTTTCCCAAAGTAACCCCCATTTAAAATTTGCAAAGTGAATCTAGGGCTAAATGGGTATCTTCAAATACCTTGACTTTTTTATGAAACCCTCTATAATGAAAATTATGCATAAAAAGGTCTTGAACTAGAGGCTAGTAAGAGCTAGTGAGAAAGAAATAAGGAAAGTGGATTTGTAAGAGGAGGTTTGAGATTTAGTCTATAAAATTCTACACAAACTTTATTGGCATAAAGGGTTCTTGAAAAGGTTAAGATTTGATTTTGGGTAGCTCTAAAACCTTCCAACCATGAAGCTAGCATGAACATTGGCTTAAGTACACCTAGAGGATAGTTTATAGTAAGAAGGTGATTTTTATTAATTGATTCTTTTTAAGACAATTTTATGATTTATCTAACATTTTTTGGTGAGTGAGTAACAAAGAAAGTAATTGAAAGAGGTATTTGAATGTTAAGGAGCTAATTTTGCTTAATTTGGACTTCAAACTAGTGAAGAGTGATAAATGGAAATTTGGAGGAAAAGAGTAAGTGGATTGTTTCTTTGATTAGGAGTCATTGATGGAGGTGCATTTAGCTTTAAATGAGGTGTTGAAGTAGGATATAGAGCTTGGATAAGACCTCTAAGGTGAGATTTGTTAGTTTTAATAAGATTAGGCCATTTGAGCCACTTAACGAGATTCTCATTTGTAGAGGTTTGGTGTAAGTTGATGTTTGATTTCTCCTTAACTAGTTGAAGGCATGAAATGTTATATTTATCTACATCATTTAGTATCGGAGCTTTAGACTCTTATTGAGGTTTCTTATTGATGAATATTGAATGATGTTGTTGTGGCTAACAATGAATTGTATGAATGTGTGTAGTGAATGAAGTAATGTGTAAGAGAAGAGTGAGAAGAAGTGAAGTGTGAGAGTGAAAGATAGTGTGAAAACACTAAGAGACTAGGTTAAAATCCTAGGTGAGGTGCAGAGAGATAAGCAAGAAGAAGAAGAACTTACTTGGAAAGAAGAAAGAGAGAAGATATGTATAGAGAAGAGTTGGTAAGAGAGTTGATGAACTTGTTTAGCCACAAGAAGAGACAGAGAGAGAAGAAAGAGGAAGCCAAGAAGAGAGAAGAGTAGAGAAAGAAAGAAGAATGGATGCAAAAGGAGTTGACAAAGTTGAGAAGAGATATGGAGAAGCTTGGAGAGTTGCTAAGAGGTGAGAGTGAGATGAAAGATGGGATTGAGTTTGTGATGAAGAATAAGAAGTTAAAATGGCCTATAAAGATGATTGTGAAAAGAAATCATAGAATGTAGTTAAGATAGATGATCAAACAAGAGGAAAATAAGATGAAACAAGAGGAAAAGAAAGAGAAAGAGGTTGAAAAGAAGAAGAATGAAGACAAGATCCATGTAGAGCTCTCAAAACTAGTTAAGAACCATGGTTATATAGTGCCTAAGTGGATGAAAAATATACTAGCAGAGAGGAAATAAGGCAAGCCAAAGCAAGAGATAGCAAGATCAAGTGAACAAGAACAATCTCAAGTAAGAGAAATAAGGCTTCTTAAGGACACAAGTAATACACAATGGACCAAAGATGATATGGAAAAGAAAGAGTACTATCATGGAGTAGGAAAGAGTGAATGAGATGAAGAAAAAGGATGATCAACTCATAGAAGACACGTAGGTGTCAGAAGATAAAGAAGAGATGCAAACAAAGAGTGAAAGCAATGTAAGAAAATTTGATGGTTGTTAGTTGATATTGATACTTCATTGAGTGAATTCCTTGAAAATATACAAGAATATTTTATTTGTGCATTTGATAATGATGAGCATGATTAAATGTAAGAACATGATGAATTTTTCATGGATGAGGTAGATGATCTATTTCAAATTTTGTTATATGAGATGGACGAAAAAGAGAAAAGTACAAGTATGGATGAGAGAGGGATGGATTCTTGGGAAAATATTGATCAAAATGAAAAAAAAGAAGAAGAAGAAGGTACAACCATGGAGCAACTTGGTATGTTGAAAATCATGAGTGAACAAGCAAAAAGGAAAAAACATGAAGGCTGTGGTCGGGAAAGAGATGAGAACATGATGGATGTATCCTATACATGGATGAAGAAGGTGGAAAAAGATGAAGAAGAGTATATATTTTCTATTATATTGTTTGTGTATGCAGGTACAAAGAGTGGATACTTGAATATGATGAAAGTGAAGATGGAGATCAAGAGAGAAAGATGCAATTTCAATGCAAATGGAAGGAAAAAGAGTAGGATATGGGACATAGGTGGAAATGAAGAAAACAAGGATATTAAGAGTGAAGGAACAATACTAAGGACATGTAAAGAAGATGATGAATTGGCTAAACAAGAAAAGTACATGGTAATTTTTCTCCACTTTGGGAGTATGATGTAGGAGCATCATCAAAAGAACTCAAAAATGAAAATTTTCATTCAATCATAGTCGCGGAGGTCAATCTAAAAGGTCAAAGTGTTTTGAGGTCATGATAGAGAGAAAAATAGGTCGCAAGAAGTTCTAAAATTTAAATTGTCCTTTTCCTCCAAAATGTATTTCAAATAATAAACCATATAGGGTTCAAAATAGTCTTAGTGGTTTTAGGGAATGTGTATAGAGTTTAGGAATGTGAAATAGGTCCTAGGAAGAGGTTTGATTTAAAAATGATAACTATGTTGTAAAAGATGTTATTTCACTACGTATGGGAATGTGAAATTTGAAAAATTAGTCAAGTTTTAAGGAAAGAGTGCATTAAAGGATGAAGGATTCGAAGGAATAGAATTAGTAAAGCCTCATATAGGAAAGGATGGATGAGAGAGTGGATTGCCTCGAGAGGCATATAGCTCTAATTTTTTAATACAGTCTAATATATGCATAATTAACTTTGTTTTTATAAGTTATCCTCTTTTTGATGCATGGTTATGAGTTTGAGATTCAATAATTAGGTATTATTACCTCTACTTGCATTTGAATAAGTTGTTAGGAACATTTACTAGAGGCTTATCGAAAGAATTTATTTGAAATATCTTGATTTGTGTATGAAAACTATTGTAAGAGGTTGTGTATGACAATAAGGAGTTGAACAAGGTATTTTTGGTAGTTTTGTGCATGAAAATGATTATAAATCCCTTTTCAACAGTGATTACGTGATGATAAATGATGAATTTTCTATTTCAAGGTTGAAAGTTGAATGACATGTTTTGTTTCATTTCATACATGAACCCTCATAGGTAGGGACTAAGACAAAGTTAGCAATTTTGGCAATCTTTGTTTGTGTATTTGCAAGGGAATGACAATAGGACTCCACAATAAGAGAGATTAATATTGTGATTTGAATCCCCTCCTCCTAGTTGTGAAGGTTATTAATTAAGTCCGAAATGTTGGAAAAATGTTGATATAAGGATAATTTTGAAAGAAGACACCCTACACCTACAATATGGGTAAGGAGGTTTAAGCAGTTCTCAAGGTTTTGTGCATTATTAGTCTCCAATGGTAAAAGAGATACATGATTTATGTTGAAACATACTTATAGAGACAAAATTATAGGCCTTGAATACTTTTAATTAGGAAGTTATGATATTTTAACCATTATTGGGTTATCAGTAGCACAATTAGGGTTTGATCCAAAACCCAAGTTTGAAGCTCCTAAACGTTGAATGAAATATTTAAACTTCATGGAAATTATTATAAAATGGAACATTAGGATATTTTTGAAGAATTAAAATTTTCCCTTGGGTGTATATTTAGTTTCCCTTGACGGTGAGGATTCACAAACCAGTAACAAAGCTTAGAGACCTAATAGAAACCATGATTGTGAGTTTTGATGAACTTTTCCCAAAGTAACCCCATTGAAAATTTTAAAAGTGACTATAAGGATAAATGGGTATCTTTAAATATCTTTACTTTTTTATATGAAATCCTCTATAATGAAAATTATGCATGAAAAGGTCTTGGATAGTAGGAGCTAGTGAGCAAGAAAGGAGGAAAGTGGATTTGTAAGAGGAGATTTGAGAGTTAGTCTATAAATTTTTTCACACATCTTATTGGGCATAAAGGGTTCTTGAAAAAGTTAATATTTGATTCTGGGTAGTGTTAGAACCTCCCACCCATGAATCTAGCATGAACAATGTCGGGCACCTAGAGGATAGTTTAGAGTAAGGAGGTGAAGTTTGATGAGTTGATTCCTTTTGAGACAAGTTTATGATTTATCCAAAAAAATTTGGTGAGTGAGTAATAGGGAAAGTAGTTTAAGGAGGTATTTTAATGCTAAGTCCAACCAATTTTGCTTCATTTGCATTAAAAACTAGTGAAGAGTGATATAAGGAAGTTTGGGGAAAAGAGTAAGTGGATTGTTTCTTTTATTAGGATTTATTGATGGAGGTGCATTTAGATTTGAATGAGGTGTTGAAGAAAAGTATATAGCTTGGAGAAGACCTCTAAGGTGATATTTTTAGTTTTAGCAAGATTATGCCATTTTGGTCCACTTGAGGAGATCCTCATTTGCAGAGGTTTGGTGTAAGTTGATTTTGATTCCTCCTTAACTAGTTGAATGCATGAAATTTTATATTTCTATGCATTAGAACCCTTATAACATGATAAGAAAAAGTGCAACATATAGTAGTATAAGCAAGGAAGAATGCATCCAATCAAGATCTAAGATAAAGTTTTTGGAAATCTGATTACAAATATACAAAAGAAAACCAATTAGAAGGGAGGAATAAGGATGTCCACAGTGTGTGTGTAAAGTGAGGTCCATATGAAGAAACCCTCAATAATCAAGTATGAACCAATAATAAGAGTGTGTCATTGGTTGGTGTTGAGGAATTAAGATGCCCCCAAGTGTGAATGTTACAAGGATCTATGTGAGATTATCAACGATATCATTTAAACATAAAATAAAGCCATAGAGGGTTGGTTAAGATGCATGATATGCAAATAATTTGGGTTTACCAATGAAAAAAATTGAGATACAAATATCATACATTCTTGTAACATATTCCTCATCAGTGAATGGTATACTAGGGAACTTGAGTGCATTCCATTGTGTTACATTAGGAGAATAATTAGAGAAGAGTAATAGACTTGGTAATAGACTTGTAAGAAAGCTGGAAAAGAGAAGAGTATTATATTGATTAATAGTATTGGTAATGTAACTAAGAAAATATTTCCCAATAATAACGGGAGAAGGACGAGGGTAAAGTGTTACCCAAACTTTCATGTAGAAGACATGTGGGCCAATAAATTCTGGAGGAACATATAGCCTTGATATTGACGGTGAGGTGCAAGTAATGAGATAATATCAATAGGAGTAAATCCCAATTGGGTGAGGCCTTCATATGTGTGCAAACATTTTTAGAACAAGTAGGATCAAAAGGAACATGTTGCCAATACTTGTGATCAATGTATAATGTGCAAGTAAAGTGATCAAAAATAGGAAATGATATAGGAGAAGAGGTAATATAGTAATATTGTGACCATGATTATTGGATGAGGGAGGTCTTTTTGTAGGAAGAGGAATATGTTCTAGAGCATGTATGGTATTGGAATAAGGAATCATAATAGTAGTAGTGGGTTGGGTGATGGGAGATTTAACTTGATATTCACCTGGACCAGTAGCAATATTGTGAGTATGAAATAGAGACTTATCAAAATCCATGGGAGTGAAATCTAATGAATGCAAGGTATCATCAGTGAGCTTTATATCATTAATAACATCATCATCAAAATCATCAGTCTCTACGTGGAAGTATTGTTCAGAATTTTCTAGGGGTTTTTAATACATGCAGAAATGGTATGGGAGGATATGATAGGAGGGATAAGATCAATAGTGTGAGTTTGAATGGAGGTGGTAATATAGGATTGCTATAATCCCCAATATCATATGTATCATGATGGTGTGAGGGAATAGGTCGAGCTCGCAGATTGACCATGGAGGTGACAAAGTCCATACGAGAAAAACTTGGATATTTCGGGATCATCGGTAATAGTATGATTATAGCCATCAAAGATAAACTTGACACAACGATGGAAATTAGAAGGAATATATTGCATAACATGAAGCTAAGGTCGACCAAAGAGTATATTTAATTGCAATGGGGAATCCATGATATATATTTACTTGCAACTCTAGAGTGATAGTACTAATGCATGCACGAGTAGTAGTATCATAACCACAAACAATAGTAGTATATTTTTCAATTGCACTATGAGGAATGTGGAGTTGGGAAAGTAATGATAAAGGAAAAATATTCAGTCTGAGCCATTATCGATAAGTACACACTTAATTTGGAAATCTTGAATGTGATCCATGATAAGAAGAGGAGGAGAATCAATGAAGAATCAAGAGTAATTTCCTCATCAGAAAATGTGATAGAATTGGTGATATACTTGAAAGAATCCATGAGATGTGAAAAAGCTACTAAAGGACCATCATTTTTATATGAATAGAGTGAAATGAAGCCTATAAGATGTGACAAAAATCAAGATCTTGGCGAGAATAGATCAAAGAGGGATATCTTAGTTTGAGTATTATTTAATTTCTCAATGATATCATAGGTTTTAGATGAAGTGAAAGCTTACGGAAGTGTTGCACTAATAGGAGGAGGGATAGAGGTAGTGAGTTGTAATGGTGCCTTATTTTCATAGGGTGGTGAAAAAAATTGACATAGGGGCTACATAAGAACTTCCGTAGTGATGTGGATGTTTCATAGTAACATAGATGTATTCAAATATAATGATGTCTGAGGAATAGACATGAGTAGGGATGAAGGTTGAAGAATTAGACATGATCCTAGAAGAAGAAGGAAATGGATTCAGGCATGGACATAGTTTTTGGGTTCACTAAATGATTTAACAAAATTCAAATCTAAGATAAGGAATCTTATGATAAGATACTTAAAACAGTAATTAAGAAAGATGAAGTAAATAAAATGTAATAAAGAGTGATAAATGGGTTTGGAGAATGAATTAGCTTGTATCGTAGGTTTGAACTGATTTTGCATTTGAGATTGATCTGTAAGGGTATATTTTTGCTTGTGAAATCTATGTGTCGGGGAAAAGGACTACAATAATCTTAGGGACAAGATAACCTAGATAGGGACAAGATAACCTCGGATGGGATAGGGACACACAGGCAATAGCTTCTAAATAGGCCACTAGTTTCTTTGGAGTGGCTCAGGATCGATTCATCAGGTCATACCCTGTACCTACAAAAAAAAAACCCTAGATGCCTACAAAATTCCTAAGCATGCATTAGATGAATAAAAATATGCATATTCTTGAGTCGGACTGACCTTAGCGGTCACCCCAATGTGATTTTCAATGTGCATTGCACTACATTTCAAACTCTATGTGGTTCGTGTGTGTTTGTGCGATCAAAATAGTGTATCTTAAGCTACGTTGTCCTAGTACCAATCACACAAAGCATAGCGGGATACAAATAATTTTTCTAAATACAAATGTGTGGTATGGATTAAAAATAAACCCTCTTATGCCTAAAATGCAGTTCTTGGTGTAGTAGATAGAAAATATTAGCTCTTTGTAATAGTATGTGCCTCTTGAAAGTTTTCCCCTTAATGAGGTTAAATAAGACATGTATATAAATGATTCCCATGCTTAATTTTCAACATTAACAAGTGAAAGGGTGACCAAGATTATCATAAAAGAAGACAAGAAATAAGTAACATTCAAAATATCAGAAAAAGAGACAAAGAGGACATAGGTGCCAGAGGGGGAAAGTAGAGACCTGAACCTAATGGACAGTCTTGTATAGGATGCTCAAATGGATAAATAGTGAAATCAAAGCTGAGAAGGATGTTGGATGGTATGTAAAACTGTAATTTATCAATTAGAAGTAACAAGAAATAAAGATGAAAAGGATAAAAGTAATGCCAAAGAAAAGAAGAGGGTGTTAATGAGTAATTCTCTTGCTCAGAATCATGTATATAAATGAATTATTAGAGGCTATATGTACATAGTAAGTGCGTGATTTAGTGAATACACCAATAGGTAAAGCAAAGGGAGATTTTTATCCTGGTTGAAATCCCTAAGTAGCTCAAATACTTCTTGCCCCATATCTTAAAGACCACATAAACATGTAATCCTCAAGATAATATATTAATGTGTAAATATATAAATGAGAGTTGTGAGGTTGTCTAGACATGTGTACACTTAACAATTAAAAAGTAGTCTTCAAAATATTATTTTAATTTTAAATATTTCAAACTTTATAGAAAAAATAAAAATTTTAAAAGCACAAAAGATGAAGACACAAACACATCAAATCAAAAGAGGTATATTGATAATAATTAAATTATGTGTCAAAATAATAATAATAAATGAATCACCAAGTCATAAGTTTGAAAAAAGGCATAATATGTTCCAACATTGCAATGTTATAATCATCTTATAGTAAACTAAAGTTTAAAATTTACTTTTATAATGACTCAACCATATGCATGACATATAACAATAAAAACATCCAATTTGACCGAAAATCTAACTTTTGATCTTAAATCAAACAAATATGTAATGTGGATGTAGAATGACATCATGGTAACATCGTGAGACCATAGGAAATTATTCTCTTTTTCTTTCCAAGGAAATGAATATACTTATCGTGCCCTAGAATCAACTTCAGAATAACAACAAAACTAAAACATCCCTTTACTTTAACAACACACTACAACAAAACTATAAATTTTTGCACGAGGTAGTAAAAACCCTATGGAAGATGCTCGAGAACCTTCCTATTAGATAATTTTTTTCGAGTATAAATACATAACACTCTGTAGACCAACGCCACATTCAAAATGATCAATGAATTTAAGGAGAATAAATGAAAAGCAAGTTTTGTTGAAGACTATTGTTTTGCACAATGTTATGAAAATCGGAGGACCTACACGTAAGGTGGGAAGCCTCAAGTTATTACTCCTAATGTCCACATGATCACTACCCTCAAAGATAAGGAGCCTATCTTCTAAAAATTGCTAGGGCAAATCTCAAATCTGTTTATACTATAATGGACTCTGGAAGCCTCGTTTGTTAATTTAAATTTTAACATTTCTATTATAGTCGGCCATTCTTGGCCTCATATGCAATTTAATATTTAGATCAAAATTATTTCATAACTATGCCATCTTACAAACGCATATATTAATAATTGGTATAAATGATTATCTTGTTTAATGAAATGTGTTGTTAAGTAATTAAATACGTCTTAGTAACCTCCAACCTAAAAATCCTTATTTTAATGCATTTGGAACTTTTTGAGATTACTACGATTATATTATTATACGGATTGATAACATAACATGAATTAATACATAAAAATATATTTGTTAACACAATGAAAATAGAAAATACTATAACAGAAAAAATGGTATATTATGAATAAATTTTAACACATAATTGTAAGGGTCGTAAAAATTTAAATCTTTAAATATTATTAATAAAATATACATTGGATACATTAGAGTGTAGGGAACATTAAGTTTTGACACACAAGCTGAAGTAATTTGGTTAGATTGCAAACACTAAAACACACATTAAATTCACAATGCATAAAACTTGAGATGGTCATTCAATATTTATAAAGAGAGATATGTTACATATATAGTGTAATGATATCCTATAAAATAGGAATCAACATTTTCAACTTAAGAACTCATAATAATAGCATGAGCAACTACATTCTAGGTTCTTAACATTAACATTCTAGGTTTTTAACATTAAAGGTTTGAATTTGTAGCAGAAAATGACAAAGTTACATCTGTATATTTAATGTATATTCAATAATTTTGTATATAATCATCCAATAATATAAAGTTAACCATGGATGTTCAAATATTAATTGTACAAACACCATTTTATTTCTAATAAATGAGCAAAATACATTGAGATAAAGGAATATACACTGAAAAATAGTACTTCGCATGTTTGGTTGGAAAAGAAACATGTTAGAATGAAACCCTTTACTCAATAACATCAATGTATAGTCAATAACAACACTGTATTTTGAAATTGTAAGATGCATGGGTGAAAACCCCTATTTTTGACAATCACTACACTATATTAGAAGACTTTGTGGCAAAATTAGGAGTAAAAATACACCGAAATTAATGAGTATACATTGAAAAAACCATAGTTGAACGTGCTTTGTTGTAATTTAACCAACAGATCGTAACAAAACCTAATACTCAATAACAACAATATATGGTCAACAAAAACACTATATTTAAAACTTATAAGGCACAGGGGTGAAAACCCCATTTTTGACAATCACTATGATATAGTAAAAGAGTTCATGGTGAATGAAGGAATAAACAAAATGCAATGAAATAAATGAATATACACTGAAAATCAATAGTTCAATGTGCATGGCTGAAAAAAACACAGTCGAATGAAACCCATTACTCAATAACAATTGTCTATGGTCAATAATAACCTTGTATTTTGAAACTATAAGACACATGGGTGAAAAACCCAGTTTTTTTTGAAAAGCACTATGTTGTAGTAGAAGATTTCATGTCGAATGAATGAATAAACAAATTACAATGAAATAACCAAAAATACACTGCAAAAAATATTTCAGCGTGCATGGTTGAAAAACAACAGGTCATAACGAAACCCATCAAACAAAATAGTAGAGTTTAGCCGACAAAAAGATCAAACAAAAACATGCACAAAAACAACTCAATAATGAATGAATATACATTTGTAAAATTGGTAATGCTTGATTAAACAAGAACATGCATAGAAACAACTCAATATAGAATGAATATACGATTGTAAAATTGGTATTTCTTGTGAATGCACTCATTACATGAAACCGAGAAATGGGATCAACTGTCTTTGAATCCATTTCAGGTGTAAAGGGTATTCATGTATGTCAGAGGACGTAAATGGTGTTTGGCTCTATAGCAGGAAGAGATATGGTGTTTTGTACTATCGTAGGGTTGGAAGGGGAGGGAATGTTCAGATTCCCGCATGTGCACTGCCAAATGCAATGCCATGTAATTAGATAGGAAGAAATGGATGCACACAAGCTCAAAATGTAGTAGACGACCATTGACTGTAAGGCAGATCAATGTGACTGTAACGTTAAACGTGGCTCGAATTGGTAAGAATAAACGACAGAGGAGGTAAAAAAACATGACTAGGTTTTAAAACCAAGTTTCAAGTTTAAAAAGGTTTAACCCACCAATAAACTCACCCAAGGCAAGAAGAATAAGATTAGATAAGAAGGTAATTGCAACCTTTGATCGTGATGCATTTTTGAGTCATAGGAGAAGCAGGATTTGAAAAGAAAAGACAGGCCATGGTGTCCACAAATTTAATAGTGGAACACGAGGTGGTTTGAAGTTCATAATGGTCAAAGGTAGTTAAAATTGTGTCAACATGATGCTTATACTTTTGAAGTATCTCCTTACAAAACTGGTTTATACCATTAACTTGGTTCACAACGGTTGAGAGTCACCAAAGATAATAATTAATTTAGCATCTAAGGCTATGGAGGTTTGAATACCTAATATGAGTGCTTCATATTCGATGATATTGTTAGTACAATATAAATCTAGTTTGAAAGATAGTGGAATAGGTTCACCATTAAGAGGAATGAGGATAAATCTAGCACCACCCCACACTGACATTTGGAACCATCGAAGAATAAGGTCATTTGGTAAATGGTATCATCCAAGGAGAGGGTAGTGATGGATTCATCAAAGAAATCGAAGTTAGAAGATGGGTTTCTAGAGAGATGTGCATCTGCGAGTTGGTCAATAATGGTTTGTCATTTGATATATTTTTATGGATAAATTCAAGATCTAGGTATAAAAGAATCATGAGCCAATGTGCAACACATTGATGTTGGTAGGGATTAACATAAATTTAATGTAAGGGATAAGTATTGGTGCTAAAAAAGTTTTTGTGGTTGAGTAGGTAATGGAAAAGTTTAGTGACGACAATAACTAATGCTAATAATATTTTTTTAGCATGATTATATATAGTTTCGTAGTCTAAAAGCGTACATCTTATATAATAAATCACTTGATCCCTGTGTTTCTCATCATGATGAGCAAGCATGGCACCCAAGGAATGATCAGTAGTAGAAATGTAAAGGTAAAATGGTTGGTCATCCTTAGGGGGAATGAGCATAGGTGGTTGGAGGAGGTATTGTTTTAAGGCGTCAAAGGCTTTATGGCATTCATCATCCCATTTGAAGGAGATATCCTTTTTGAGAAGATGATGAAATGGATGGCATCAGTCGAAAAGTTGAGAAATAAGTGACGAATAGATTGTAACTTGCCTTGTAAACTATGAAGTTGATGAAGGTTAGTAGGTGGAGGCATTTTGAGAATAGCCTTGATTTTAGCAGGATCAACTTCAATGCCACACAAAGAAATGATAAAACCAAGGAGCTTTCCGGAGAGAACAACAAAGACACACTTCTTAGGTTGAAGATGAACACAATATTTGATGAGACGGTCAAAGATAAATTTAAAGACAACAAGGTTCTCGGCTCAATGTTTAGATTTGGCAATAAGATCATCAACGTAATCTTCCAATAAGTTATACATGATTTCATGAAAAATATAAGTCATAGCCCATTGATGTGTAGACCGATGTTTTTCAGGCCAGAGGGCATGACACAATAGAAAAAGGTCCCCCAAGGAGTGATGAAGGCAGTTTTGTGTTGATCATCTGCGGAGAGTAATATTTTTTTATGATTGTAGAGAGTAAATTTGGGTCACACTCCCATTTTTTTCTTTAATCAATTAACATAGCGTGTTCACCTAACCATGACCCCTTACTCCGTATTTAGATTAATTTAATTACTTACAATTGAATTAATTTTCATCCTCACATTATTAATTAATTTAATTACTTTAATTAAGTTAATTTACACCTCACCTAGCCACATCACTTAGACACCTCACCATGGACTTATTCTTAGTCTATTAATTAACTAAGACTGAGTCTCTACTTATCTTAACCAACTGGGACTCTTTCAAACCCTAAAATTAAATTCCTATTCCTTCTCCAACAACACTCTCACTTATCTAAGTGTTAACCCTCACTTGAGACCCGGATTGACAATCAAAGCATGCCAAAAATAGCAAATATTTTCCTATTTTTGGCAAACCTAGGATTTCCCGCCTTAACCGACACCGGTTATCCCTCAACCAATGCCGGTCACCTTGACCATCATTGGTCACCTTATATACCCTTTTGCAACCTTTTACTGAGGTTGGTCATTTTGAGTTCAGAGAGTTCTATTGCATTCAAGCACGAATCAGAGATTTATCAAAGCATCCATACGACGGGATATACTCAATTACAGGCTCATGCAAGCACCTGATGCTTGTACTCAAGGTATTAGAATATTCATGGGAACACTCTGGGAAAATATTTCCATGGAATTGACCACAAAGTTCTTCATGGATCAACCACTACCTTCCTTCACCTACTAGACCTACAAATACAAGTAAGTGTATTTGATTTTCATCATTTTGTACTTGCTTAAAGTGTAGGTTCATTATCTTTTGTTATCGATCTTATTCTTTCTTGCATTCCTCCATCCCCACCTTCTTACCAATCTACCTATCCAACCACCCATGACCTTTTGGCTCTCCATACCTAACCTCTATGCATTCCTAAGTCTTCTTGGCATTATTATGAACCCAACCATCCTCCCTTCATCCTAAATGCAATTACAGAGAATTCCAAAACTAATTTTATTTTATTACCAACAAATTACCCCTACCGATGCTGGTTATCTTAACCGTCATCAGTCTCCTCTCTATACCAGCCTCGGTCATTAGACCGACATGGGTCTCTCGTGTTATCTCATTCATTTAATTAGAAAACCCTCAAACCTCCCCAAAACCTCCCCAAAACCTCACCCAAACCTAATAACCCACCTACAACCTCACAACAGACCTTCCCAACTCTTTGTACAAACACATAGAGAGCTTAGAAACCCATTTTGACATTCTTCCATTTCCCACAATAATCGATATTGGTTATACCATAACCAACATCGGTCATACCTATACCGACATTGGTCACCTTGAAATTAACCAAAATTAACCCAAACTTCACCAAATATTATCTAGACCCCGTCTGTGACCCTCATACCACCTTTCCAACCTATAACCTAGCTCGGTTCCTTCAACATTGTAGTTATCAAGCATTTAATTGGATTGACACATATAGTAGTCTGAGACACCTAAATCAGAACACTAACATTAGATTATTTTATTTGCATGTTCAGTTATTTTATATTGAGTTATATATTAGTGGATTGACAACCATCGAGGAAGTATCACACTTCTTGGATCTAGCTCACACTAGGAAGTCCACTAAATTTTGATATTAACTATATATTATGGTCTTGTTTTGTATTACAGGTAGTTCCTCCTAGCCAAAAGGAAGCTCACACAATTAACTTAGATAGGAAATAAGAAATGTGCGCACTCAACCTACCAACCACAAAAGAACAAGTATTCCTCCTTGGCATTTTACCCTTATCTACTTTATTGTACTATAATTTGGTGAAACATTTTGGCACACCCGGTGTGACCCTTTTGGGTTTTCTTTTCATTGTTCATTTTATAGGGTGCATTTTGATTGTTTATTTCTTTTTTGTAAAAAATTACATTAAAATTTCTCCCTTAAAATGTTTTCCTTCTTTCTATTGTCTAAAGAAATTGTGATTTTTGGTGCTATAAAAACAACACGTCTTCCTTTCTATTGTATTACATTTACATTTAGTGAAAGAGCATTCCTCTTCCTACTCTCTAGTTGTTACATTTGAACTTAATTGTGGATTTGGGCTTAAAACATTTACATTTCATTTTGGTATGTCACATTGTAGCTCATATTAAATTGAGGGCAACCTATACGCTAGAATTCATGCCCAGCTGATGGTTGACTAATTCAATCATAGTTCACTTTACACATTCTCTATACCAAACCACTTAAAAAATTTACACATTTTCTTAAACAACATCCTACCAGAAGAAGCTATCAACGATCACACGATCAAAGGATTGACAGTGGGCACCAAATTGGTTTCTCTGTCTAGTCATTATCTCAGAAAAAGGACCCCCTCACCAAAACTTTACTTGAAACCATCCTTAGTTCTTGGCTTTTCATAGGGAACCTTCTATCAAACTAAAAACTCTACTCTATTCAAAAGTCAATCCTAAATGGCATAAGTGGAACATAAAATCAACCACATAGGATTTCATGTTTGCTAGTTTTTATTTTTATTTTTGTTGTAAGGTGAGAGGTCATATTCTCCATGCATTATTCCATTCACGATCCATAATCATAGTTAGTGTATTCCGAATCTTTCAAAGGTGTGTAAGGGTTCATCATTGCCATACTCAGTTTCGGGTTAGTCTTTTATTGGATCTAAGTCACTAAATTCATTTTTTTCCATCTTTTCAAATTTCACAGTGACCGAGTCGGTCCAGTGACCATCATTGGTTTACTCATCTAACCATCATCAGTTTACTCCATTTTTGGTTTCTATTATTTTGGTCATTTTAACCAAAGTAGCACTCATCACATTTTTGTTCTTTCTGGGGTTCCTCAAATACTTCACCATACCTTTGGGTCTTTGAAATCATCAAACCTAGATTTGCTTCATTTTCATCATTTATTGCCACATTTATAACACTTTTGATTTTCCACATTAACTAGTATCAATCACTCCTAAATTTCATCGGTTACCCTACTGCTACTAACATAAGTACCCAACCATCGTCGGTTCTGTGTTTTAATTTTTGATAAAAACAACACCAGCTTTTCACCTTAAGGAAATATTTTCTCCATTCATTATGTACTTCTATGATATCTACAGAGATCATATTACCAAGTCTATGCTAAGTCACATGGTTTTGACTTGTAGCCAAGCCAACGCCCTCGTATTACATGCTAACCTTCAACCACTCACGTCTAGCCCATCGCCGCCTTCCATTCTATCAACTATGGATCCTAGTTAGGCTATCATCGTCAAGCACTAGTGATGAGGAGTTCACAAAACTCCTTAATCATAACCCCGCTACTTTATCAGATTATTTAGCCCATTCATCCACTCGTGACTCATTCGGAAAAATTATCTATGACATTCCCGTATCCAACCCACCTTTACTTGTACCCATCGCATCCGCCACTACAAACATCACCCCGGTTGCCTCCACCTTACCACCTATTGTTTCTCGTTGGACCCCGCCTCATCGATATCTATTACACCCATACCATCTATCACCCCTACGCAATACAATGTGCCTACATCCATTACCTTCAGTACATGTGTGCCCATGTCTTCCACTGCCCATATACCTATTGCATCCTAGCCACCTTTGGTGTCGCATCCCACACTCCCTTCCAAAACCTCATCCTCTCTATCCCCCAATCTCTTCCACCAATCGCTACTAGGGTCTTTACATCCACCCCACCTATGTATACATATTACCAACAACCACCTATTTCCTCTACTATTTACTCTGGGTACTTCCCCTCCACCTCCATTCCCTCTCATATCCCTCCATCACAATTTTATACGCAGCACCACCACACATTGGGATGTCATCTACATCATACCAATATTATTTACCCCCTCATACCTCAAGGGGTGCTCCGTCATCACAACCCACCAATGACCTAATCAAAATGATGATGGAAAAGATGCTAGACATTGGAAGCATTTGTCTCAGGTTTGCGTAACTCTCTAACATATGATGAGATTTTCAATGAACCCATTCACCCATCCATTCCTATTCACATGTACCCTACACATTGGGAAATGTCAAAATTCAACCGGTTCAATAGAAAAGAAGATCCGTAACAAAACTTGCGGTATTTTAAACATGTCTACTACTTGATCGCTCACGATGATGTGTTACTCCTGTGGAAATTTCCAATGTCGTTGACTGAACCCGTGTTGGATTGGTATAGTTCTTTACCTAGACATTCTATCCTCTCATTTAATCAAGTTGCTCAGGATTGTCTTGACCACTTTTCTTTCAATATTGTCAATAAAGTCACCATGACTAACTTATATGCCACACACCAGTATGAAGATGAATCTATTGCATATTTTGTCACTTGATGGCGCAACCTGATTAACCAAATTACATTCCAATTACCTCAGACAGAGTTAATAGAATTGTTTACCAGGTCTTGTGCTAGACATATATCACCAACTCTCTAGGTCCAAACCTTCCACACCTTTGACAAGGCATTTACCATGGCCCGAAGCTGGAAATTCGTGCCCTTGAAGAAAAGAAGCTATAATTACGTAACAAAAACACCGTGTTCAAATCAAAATATGTTTCTATTTCTTCTAAACCCCAAATTACCTATTCTAAAACCAATGGATTTGCCAATGCACGAGTCATTTTGAAATCCAGGCCGTCTCATCTATCTAACTAATCAAAACCTTCACCTAACCTCTCCCTCGTCCAGACCTTTCAGTTTAGAAGAGAACAACAAAAGTATGACCCCATAGAAGATACTTACTATACCGTTTTAAAAAAATCTTAAAATTTGGAGCCATTACCCTTCCACCCATCAAACCACATACTAGTTTTGACCCTTCTCATTCTGTTCCTACATGGTATAATGAAAATGATTACTGTGATTACCATCACATTCAAGGTCAATGTGATGGTAATTGTATCAATTTCAAAAACATTATTCAAGAAATGTTAGATAAAGGGGATCTCGTCTTGGAAAATCAATGCACCGCTAACTAGAACCTTCATATCTTAAAGAATTCATTCCCAAATCATGCCCCCTCATCCAACCAAACCGATGATTCCTTATCAATTGATGGATATATCCATGAGGTTCATGTTATTTTTGACATCTTACTAGCTCCTTCCACATAGTTTCCTCCTACTTCATCTATTGAATAAATTCTTTCACGAGCTCCTTCATCCACGGAAAAACCTATGCCATCTACTCATTTACCCATAGAGGAGTCTCCTGTTATCTCATTTTTAGTGATTCCAGCTAAAATTGAGATAACCATAGAAATTTTTTGACAAAACCTCCTAAAAATGCCCTTTGAAGGAGATTTTTAGGTTTTCGGGTTTCCATCGCATGGAAACATGTCTTTTACATGCTTCATGTCGAGTGTCTTCCAAAACCCGAAACCCAATTACATGCCAGTGTATCGAGGTTTTTGGAACCTGGGAGCATCGGAGCATACCTTAAAAAAACATGTTACATATTACTTGTTTCCCGAAATCTGAAATGATCCTTTGTGTCAGGTTTTCAAAACTTGATAGCATCCAAACATGTCTTTTACATGCTTCATGTCGGGTGGTTCCGAAACCCGATTTTTAAGAAAACCTTTGTTTTGGTTTTGGAAGTGCTAAACATGATGACATGGCATTAATACCAAGTTGTTGGTTAGTTGACACACATCTTGGAGGAGGTGTAATAAATTATACGGTTTTATAAATAGTCCCATTTTACACATCATTTCTACCGACATATTTTGTTGCGTAGATTTTTTTGTACATGCTCCTTTGACCTCCAAACCCGACTAAACTTCTTGATCGAATTCTTCATCCATCTTTAACCATTTTTCGAATTTATTGAAGGTATTTTTCTCTTCTTATCATTTTGTGGTCTTTGGGTTTGTTTTTGAAGTGTTCTTTTGGCGTTTTTCCTTTTTTCCTTTTTCTTGCCTCTGGGTTTAGGGTTTAGGGTGGTTTTCTTCATTTTCTGTTGAATTTCCATGAAACCCCTTATTTGAAAACTCATCCTGGGTGTTTTCTTATTTTCTTCCATGGATATACTCTTATAGTTTTTGAGAATAATCTATAAAACCTAACTTACAAGCTTGGTGGAAATTTTACCTGTTCTGACATCCCAGAAACCCGACGCCTTTGATTCGGGTTTTACAGGGTGTCTGACACTATTTGGTTTTCGTAGTGTATTAGGTTTTACAAAGTGCTCAGCATCCTTTGAATTCCGCTTGTGTCAGTTTCATAGATTGTTCAACATCTTCCAACTTCCATAGTATATCGGGTTTTGCAAAGTGCTCAGCATCCTCCGACTTCCGCTTGTGTCGGGTTTCACAGATTGTCTGACATCTTCCAACTTCGTAGAGTATCAGATTCCACAGGGTGCTCAACATCACCTGATTTCTGCCTTATGTGTCGGGTTTTTCGAAGTGTCCGACACGACCTAGTTTCGATATACTGCAGGTGGGCAGGCCTATAGGATTGCTCAACAAGCTCCCAAGCCCGATTGTTCAAACAGGAGTTATCTAGGCATTCTTTCTTCAAGAATTCTCATGTCAGATCCTGGATCATCTAAGGATAAGTCAAACAGGTCAGGAAAGATGAAGTACAAGTACCAGAAAATGGAATCCCCTTCCTACATAGATTACAACTACGAAATCTGAGACACAGAGCTTGGTAACATAGACATGGAGGACTTTTGGAATAGAACCAAGGATTCTTCTCAGAGTCCCTGGATGAAGTCAATAACCAATAGTGGCCTCCCTCTCGCAGTAGGATTCCCAATGTCTTCTCAATGCCACAAGTTCATTCTGGCCTGTGCTTCCAATTATGACATAGATTCCTACTCAGTGAAAAATCAAGCAGGAGAAACCATAGTGAAGTTGGACGGAGGTTACTTTGATGGCCTCTTAAGATTGCCCAACTTTGAGGAATATGTCGATGTAGATCTTAAGTCAGCACAGAAATCCTGGGAAAAATATCAAGAAGATTGCATCAAGCATGTGAATAAAAATTTCTTGATCAAGGCCAAGCCAGCCATCTTTAGGTTTCCCAAGTTTGTCCCAGGAGTGATTTCATCCTTGAAATCAATGACATCATCACCCTAACTGAGTCGAGTATTTGGACTCCCGAGTCAAGAGACTTCCAAGGGTGGATGTATCAATTCATGGTCATATAAAGAAGAACGAACAAGTGATTGATTGGAGTAGTCTTATAAGTAATGAGATTGATTCCTAGATGAAGATAGTCTTGACTACTGGCAAGTTTTGTATGTCGTCATATGTCACCTATGCAAAGCAGATGGCATGAGGAATTATCTAGGGTTGGACGTGAAGGGAAGTAGGTCAACTGAACATATATATTGGTATTTCCCTCAGCTAACAATGAAGGGGTCCGAGGATCATTTCAGAAGAGTGAGTGACACCTTCTTTTATGAGAACATCTGCATGCTGAACCCTGATTTAAAAAAGAGAAGAGTATCTGATGAGGCATGGCCCGAAGTATCAAAATGGGGTTGTATATTCTTACAGTTCAAGAAGTTCACATACCTTCGGGTGGTCATGTACCCGGGTGATCCTTTCCGATTACCTAGGTTCCCAGGTGATAAGTCAATCCTGATGGATTTGGTTAGACAATTGTTGGATTTTCACAAATTCTAACAAAGTAAGCACAAGGCCACCGTATCCTTCTCTATTTCCATCGAAAGTTACACATGCTCAATAGTAGTTAAAGCCAAGAATGTGGTGAACAAGCTTCAGGACAAGTTGAAGAAGCACATGAAGCACATAGATGGATTTGATTTCCGAGGAGTCCTTAAATTATACGGGAATTTATATCTACATGTGCCCAACATAGAAGACATTTGGGTTGATCTTGGGATGAAGTTGCCATCCGAAGAAAGGAAAATAGCATGTTGACAATTAAAGAAATCTAGATGCTAGATTTATCGACATCCCAGAGGGCACCATAGATAATGAGAGTGTCCTTGATGCCTCGTATGATACGTTAAATGAAGACCAATATGTATTTCCAACCATTGATTGGTCCATCGCTGAGAAAGCTTCTATTGCAGGAAGAGCTTCTCAAATTCTTGCCCATACTAAGGCATGGCTCATTTCTTGGGGAATGAATTATAAAGAAGGGATTTTTTCAAATCTAGATACTTTGGAAGTGGACCCTCCAAGGGAAAAAAAGGAAAAGGATAAGAACCCTTCCAAGAGGCCCATAAAGGTTAAGTTTGTCAGAAAGGGAGAAGAGCAAGGAAACACATCAGTGGCCACTCTCCCATAAACGGTTGAGGTTCTTGATTCACCTCCACCACCAAGAAATAGGAAATATTCCTTTAGGAGAAGAGATTGGTCAACCTCCCATTCCCTTGGGGTTGATAATTCATCGAGGTAAGTCTTCTATTATCTCTCAAGATCTAATTTCATAATCATTGCCTCCTCCCATTCAGCCTTCCTTGCCTCATATTTCTTCACCAAGTTCCTTAGCCATGGCTAGTATCTTCTTTAGCCTCTCACCTCTCCCCACTGGACCCAAGTTAACCATGGATATGCCTCCTCCTTCTACGCCTTCATTCCCTGATTCCATTTCCATGGACACTACACTTGCAGTGGTCACCACTCCACAAGATAACCTTCCTCCACCTGAGAATGTGATCGTAACACCTACAATGGGAGCAACTTCTTCCAATACACCTCAATGGTTAATAGATCAAACCCCAAGGAAGAGGAAGGTGGTAGTTCCCCTACCAACCTTTGATTTCAGTTCCCTCAAGGTCACTCCTACTAAGTCAGCCAAGAAACCCAAAATAGTTTCAAGGATTTCAGTGGATGCCTCAGGGCATAAGTTTGCAGAAATTGCCACTCCCGTGGCTGATAAAACCAAGGATGATATAATGGTCACAGATTATCAAATCACAAGGGTTGATCTAGGAAAAGTAACAATGGAGGGAGCACAACAAGACACACAAGATGCCATGAATGTGTTGTGCCAGAAGCTAAAGGAAACTAAGGCAAATAAAGATGAGCTAAAAGAGAAAGTAGAGCAACTGACAGAAGTACTACTCAAGCTCTCAAAGCCTCCTAAGTCAACACCATCATCCTCTACTCCTATCAGGTTTGATTTCTCATTGGTACCCATGATTGAGAAGATTAATGAGAAGGGGAGAACGGTCGATGAATGGATCTAGAGGCTGCTCCTGTAAGGAAAAGAAGTCATTGATGACACCGTGGAAGTCTAAAAATCCTTGGAGGATATAAAGAAGGATGGAGAGAAAATGGATGATGAATTTTTAGTAGAAGTCGGGAACCTAGAGTTAACTTTTGAAGCTCTCCATACGTTGAAACAGGTTCCATCCCGCATCTTGGTCAAAGAAGGAATCATTCCACATGGGGAAAAGCATTTTCAACCAACCAAATCCATTAGATTCAGGATAAATATTCTCAATTAAGCTTGCAAAGCAAATTGAGGGAATCAAGAGATCAATTGGTTGATGGCACGAATGACATAGAAGAAGAGCTAATCCAAATCTGCACTAAGGTGTTGAATGAAATCTTGAGTATTTTGCCTATTGATGATCTTTACAAGCAGATCAAGAATCAATTCAGCATGAACCAACTTATGGCTTCAGCCTGGAAATCATTGATAGGTTTGTGAAAATTGAACATTCTTTGGAAACACTGAGGAAACTCAACAAGAGACTGAAGAAACTTCTTGGAAACGCTAGCGATACTCAGAAACATGTGAAGTTCTAAGTGATCATTCCACCGCGCCTGATGAAGATGAGATGTAGGGTATAATATGAAAGTTCCAAGAATTTCGGGATAAGTAGGCTTTGTTGGAGGAAGACAAAGATGATGAAATAGAATAGGCATAATGTTGCATGTCATTTCAATCTTGAAATCGACATGTCTTTTTCATTTTCGTTTCATCATGTAGGAAGAAAATTTTTACTTGGTCTCCTGCATGAGAGTCAAGCAAAATAGGAATCTCATTAAAAAGACTATTTTCTAGGATTTATCCTATTTTCTCTCAACTCCTTTTATTATAAATAAGGGATGCTTATGCATTCCAAAGGGTTGAGATTTTTGGAATATTGAGAACTATTGTGAAGAAGAAAGACTTTGTGTTTTCTTTTAATCATTTGAGGAATAGAAACTGATGCTATTTTGCAAACTTTGTGTTGTGAGATGTATCTTTCTTAAGATATTGTTCTTATGTTCATAATCTTAAGCTATTCTTTGTTTAGCATCTTGATTGTTCTAATCATTTCAAACATTACATTTGTTATCTAAAGCTCATATGATTATTTCGTGCTCTGTGTTTACTTGAAAGAAAATACGTTCCTCTCATTTCCTTTCCATTGTGTTTCTTCCATAATAATAATTTCCTTTCCGATCCATTTCACTTCAAAAACAACAATATCTTCACCTATTGTGGATATGGATTTCGGGATTCCATCCCAACCCCAATGGTTAGTTAGTGTGAATATTGTATATATTATTTCTATTGTGTTTTAGATTAGTAATAAACAGGTAGCCTCACCTATCTTTGAGGAGGGATTTTATCCCATGTATTGTGGTTGAACCTCATATTTTGGCTTGAAAAATAATCCAACCAATAGTTTTTGGTGACTCTACTGGGGAATACAGATTGATGAGACTAAGATTATCCTATTGGTTTCTGGTGACTCTATATTTCCTTATTTTCAACAAGATCTATTTTCTAGTTCAAGCTGGCTAGAAATATCTTCACTCGGTCAAGCTGAGCCTGGGTGAAACTGATCCGTTCTTTGATTTGCTTCAACAACATAATTTCAGGCTTTCACCCAACAATGTTGCATCTAGTCGAGTAAGAAGTTCTTCACCCATCCGAAGAACTCAGATTCCTCAAGAACAAGAAGTTTCGCAACTTTTCGTGCATTATTCTTGTCGGATATTTAGATTCCTATATGCACTTCATTTAGAAGAATGGCAGCACAACCTATGCCTTGGGGTGTAGCTATTGGTCCTCTTTCCCTTACTCCACCGTTGCATGACCTACCTCATGGATCACGGAAGAATATTCCTAAGTTCAATGATGATGGAAAACAACATCCTAACGAACACATCGCTTCATTCTTTGTTACATGCGGCATTCTTGGGGTTGCTCATGAAGATGTCTTTGTTCGACTCTTCGTTGAGACATTGCATGGTGTAGTAGCAGAATGGTTTTACCATCTTCCAAATGCATGCATTACCAATTGGACTACCATGAGATCCGTATTTGAAGCAAGGTTCAAACCAGCTGAAGATTCTCACACCTTGTTAGCACAACTTACACACATGAAGAAAGAGTCTTACGAACCCATGTGGGACTTCATAGCCAAATTCAACAAGCTGATCCACAAGATTCTAGACCTAGTTGTTCCTACTCTTGAAAATCAAAAGTGTTTCTTCATCAACGCTCAACCTCCTAATGTGAGCTTCTTTTTGAGAAGATCTGTTATCCCCGATTTGGCCACCGCTCAAGCTACAACCACCAAAATAGAAGATGATCTTATTCTGGCTAGAAAGATTAGAAGAGAATCATCTAAGCCTAAAAATTAGAGTTCTTCTCAGAGTACTACTGATCCTATGATTCAGAAGATGGCCAATGACTTGATTACTTTAAAGAAGCAAATGTCTCAACAAGCAACCAACATTCCTTATCGGGATATTCCTAGACGGAATTTCAACAATGCCAATGACACTCTCGTAAGAGATAGAAATTGGTTGGTCGCTACTCCCACCAAGCTGGCCATTGAAGCCCCTCCCATCAATGCATAGTTGAAATAATTGAGGAGGATGAGGAACCAAAAGATCAAGACTCTCATGAAGCTTTCGAAGCTTCAGGATATGTTGATGAGTCTTTTGATGATTTAACTAGCGACTCCAACATTGGTTATTTGGAATACGAGAAAGATGAAGATGAGCATGATGGAAAATCATTTTCATTTTTCACTCAATCCCAATCTCAGAACCCCAGAAAGCTGGTTGAAATCTCCAAGGATAAAATTAAGGAATCTCCCATAGTTATGGCTAAAAGAGGATCTCCCATCTCAAGACAAACTGAAAAGGAGATAACAAAAAAGGTAACTTCACCTTCTAACTCTCTTTCTCCTAATTTTAAGGCCAGTACCTCAGCTCAAACCAATGTAACCAGAACTGAGCCCTCCATCATTCCTTCATATACCACTTTCAACATCATTGATCATGTAAAGAAAACCAAAATCCAAATGTCAGAAGCCTAGATACCTTCAATCCAATCCTAAGCAATTTGAGAAACTTGCCAAATTCATTAGAAGCAAGGTTGTTATTCCTCCATCTTCGAAAGGAATTTTTCCTAGCCCCACTCAGCCTTTACCTTAGAGTAATATGACCTTTGCTTCTGGGAAAGATTGAACCATTTTATTTGTCTTTACTTATAAATAGTTTTAAACTCAACAATTGCATAATTGACTCAGGAGCCTCTGATAACATAATGCCCGCAAAAGTATATCATGCCCTTGGACTCACACTAACTAAATATTATGGGTGGTGTTACTCCATGGAAACTAAACAAGTCCCCTTGATTGGCCAAATCAAGGATGCGCAGTTTGCATTTGTTGCATTTCCGAAAAGAGAGTAAAAATGACTATCCTAGTTGTTGATATCCTAGCTGCTTATGGGATTCTCTTGGGAAGAGGTTTTTACAAAGATATTTGAGGAGAAATCAACATGGATTGGACCAAAGCTAAAATTCCATAAATGGAGTTCCTCGTGTCCTTCACCCCGATGTAGACACCAAAATCGTGATCTTAAGACAAATTTCTTGAAGTGACCCGTAATCCCATTTCGCATCCTAACCTCATTACCTAAACCTCACACAATTATTTATTAATTACCTTGTAATTGATAAATCCCCATCACCTCACCCGCCACCTCATTTTTGCCACCTCATCATGAATACTAGCCCTAATCCTAAACTAACCTAATTAAAACCTAAAACTTGGTCTACACCTACACCCATAACTAATGACCGAGTTTTTCGCAATCAAGTAAACCGACCTTCTAAAAGTCACTTGACCAAGCCCGCAAACAAGATCTCTCGAGATAAATAGGAAGGTGGGCTATTTCCACTAAAAATAGCCTACTTTTTCCTTACAATGATAATGTTGGTTCCTACTCATTCACGCATTGCTTCTTCTTCCACACTGCAACCGCCATCGGTTCCTGTCAAATGGGCTCCCAAACCAAAACAACGGATCGGAATTTCATTTTTGGGGATCCCTCATAAAGGATTTTGGATCAACAGAGAGCATTGAGAGTGAGAAACAGAGTCCAGATCTTCACTTGAACGAGCAGAGGCAGTGGAAATAATCATGAAAAGTGTTTACAACAAAGGAGATCAACTTGCATCTTGGTCAAAACTAGTAAGTCACATCTTGCATGTCCTCTGTTATAACATTTCTTATGCTTCTTTGAATCTCGGTCCTCCTAAATCATTTCAGAATCCACTACCCAACGTGCCATTGCATCTAATCATTATTCTTTTACCTCTCATTATCTCATTTCCTAATATCATCCATAAACCAGCCTTATAAACAAGGAGCTATTTTTAAGAAGATCCTAGAACCCACCGGTATTCGGTTATCAAGAATCGGCTCATTATCAAGAACCGCCATCGGTTCCTCCGATCAAAACCAAAACCAAAGGCCTTTCCCTTCATTTCAACGAAACAACTTAATTGATATTTTGAATCTTTTGTGTTAATTCATATTAGCAGAGAATCGACCACCTTCGAAAGGAAGTTTTATATTTCCTGGGCCCAAGGCATTATTTTCTCATTTATTGTTTAATCAAAATCTTGTGGTCTTGTGTTCTTATTTACAGTAGTCCTTCCAAGACAAAAAGGAGTTCTTGCAAAGTAATGCTTAGCCATTTGATCTTTCTCTACGTGGTACGTGCACACCATCTCGACATTCTGAGGTATTCCTCCTAGCCCCTAACCTTATCTATTTCTAAAAGGCGAAACATTTCCGAGTGAAACAAAGCACAAGCAAAGTACTTGGTTACTAAATCGAGATGATCCTAAGGCTTAAATTCTGTTTGAAGATGCAGGCTTGGGTAATTATTTTATGACATCCGAGATGCCCTCTATACAAGTCAAAGAAGAAGATCCTAATGCTGTTTGGACCCTTGAGTTCGATGGGAGCTGTTCAGACTACTGGTCTAAGGGTTATCAGTGCCGACGTGGTTCTTATATCTCTAGATTTTGAGTTCTTTACCTTTGCTTTCAAATTGCTAGTTTGATAATACTAATAACACCTCAAATATGAAGCTTTTTATTAGGATTAGAAATGGCAAGACAAAAAGGAATCCAAAATCTCAAAGTACAGGGGAGATGCTTTTGAGTTGATTATGAATCAAGTAAGGGGGTTTATATTTAGTAAAAATGATCGCTTAAGACATTATAGAAACAAGGTTTGGGACAACATAGAATGCTTTGATGCTTTTTCCATTAAAGTAGTCTTAAGAGATTACAATGATAAAGCTGATTCCTTAGTTGTTTCTACATCTCTTCTTCTCCCCCACCCATAGTTCAAACAAGACACGTATACCATCGAGATCGTATATCATCCAAGCGTCCCAGATAACTCATCCCATTGGCAAGTATTTAATGATGACTGACATGTATTGTCTTTTTAGAGAAAGCTAATAATTTCATTGAGCTTTATTTTGAAGGATCAGAATCATCTTTTCATGAATCTGTCTTGAATTCATATCAAGAAATTGATGGTGAATTCATCCGGCTTAAAGGAAATAAGATTCTAAGGGGATTAGTTTCTCTAGAAGGTCTGTTTGACAAGAATCACCATTTCATTCAGGATAAAAGGCAAGTTGAAGGTGCTTCCTTGTCGAGGTAGATCAAGTGAACTGGGCTCCACCGATCAACTGTGGATGGTAAACATCAGAAATGTTGTTCTTAGAGGAAAGAGAAAGATGCATTTCACTTGAAGAGATATATAAACGTCTTGGCATGGTCCTATGCGGATCTGAAGTCTTTCAAGCCCAAGGATGTGCAACATAGTATTCCTTTGAAGCCCGAGGGTAAACCCTACAAAGTAGAAGTAGAGGCATTACAACCCAAATATCTTAGGGACTATTCCTTGCAGAAATTCGAAGACGTTAGATGCAAGGATTATCTTTCTGATCCATCATTCCACCTAGGTTACAAACATTATCCCTGTGAGAAAGAAGAACGGTGAAATCTGGATTTGTGTTGACTTGGTGAACCTCAACCATTCTTCATTAAAGGAAAATTATCCATTACCCATCATTGATCTAGGTATTATAGATTGTCTTTGGTCAGAAATGCTATCCATGCTTGATGGATTTTCAGGGTATAATCAGGTTGATGTAGCTGCTGAAGATCAACATAAAACAACATTCACTATCCCATGGGGAACCTTTTCTTATAGAAGGATGCCTTTTGGTTTGATTAACGCTGGAGCTATGTTTCAAAGGGCTATGGACTTACCTTTCAGAGATTTAATGGGCAAGGTCATAGTTTTGTATTTGGATGACTTGACGGTCTTCTCTAAAAAGTGAAGTGATCATTATGATCATCTAGAACAGGTACTCTTAAGGTGCAGGCATCATGGGATTTCATTAAATCCTAAAAATTCCATGTTCAGAGTGACAGAAGGAAATTTTTTGGGTCATATTTTGACTAGAAGGAACCAAGATCAAGAGAGGTTGAAGGCCATCCAAAGCCTTACCCTACCCACAAGAAAAACTAGGGTGCACTCCTTTTTGGGAAGGTCAATTTCCTAAGAAGATTTGTACCTAACTTTGTTGATAAAACCAAGGATATCCTTGGGATGATGAAGAATAAAATCCATTTCGATGGAGCACTGAAGGGAAGATTGCTTTTGAAGAAGTCAAAATGGGAAATTTCTCACGCTCCTATTCTGGTATGCCAGATTTCAAGAAATATTTCATCATGTACAACTACACTTCCACACATATAGTATCGGCCATCCTGATGCAAGAAAACAAAGAAGGAATTGAAGCTCCCATTGCTTTCATGAGCTGCCCACTAAAGGAACATGAATTGAAGATGTCGCAAATTAAAAAGCATGCTTATGTAGTGGTGAGAGTGGTGAAACATTTTAGGTATTATGTCTTGAGTTCCCACACTCTCGTTCTAGTTCCTGATACCGTAGTTAAATCCATTCTGACCCAACAAGAGTTGGGTAGTCAATGGGGTAACTGGATAGCCAAATTCTAGGAGTATGAATTAGACATCAGACCTACCAAGTTGGTGTGAGGAAGAGGCCTGTGCCAATTGATCACAGAAAATAATGCTGAGATAGAATGCGAAGAAACTGAAGGTACTTCTTCAGAATTGCCCAAAGTGATTTTTGTAAGAACGACTGATGAATGGTACGTAGATGTCACTTTATTTTTAACCTATGGTGAGTGTCCCCGTATTTAAGACAAAAAGAAAAGAGGACAGTTAAACTCAGGTCTACAAGACACATTTTGTGGGGCAATGGTATATACAAGAAAGGTATCGATGGTGTATTTTGCACTTTGTGTTGATAAGTCTCAACAGGAGTAAGGTTGCTGATAGAATCCTTCCACAATATAGCATACAAGGGACATTTATCTTCTTCGTAATGAATTACAAGCTCTTATGAGTTGGTACTATTGGCCTACTCTCTTTCGAGATTCAGCTGAATGGGTTGCTAAGTGTGAAGCTTGTCAACATTTCATTGGTCGTCCTAAGCTGACAGCTCTTCCCTTGAAGCTTGTGGTGATTGAAGAACCTTTTCGCTAATGGGGAATTGATTTCATTGGAGTGTTGAACCCTACCTCTAGTGCCGGTCATAATTATGTCCTCACCACCATAGACTATTTCACCAAGTGGGTGGAAGCTGCTCCAATTAAACAAGCAACCTCCAAAGTTGTTTGTAATTTTCTCAAAGAAAATATAATTGTTAGATTCGGTGTGCCTCACAAGATTATTGGTGAAAATGAATCCAATTTCTCATCCCATGAGTTGAAAGAATTTTTTATGAATTTGGGATCATGTTGGCTCATTCATCCGATTATTACCCCCAAGGCAATGGTCAGGCTGAATCAAGCAACAAAAACCTGGTGACTATAATTAGAAAATTGGTCGATGAGAATCAGAGGACATGACATAAAGCATTATGGGCATTGTGGGTAGATTGATTACTCCTAAATGAGCTATTGGAATGTCCCAATTCTAGGTGTTGTATGGAATTAATGCTGAGATTCCTATCTCTGTAGAATTTCTAGCCTTACGATTGGCTAAAGCAATTGAGGATGAAACTTTTCAAAGTTCCATTGAGAAAAGGATAATGTACCTAGCCAGGCTAGAAGAAGAATGGAGCAAGGTGGTGGATCACATTGTAGACCATCAGAGAAAAGTCAAAAGGATATTCAACAAGAAATCAAAGCAATGTGATTTCCAGATCGAGACCTAGTACTTCTCTAGGACAAGAGAAGAGAACAGAAAGGGATGCATGGCAAGTTTGATTCCTTATTGAAAGGTCCTTTCAAAATACATCAGCTGAACGGTGAAAATAGCTTCTGTCTATCATACCTTGATGGAGATTTTCTCCCTCTACCTTTCAATGGCCAACATTTGAAGATGTTCCACTAGTAATGTAAGATGCTCTCTTGCATTGTATCATAATTTATTTTCTATTGTGTGTTTTATTTCTTTTCTTTCTTTCTTTGTTTTGTTTTCAATTTTTCTTCTTCAAACTCCGTAGCCCAATGGATAAAGATTTTTGATATTAGTTCTCTTCCTTTGATATCTCAAAGAAAGTCCCCAACTAGAGCCAGCTGTTGTCTTGTTTTTAGTGATTTAAGCTAAAATTGAGATAACCATAGAAAGTTTTTGACAAAACCTCCTAAAAATGCCCTTTGAAGGAGATTTTCGGGTGTTCGAGTTTCCATCGCATGGAAACATGTCTTTTACATGCTTCATGTTGAGTGTCTTACACAACCTGAAACCCGATTACATGCCAGTGTATCGGGGTTTTGTAACTCGGGAGCATTGGAACATACCTTTCAAAAACATGTTACATGTTGCTTTTTTCCCAAAACCGAAACCCGAAATGATCCTTTGTATCGGGTTTTAGAACTTGATAGCATCCAAACATGTATTTTACATGCTTCATGTCGGTTGGTTCCGAAACCTGATTTGATAAGAAAACCTTTGTTTCAGGTTTTCGGAAGTGCTAAGCATGATGACATGGCATTAATGTCAAGTTGTCGATTAGTTGGCACACGTGTCAGAGGAGGTGTAATAAATGCTAGGGTTTTATAAATAGTCCAATTTTACACGTCATTTCTACTTGACATATTTTCACTATGCGTGGATTTTTCATACATGCTCCTTTGACCTCCAAATCGACTAAACTTCTTGATCGACTTCGTGATCCATCTTCGACCATTTTTTGAATTTATTAAAGGTATTTTTCTCTTCTTATCATTTTGTGGTCTTTGGGTTTGTTTTTGAAGTGTTCTTTCAGTGTTTTTCCTTTTTGCTTTTTTTTGCCTCTGGGTTTAGGGTTTAGGGTGGTTTTCTTCATTTTTGTTGAATTTCCATGAAACCCCTTGTTTGAAAACTCATCTTGGGTGTTTTCTTATTTTCTTCCATGGATATACTCTTATAATTTTTGAGAATAATCTATAAAACCTAACTTACAAGCTTGGAGGAAATTTTACCTGTTCTGACATCCCAGAAACCCGACACCTTTGTTTTGGGTTTTACAGGGTGTCCGACACTGTTTGGTTTCCCTGCAGTGTATCAGGTTTTGCAAAGTGCTCAAGCATCTCTGAATTCTACTTGTGTCAGGTTTCGCAAATTGTTCAACATCTTCCAACTTCCACAGTATATCGGGTTTTACAAAGTGCTAAGCATCCTCCAACTTTCACTTGTGTCAGGTTTCGTAGATTGTCTGACATCTTCCAACAGAGTATCGTATTCCGAGGTGCTCAACATCACCTAATTTCTGCCTTAAGTGTCGGGTTTTTCAAAGTGTCCGACACAACCTAGTTTCTGATATACTCTGTAGTGTGGTGGGTCTATAGGATTGTTCAGCAAGCTCCCAAGCCTGATTATTCAAATAGGAGTTATCTAGGCATTCTTTCTTCAAGACTTCTCATGTCGGATCCTGGATCATCTAAGGATAAGTCAGACAGGTCAAGAAAGATGAAGTACAAGTACCGGAAAATGGAATCCCCTTCCTACATATATTACAACTACGAAATCTGAGACACAGAGCTTGGTAACATAGACATGGAGGAATTTTGGAGTAGAACCAAGGATTCTTCTCAGAGTCCCTGGATGAATTCAATAACCAATAGTGGCCTCCCTCTCATAGTAGGATTCCCAATGTCTTCTCAATGCCACAAGTTCATTCTGGCATGTGCTTCCAATTATGACATAGATTCCTACTCGGTGAAAATCAAGCAGGAGAAACCATAGTGAAGTTGGACGGAGGTTACTTTGATGGCCTCTTAAGATTGCCCAACTTTGAGGAATATGTTGATGTAGATCTTAAGTTAGCACTGAAATCCTAGGACAAATATCACAAATATTGCATCAAGCATGTGAATAAAAATTTCTTGATCAAGGCCAAGCTAGCCCTCTTTAGGTTTCCCAAGTTTGTCCCTAGGAGTGATTTCATCCTTGAAATCAATGACATCATCACCTGACTGAGTCGAGTATTTGAACTCCCCAAGTCAAGATACTTCCAAGGGTGGATGTATCAATTCAAGGTCATTATAAAGAAGAATGAACAAGTGATTGATTGGAGTAGTCTTATAAGTAATGAGATTGATTCCCAGATGAATATAGTCTTGACTACGGCAAGTTTTGTATGTCATCATATGTCACCTATGCAGCAGCCGGCATGATGAAATTATCTAGGGTTGGACTGAAAAGGGAAGTAGGTCACCGAACATATATATCGATATTTCCCTCAACCGATATTGAAGGGGTCTGAGGATCAATTTAGAAGAGTGAATGACACCTTCTTTTATGAGAACATTTGCATGCTTAACCCTGATTTAAGAAAGAGAAGAGTATGTGATGAGACATGGGCCGAAGTATCAAAATGGGGCTGTATCTTCTTGCAGTTCAAGAAGTTCACATACCTTCGGGTGGTCATGTACCCGGGTGATCCTTTCTAATTTCTTAGGTTCCCAAGTGATAAGTTGATCCTGATGGAGTTGGTTAGCCAATTGTTGGATTTTCACAAATTCCAACAGAGAAAGCACAAGGTCTCCGTATCCTTCCCTATTTCCATTAGAAGGTACACATGCTCAGTAGTAGTTAAATCCAAGAATGTGGTGCACAAGCTTTAGGACAAGTTGAAGAAGCACACGAAGCACAGAGATGGATTTGATTTCCGAGGAGTCCTTAAATTGTATGGGACTTTATATCTATATGTGCCCAACATAGAAGACATTTGGGTTGATCTTTGGGATGAAGTTGCCATCCGAAGAAAGGACAATAACATGTTGACAATTAAAGAAATATAGATGCTAGATTTATCTGACATTCTAGAGGGCACCACGGATAATGAGAGTGTCCTCGACGCCTCGTATGATGGGTTAAATGAAGACCAATATGTATTCCCAGCCATTGAATTGTCCATCGCTGAGAAAGCTTCTATTGCAGGAAAAGCTACTCAAATTCTTGCCCATACTAAGGCATGGCTCATTTCTTGGGGAATGAGTTATAAATAAGGGAGTTTTTCAAAGCTAGATACTTTGGAAGTGGGACCCTCTAAGGAAAAAAATAAAAGGATAAGAACCCTTCCAAGAGGCCCATAAAGGTTAAGTTTGTCAGAAAGGGAGAAGAGCAAGGAAACACATCAGTGTCCACTCTCCCACAAATGGTTAAGGTTCTTGATTCACCTCCACCACCAGAAATAGGAAATCTACCTTCAGGAGAAGAGATTGGTCAACCTCCCATTCCCCTTAGGGTTGACAATTCATCAGAGGTAAGTCTTTCTCTTATCTCTCAAGCTCTAATTTCAGAATCATTGCCTCCTCCCATTCAACCTTCCTTGCCTTAGATTTCTTCACCTAGTTCCTCAGCCATGGCTAGTATCTTCTCTGGCCTCTCACCTCTCCTTGATGGACCCTAGTTAACCATGGATATGCCTCCTCCTTCTACACCTTCATTCCTTGATTCCATTTCCATGGACACTACATTTGCAGTTGTCACCACTCCACAAGCTAAATTTCCTCCACCTAAGGATGTGATTGTAACACGTAAAATGGGAGAAACTTCTTCCAATACGCCTCAATGGTTAATAGATCAAACCCCAAGGAAGAGGAAGGTGGTAGTTCCCCTACCAGCCTTTGATTTCAGTTCCCTCAAGGTCACTCCTACCAAGTCAGCCAAGAAACCCAAAATTGTTTCAAGGATTTCAGTGGATGCCTCAGGGCATAAGTTTGCAGAAATTACCACTCCTATGGCTTATAAAACCAAGGATGATATAATGGTCACAGATTATCAAATCACAAGGGTTGATGTAGGAAAATTAACAACGTAGGGAGCACAATAGACACACAAGATTCCATGAATGTGTTGTGCGGATGCTAAATGAAACTAAGGAAAATAGAGATGAGCTAAAAGAGAAAGTAGAGTAGCTGATAGAAGTACTACTCAAGCTCTCAAAGCCTCCTGAGTCAACACCATCATCCTCTACTCCTAACAGTTTGATTTCTCATTGGTACCCATGATTGAGAAGATTAATGAGAAGGGGGATGGTTGATGAATGGATCCAGAGACCGCTCCCTGCAAGGAAAAGAAGTCGTTTATGACATCGTGGAAGTCTACAAATCCTTAGAGGATATAAAGAAGGATGGAGAGAAAATGGATGATGAATTTTCAACACAAGTCGAAACCTAGAGTTAAGTTTTGAAGCTCTCCATACGTTGAAACAGGTTCCATCCTACATCTTGGTCGAAGAAGGCATCATTCCACATGGGGAAAAGCATTTTCAATTGACCAAAGCCATTAGATTCGGGACAAAGATTCTCAATTAAGCTTTGCAGAAAATTGAGGGAATTAAGAGATCAATTGGTTGATGGCACGAATGACATAGAAAAAGAGCTAATCAAGATCTGCTCTAAGGTGTTGAATGAAAGCTCGAGTGTTCTTCCTGTTGATGATTTTTACAAGTAGATCCAAGAATCAATTCAGCATGAACCAACTTATGTCTTCATCTTGGAAATCATTGATAGGTTTGTGAAAATTGAACATTCTTTGGAAATACTGAGGAAACTCAACAAGAGACTGAAGAAACTTCCTGGTAATGCTAACGATACTCAGGAAACATGTGAACTCTCGAGTGATCATTCCACCGCACCTAATGAATATGAGATGTAGGGTATAATTTGAAAGTTCCAAGAATTTTGGGATAAGCAAGCTTTGTTGGAGGTAGACAAATATGATGAAACATAATAGGCATAATGTTGCATGCCATTTCAATCTTGAAATTGACATGTCTTTTTCATTTTCACTTCGTCATGTAAGAATTTTTTTGACTTGGTCTCCTACATGAGAGTCTATTAAAATAGGACTCTCATTAAAAAGACCATTTTCTAGGATTTATCCTATTTTATCTCAACTCCTTTTATTATAAATAAGGGATTCTTATGCATTCCAAAGGGTTGAGATTTTTGGAATATTGAGAACTATTGTGAAGAAGAAATACTTTGTGTTTTCTTTTAATCATTTGAGAAATAGAAACTCGATGCTATTTTACAAACTTTTTGTTATGGGATGTATCTTTCTTAAGATATTGTTCTTATGTTCATAATCTTAAGCTATTCTTTGTTTAGCATCTTGATTGTTCTAATCATTTCAAACATTACATTTGTTATCTAAAGCTCGTATGATTATTTCATGCTCTGTGTTTACTCGAAAGAAAATACGTTCCTCTCATTTCCTTTCCATTGTGTTTCTTCCATAATAATAATTTCTTTCCGATCCATTTCACTTCAAAAACAGAAATATCTTCACCTATTGTGGATATGGATTTTGAGATTCCATCCCAACCCCAATGGTTAGGTTAGTGTGAATATTGTATATATTATTTTTGCTATGTTTTAGATTAGTAATAAATAGGAAGCCTCACCTGTCTTTGAGGAGGGATTTTATCCCATTTACTGTGGTTGAACCTCATATTTTGGCTTGACAAAATATCCAACCAACACTCCTCATCTCTCCTTGCACCCATGGAGGAGTCCACCATATCTTCCAATGCAGTTTCCCCATGCACCTCTCTATCTGACGAACAACCCGTAGTATAAAATTTCCTACCCACGGGAGAGTCATGCTTACCTTCCTCTTCACGAAAAGAAGAACCTACCTCATCCACCTTGCCTTCTCCCCAACATGTGGATGACCCATTGTCATGTCCCTTTTGATCGAAGATAATTCTCCACTAGCTTTCAAATATCCACTTGATTTTCTCTCATCTCTTGTACCTATAAACTCGAGAGGCTAATCACTTCCCTATTCCACAAGCACTGATTTAACTATGGGAGTTACCATGAAATCAACATTGGTTCCTTCTACTGCCACACCATTCTCATGTTTGGTAGACCGATTAGACTACGTTGATCATTCCATGCTTTGGGGGCACCTTTGAATGCCTATTTCAACTCAAATGTAGATGTCACTCACTAATAATTCTACCATTTACTGAAATGATTTGGAGCTAAAAATCTTTCATACCTAAGGTATTCGTGATGACATCTTCCACATCACCCTCACCCACACCTACACCTCTACCATTACCTCCACAACCACTTGTGCCTAAACCACTTACTCCACATATATCCAAAGCTACATGTACCTTATGATTCATGTAGACATCAAGCCTAGTCCATCCTCCTGTCAAACTAGATTTAGCCACATCCTCACAAGCCAACACAAAGACTATTCCCCCACCTAAGAGGAAGAACCAACCTCTTAGGCTGCATACACTAGTTTTCCTACTACCCCTCTTTCACCTTCACCACTTCCATCTATCCTATGACCTCACCCATCCACCTTGGCCAAACAACCTCCTACCTCAGGTAAACTAAAAACAAAACAGCCCACCTCCTCATCGTGAGCCTTTGTTACACCCAAATTACCTACATAGCATACACCTTTACCATCACCTGCATCTTTTTACCACCTAAACCCACACCACTTCAAGTAGCCTGATTATTACCTATGATATTTCTTTCTCTTCAACCAATACCTTCCACCTTGCCTCTTCCCATAGCATTCATTACACCTCCATTGTCACCTTGGCTAACCCTTCCTCTTCCACCATATGCTTTCCTTCTACATCACACACTTCTCCTTCACCTTTACCCAAGAAGGTGCAACCAAAGTCCAAAAGTCCACTACCCTCCAAAGAGGTAGTTAAACCTACAACACCTTCAACCGCTAGTTCATCTGCCACATCTTTACCCAAGAAGGTGCAATCTAAACCTAAAATTGTACTACCTACAAAATAGGTGGTCAAAAGGGCTCAACCTCCGATTCCACCTCCCGTGGTGCCTCTCCCACAAAAATCACCCACACTTCCATCTAGACCCACACTTACTTCGCATTGTGATCCATTGGTAGGGTCTTATGCCAACATCTTAGCTAACCTTTTGGAAACCTCTGTCATCACATTGCCACCACTTAGACCTTATGAACCACTCAAACCTAAACCAAAAGGGTTTGATGATATAAAATTTTACACTTACCATCATGTGCCATGGCATGATGTGGAAAACTATAAGGATCTTAAGAATGTTCTTCTCTAACTATGTCCTCCTAAAGAAAAATTTGATGATGATGATATTTTAGATGAGGAACCTATTCAACCTTCACCAATCACCACACATCCTTGTCCCTTACCTATTCAGCGACATTCATCTCCACCTCCACAACCATTTTATCCTCCTCCAACATTCGAGATCAATATGGTCTGTATAAGAGAGCTAGCCAAACCTCCACCCAAATGTTAATGTGTTGCATTCTTTTCACAACACCATTATACCCTCACCATAATTTTTACCATCATATCACTACACCTATCACGACTCAGTTGCTCCCTTACCCCATATTAATATGGTTAACATTTCCACTTGCACCTAGAATGAAAAATGAAAGGAGAAAACAACCATCCCATCTGCCACTCTTGTAACCAATATCCCATCTCGTACTGTACAAAAATCACCATCCGTGGACCCACATACCCTATTTCTAATGTGGTTTCCCATCATACAATGATTAAACAATTACACCAATATCCTCTAAAAATGTCTTTATATGACCTCATCCAAACCTTTAAGTCTCATCGAAAATCCCTCATGGAGGTTCTACAATCTATTGAGGTTTTACCTAATAACCCTACTCCTGTGGCCTCCATTATCACTCCTCACCATGTGGCCTCTCTCACCAATTCATCCCCTTCCTCTACACCTGTTACCACTCATCAAGTAGTCGCTCTTAGTTTCTTTGACGACGAGATTGTACCTCTCCAATCAGATGATCCTGATCCCACCCTATTCATTTCCATCTACATTGATAATATACGCATTCGACGTGTTATGATCGATGGCGGTTCTAACATCAACATTATATCCTCCCATGCGTACAAGAAAATGCACTTCCTTTCCAATTACATGTATAATAACCTAATTATGCTACGTTCACTCAATGATGTTATCACTTCCACCCTTGGCACCATCATTCTACACATTTGTTTAGGCCCTCATACCATTCTAGTCCTGTCTTAGGGGGAATTCTAGTACAACATTTGTTTGACTTACCTTGGATACTTGTGATGGGTTGTGTTCCATCAACCTTACACTGTTGTTTAAAATTTGAACACGAAGGACATAACTATACCATTCTAGCTGACCCTTCACCATTCAAGAATTGTAACATGTTGTATTGACCTAATGATGTCCTTGTACCAATTAAGACGTCTACCACCATTACCACATCTCCTTCACCCACGACCCCATCCACCAATGTTTCCTCTACCTCTTCCATGCGTAAATCCTCTATTACCACTATTTTTGTAGCCTCTCCGTAACTAACCCATCCACTAACTAATCTACTTCTCAACCAACCAATGCTTCTTCTTCCCCACTGTCCAGTAATTCATCCATTTCCGCTACCCACATACCAACTACCGATCCCTTAGAAGGTTTTTTTCAATGTCTCACTCTAGGGGAGTACCACCTTTATAACATTGACACATTCCTTACTCCTCAAGAGTATGGTAAAATTCACCAACATCCCCACTATGATCATCACATAGGTGAGGTCTTCCCTTATGGTCCTCCCCACCTTCGCACTAACTTAATGTATGGGGGACTTGATGCTTCTACCTACTTGCCCAAGCCACCTTCCCAAACTTGACCATTTTCATTTGACCTTCAATCTCTCACCAACCGCTGCTTCACCCACACCTTCCTCCATTGTTGTGCTTAGAAGGGATTTGGATTTGGTTTCTATGAATAAGGCTGCCATACTGTCATCCCATGCACCACTCGTAAACATAAATACCGCAATGGTATTGGTTTTTCCAAACCATCACTTGAGAAGGCCCGAATTGAAATCATTTATGATAATAAACCTTATCCACCCCATTCACCAACTTCACCTCCTTCACCTATAAATTCTATAGATCTAGAATCCATTCCGCCTAATTTTTTTTTGTGAACATCATTTCCTTGGGACCTCTAACTTATCAATGGGCTAGCGAGGCTCCCTCTTCTCTTCCCTTCCTACATCTTGATATTATCAATGAGGATACACCTTCTATTAACATCATTCAATGTTAGGAAGATGAGTCTATTCTCACCTACATTGGTGCAGAAGATTCTTATATTCACCGGTCGTTACCTTCTAAGACACAAACCATGTTAAACGAATCGACCATCAAAATCAATATTCACACTCAGACGACCCGCACATTCTAAAGATAGGCCAATCTTTAGATCTGCTGAATAGGAATTGTTGAGTTCTTTCATTTGGGATCATATAAATGCTTTTTTATTGGTCCTACACCGATATGCCTGGTATTGACCCAAACAATGCGGTGCACAATATCGTCATTATTCCTGAAGCCAAACTTGTGAAAGCGAAGAAGCATGGAAAATACATCATCACATTTCCCTTCTTGTCAAATAATAACTCTAATGCATCCTTCTGTTTTCCTTCATCCTACCCATTGATTAATCCCAATGGATCTCTAACATCATTCTGTCACAAAAGAAATAGGGGACTCGTATTTTCATGGATTTTTGTGACCTTAACTTAGCTTGCCCCAAAGATGACTTTCCTCTACCTAGTATTGACCAACTAGTTGATCTCACCACTGGCCATGAGAAGCTATCACTCGTGTATGGTTTCTTGGGTTGTAACCAAATAATTCTTGCCCGGAAGATCAACACAAAATTCCCTTCATCACTCCTTGGGGACCTTCGACTATCATGTCATGCCTTTTTCCTTAAAAATGTTGGTGCTACATATCAGAGGCTATGAATTATATCTTTCATGACATTATGCATCGAATATTGGAATATTACATTGAAAATATTCTTTCCAAATCCAAACATTAGGATGAACACCTTACAATACTCAAGGCCATCTTCAACCGTCTCATAAAATATTGTGTTCCCCTTCAACCCAAGAAGTGTGTCTTCACTGTTCTTTCTGGTAAGCTCCTTGGTTTTATCATTTCTTTGTGTGGCATAGAAGTTGACCCCACTAAAATCAAGGCTATTCTCAAAATTCCTCCACTTACTAACATTCTTCAACTCTGTAGTTTACAAGGAAAGTTGCAATCTATTCGCTCACTTTATTTCACAACTTTCCGACCGATACCACCCATTTCATCATCTCCTTGAAAAGGATGTCTCCTTCAAATGGGATGATGAATGCCACAAATCCTTCAACAACTTAAAACACTACCTCCTCCAGCTACATGTGTTCATTCCCCCTAAGGATGACCAACCATTTTACCTTTATATTTTTGCTATTGATCATTCCCCTGCCATGCTCGCCCATCGTGATGAGAAACATAGGGAGAAAGTGGTTTATTATATAAGTTGTATGCTTTTGGACTACGAAAATAGATATACTCACACCAAAAATCTCTACTTAGGCTTAATTTTTTTCACCAATAACTCTGCCATTACCTACTCAACCAAAAATCCTTTCTTGTCACCAATACTAGCCCATTACATTACATGTACGCAAATCCTTACTAACATCAACGTGCTACACATTGGCTCATCCTTCTTGCAGACCTACATCTCAAATTACTCCATCAAAAATATTTCAAAGAACAAACCATAGCTGATCAACTCGCAGACACACCTCTTTTTGACACTCAATCCTCTAACTTCGATTTCCCAGATGAATCCATTGCTACCATATCTTTGGATGATACCGCTTACCGGATGACCTTATCCTTTGATGGTCCCAATTGTTAGCGTGGGGGTGGTGCCAGAGTTATCATCATTCCTCTTGATGGTGAGCCTATGTCATTATCTTTCAAACTATATTTTTATTTTACTAACAATATCACCGAATATGAAGCACTTGTATTAGGTCTTCAAACCAAGATCGCCTTAGATGTTAAATAAATTAATATTTTTGGTGATTCCTAACTAGTTGAAAACTAAGTTAATGGTATATATCAATGTCGTAACAAGATACTTGAAAAGTATAAGCATGATGTTGACATACTTTTGACTACCTTTGACCGTTATGAACTTCAAACCATCCCACATTCCACTAATAAATTTGAGACATTGTCACACTGTCTTGATTCTCAAATCCCTACTTCACCCTCCGAATTGAAAATATTTATCACTATACAAAGGTTACAATCACCTTATTATTTATTTCGAGATGTTAAATTTATTGAAAATATTGAAATTGACCTACGTGACCTTTGGTATAAGCAGTTTGTTGACTACTTCCCTTTCCATTTTACCTCCAGATCTTATTAACAATAAACAAGAAGCCTTCCTTAAAAGTTTCTCTTTCTATGACATCATGGGTGGTCTTCTTTATAAATGTGGCTTTGACAGTATCCTCTTACATTTCCTTACAAGTTCTAACATTCCCTACACCATCAAGGAAGTTCACAACCAAATTTTGGGGGTCACTTGATGGTTTAGTTGTCTCTCAATGCATTCTCTACCGGGATATTACTAGCCAACCGTAAACCATAATTGTTGTGACTATGTCAAGAATTGTGTGGAGTGTCAACAACAACCTAATCTTCATCACACCCCTAGTCATGCCTTATAGGTCACACGTGACATTTGGCGTTTCTCTTAATGGGGTCTGGATCTTGTCGGAGAGATCAATCCTCATTCTTCCCAACACCATCAATGGATTATTACCACTGTCAAATAGTACACTAAAGGGGTGGAAGCCATACCTCTCATTTATACAAAATCCAATAAAATATGTGAATTCATCAACCATCACATCATTTTTACTTTGGTTTTCCTCACCGACTCATCACCGATAATGAAAGTAATGCAAAAACAAAACCCTACGGAAACTCTTTGATGCCTTCAACATTCAACTCATTTTTTCTTCACCTTTTACCCTAAAACAAATGGCCAAGCTGAATCCCCCAACAAAACCCTAAACATAATTCTTATGAAATTAGTTGACGATACTGGAAAGGATTGGCACATGCACATTCCTTTTGCCTTATGAGCTTATCGCTCTAGTATTTGTACCTCAATTGTTGCACGCGCCTTTCTCTCTAGTCTCGTGGTATAGAGTTTGTCTTGTCTCTTGAACTCCATATTACATCTCTTCATATCTTAATCAAATATATGCTCAACGATGATGATTTTTTCCAGGACCGTTTAGCACAACTCGATTTATTAGATAAGTGTCATCTCAATGCCCTCAATCACCTCCAAATCTACCAAAACGTATCAAATGTGCCTATGATAAACATGTACATGAAAGAACCTTCCAAGTCGGTGACCTTTTCTTGAAGGAAAATAAACATATAAAAAAGAGGAGAAAAGTAAATGGGGTAAATTTTCTCCTAATTAGTTTGGACCCTATATAGTTATGCATACCTTTGGATGAGGTGATTATCATTTGTCTTCACTCGAATGTAAACTCTGAACTCCGAGCCCCTCAATGAATTACATCTTTGACCATTATATTGTTGAATCAAGTCCTATATCACCTTATGTTAATTAAGTGTTTGTCCCTTGAGTACCATTCACCTTCCATTTACCTATTTTAAGGATCAACAACTAAACAAGAATCATGTGATTACCCGTCACTTTTAAACCTTATCTTCAATATGAGTATCATAGATCTACTCATGGCATGATTCTCATGGATAATTTTTATCTTTTTCAAGATGGAATCCCATGGTCGTTCATCACTTAAAATCTTTATTTCATAGCTAACCCTTGTGTGCTATGGTTTCGTCTTCATAATAGGAGCCTATCCTTCTCTATAGTCTTGTCCATGACCTAAAATTCCAAAAACATAATTCAAAAAGAAATATATGGGACTTAAAATTCAAAACTCCTTAAGTCAAACTTCTCACAAAAAGATGACTCCCTCAAAAAGGACATCTAATCTTTCTATCTTACTGCTATAAATAGACTAATCCCTTGAAGGACAACTATACAATGCTAGCCATACTTGTACATAGTCTATCACACAAAGAAGACTATTCCTATAAAAATCAAATAAAAATATTCTAAAGCTTCCCGCATCGATCAACTTCATGAATATCTCAAGGATATATTATATTCACCCCACATAGAATTCCCACATCAATCAAGTATATAAAACAAAATTATAATGTAAAAGATAAATTTTTCATCATGGACTTGCCTATTTTGATCTTGGGTCTCTTGCCAAAAAGGCATGTTGTTGCACACCAAGTTACACTAAACCAACCTTATTTCACCTCACCACCTTGCCTTTCTAACCTTCCACCTACTCAAGGGACATTCCACAAATACGATACTTCATGGCCATGTGACCTTATTCACCCATAGAATAGTCAATCATGCAACACCTTTTAGGGTCTTTCGTTCATATTCTAGTCTTTGGTATGATAGATTTGTCAGGGTTCTTATCAATTAGGTGACACTTTTGTCTCCTCTAATTGTTCACCTCTTTTCTTACTTCTTGATCCTCCTTTACAAGACCAGACCTTCGACACCTACATGTTAGGAATTCCTTTTCCACCAAAATCACCCATATCTATTCACCATAGACAACAACCATGCCTATTCGACCTAAATTCAACCATGCCTAAATGACCTAGACTCAACCATGCCTAAACGACCTAAAATCAACCATGCCTAAATGACCTAAACTCAACCATGCCTAAACGACCTAAACTCAACCGTGCCTAACAAACCTAGACTCAATCATTTCTAAAACCTACGAACCCATTCCTCTACCTCATCATTTTTCCCCCTATCTTATTGGAGAACTACATTAGCCTGAGGCCCCTTTCACTAGGGATATGTAGGCAACACTACGAGGGTATGGGCCCCTTGGAGGTTAGCTTGGTCACTCTTTCCCTAACCAATTTTCCCCCATTTTTCTATTTTACATTCTACCTTAGTGAGTTTCCATTTTTAACAAAATTGGGAAGTTAAACAATCATAAAAACACACATACCTACCGTTTAGACCATAACATACATATGCATCATCATTTATTTTCCATACTACCAAAGAACATGAAAATTAAATCAAAACTAAAACAAAAACATTACCAAATCATTTCTAACTCACCTAGACTCCACCATGCCTATACCTAACTCCATCATGCCTAAATCACATAGACTCCACCATGCCTATACCTGGCTCCATCATGCCTAAATCATATATACTCCACCATACATATACCTACTCCATCATGCCTACATGATCTCAACTTCCTATACCCGACTCCATCATGCCACCCGACTTAGCCATCATCGGTCACCCAACATACCCATTCGACCCATCCCATGCACATTCCGCCTAAAACCATTATTGATCAAACCACTTTTATCCTTCCCAATGCCTATTACACCCTACCCGCATGCCTACATTACTCTGTACATTTCCTTAAGCGCATTAAGGGACTTGTTATTTACCTATACCTTCACCTTACATGTGCCCTACCCAACATACCCTGGCATGAACCTCCTTTTATGACATTTGAATTTGTGTACTCGTTATACCTTGTGATGTTGTTACCCATGTTGTTTAGCCTAATGACCTTACCTTGCCTAATGACGTGATGTTTATCCCGACCATACCTTTGGTTCCATGGAACAAAATCTATTATGCGTTTCTACACCAGACCTCATTGTGCTTCATGACCATATCCTATACCTTGGATACCTAAGTCACTTCAACCTTGGCTGGATAACCCTATCACCCTTTTGACAATGTAGAGCTTGCAAGCTCTCACCTGGTACCATATCACAATCTATACGTGTGCATGTATTCAATTGCCATTACCCATTACCCAATATGACCATTACCCAAAATGACCATACCCTTACCTACACCCACCTATCCTCATTTTCATCACTTACCCATTTATCAAACCACTCACCAACTTTGTTTAAGACCTCATCAGTTCCTGGTTTGAGGGGGATCACCTCCACCCGAACTTGGGGTAACCCCACCCTCACTTATATTTGGGCAACCACTTGCTATTTTTGTCAACATTTCTTACCAATAAAAGCTACATGACAAAAGGGGAAAATGTAGACATAAAATTTGGATCACACTCCCCTTGGTCCTTGTTGTCCCCTCAAAATTTTCCTTCTTTTTCCAAGTCTGGACTTATAAAGTTTTGAGTTGTTACCCTTTGAAAATGGTCCAGTCTAAGTTTTTTGAAATATGGCACTTCCCAAGGGATCAAGGATTCTTAGAAACACCTCCATTAGATAGATAATTCTTTCCCCTTTCTAGAAAGGTAAGGAAGTCCTCCTAACTCCTTGTATTTTGCAAGTTATGGCTCACGGAGTTTGGAGGGGAAATTTTCCCTAGGTGGGCCCGCGGAGGCAAGTTGGAAAATTTACCGAGAAAGTTGGTGGAGGCACGGAGAGAAAGTTGGAACTTATCCCTTTTAGGGTTAAAAGGCACGAAGACAAAATTTGGCCCGCAGGCCCGAAGAAGGAATGAAGCGCACTCGCGGGGCCAGGGAGAAAATTTTGGCACTTAGCTTTTGGGGAAAAAAGGTCAAAGTCAAAAATCGACCTGTGGATCTAATAAAGGGAAAGGAATAGAAATTTCTTAAGGCCCGCAACTAAGCAGGATGCACCATGTGTCAAGACAGAGTGGCAGGGCGTAGAGGTAAATTGGCAACTTTTCCCAATTTAAAATTTAAAAGGAAAAAATGGAGCCGCATATCCGCGGATGAATCGAAAGTGCCACGTGTCTCGGAGCATCGGGGCGCGGGCATTTTGGGAAATTTTTCCCAATATGAAATCAGAAAGAAAAAGGCAGGTCTTTGGCCCACAAATGAATCAGAAGGTGCCATGTGTCTCAGAGTAGCGGGGCCACAAAGATTTTTAGGAAATTTTTCCAAAAGGGAAAAATTTAAAGTTTGACCCCACCAACCCTAATTTTGACTCTATTTTTTACCAGTTTTTCCCTAAATCTTCAAGAGGCCATATATTTCAATCTAGAGCTCATATTTTCATGTTTTTGGTATCAATGGAAAGTCTGGTGAAATTCTCCACACGATGGAAACTTCAATTTTAAATTTTGATGGAGTTTTGTGGGAGAAAATTGAGAAAACATCTCTGGCATGCAAAAAATGTAAAAAAGTTTCCCCAACTTCACTCCAATGTTCTCCTGCCACATGGATGGCCCGATTTCAAAGAAATTAGGGAAAAGGATCAAATGGTTCATATGCGAACTAGAAAATTGAAATATAAAACACATTTTTGCATGCAGAAGCTCTTTTTGGGCTTGTTAGAAGCGTTTTCTTTGCGGCAGAGGAATCTAGAAGAGGGGAAATGATCAAATTTGTTTGTAATGGCTTTGGGTCAAACATTTTAATGGTTTTTGAAGTCTTTTTGAATGGTTAGCAATCAAATTTAGAAATTAGAAGCACATTTAGAAATTTGAAATTTGAAGTCTTCTTCTATTCTCCTCTCGCATTTTTCTTCTATTCCCACTCATTGTACAAGTTTCAACTCTGAGATCAATAAAAAGGAAGGAATTTTATGTCCCCCAATGGAAAAATTGATTGGTGCTTTGTGACTAGCATGTTTTATTTTGTCTTGTGCTCAGAAATTACAAATTTGTCTTTCTTCTATTAATTAATGCATGTAATGAAACTTCCAGTTGATGTGTGTGGGCATCTGACACTCTACCCACAACATTGATTTCCCCCTCCTTCATTCTCACTCCCTCCCCTTTCTCAGATCGATTTTTGCTATAGCAAGGAGTTGTTATTATTGCCATAGGGATAGTGGAGTGTTCTGTGGATCTCTAGTTGAAAAACCACCATAAATCCACTTTGGTTTTACATGCTAAACAATTGGAGCTGCACCATTCAAATGTCGAGGGACTTAGATTCCCATAGTGTTGGCGATAACCTTCAATTTATCCAAGAAAAATTTTCTTGCCAATAGTTTTGGCGCCCAACATGAGGAAGATTTGCAGCATCTACACCCAAAAATGACCACAAGGTTTTTATAATATCATTAAGTTTTCCTTTGAAGTATGAAATCCCTTGTGATCCAAAAATACAAAAAGATTCAAATAGAAGAGTTCTGCAGATTGAGCAGCCATATGAATTGCATGGATGTAACTCAAAATTCTTGCAAATCCTTCTAGAAAACCTTCTTTTCTCTGTCATATCCAAAGGAAATCATTTCAAACCTAAAAGAGGTTACTTGGCATATTTGGCAGAGTGTAAATCACCTCACCATTGCTACAAAATTTGGGTTGTGAAAGAGAAGACAATAAACTTTCAAGTTGGTTGATAGAAGGTATACTCGCCAGCTGAGGTAAGGAGTGATTGACCCTACTTTTGAGGAGTTAGAGAGAGAAGAAGTAGAGGTTATAGCTTGGTTTGACAGAGAGGAAGAGATTAGAGCTCAACTTGAAGAAATTGCAAGACTCCAAGCTGCAACAGAGGAAAGAGAAGCAGCCCTAGCTGCTGAAGAAGCAGAAACAAAAACAAAATGGCTGATAATGAACATGAAGCACGTACACCCAATGTACCATGGGGAAGAAATACTGGTCCACTTGCTCTCCCATGAATACTCCATGATCTTCCAAGAGGTTTGAGAAATAATTTTCCCAAATTCAAAGGAGATGGCTCCCAACTCCCTGAAGAACATGTAGCAACCTTCATCACTGCTTGTGGTGTGTTAGGTGTTGAAGATGAAGATGTGTCGGTTAGAATTTTTGTGGAGTCACTCCAAGAGAAAGTTGCTGAATGGTTTTACATGCTTCCTACAAGATCTATTACTAGTTGGGAAGATATTAGAAAAGCATTTGAAAATAGATTCAAGAGCACTGAAGATGGTCAAGAGTTACTGGTGTAATTAGTCCAAATAAAGAAAGAAATCTCTGAATCCATGAGGGACTTTGTAGCAAGGTTTGATAGATTGACAAGAAGAGTCCCTGAAGATGTGCTACCTCCTGAGAACCACCTAAGAAGATTCTTCATCAGTGCCTTGCCATCAGAAGTTGGTTTCTTCCCTAAGAGCCCAACCAAACACACTGAGGGAAGCTCAAGATTTTCCTTTCAAACCGTTGACTTAATCCTCTCTAGAAAGGTGAAAGGCCCAAATGGGAAGTAGAAGGGTCAGAGTTCAGCTTTAGTAACTACAGATCCTATGTTCTAAAAAATGGAAAATGATCTGGTTGCCTTGAAGAAACAATTGTCCCAAATGACAACGAGAAATTCTCCAAGGAGGCCAAACTTCCCTAATAGACAAATAATTGCACCACCTCCTCGCCAACTTTCCCTTGAAGCACCTCCTATCAATGCTATCTGTGACACCAAAGAATCAAGAGAGGATGCTGAAATTGATGAACTTGAAGGAGAAATAGTAGAGGATTACAAAGGCTACCTCGAAATTGAAGAAGTTGATATGCACAATGGCTTGTTCGAGTTTATGGATGATGGGGAAGAAGAAGAGGAAGCCCCAAGATTCTCATGTGTTGTCTTCACTCAAGCTCAATCCAAGAAAGATGCTCTACCCTCCGTGGCTCAAGAGGAAAAGAAAACTAAAGAAGATCCCACTCCAATAGCCACATAAAAGAAGATCATCAGCAGAGGCTCACCATTACCACCCTCAATGGATTCAACCAAAATGAAACCAAGCCAAATGGCTACTAGAGATCAGGTTGTTATATCTAGTAAGTCACCTTTTCCTTCTTCTAGCTCACAAGTTATTAAAAACACTCCTCCCTCCAATGAAGTCTATCCTAAGTCATCCAAAGTTTCTTAAAGACCCTTACCATGTAAACCTTCCCTCACTCTAGGAACTTCCCCCTCATCCAACATTGTCCCATTTGGTTTTGTGGAACATGCAAGTAAGACCAAAGTACAGCTCTAAGAGATTGAATACTTGCAAACACACCCTGCTCAGTTTGATAGACTAATCAATGCTATTCGGAGTAGCAGTTCTATACCTTCAAGTTCAAATTATAAAGGTCTACTCCCGACACCATCTACACCACCTACTCAAAACATGTTGGCCCTAAGTGCTTCCAAAACAGATAAGGTGGAACCCTTCTACTTGTCTCTTCTCATGAATGGTTTTGAGCTCAACAATTGCATCATTGACTCCAGAGCTTCTAATAATGTAATGCCACTCAAAGTTGCCAATGCTCTCAGCCTGACACTAACCAAAGTTAACAAATCTTGTTACTCAATGGAATCTAAGCAAGTACCACTAGTAGGAAGGATAAAATATGCACAAGTGGCTTTGGTTGAATACCCTGATAAGAAAGTACTTCTAACCATCTTAGTGGCAGACATTCCAACATCTTTTGGCATGCTCTTGAGTAGAAGTTTTTGTAGAGACCTTGGTGGAGAGATAAAGATGGATTGGACCTCTACGATGATTCAAGTAAAGGTTGAGATGAAGAAGCTGCTCCCGGTAAGAAAAATGAAGTTTACAGTAAGAAGTTCCAGTTAACCAAGAGCTAATATCCTCTTTCAAGATTGTGGATTAGGAAACTATTTCCTTACTTCACAATGAGAAGAAGACTTGCCCTTTCCTCGAATCGAGAAAGATCAGTGTCTGGACTATGGAGTTTGATGGAAGCCATTCTAAAGTAGGCTCGGGGCCGGTGTTATGTTGTATTGTCCTTCCAATGTGATGCATCCTTTTGCATACAAACTATAGTTTGACAACACCAACAATACAATAGAATATGAAGCTCTCCTCTTGGGCATAAGTGTAGCAGAAGACATGGGAATCAAAAAGTTGAGATTCCTTGGTGATGCAGAAGTGATAGTGAAGCAAATCCGCCAGCAATACTAGGTGAAGAACCCAAGGCTTAGGCATTATAGGAATAGAGTGTGGGATTGCATTGAATTCTTTGATGCATTCTCTATTGAAGCCATCCCAAGACAGAAAAATGAAATATTTGATTCTCTTACAGTATCAACATCCCTATTGACTCCTCATCCTTCTTTTGGCAAGGAAAAAATAACCATTGAGATGGTTTTCAGACCAAGTGTTCCTGATAACGCAGATCACTGGCAAGTTTTCAATGACGACAATAAGATTTTAGCCTTCTTGGAGCAAAGAGACAACTTCAATAATCTCTTCTTTGAGGGAAGTGTTAATCCACATAGAGAAGCCATGGCTGAAGATGCATCAGATGAAATTGAAAGAGTGAATGATGAAGGCATGATCAGATTGAAAGGTAACAAGATCCCTAAAGTTCTAGTCTCTCTCGAGGACCTGTTTGACAAGCATGACAGATTTATTCGTGAAAAATAAAATCTATCTTCTTGCTGTTCATCTGATTTTGACAAGGAAAACATTGGGAATTATGAAGATCCAAGGATGGTCAACAATGGAAAATGCTACTGACCTGAAGAGAAAAGGAAGTTCGTTGCTTTGCTTAAAAAGTACTCTGATGTGCTGGCCTACTCTTACGATGAGCTCAAATATTTTCAACCGAAGGAAATGCATCATTCCATTCCTCTGACGCAGGATGCTAAGCCCTTTAGTGAAGCAAAGGCCCTATAATCCAAATATTATTGATGTTATCAAGGAAGAAGTGAACAAGATGCTAAATTCGAGAATCATTTTCCCCATTCACCACTAAACATGAGTGGTGACATTGTACCAATCAGAAAGAAAAATGGGGAGATCAGAATATGTGTAGATTTTAGAAATCTGAATTAGGCATCTCTCAAGGACAATTACCCTCTTCGATCATGGATCATATCCTACAAGTAGTTACTGGATCTGAGATGCTCTTTTCTTGATGGCTTCTTAGGGTATAATCAAATTAAAGTGGCCAAGAAGATTGTAGCAAGATGACTTTCACAACTCCTTGGGGCACTTTTGCTTACAGAGGATGCCTTTTGGCCTGATCAATGCAGAGCCACCTTCCAAAGAGCCATGGACCTAGATTTCAAAGATCTCAAGCATTGCATTGTCATATACCTTGATGACTTAACCATGTTTTCAAAGAAGAGAAGTGAGCATATCTTCCACTTGGAGCAGATTCTTGCAAGATGTAGAAAACATGGCATTTCTCTAAATCCCAAGAAGTGTATCTTTGGAGTCATAGAAGGCAAGTTGTTGGGACACATCATGAATAAGAATGGAGAACATATTGACCCTGAGAGGGTAATTGCTATGCAACCACTATCTCTTCCCACTAGCAAGAAAGAAGTGCACTCATTCTTTGGGAAGGTAAATTTTCTTCACCGCTTTGTCCCCGAATTTATGAACTAACAAAGCATATCACCTCTATGATGAAGCCTCAAACAAGTTTCAAATGGAGTAGTGAAGGAAAATCAGCATTTGAAGAAATCAAGAAGGCCATTGCCAAAGCTCCAACGCTGGTATCTCCAGATTTCAGCAAGGAATTCATCATGTACTGTTATGCCTCGGAGCACACTCTTTCTGTTATCCTAGTTCAGAAAAATGATGAAGGATTGGAAGAACCTATTGCTTTCACGAGCTTCCCCTTGAAGAAGCATGAACTAATGTATATCAATTGGAGAAGTATGCATACGCAATGGTCAAGGACGTGAATAATTTCATATTTTACATACTCAACTCTCACACCATGGTGATGGTCCCCAGAAGCAAAATCAAGTCCATTTTAACACAACAAGATCCTAGAGCCAAAAGATGAAATAGGTTTGCAAGGATCCAAGAGTATGACCTAGAGATTAAGCCCTCTAATCTGGTTAGAGGAAATGGTTTGTGCAAGTTGATTGTTGAAGATGAATCTCTCAAATTTCAGCTTGGAGAAAGAGATGACACTTGCCCAACCTACTTAGAAGATTTCCCACAAGTTCTGTTTGTGAACACTATAGAGGAATGGTATGCAAGCATCACTTTATTTCTTACCTATGGGGACTGCCCACCTCACTTAGATTACAAGAAGTGAAGAACTCTTAGGTTGAAAGCAACCAAATATGTGATTTGGAATCATGCACTCTACAAGAAAGGGATAGATGGCTATTTTCTCAAGTGTGTTGATAAGGAACATCAAGAAAAAATCCTCAAAGCCTATCATGATCAAGCTTGTGGTGGATAATTTTCAGCCATGGTGACCTCCCAAAAATTCTCGAGGTAGGTACTATTGGCCTTTTTTTTTGATACTCGAGCTAGGTTTCTAAATGCAAAGCATGCCAACAATTTTGGAAAGCCTCAAGCTGCCTTACCTCTCAAACTAGTGATTATTAAAGAACCATTTAAACAATGGGGGCTGGAATTCATTGGCATGTTGAATCCCCATTCAAGTGTTGGGCATACTTATGTGCTCACTGCCACGGACTACTTCACCAAATGGGTGGAAGCCATTCCAACCAAACAAGCTAGTTCTGAAGTAGTTTGTAGTTTCATCAAAGAATACATCATTGTCTATTTTGGGGTGCCTCAAAATATTGTTGTGGACAATGCCACTTATTTCTCTTCAAGAGAATTGACAGAGTTCTGTTATGGTTTTGGCATCTCTCTAGCACATTCTTCTGACTACTATCCATAAGGAAATGGTCAAGCTAAGTCAAGTAACAAGAACATTGTGACCATTGTCCGAAATCTTGTTGATGAGAACCAAAGGAATTGGCACAAGATATTGTATGATGCATTGTGGGCTGATAGGATCACTCCTAAGAAGGAAATAGGCATGTCACCTTTTCAGTTGCTATATGGAGTTGAAGTAGAGATTCCTATTACAATTGAAATGCCAGCTCTCAAGCTGCTTCAAACAGTGGAAGACAACCAATACAGAGATTCAATTGACAAGAGGATCCTTTTCCTTGAGAAGCTAAAATAGAGAAAATCCCTGTAATGGATAGAATCAAATAACATCAGCTGAAAGTGAAGAAGCTCTTTGACAGAAGAGCCAAAGCAAGGGAGTTTAGAGCTGGAGATTTGGTCCTACTTTGGGACAAGAGGAGAGAGCCAAAGGGTAGTCATGGTAAGTTTGATTCTTTGTGGTTGGGTCCATTTCAAATTCAAGAAGCTTGTGGTGAGAATGCCTTTCTCTTATCATACTTGGATGGAACTCCATTGGGATTGCCTAGAAGTGGGAAATATTTGAAGTTGTACCATCAGTGAAAGTGAGTTGTCCCTCACCCTATACCATAGTTTTTGTTGTTTCCCCTTTTCTGTTGTGTGTTTTGGTTTGTTTTCTATTTTGGTGTGGTTTTGGTTTGTTGTGTTTTCCCCTCCTTCCTTTTTCCTTCCTTCAGTATTATACATGACTCTGCAAGGCCCAATGGATAAGGCACTGGTCAACATTATATGTTTTAAAACTTGAGATTTTGGATCCTCATGCCATGTTTTCTCCTGTTCAATCCATGCCATGTCCCCAAGCTAGAGCCATTGTTGTCCCCTCAAAAATTTCCTTCTTTTTCCAAGTCTGGACTTAGAAATTTTTGAGTTGTTACCCTTTGAAAATGGTCCAGTCTGAGTATTTTGAAATCTAGCACTTCCTAAGGGATCAAGGATTCTTAGAAACACCTCCATCAGATAGATAATTCTTTCCCCTTTCTAGAAAGGTAAGGAAGTCCTCCTAACTCCTTGTATTTTGTAAGTTATGGCTCGACGGAGTTTGGAGGGGAAATTTTCCTTGGGCGGGCTCATGGAGGCAAGTTGGAAAATTTTATGAGAAAGTGGTGGAGGCATGGAGAGAAAGTTGGAACTTATCCCTTTTAGGGTTAAAATGCACGAAGACAAACTTTGGCCCGTAGGCCCGAAGAAGGAATGAAGTGCACTCGCGGGGCCAGGGAGAAAATTTTGGCACTTAGCTTTTGGGGTGAAAAGGTTAAAGTTGAAAATCGTCTCGCGGATCTAACAAAGGGAAAGGAAAAGAAATTACTTAAGCCCGTAACTAAGTAGAATGCACCATGTGTCAAGACGGAGTGGAGGGATGTGGAGGTAAATTGGGAAATTTTTCCAATTTAAAATTTAAAAGGAAAAAATGGAGCCGCATATCCACGATGAATCAAAAAGTGCCACGTGTCTCAGAGCGGTAGGCGCGGACATTTTTGGGAAATTTTTCCCAATATGAAATCAAAAAGAAAAATGCAGTCTTTGGCTCGGGGATGAATCATAATGTGCCACGTGTCTTGAAGTGGCAGGGCGTGGAGATTTTTAGGAAAATTTTCCAAAACGGAAAAATTTAAAGTTTGATCACGCCAACCCTAATTTTGACTCTGTTTTTTACCAGATTTTCCCTAAATCTTCAAGAGGCCATATCTTTCGATCTAGAGCTCAGAGTTTTAGATTTTTGGTATCAATGGAAAGATGGTGAAATCCTCCACACAATGGACTCTTGAATTTTAAATTTTGATGGAGTTTTGTGGGAGAAAATTGAGAAAACGTCTCTGGCATGCAAAAAATGCAAAAATGTTTCCCCCAACTTCGCTTCAATGCTCTCATGCCACGTGGATGGCCCGATTTCAAAGCAATTAGGGAAAATGATTGAATGGTTCATATGAAAACTGGAAAATTGAAATATAAAACACATTTTTACATGCAGAAGCTCTTCTTGGGCTCGTCAAAAGCATTTTCTTTGCGGCAGAGGAATCTGGAAGAGGGGAAATGATCAAATTTTTTTAATGGCTTTGGGTTGCATTTTTTAATGGTTTTTGAAGTACTTGTGAATGGTTGGCAATCGAATTTGAATCTGAAGCACATTTTTGTGAATAGAGGACAAAAAAATTATTGTTATTCTTCTTCTATTCTCCTTCTCTACTTTTTTTTCTTCTATTCCCACTCGTTGTACAAGTTTCAACTCGAGATCAATATAAAGGGAAGGAATTTTATGCCCCCGACGGAAAAATTGATTGGTGCTTTGTGACCAACGTGTTTTATTCTATCTTGTGCTCAGAAATTACAAATTTGTCTTTCTTCTATTAATTAATGCATGTAATGAAACTTCCAGTTGATGTGTGTGGGCATCTGACACTCTACCCACAACATTTATTTCCCCCTCCTTCATTCTCACTCCCTCCCCTTTCTTAGATCATTTTCTTCTATAGCAAGGAGTTGTTATTATTGCCATAGGGACAATGGAGTGTTCCTATGGATCTTTGGTTGAAAAACCACCATAAATCCACTTTGTTTTTACATGCTAAACAATGGGAGTTGCACCATTCAAATGTAGAGGGACTTATATTCCCATAGAATTGGCGAGATAACAACAAATTTGTTCCTGACAAATTTTCTCGCCAAAAGTCCCCTTTAATAAATTAACATAATGTGTTCACCTAACCATGACCCCTTACCCTGCATTCATATTAATTTAATTAATTAAAATTAAATTAATGTTCATCTTCACATTATCAATTGCTTTAATTAAGTTAATTTACACCTCACCTAGCCACATCACTTAGACACCTCACCATGGAATTATTCTTAGTCTATTAATTAAGTAAGACTAAGTATCTACTTATCTTAACCGATTGGGACTCTTTCAAACCCTAAAATTAAAGTCTTATTCCTTCTCCAACAACACTTCTACTTATCTAAGTGGTAACCCTCACTTGAGACCTAGATTGTCAATCAAAACACACAGACAATAGTAAATATTTGCCTATTTTTGGAAAACCTAGGATTTCCCGCCTTAACCGACGCCAACCACCTTGACCATCATCGGTCACCTTATATACCCTTTTGCAACCTTTTATTGAGGTTGGTAATTTTTATTTTAGAGAGTTCTACTACATTCAAGCATGAATCAAAGACTTCTCAAAGCATCCAGACGATGAGATATACTCAACCATAGGCTCAAGAAAACACTTGATGCTCATACCAAGGCATTAGAATATTCATGGGAACACTCTAGGAAATATTCTTGCAAGACTGACCACAAAGTTCTTCACACATCAACCACTTCCTTCCTTCACCTACAAGACCTACAAATACAAGTAAGTGTATTCAATTTTCATTATTCTTTACTTACTTAAAGTGTAGGTTAATTATCTTTTGTAATCATATATTGTTTTTCTTGCATTCCTCCATCCCCACCTTCTTACCAATCTACCTATCCAACCACCCACAACCTTATGGCTCTTTGTACTTGACCTCTATGCATTCTTGAGTCTTCTTGGCATTATTACAAACCCAACCATCCTCCCTTCATCCTCTGTGTAATCACATAGAATTCCAAAAATAATTTTATTTAATTACCACCAAATTTCCCCTACCAACGTTGGTTATCTTAACCATCATCGGTCTCCCCTCTATACCGGCATCGGTCATCAGACCGATGTCAGTCTTTGTGTTATCTCATTCACTTAACCAGAAAGCCCTCAAACCTCCCAAAACCTCACCCAAACCTGATACCCCACCTACAACCTCACAACAGACCTTCCAAACTCTTTGTATAAACACAAAGAGGGTCTGGACACCCATTTTAAAATTTTTCCATTTCCCATAGTAACCGATATCAGTTATACCATAACCAACATCAATCATACCTATACCGACATCGGTCTCTATGCCTATTAAAACTACTTTAGATCAACAAGCTTTATAATCATCCAAAATTAACCCAAACTTCACCAAATCTTACCCAGACCCTATCTGTGACCCTCAAACCACCTGTCCAACCTGCAACTTGACCCGGGACCTTCACCAGTGTAGTTATCAAGAATTTAATTGAATTTACAATGGTAGTAGTCCGAGACACCTAAATTATAACACTAGCATTAGATTCTTTTATTTGCATGTTTAGTTATTTTATATTGAGTTATATATCAGTGGATTGACAACCGTCGAGGAAGTATCACACTTCCTGGATCTAGCTCACACTAGGCATCCACTAACTTTTTCTATTAACTGTATCTTGTGGTCTTGATTTGTATTACAGGTAGTTCCTCCTAGCCAAAGGAAGCTCACACAATCAGCTTGGATCAGAAATAAAAAATGCACGCAATCAACCTACCAACTTCAGAAGAATAGGTATTCCTCTTTGTCCTTTTTACCTTATCTATTTTATCATACTACAATTTAGTGAAACAATAACCCGATAAATTGTCCATGAGTGATAGCATCTCATGGTCGGCGGTGAGATTAACTAGTTGGTCAATACTAGGTAGAGGATATTCATCGTTGGGGCAAGATAAGTTAAGGTTGTAGAAATATGTGAAAATGCAGAGTCCCCCTATCACTTTTGTGACAGGAATAATGTTAGAGATCCATTCGATATAATCAATGGGTAGGATGAAGGAAACCAAAGGAAGGTGTTGGAGTTCTTCTTTGATAAGACGGGTAATGCGAGGATGTATTTTTCACATCTTTTGCTTCACGGGTTTGGAATTAGGAATGGTTACGATATTGTGGACCACATTGTTTGGGCCAATATTAGTATAGAGCCAAGCAAAAGTGTTTCGATGATCCCAGAGGAAAGAAGTGAAAACTTCGTGTTCAACAACATCTAAAGATTGGTGTATTTTTAGGATGTCCGGGTCGTCTTGAGCATGAATATTGATCTCGATGGTCGATTTAATCAACATAGTTTGTGTCTTAAAAGTTAAGGATTAGTGAATGTAAGAATATTCGTACTCAAGGTAAGTGAGAATAGACTCATCCTATTGACATTGAATGATGTTAATAGAAGGGGTATCATCATCGATCATGTCAGGATACAGGAAGGGAAGAGAAGAGGGATCCTTTCCATCATGTTGATAAGTTAGAGGTCCCAGGGAAATGGTGTTCATGAAAAAAGTTAGGAGGAATGGATTCTAGATCCATAGACTTTGTAGGTGAAGGTGGTGAAGCGGTGAATGGGGTGGGGAATGTTTATCATCCTCAATGAGTTTGACTCAGAGCCTTCCTAGAAGGTGGTTAGGAAAATCCAATACCAATGCAATCTTTATGATTATGAGTGGTGTAAGGAATGAAAATATGGTGGCCTTGTTCATATAAAGAAAAGCCAAAGCCCTTCCAAGTACGGTGATAGAGGAAGTTGTGGGCGAAGTGGCGGTTAGTGAGAGATTGAAGGTCGAGGGAAATTTTTGAGATTGGGAAGGTGGCTTGGGTGAGTAGGTAGAAACATCAAGTCCCCTATATGTTAAGTTGGTGCAAAGATAGTTAGGACCATAGGGGAAAACCTCTCCCATACGGTGATCATAGTGGGGATGTAGGTGAAGGTTACCATACTCTTGAGGAGTAAGAAATGTGTCAATGTTATAAAGGGGGTACTCCCCTAGAGTTAGGCATTGAAAAAAACCTTCTAAGGGATAAGTAGTTGATATGTGGGCAAAGTGGGAATGGATGAATCACTAGGTAGCTAGGAAGAAGAAGCATTGGATGTTTGAGAATTAGATGGGTTGTTGATGGGTCAACCTGCGAGAAGGTGCGGTAACAATGGGAACAAAGGAGTTATTTGTGGAAGATGTAGTAGAAAAATTGGTGGATAAGGTAGTGGTCAAGACAAAGTGATAGCGGTGGTAGATGCCTTAACTGATATAAGGACATCATTGGGTCGATACAACATGTTACAGGTCTTGAATGGTGAAGGGTCGGTTGGAATGGTATAGTTGTGCCCTTCATGTTTGAATTTTTAACAATGGTTTAAGGTTGAAGGAACACAACCCATGGCACGAATCCAAGGTCGGCCAAGTAGCATGTTGTACTAGAATTCCCCCTCTAAGACAGAATAATTCAAGAATGACACAGGGGCCTACACAAATGTGGAGAATGATGGTGCCAAGGGTGGAAGTCATGGTTGTTGGTTGTAAAGATTGATAGCGATAAGGGTTACAAGGGGGTTTGGGGAAGTGCCCTCGAAAGCCACATTTTATATGTATTTATGCATTGTGAAATATGGACCATTCCTTATTAGGTCACGAGATCTAATGTTTGGTTTTTTATGTTTCCCCAAAATGATAAAAAAAAAAACCCTAATATCTTTAAAGGGTCATTATGTATGAGGCTCACCGTATTAGTGGCGACACCGTGAGAGAGAGTTTGGATGGACCGAATAAAAGGATTGATTGTTTCTGGTAGACGTAGCCCATTTTAGGTGAACCACGTTAAATTTGTGTCTCTGTTTTACTGCATTCTTTTTTGTTTTACATTTTCTACATTATTCAGTGCATGCTTGTTTATCTGTACAACTAGTATAATCCTAACAACTTGTCGAGCACATTTGAGATTTATTTGTTGGCAATATACTCACAGAGGTATTTCTGTTTGAGTGGGAGAAGTAACAATGGTAGAGGATAATAAGTTTAGAGTTGAGAAGTTTGACTGCTGAAATTACCAACTATGGAAAATGTAGGTGGAAGATTACCTATATAAAACGAATCTATACCTACCATTTGGAGGTGAAGAAGTGAAACCCTCAATCATGTCTGATGAGGAGTGGAAGGTTCTAGATAGGAAGGCTCTTGGTGCGATTCGATTGAGTCTGGCATCGTCTATAGCTTCAAATATCTCATAGGTGAAGAGTATGGTAGAGTTGATGAAAACCCTAGCTAATTTATATGAAATGTCTAGTGCATACAATAAATTTTATTTGATGAAAAGATTGTTTAATCTACAAATGTAAGAAGGTGGATCTATATCTAACCATCTTAATGATTTCCACACTATTGTAAATTAGTTAGATTTAGTTAATATCCCATTTGATGAGGAGGTTAGAGCATTATTATTCCTATGTTCTTTGCTAGAAAGTTGGGATAAATTAGTAATGGCAATTAGAAATACAACTACTTCTCTTGAATTTGAAGATGTAGTCAATGTCATTTTAAATGAGGAAATGCACAGGAAAATTACAGGGGAAAATTCTTCTTCTGGAAATGCATTGAATATGGAGAGTAAAGGGAGGAGCAAGGAGAAATCAAAGAGTAAGGGTCATGGGAGATCTAAATCAAATATGGGAAGATCCAAATCTAGGAGTAGAGGCATTACTTGCTAGAACTATGGAAAGAGAGGACATGCTAAAATGGATTGTTGGTTCAAAGGAAATAAAGAAAACCACTGAAGGTATTAAAGAGGAAAATCCAATAGGTAATATTATTCGTGAGTGATCTTATACTTTCGTAATAGATTCAGGAGCATCTTTCCATACAAACCCTAATAAGAGCTAATTTAAAGAGTATGTCTAGGGAAATTTTGGACAAGTTTATTTGGGCGATGATGAGCCATGCAACATTTTCGGGAAGAGCAATGTACACCTAAAATTACAGAATAGGAATACATGGATATTGAGATACGTGAGGCATGTACCTAGCCTCAGGATAAATCTTATCTCTATAAGACAGTTGGGTGGTGAAGGTTGCACAGTACATTCACTTCAGATTCTTGGAAGGTTTCCAAGGGTGCCTTGGTAGTGTAATGGGGTAAGAAAGTAGGAACTCTTTATTTGTCTACTTGTATATCTAATTCTTCTACCATATTGTCTACTTCAGATGAGGATGCCAACATGTGGCACAATAGATTGGGACATATGAGTGAGAAGGCATGGAAATTCTACAGGAAAAAGTTAAGCTTTCAAGTTTGAAGCAATTAGAATTAGAGTTTTGTGAGCATTGCATATTTGGGAAACATAAAAGAGTTAAATTTCTCAAGGGGGGGAATACTAAGAAAGAGAAAAAGTTTGAGTTAGTTCATACATGATGTGTGGGGGCCGGACTTTGTTACATCTCATGATGGTTATCTATACTATCACATTCGTAGATGATACCACAAGGAAGGTATGGGTATATTGCATTAAGTGTAAGTGTTTCACCTAATTCTTAGAGTGTTTCTTTGAATATGGATGAAACAAATAAGGGTAAATGGGCTAGTAGAAATACTTGTTAAAGTTGGTTAAAGGTTGTTGTGCACATATGACTTCTTGATCCATAGATGATCGTGGGAGATTCCTTTTGGCTAGGAGGAACTACCTAAAATAGAAAACAAGACCACAAAATAGAAGTTAAACAGTATATGCAGTGGACTGCCTAGTGTATGCTAGATCTAGGAAGGGTGATACTCCTTAAAAGGCTGTCAATCCACTATTTATAACAATTTAATGTTAATAATAGATGAAATCATACTGTAGTTAAAATGATTTAGGTATCTCATTCAACTACAATAAGAAAATTCGTTAACAATAGGGTAATCTATGATTGAATCAAGGTCAAGGTCTCCGTCAGAGTCGGTACTCGTGGTCAAGTGGTCTCGGTTCGGGGTTGTTTTGGGTATTTGGTGGGGATTTTAGGCTCTTTTCTTAGTCTGAGGGTAAAACACAGAGACATACGTCTATCTGGTATGTATGACCGATGTCGTTTAAGTTAATTGGCATAGTTGTGGGTAACCGGTGTTAGTATGGTTGAGGTAGAGGAAACTTATCAAAATATTGATGTGAGGACAGATCTAAGGCTAAATGGAAATGGAGAGGGTAATGACAAGGTATGTGTAGGTCTTAGGTATACCCAAGGATCTTTAAAAACCAGGTATGGGCAATTTAATGGTGTGGGTGAAGGAATGATTAAGTTTGCATGAAGGTGAATGATGGGAGAATGGGAATGCAAGTAGAAACTGATAATAGAGGTAACAAAGCCTACTAAAATGAAAGTAGATGAATGTTGGTTAACAAAATACTTACTATTGTATGAGATTGGTGGTTGGATGGCAATGAAATTTGATCGATGGATGGAGTTTGATGTGGTGGTGGTGCTTCCTGGATGCTTCCGTGAATGCAAATGGCTCTGTGATCACTTCTGATGTTGGTTGTGAATGCTTTGATGTGTGTACGAATGCTAGTTCTACTTGCATACAGCTCTGGTTTTCATCTCTTCTCTCAGAAATGTGCCAACCTCAAAATAAGGTTTTTTTGGGGAATAAATGGTAACCGACGATGGTTCCGGGCTGACCGGTGGTGGTTTAGGATGACCGGCATCGGTTATGGTGGATTTCCTAGGTTTACTAAAATGGGCAGATCCCTTGATTTATTGATCTTGTTCATTTTCCTCCATGAATTAGAATGGAAACTTCCTTTCTAATGGGGAATGTGGTTAGAGGGAATGTAGGCTTTGATTTTTAGGGTTTAGGTAGGTCTTAGTTAGTTATGACAACATACTAAGAATAGGTCTAAGATGAGGTGGCTAGGTGAGGTGGCTAAGTGAGGTGGTGGCATGAGGATTATCTCAGGATATTAAATAATAAATATTATGAGATCATGAATTAATTTAATTAACTTAATTAAATTAATATTAGAGTGGGGTGAAAGGGTTCATGGTTAGGTGAGTGTGTTCAAGTGATTATTTGACAAGGGACCAAGGAGAGTGTGACCCAATTTTGGTGTCTACATTTTTCCCCTTTTGTTGCGTAGCTTGTATTGGTAAGCGACGTTGACAAAAATAAGATGTGGTTTCCCCATGTGTGGGTGAAGGTGATCCCCTCAAACCAGGAACTGATGAGGCAGAAAGTAGAATCGGTGAGTAGTTTGATAAAAGGTGAATGTGATGAAGAGGAAGGTGGGAAATGGGGGTAAAAGGGGTAAAGGTCCAATTGGGTAATCTAGGTAATGGGTCAGGGTCAAAGTTAGTAACAATCAAACGCACGCACACGTATAAACTACATCACGACACCAGGTTGAAGAGCATGAAAACTCTACATCATCTAAGGGCGATAGGTTTATCCAAACAAGGTTGAGGTGATTCTAATATCCAAGGTATAGGATATGGTTATGAAAACATCACGCAGGTTCAAAGTGCAGGAATGTTTAGGTATGTTTCAGTACACCAAAGGTTGGGTCAGGATAAATGGTCATGGAAAGAGGTAAGGTAAGGTCAGTATGTCAATCAACATGGGTAACAGTGCCACAAGGTATAGTGAGCACATGAGGTCACATGTCACTAGCAATGTTCCAGGTCCAAGTAACTAGGTCACGGACATGGGTAGGGCTGAGGTATGGGTAAAATAATGAGTCCCCAAATGAGGACAAGGTGAGGTAGTAAATGATGAGGTCAGGAGGATAAAGTGAAGTGTCCAAGTCAGGTGTGGGTGAGGTAAAAAGGATTCAAGTCAACAAATTAGGGGTAGGGGGTAGGAAAAAGACTAAGCAGGATAACCGACAACAGTTATGAAGGAACCGATGCCATTCACGATGGACCGACCACGGTAAGCTAGGGCACAGGACTGATGTCGGTCAAGGTAAAACCATCACGGTCAAGTCGGGTAGGCTATAAAAAGAAAAAGAAGTGTTTTAAAATCATTTGTCATTTACCAAATTAGAGAAAATGACAAGAGAGGAAGAATGAGGTGGAAAGTGACCAAATGACATGGAGAGTTGAGTTGGTGAGCTGCATAGCAGGTGATTAGCAGTTGAGAGGTGGGTCCACGAGATCGGTTTGATCGATTCAATTGGTTGGAGGTGATTAGGTTGATTGGTGATGATAGAGGTAAGAGAGGGATCGGGAGGACCACCGGTGGAGTGCCTGATGTGCCACCACAAAGATGGAAGCATGATGAGGTAAGTGTCAATCCCTTTCTGTTGTTTGTGAGGTAGATTGGTTTAGAGGTTGGGTGGGGAAAAATGGGTTTTGGGGGAAAAGGGAATTTGAATTTTGGGAGGGAAAATCGGGTAAAATAGGAATGGGGAGAGGTGGTTGGGTGAATGAGGGGTGGGGAGGGTGGAGGGGTATATTAGGTCTGAATGGGTGGGTAGAAGGGAGAGAAAGGGGTTTTTAGGAAGAGGAGGTTTTGGGTGTCTCGGTTTTCGGTTTGCGCAATGAATGACCGACATCGGTTGAGGGTTAGCAGATTTCGGTGGTGCGAACCAGTATGTAGTCACAAAATAGGTGACCGATGCCAGTTTATGGGGGCGGGTTGGTTAGAGTTAGGGGTAACCGGGGCCAGTTAGGATATGGGGGAAAAGGGGCAAAAAGTGACCTAGGTTTGGTGGGTGAGATAGGTAGTTGTAAGTAGGAGATATTTTGGGAAAATCATAACATAGGTAAGGGTTGAAAATAGGTAAGGGTGAATGATAGTGGGTTAGGGTTGGGGTGGGTAGATAGAAGATGTGATATGAAGGTAAGGAGGTCTAGGGAAAGAGAGGTAGGGTGGTAAGTATAGGTGAGGTGTAAAGGGTGATTGTGGGTATGATTAAGGTGTATTAATGTGATGTTTTGTTGGATGCAGGTGAGAGATCAACTGAGGATGTGAGATAGGGTGCCACCCCTGCTCTTGATAGTTCATGGGGCTTGCGACGATCGAGGAGTGGAGGCATGTCATAGATGTGGACCTGAGTGGGGTCAAAGGCGCTACAGGCATGTAGTCCGGTAGCTGAGTTTGATGGTCACCCTCATCGATAGATGGGATTCGGTGACCAACACATTCCATCTACCGATGGGGGAGATGATAGTCACCCTGGAGGATGTTTACATGATCTTACGGTAACCTATATTGAGGACGCAGGTATATTTGATCTCCTCAGAGGTTTTTGAGGAGATGCTGACAGTATTTGGTGAGGGACTGGTGGAGATGACCTTCCATAGTGCCAACATGAGCTATGGAGAGATGTACCTAGCCCATCCAGAGGAGATGAGGCTAGTAGTGTTATTGATGGAGGTAGTCTACTATTTTTCACTACCGGATGATACAGAGGGTGGGAGATTCCCATGATCAATGATGGGGGTGCTGCATGATATGGTGATGGACAAGACTTGCTTTGCATGGGCGCTTACATTCTTGGTGTATTATATAGAGAGCTATGGGCGTATGGGCAGCTTTTCCGGTTCAGCTTATGCTGCACATTTGTTCTTCATTGTTGGGCCTACAAGCACATTGTGTGTGTTAATTCGATTGGTATGCCCTAGGCAGATGCATTGAAGCTGGGTTTTGTGTGGGTAGGTTATAGGCGATGGGTGCCTGTGATTGGAGAGCATCAAGTAGACATGGATACTCATGATATAGCATATTACAGGTGGATATTGGAGGGATTGTCCAGGTGTGGACATTATTTGGAGACCATATGTGGGTTATCCCTCATACAAACAAATGGCTGATGAGTTAGATGGCTTGCAGCTACGTAGGTGGATAGAGGGGTATCATACATGAGAGCATGAGATGATTCCTATAGATAGGGTTAGAGACAGTAGTTTGGGCTACCGCAGGATATACCCCCACCCTTCCCACAGTACATGAGAGATGATGTGGAGAGACCATTGCCGCTACCACACCGAAAGTATTTACAGGCAGGAGGAGAGAGTGAGAGACCGACATATTGATGATGTTGGGGTGACTGATAGGTATAGACAGTGGTGGGTGGCTCATTTATGAGTAGTACCACCCAGGTTGGGGTAGTCATATTTAGCCACCATCACCATTCAGAGAGACACCCTACAAGGGTAGGTGGTGACCCTGATTACATAGTTGGGGATGGTACATGGGTAGTTGGTAGGTTAGAGGTAGAGGTGGCCACTTTGCATGCACATAGGTGGCTAATCTATAGGCCCAGATGGCCCAGGGTGGAGATGGTGATGATGATGTGGTTGCCCCCTAAGCACAAGTTACAAGTTTCAGGTAGAGGCTAGCCCATACAGTGCAGTGTAGATTGAGGCATTACTACAGCCCCAATATGGCACATGGTGTGAGGCCAATGACACCACCACATGTACTAGGATAGGGTCCCATTTTACAGGCAGGGGTGGGACAAGGTCCCACAGGATAGGTACATGGTCAAAGGCTGATGGGGCCACCATGGATGGTACCCGTATCTAGAGTGTGGGATGCCCTAGGTGAGGCCAAGTATTATCAAGATCAGTTGATGATGGCGGCAAAGTGATATATTTTCTATCGTATGGAGAGTACAGGAATAATGAGGCCTTAAGTGAGAGGACCATATCCCGCATCCACAAGGTGGAGAGCATAGGGGGCCATCAAGCCCGAGATAGGATCAAGGTGAGGCCACCAATTCACAGAGGCCAGCCCAGGTGATGTACCAGAGGACCCAGCCACGACCCATGAGAGGTGGTGAGATGTTAGTAGGCCGCAGACAGAGCCGAGGAGGAGGAGGAGATGGGAGAGACCGATATGGAGGATATCTGTAGGATGATGCCTGATGTATGTCCCTCCATTTTGATGTAGTTATTCATTTTTGATATATACCGTGCCTAGTGTGCTAAAGAGAGTGAGGATGTATATGAGAGTTTTGTTTATTTTTGATCATATACCGCCTACGTGCCAAAGATGGTGAGGTTGTATATGAGAGTTTTTGAGAGATGCATATTATTTGGTATCAGTGTATATTGTATGGATACACATGTTTATATGATGAGATGGATGATTTTGTGATGATGTATCTGTGTTGATAGAATTTGATTATTATGCATAGATGGATGGATGATAGGTGTGTTAGGCATGGTGGAGTCAGGTCATAGGCATGGTTGAGTCAGGTCATAGGCATGGTGGAGTCAGGTCATAGGCATGGTGGAGTTAGGTCATAGGCATGGTTGAGTCAAGTCATAGGCATGGATGGAGTCAGGTTGTGGTTTAGGCATGATGAAGTTTAGGTTGGTTTAGGCCTGGTGAGTCGAAATTGGTTGAGTTTGTAATCATTAATTTGTGTAATTAATGATGATATGAGTCACGTTGAGATGTTTTATAGTAACATGCACAATAATGGTAAATAAATGGTAGACATAATGAATGTATGAATGATGATGATAAAGATGTGAAGAAATTGTTGTTTGTTTGGTTTAATTTCCAATTATTGATATAAAAAGGAAACTAACTAGGGGAGAATGTGATTAGGAAAGGAAAGGGGGTTGGTTAGGGTAGAGAGTGCCAAGCTAACCACCAAGGGCCCCATGCCCTTGGAGTGCTACCTACATAGTCCCGGTGAAAAGGGACCTCAAGCTGATGTAGTTCTCCCATAAGCTAGGGAAGAATGCGAGGAGGTATGAGAATGAGTTGGTAGGTTATAGGCATGGTTGAGGTGAGGTCATTTTAGGTATGGGTGAATCGTGGGCACATTGGTATGGGTGATTTTGAGTTGATTGTGGCAAAAGAGGAAAATTACCCAAAGATAAGTGTTGAGGATCTAGTCATGTATAAGATAATCAATACGTAATGAAGAAGGTTAAAAGATAAGAGGAGGCAAGAAAGCCACCTGATTGGTAAGGATCATAATGGGTGGGTCATACCTTAGATAGGATGATGAATGTAAGACCCTAAAGACATTGCATGATTGATTATTCTAAAGGTGAAGAGTAGTCACATGATCACCAAATGTCATGGTTCCAATAGGTCCCTTGAGGTGGTAGGAAATGAAAGTGTGAATGGTGAGAGGGTAAAAATTGGTTAGTTTATATGGTATTTGGTAGCATGCCTTTTGGCAAAAGATCCAAGATCACAATGAGCGAGTCCATGATGAAATTTTTTTTGTTTTGACTTATATTTGAGATAGACTAATCGATGTGGGAAGTCTATATGGGATGAGAAAATTAACTCCTTGAGGTCTTCATGAAGCTGATCGATGTGGGAAGCTTTGATTTCTTTTTTTTAAAGCAAGCTTTACATAGTTGTCCTTGAGGGAGTAGTCTATTTATAGCAGAGATGTAGAGAGAAAGATGTCCTTTTGAGGGAGTCATCTTTTTATTGGAAGTTTGACTCAAGGAGTTAGATCCCATGTGAGGGACTTTTAAGTCATGGACAAGACTAAGGTGAAGAATCAGATTCTTGTTCAGAAAGCAAGGTGAAATGACCATGGGATCTCATCTAAAAGTAGACAAAAAGTATCCATGAGAATCATGCCATGTGCAGCGCCGTGGTACACATATTTAAGAGAAGATAAAAGAGTGATGGGTATGCACATGATTCTTGTTTAATCATTGGGGATGGTATAGTGAAAGGAGGGAAATGAAAAGCGCTCAAGGGATGAGCATGAAAAGAGGTAGAAGGTGAGGTAGGACTGAAAGTCAATAGTAGAATGGTCGAAGATGTAAGGCATTAAGGGGATCAAGTTCAGGTTTACCATCTAGTGAAGATAAACGATAAGCACCTGATCCATAAGTATGAGTCACGATGTATGGTCCAAGCCAATTAGGAGAAAATTTGCCCCATTTACTTTTTTCCACTTTGGTTACATGTTGATTTTCTTTTAGGACAAGGTCACTGAATTGTAAGGTTCGTTCATGGACACATTTTTCATAGGCACACTTGATAGGTTTTTGGTAAACTTGAAGATGGTCAAGAGCATTAAGACAACGTTCATCTAATAACTCAAGTTGTGTTAAACGGTCATGGTGAAAGTCATCATCATTGAGCATGTCATGGAGAGAAATACTGAGTGAGGGAATCTAGACTTCGAGAGGAAAAACAAACCTCTATAGCGTAGACTAGAGAAAAAGGTGTGGCAGTAGTGGAAGTATGAATACTAGTACGGTACACCCACAGGGTGAAAGGAATGTGCATATGCTAGTCCTTCCTAATATCGTTAACCACTTTCATGAGAATTTTATTCAAGGTTTTATTAGTGGATTTGGCTGGCCATTGGTTTGTGGGTAATATGGTGATGAGAAACTTAGCTGAATACCGAAGGTGTCGCAAAGTTTCGCAAGGTTTTATTTTTGAATTGTTTTCCGTTATTAGTGATGAGGCGATGTGGGACACCAAAGCGATAAAATGATGTGATGATTGATGAACTCACATATTTTCTCAGCTTTTTGGAGATGAGAGGTATGGCTTTAACCCATTTGGTGTAATATTTGGTAGCGGTGATTATCCATTGATGTCCTTTGAGAAGAATGGGGATTGATCTCTAACAAGATCCAAACCCATTGAGAGAAGGGCCAAAGGTCACAGGCGACCTGTAAGGCATGATTGGGTGTATGATGAAGGTTGGAATGTTGTTGGCATTTTACACAACGCTTAACATAATCACAACAATCATGGTTAAGGGTCAACCAGTAATAGCCTAGGTGAAGAATACACTTAGCAACAACAAGGCCATTGAAGTGACCTCCACATATGCCATCATGAACTTCCTTAATGGTATAAGGAATTTCAGAACTCGTAAGGCATCGTAAGAGAATACCATCAAAGCATGCTTATAGAGGAGGCCACCCATGATGACATAATGAGAGACCCTTTTAAGAAAAGTGCGTTGTCCATTATGAGTGAGGTCGGGAGGTAAGATGGAGAGGGAAAGATAGTTTGAGTATTGTTTATACCAAAGGTCACTCGGGTCGGGAGTAGTGGTTCCGATAGAGTAAACTTCACGAGGTAAATAAGAGGGTGATTGGAGTCTTTGTATGGTGACAAATATTTTAGAATCGATGGGTAAAGTGGGTATTTGAGAAGCCAATCAAGGCCATGGTATCTATAAATTTTTTGGTAGAACGGGGAAGGTTTGAAGGGCATAATGGTCAAAGGTGGTCAAAATTATGTCCACATGATGTTTATACTTTGAAGTATCTCATTACGACATTGGTATATACCATTGACTTGGTTTATGACCAATTGAGAATCACCAAAGATGTTGATGGACTTAACATCTAAGGCATAGGTAGTTTGGAGACCTAATACAAGTGCTTCGTATTCAACAATATTGTTTGTACAATCAAAATTGAGTTTGAAAGACAAAGGCATGGGTTCACCATCAAGTGGAATGAGAATAACACAACCCCACCCCACGTTGACACTTGGAACCATCAAAGAAGAGTGTCATTTGGTACGTGGGTTCATCCAAGGAAAGGGTAGCAATAGACTCATCTGGAAAGTCAAAGTTAGAGGGTTGGTCCCTAGAAATAGGTGCATCGGCCAATTGGTCAGTGATAGCCTGGCCCTTGATGGAATTTTGATGGGTGAATTCAAGGTTGAGGTCAGCCAACATAAAAACCAATATGCAGCTCGTTGATTTTGGGAAGGTTTGGTGTACATGAAGTGTAAGGGGTTGGTGTTGGTCACAACATAGGTTTTGTGGTTAAGTAGATAATGGCAGAGTTTGGTGGCAACAAAAAATAAGGCTAAGAAAAAACTTTCGGCATGGGTATATCGGGTTTCGTAGTCCAAAAGAGTATGGATTATGTAATAAACTACCTACTCTCTATGTTGTTCATCGTGATGAGTGAGCATGGCCCCCAAGGAGTGATCGGTAGTCTGAGATGTATAGGTAGAAGGGTTGATCGTCTTTAAGTGGAATGAGTATGGGTGGTTGGAGAAGGTATGTTTTTAAGGCTTCAAAAGCTTTATGGCAGTTCTCATCCCATTTAAAGGAAACATCCTTTTTGAGAAGGTGATTAAATGGTTGACACCAATCGGACAGTTGTAAAATGAAATGGCAAATAGATCGTAACTTACCTTACGAGTGCTACGAAGCTTTCAGTAGATTAGTGGGTGGAGGAATTTTGAGAATGGCCTTGACTTTTAGCAGGTCAACCTCTATACCACGTAAGGAGACAATAAATCCTAGGAGTTTTCCTGAGAGAACCGTGAAGATGCATTTCTTGGGCTGAAGGCAAACACAATACTTAATGAGGTGGTAAAAGATGGTTTTTAGGATGGAGAGGTGCTTGGAGTGGTGTTTATATTTGGCTAGGAGATCATCTACGTAATCTTATAATATATGGTGCATGATGTCATGGAAGATGTAAGTCAAGCCCACCGATATGTGGCACCAGTTTTTAAGGCCAAAAGGCATGAATAGATAGTAGAAGGTACCCCAATGGGTGATGAACGTGTTTTTGTGTTGATCTCTGGGGTAAGCAAGATTTGGTTATAACTCGAGAAACCATCCATGAGTGATAACATCTCGTGACCAGCGGTAAGGTCAACCAGTTGGTCAATACCAGGTAGAGGAAAGTCATCTTTCAGAAAGCTAGGTTGAGGTCACAAAAATATATGCAAATACAGAGTCCTCCTATCTCCTTAGTGATAGGGACAATGTTAGAAATCCATCGAGGATAATCAATGGGTAAGATGAAGGAAACAAAAATAAGGCACTAAAGTTCTTATTTGACCAGAAGCACAATGCGAGGGTTCATTTTTCTCATATTTTATTTTATGGGTTTAGCATCGGGAATGGTTACAATATTGTGGACCACTATGGTGGGGTCAATACCAGGCATATCTGCGTAAGACCAAGCAAAGCATGGTTATGATCTTTGAGAAAAGAAGTGATGGCTTTCTGTTCAGCAGTATCTAAAGATTGGCCAATCTTTAGAATGTGCGGGTCATCCTGAGTATGGATGTTGATTTCAATAGTTGATTTGTTCAACATGGTTTGTGTCTCAGTTGGTAATGGCCAATGAAAATATGAGTCTTCTACACCAAGGTAGGTGAGTATAGATTCATCATCCTGACATTGACGACATTAATAGAAGGTGTATCGTCATCGATCATTTTATGATAAAGGAAGGGTAGAGAAGAGGGAGCCTCACCCTCATGTTGATAAGTCAGAGGCCCCAAGGAAATGGTGTTTATGAAATTTTTTTATGAGGAATGGATTCTGGATCCATCAACTATGTTGAAGTGAGGGTGATGATGGTGGTGTGGAAGGTGGAGCAGGTGGAGAAGGGCTGATGTCCTCAATGAGTTCAATGTGGGCTTTCTTGGTAGGTGGTTCAACAAAGGCGATACCACTACGGTCATTATGTTTGCGGGTAGTACATGGAATAACAAAGTATGAAGACCTTTCTCAAAATATAAAACTAAAACCCTTCCACGCACATTGGTGCAAGAAGGTGTGGGCGAAACAACAATTGGTGAGTGACTGGAGGTCGGTAGAAAATGGGTGGGTTTGTGATGGTGGTTCAAGTGTATAAGTGGTAGTATCAAGTCCCCCATAGGTGAGATTGGTGCGAAGGTGGGGAGGACCATAAAGGAGATGCTCTCCTATGCGGTGATCATAATGAGGATGTTGATGAAGGCTTCCATACTCTTGTGGAGTAAGGAATGTGTTGACATTATATAGGCGATACTCCCCTAGAGTGAGGTGTTGAAAAATGCCTTCCAAGGGATCGGTGGTCAATATGTGGGTGGCTAGGATAGACGATGTGTTAGAGATTGGATCAGAGGTGGAGCTAGCTGATTGGGAGGTTGATGGGTCAGCAGTGGAAGTTATGGCAACGGTAGGGATGGAGGAGTTAGGTGCGGTTGATGTAGAGGTGAAATTTTTGGGCAGAGGTGTAGGTGAAGAGGAGTGGTCATATGAAGATGCTTTAATGGGTATGAGCATGCCATTGGGTCGGTAAAGCATGTTGCAGGTTTTAAAAGGTGATGGGTCAGCCGGAATGGTATAAGTGTGCCCTTCATGTTCAAAATTCACACAATGATGCAGAGTGGAATGAACGCAACCCATAACACGAATGCAGAGTCTACCAAGCAGCAGTTGTATTGAAATCCTCCCTCCAAGACATAAAATAACTCTAGAATAGTGCAGGGGCCCATGTGAACATGGAGGATGACAACGCCAAGTCTAGAGGTGATAGTGTCATTAAATGAATGCAACATGACGGGATGTTTATGCATGTAATTGTTAGGTATGCACATTTGGTCGAACACATGGGAGGAGATGATGTTAATGCTAGTGCCCCCATCAATCATAACACATCGTACACGTATATCATTGATGTGGATGGAGATGAAAAGGGATGGATCTGGGTCATCGGTTTGTGTGGTGTGATCTCTTCATCTAAAAAGTTGAGGGTGGCTACTTGGTGAGTGGGTGCAAATGTAGAAGTAGATGGTAATTTGGTAAGAGAGGCTACATGATGAGGTGTAATAATGGGGCTATAGGTGTAGGGTCATTGGGTAAGACCTCAATTGACTAAAGCACCTCCATGAGAGTTTGGTGATGGGATTTAGAGGTTTGGATGAGGTCATATAGGGACATTTTGAGAGGATTGGTGTAATTGTTTGAGCATCGCATAATGTGTAACCCCATTAGAAATAGGATATGTGGGGCCGAGATAGTGACTTTAGGTGTGGGTGTAGATGGTATGTTGGGTATAGGGGTGGTTGGTGGGTCGAGTTTCCTTTTCCTTTCCTTTATCCTTCTATGCATGGGTAGTAACGTGGATCATGTTGATTTGAGGCGGGGAGGTAGGTGAAGTAGGTGAGCCATGAAAGGTATAGCGATAGGAAGGGAAAAAGCCAAGTGGTAGGAAGGAACCTTGTGAGATGAGTTGGGCACACCGACATTTGGGTGGAGGTTTGGCGAGTTCTCTGATGCGCACCATGTTAATTTAAAATCTCGGAGGTGGCTCTAAGAGTTGTGGGGGTGGAGGTCTTGGTCGTTGAGTAGGAAATGAGGGAAGAAATGTGGAAACTAGTGCTAGCGAAATGGGGTCCTCATCAAGAAGGTCATCATCATCAAAGTTTTCTTCAGGAGGACACAACTGGATAAGAATGGTTTTCAAAGCCTTACAATTCTCTACATCGTGTTCTTGACACATGATGGTAGGCACAAATTTTGGTTTCGTCAAACCCCTTTGGTTTGGGTTTGAGTGGGTCATAAGGTCTAAGAGGTGGTAATGTGATGACAGAAGTTTCAAGGAGGTTAGTTAAGATTTTGGCATAGGATCCCGCTAGTGGATCACAATGGGAAGTGAATGTGGGTTTGGGTGTAGGTGCGACTGATTGTATAGGAAGGGGCTTTGCAAGAGGGGGAGTGGGTCGAGCTATGGTTTTAGGTGTTGGCATGGTTTTAGGTGTTGGTCATGTTTACTTGGGTAGGTGATCAGGGGATCATTTTCAAAAGTTCCCTAAACATCTCTAAATGGTGTCAATGCAGAATATCATCTCGAGAGCTTTCCAACGACTATGAGAACGCAACAAACAGACATCGAGAGCTGTAGATATGTTTGGTCAAAGTTCATCAAAGGGAAAGTCAAACTATGGTCAACTGGTCAATATTGGAACGAATCGCACTGTGACACGTGGCTTGCCAACACTCGTCAAATTCACTCGATTTTCCTATCGGGAGACGACAAGTGGACTACAGGATTATTTCTATTCCACCATTGTATGGGTCGAAATAATATTATATTGGTAAGTTCACGTTCCAAATGGCGCCATATATACAAAAGCCACATGTATATATTAATGTTAAAACATTAGTATTAAAACATGCATATGTTTTGACCACGTGCAAGGTGGTGAAGCGGTTGTTTGGGAGGCATTAAGCCCTGCCACGTGGAAGAAGGTGAGTGAAGCGGTGGTGTGGGGGCCTAAGCCCATGCGTGGAGGAGTCCACGTGAGGTAAGGTAAAATCAAAGGTTTAAAAACCTTTGAATATTTCTAAGGCCGTCTAATGTGGGATATACCCACTTAACTTAACAAATGCCGCTCATTTGGGATATTATCCCTTATCAAATGTAATCGGCTCAAATGGGAATTAATCCCATTAAACATGCGGCTCAAATGGGAATTAATCCCATTAAACATGCAAAACCAGATTTTTGGAATATTTGATCCCATTCATTTTACGGGATGAGGCTTATAATAGCCTTAGATAATATTTTATTCCATTATTTTGGGGCCCTAAAAATGTATAAATAGGGTACCAAGTTCATAGTAATGGACACACATTGTAAATACACAACACGAGCTTATTATTTGTTAAGCTTGTTGTGGACACACTGGTGACACATTATACACCGGTGCAACGGAGACACCGATCCCGAGCTTATTATTTGTTAAGCTTATTTGCGGGATGTGTCGACAGGTATTGTCTATTGGCCTATTATTTTAGGCAATATTAAATGAAATATTTGTGGCTAGGAGTTATTCAAACTACCTAGTTGGCCCATAGCGCCACACCAAGTACTTGTAAATCCTGGATTGTCGACTGGAGTGCTAGCTTCACATTGTTTGCGTCGGGAAGGCCGATCACAGAGAAGGAGATCAGACGCCGGGAAGGTGGATGTCGGGTTCTATTTTTCACCCTTATCGTTCGAAGAAATGGTGTACTGGTAGGCAAGTAAAATTCCATTAGGTTTTCTTATGAAAGTACTATTGTAACTTACAAGTTTTGACTAGTGGAACGGTTCGATCACGAACCCGGAGACGTAGGCAATTGCCGAACTCCGTAATCAATCTGTGTGCAATTGTTGTTATTGTCTTGCATTATTTTAAATTGATTACTTAAAAGGAGTAAATCATCGGCAAATAATTAAAGCCTATAAGGGTCCGAGATCAGGTCGTAATAATCTGATTATTTTCGGATCAAGTTTGGTATCAGAGCTGGTAATCGACACCTGCAAACTTACTAATCTTGAAGCAAGTTGGTATGGAGCGAGTTAATCGATCTGATTTTCTTTTGTGAGGATGGCTGGCTTGTACTTCTGGATTTCAGATTGGTGGGATAGACTGAGAGACAGGTTTAACATACTCAGTAATTTTCTCGCATTTCTATTTGGATGAATCCATTGTATCTCATATGCAGATAAAACCATAAACTATTGTGTTAGGTAGAATGTATTGGTAAGACCCCTTTGAGGGCAACGTTTGTATACATCTAACCAGACATGGCACATTAGTTAAAGACCCAATTTTGGGCAATGTTTGTACTCTGTTATACTTGCATTAGTAAGACCCCCAGAGGGAAATTATTTTGGTGATTTTTCTAACACCATAAAATGTAGTATATTTTCCTTGTTTAGTCATTGTTCTGACAGGGAGGAGACAAATGAAGTCAATCCACATTGCAATGCAGTGGAGAAAGACCAATCTTGTCATGCAGAGTCAAGAAATGGTAGAAAGAGTTCCTCATCCCGAGAAGGAGATTAAGAGGAATTTCTGTGCTCATTGCGAGGAATGGGCATTATGTGGAAAATTGCTGGAAACTGCATCCATCTCGCCATCAGAGTAATGGCAAGCCAAAGATGGAATGGAGGCCTATTGAAAAGGCAAAGGAAGTTTCTACTCCACCACTAGTTGACAATTCAACCCAAGACCAGGTAATACCTGAAAGTGAAAGTCCTTTAAAATGGGTAAGTCAACAATTTTTCAATTATATATTGCATAATTCAGATTGAGGAATCGTATGTAGTATTATGTTTGGAGATCAAATTTTGTGAGGAAATGCTGAGAGAAAGGTTTACAATACTCAGTGGATTTTCTTTTAGAAAATTTGATTAATGCTCCTAACATATCTCCTAATCAGTGTGTGAGTACCTATTACAGCTTGGATACAGGATTTGACTCATATAAAGCTTGGAGATTGATCTGCCATTTGTGCAGACATTAGAGTTCACAGAGATCAGCTCGGAACTTCATTATGTGTAGAGGCATTGTGACCGTGCAGCAGAATGGTAGCTGAATCACCATTGGCATTGACGTTAGGTTGGAACTTCATTCTGTGTAGAGGCATTGCGACCGTGCAGCAGAATGGTACCTGATATTAGTATGTCAACAAGAAGAGCTCTCAAAGTATTAGCTCAGAACGTCATTTGGTGTCAAGGCATTGTGACCACACATACGAATGGTAGCTGATCAACAGACTTAGCATCATGCATTGGAAGCTCGAGGTCTTGTAAGAGGCTTAGCATCATGCATCGGAGGCATTGAGGTCTGTAACAGACTTAGCATCATACATCGGAGGCTCGAGGTCTTGAAAAAGGCTTAGCATCATGTATCGGAGGCGTTGAGGTCTACAGAGACTTAGCATCGTGCATCGGAGGCTCGAGGTCTTGAAAGAGGCTTAGCATCATGCATCGGAGGCGTTGAGGTCTGTAAAGGGACAAGGCATTGTCCATCATTGACATCGGATCAATCAAAGCTCTACGTAACATGAAGTTCCTTCAAACCAGTTTGGATTCTCATGGAATCAACTCGGAGCCAGGAGCTATGTTATAGAGTAAAAGAAGATCCTTGTTGTCAGATATCAAGAAGCTTAGCACCGCACAGAAGGAGCGTTGAGGTTTCATTCAGAAACTTAGCACCATAAAGCGGAGGCGTGGAGGTCTTCTTCAGATATCAAAGTGGCGCAGCAGAAGCATCGTGGACCCATAACCCACAAGTCCCAGGATCGGATCAGAGTTGTTGAAATGAGAAGGTTAGAGGAGAAGACCCAAGGGTCTACTACATAGCAGCACTTCCGAGATGGCGTAGAGTTTCAGATTCAGACAATATGGAAGCTTTTGGGACAAAAGCTTTTCTCAGTGGGGAGGTGTGATCGGGGATCATTTTCAAAAGTTCCCTAAACATCTCTAAATGGTGTCAATGCAGAATATCATCTCGAGAGCTTTCCAACGACTGTGAGAACGCAACAAACGGACATCGAGAGCTCTAGATATGTTCGGTCAAAGTTCAGTCAACGGGAAAGTCAAACTATGGTCAACTGGTCAATATTGGACCGAATCGCACTGTGACACGTGGCTTGCCAACACTCGTCGAATTCACTCAATTTGCCTATCGGGAGACGACAAGTGGACTACAGGATTATTTCTATTCCACCATTGTATGGGTCGAAATAATATTATATTGGTAAGTTCACGTTCCAAATGGCGCCATATATACAAAAGCCACATGTATATATTAATGTTAAAACATTAGTATTAAAACATGCATATGTTTTGACCATGTGCAAGGTGGTGAAGTGGTTGTTTGGGAGGCATTAAGCCCTACCACGTGGAAGAAGGTGAGTGAAGCGGTGGTGTGGGGGCCTAAGCCCATGCGTGGAGGAGTCCACGTGAGGTAAGGTAAAATCAAAGGTTTAAAAACCTTTGAATATTTCTAAGGCCGTCTAATGTGGGATATACCCACTTAACTTACAAATGCCGCTCATTTGGGATATTATCCCTTATCAAATGTAATCAGCTCAAATGGGAATTAATCCCATTAAACATGCAAAACCAGATTTTTGGAATATTTGATCCCATTCATTTTATGGGATGAGGCTTATAATAGCCTTAGATAATATTTTATTCCATTATTTTGGGGCCCTAAAAATGTATAAATAGGGTACCAAGTTCATAGTAATGAACACACATTGTAAATAGACAACACGAGCTTATTATTTGTTAAGCTTGTTGTGGACACACCTGTGCAACGGAGACACCGATCCCGAGCTTATTATTTGTTAAGCTTATTTGCGGGATGTGTCGACCGAGTATTGTCTATTGGCCTATTATTTTAGGCAATATTAGATGAAATATTTGTGGCTAGGAGTTATTCAAACTACCTAGTCGGCCCATAGCGCCACACCAAGTACTTGTAAATCCTGGATTGTCGACCGGAGTGCTAGCTTCGCATTATTTGCGTCGGGAAGGCCGATCACAGCCGAAGGAGATTGTATGCCAGGAAGGTGGAGGTCGGGTGCTATTTTTCACCCTTGTCATCCGAAGAACTGGTGTACTGGTAGGCAAGTAAAATTCCATTAGGTTTTCTTGTGAAAGTACTATTGTAACTTACAAGTTTTGACTAGTGGAACGGTTCGATCACGAACCCGGAGACGTAGGCAATTGCCAAACTCCATAATCAATCTGTGTGTAATTCTCGTTATTGTCTTGCATGATTTTAAATTGATTACTTAAAAGGAGTAAATCATCAGCAAATAATTAAAGCCTATAAAGTGCGAGATCAGTCGTAATAATCTAATTATTTTCAGATCGGTAAGGGCATGGCAGATGAATTGGCAATAGAGTGTGTGGTTGGCTTAACTATCTTGTTGGAGGGTAGCGGATTTTTTCCTTTAGGTTACACCTTCTTGGGTAAAGGTGACACGAGCGCACGAGATCTAGAGGGAAAAGTGGATGATTGAAGAGGGCGAGTTACCCAAGGGGATAACCGAGGCACTATGGAGAGCAGACGGCGTGGGTCGATGAAGAGGTGTGAGGGAAAGAGACTGAAGTGTCATGGGTAGTGAAGAAGTTATCAATGGTATGGGTGGTAAAAATGTTGTAGGTGTGGGTGGAAGTTGTGTTGGGCATTTGGGTATGTTAGAGGTCTACGAGGGAGGAATGGGCTACTGCGTTTTTAGTTTAGCGGGAGGTGGAGGTTTCTTAGCCAGGATCGAAGGGTGGGGTCCTAAGACGGATGGAAGGGGTAAAGGTGATGAAGGTAGGATCAACAAGGTTTGGGTACGAGATCTAGGGGATTGGTTCTTCTGTTTTAGGGCTGAATCAAGTTTGGTGTTAGTTTTGGAGGATGTGGATAAATCTAATTTGATGCATGGATGAGTAAGGTTGGCTGTTGGGATGACCCCTAATGTAGTAATAGGTTTAGGAAAGGAAGATGATGTAGGTGTAGGTTTGGATGTAGAAGTATGTTGAGTTATGGGTAGAGGTGTGAGTTGAGCCATGAGTGGTATTGTGGGAGAATTTTTGATAGTTGTGGTTGTGTTTGGTTGATCGACCAAAATATTTTTAGATAGATAGTGGAAGTGTTAGTGAGTGACATCTGCATTTGTGTTGAGACAGGAAGTAGAAGACACCCCCAAAGTAAAGCTCTAACCACATAATATAGGTGGTCAGCTAAGCATGAGAATAAAATTGTAGTGGGTGAGGTTGATGTGGATCCAATGGTGATTCTCGTAAAATGTGTCTTAGAAATGGGGAATTCACTAGCTTCAGCCTCTATGGGTAAGAGAGCTGAAAGTAAGTCCGCAGGATCTTGGGTGGCTGATGGAGAATGGTCACCTAGAGGCAATGACATTTCTATTAGATCTTTGATAGGTGGAGGAGATGACGGGTGCTCCTTTGTGCGTGAAGGAGATAAACAAGCATATCCTATTGGTCGAAGAGGTACTGCTAGTGCTAGCTCTCTAGGTGGAGAAGCCAAAGGTGAAGTGGTCTTGATGTTAACAGAAGGCTCCTTCACAGGTGAGGGGGAGATGAAGGGTGTTCCTCTGTGGGTGGAGGAATAGGTGAAGTGGGTTCATGTGTAGGTGGAGGACTTCAGGCTAGGATTTCCTCTATGAAAGGAATATGAGGCAATTGGGAAGCAACTAGTGCATCGCTGAAAATAGCATGGACCTCCCGGGTGTGGCTATCATTAGTTGAGGTCTCCCCAATTTGGTCAGAAGAAGGGGTGTGATTAGGAAATGGTTTCTTGAAGATGTGTAGGTTTTGATTGGTAGGTGCATTGGGATTATCCAAGACTAACTCGCCATTTTCGAGCATTTCCTAGACAATGTTCTTGAAAGTAATGCAATTGCCGTCATTGTGGCCTTTTACCCAATGATAGTTGTAGAAGTTGTGCTCTTTGTACCATGTGGGTGTGGGGTGAGCAAGATCAAAACCAGTGTGTGGTTTTATGGGAGGAAGGGTGATGGCCCCAACTTTAATGAGATTTTCTAAGACAAAAGAATAAGGCTCCCCAATTGGGGTGTATTTCTATTGTTCTCGTCTGAATTGAAAGGTTTGGATAGGAGAAAGATTAGATGAGGGGTTAGCCTGATTTGATGGATGAGCTGGGCCAACCTTGAGTACCATTGCGTTAGCGGTTCCCTTGGCTTTTGAATAATTATTCTGTGGTTTTGAAGAAGAAGAGGTATCATTTGACTTAAATGCCAAGTTCTTATTGTGTAGTTGAATTTTCTTTTCTTTGATGGCCCAAATCTCTAGCTTTCATGCCATGGTGAATGCCTCATCGAAGGTTTGGAAAGTCTAGACCTACAGGGTTGGCGAGATATGTCTAGCACAAGCCCGAGTGAAGAGATCTATGAGCTCGGTTTGTGGTAATTAGAATGTGAGTTGATTGATCAGGCTATGCCAACGAGTGACAAAATCCGTGATAGACTTGTCATCATATTGACGCGTAGAGTAGAGGTCAGTCATGGTAACCTTCTTAACAACGTTGATGGAGAAGTGATCCAAGAAGGCTTGGGCCACCTGATTAAATGACAAGATAGAATTTCTAGGTAACCCACTATATGAATCTAATGCGGGCCCGGTTAGAGACATGGGAAAGGTCCTCAAAATCAAAGTGCCATCATGGATGATTAGATAACAACCATGTTTGAAAGACCGCAAGTGCTGTTGCAAGTCCACTTTGCTATTAAAGTAGTTAAATTTAGGCATTTCCCAAAGTACATGGATATGGACGAATAGGAATAGATGGGTGTATGGGCTCATTGCAAATTTCGTCGTAGGTGAGAGAGTTGCGCGAGCTGAAACCGATGCCTCCAGTGTCTACATATTTTCCATCATTAACTTGATTAGGTCATTGGTAGGTGGTAATGGGTGGGTACCTCCTGTAGCGTAAGAGGGTTAGTGTTGGACATATGATGGAGGTGGCATTACAGTATATGGCGATGCCACATAGGTAGGTTGGGAATGAGGGAGTGAGATAGGGGGTACGTACATCGAAGAAATGATGGATGAAATGGGAGGTTGCTGATAGTACGTATATAGAGGTGGAAGGGTCGACGTGACTCTAGTAGCGATGGGGCTAAGGGCGTGGAATAGAAAGGACAATGTTTTGAAAAGTGGTAGTGGTCATTGACCGGGGTGGTTATGTCTCTATGGGTATATGTGAGACAATAGGCATGGATGAGGTTACGTTCTAAATGGTTGATGAAGGTATATGGAGGTGGCAAGTGCAATACATGTGACAGATGTAGCGTTCATAGTAGGTACATGGCCTAGCTACGAAATGACTGGGACCAAGGTAGATGTGGTTAACGCAGAGTCAGAAGGGGTTGATGTAGAAGTATGAATGAGAGTGGGGGGATAGATACGGGTATGTTGTATATCAACTGGCCCGAGGCATCTCGAGTGGATGAGTGGGAAAGATAGAACTGTAAAGCGGCAGGGTTCTAGTCAAGGAGTTGTGTGAACTCCTTGTCCCCTATGGTGATAGTGATAGGTTGGGTAGGACCCATGGGTGATAAAATAGAAGGTAGTGAAGGACTAGGTGAGAGTGGTTGACAACTACCATGGAATATGAGGGCATTTTCTTGGCTACGCATCAGCACCATGTGAACAAGTAGTGACGTGGTAGGAATGCTTTTTGTAAATGACACTTAGGTACAAAATGTCTGCTGAAAACTTGAACAACCTAAGCGATGTCGGTTAGGTAAACCGATGTCGATCACAGTAATCGTGTTCGGTCTTTGTGAAAAATGGACAGTTTTTCAAAACAAGGAAAAAGGCTAATAATATTCCAAGTAGATAAAATGCTGATGGATTTTATCGGGACATAAAAGATGATAAGAGTTATAGAGACTCGAACAACAAATAAGGTGAAGCAGGTGTCCATTGGAAAGGTTAACAAAAATAATTGTAAACCGACTCTGGTTTGGTAAAACCGATGACGGTCAGAGGGTAACCGACAACGGTCATTGGAATGACATTAGTTACTATGAAATTGAAACATAGATGAAGAAAATATGGTTGTGAGTTAAAATCAAATGTGGAATCAAACCCAGAATTCTGAGAATGATGAAAATAGGGTCCAGGCACACTCAGATGAAGCTATAATACACCAACTATGATGCAGAGCATGGAATGAGAAATTAAAAAAATGAAGAACGTGTCCTCTCACCTCAAAATGTAAGCCAAGCAAAAATACTAAGAAAAATACGATCCTAAGAGTGATTTTTCTATTATGTTTGTTCAACTTATGCTATTTAGAAAACTGACTCATGAACTTTAGAATAGAGTTTTGGTGAGGAAGGCTTCCTACGAAGAAAGAGATCTACAAGGAGAGGTTTCAGGTATGTTATGGTGGGGGCGGGCTGTCCTATGAGATAATGACTCGACATAAGTATTAAGCTGGGTGCCCACTATGTCGTGATTGTGTGATCACCTACAACTTCTTTTTGGTAATATGTTGTTTAAGAATGTGTATATTTTTCAATTTTGTGATGTTCGGATAAGGCTCAAAGAGAAAAGAAGAGAAAGGAAGTGCTTTTCTATGATTCATTTGTCAACCATCAGTTGGGCATGACTTCCAACATATAGGTTAGCCTAATTTAATGTGAGCTAATGCAGTAAAGAAGAATGAAATGTAGTTAATTTTAAGCCCAAATTGAAATATTGAATTCGATGACACAAAGAAATGAACAGGAGAAGGGATGCTCTTTCACTAATGCGATACTAATGAAAAGAAAGAAATGTTCGTTTTAAAGCACAAAAACATGATTACTTTTAGACAATAGAAGAATAGAAAATTCCAGGGAATAATTTTAATGTGAGAATCTTTCAAAGAATAAATAAACATACAAATTTTCACCTATAAATGAAGAAATGCAAGGAACCTCGAATGGGTCCCACCAGGTGTGCCAAAATGTTTCACCTAATTCTTAGAGTGTTTCTTTGAATATTGATGAAACAGATAAGGGTAAATGGGCTAACAGGAATACCTTTTAAAGCTAGTTCAAGTTTTTGTGCGTGCATGAATTCTTGATCCACATCTAATCGTGAGAGCTTCCTTTTGGCTAGGAGGAACTACCTGAAATAGAAAACAAGACCACCAAATAGAAGTTAAACAAGTATATGTAGTGGACTGCCTAGCGTATGCTAGATCCGGGAAGTGTGATACTCCCTAGAAATTTGTCAATCCACTATTTAAAACAATTCAATGTTAATAATAAATGAAATCCTACTATAGTTAAAATGATTTAGGTATCTCATTTGAATACAATAAGCAAATTTGTTCACAACAGGCTAAGCTATGATTGAATCTGAAGGTCAAGGTCTGTCGAGTAATCGGAAAGTCTTGTCGAGTGAGTCCAGTTCTAGGTTGTTTTGGGTATTTTGTGGGGATTTTAGGCTCTTTTCTTGGTCTGAGGGTAACAAATAGAGACATATGTCGATCTGGTATGACCGATGTTAGTTTAAGTGAACCGGTGTCGATTGTGGGTAACCGACGTCGGTATGGTCGGGTAGAGGAAACTTATCAAAATCTTGATGTGAGGATAGATCTGAGGCTAAATGGAAATGGAGAGGGCAATGACAAGGTCTGTGTAGGTCTTAGGTATACTCAAGGATCTTTAAAAACTAGGTATGGGTAGTTCAATGGTGTGGGTGAAGGAATGATCAGGTTTTCATGAAGGTGAATGATGGGAGAATGGGAATGCAAGTAGAAACTGATAACAGAGGTAATGAGCTCTACTAAAATGATAGTAGATGAATGTTGGTTAACAAAATACTTACTGTTATACGAGCTTGGTGGCTAGATGACAATGGAAGTTGATCAGATGGATGGAGTTTGATGTGGTGATGGTGCTTCCCGGATGCTTCCGTGAATGCAAATGGCTTTGTGATCACTTCTGATGTTGGTTGTGAATGCTCTGATGCGTGTACGAATGCTAGTTCTGCTTGCATGCAGCTCTGGTTTCATCTCTTTCTCTTAGAAATTTTCCAACCTCGAAATAAGGTTGTTTTTGGGGAATAAATGGTAACCGATGATGGTTCCAGTCTGATCAAGCGGTGGTTTAGGATGACCGGCGTCGATTATGGCATGATTTCCTAGGTTTACTAAAATGGGCAGATCCTTCCGAGATTTCTTGGATCTTGTTCATTTTTCCTCCGTGGATTAGAATGGAAACTTCCTTTCTAACGGGCGGGAATGTGGTTAGAGGGAATGTAGGCTTTGATTTTTAGGGTTTAGGTAGGTCTTAGTTAGTTATGGCAACATACTAAGAATAGGTCTAAGGTGAGGTGGTGGTGTGAGGATTATCTCAATTAGGATATTTAAATAATAAATATTATGAGATCATGAATTAATTTAATTAACTTAATTAAATTAATATTAGAATATGGTGAAAGGGTTCATGGTTAGGTGAGTGTGTTCAAGGTGATTATTTGACAAGGGACCAAGGGGAGTGTGACCCAATTTTGGTGTCTACAGTAAGTTTGATGTCTTTGATACATTTAAGAAATGGAAAGCACTTGCTAAGAATCAATGTGGTTTTAAATTGAAATGTTTGAGATCTGACAATGGCTGAGAGTATTGCAGTAAGAAATTTGATGAATATTGTTCCTTGAATGAGATTCATAGAGAGAAAATAGTTCTAAGACTCCACAACAAAATGGTGTTAGTGAGAGGATGAATAGAAAAATAATGGAGTGTGCATGGTCAATGAGATTGCACTCAAGGATTCCTCTTGATTTTGGGGCGGTGACCATAGATATTGTTGTGTACTTAATCAACCGTCGGCTTCTGAGTGCACTAGATGGAGGATTTCCTGAAGAAGCATGGACCGGGAAAGTGGTAGACCTTTCATTTTTAAGAGTATTTGGTTCAAAGGTATTTGTGCATGTTAATAAAGAAAACATGAAGAAATTGTATTCAAAATCCAAACGTTTTACATTCATAGGCTATGGCTCAAATGGTGATTATAGATTTCAGTTTTGGGATCTAGATGAATCTAAGATAATTAGGAGCCGTGATGTTGTTTGGCATGAAAATAGAATGTACAAGGATAATGTACAGGATGATAAAAATCCCAAGGAAGAATTGGTTGAGGATATAGCTCCTAAAAATGAACTCTTAGGTGGAAAATATCCACCAACAGGATCGAGGTTGTGAGTTCTATAGGCCGAGCATGACAAATCGATGTCGGCATCATCAGTACCTTTGTTAGAAATTCAAGAAAATGAGCAGCAAGAAAATAATGATCCCGTGACACCCCCATCTTTGGTAAGAAGGTCACAACATATTAGTAGACCTCCAGAAATATTTTCCCCTACTTTGTATTATTTATTACTAACAGATAGTGGTGAGCCAGAGAGCTTTGATGAGGTAATGCAGGTGGATTCCACTAAGGAGTGGGAGCGTGGCATGAATGAGGAGATGGACTCCTTCGAGAAGAACCAAACATGGGATTTAGTCAAATTGCCAGTTGGGAAGAGAGTACTACAAAACAAATGGGTCTACCATATGGAAGAAGAAGAAGGTGGATGGAAAAGGTACAAACCAAGGCTTGTAGTGAAGGGTTATGAACAAAAGAAAGGTATCGATTTTGATGAAATTTTCTCCCATGTTGTAAAGATGTCTTCCATTCGTAATGTATTAATTTTAGTTGTTGTTGAAGATTTACACTTAGAGAAACTTGATGTCAAGATGACATTTATCCATGGTGACTTGGAGGAGGAGATTTATATGCAGCAACCACTTGGATATGAGGTGAAGGGTAAGGATAAATTGGTTTGCAGGTTGAAGAAGAGCCTATATGGGCTCAAGCAAGCTCCCCGGCAATGGTATCTAAAGTTTGATAGTTTTATGCATGAGCATGGTTTTACTAGATGTCAATCAGATCATTGTGTGTACTTTAAATGGTTGGATAGTGGGAGCTACATTATTATTCTATTATATGTAGACGATATGCTTGTAGTAGGGTCTAATATGTAGGAAATTGCAAAGCTTAAGGAAAAGATTGCACAAAAATTTGCAATGAAGGATTTGGGTGTAGTAAAGAAAATCCTCAGTATGCAAATCAAGAGGGATAGGAAAAATAAGAAGATTGGTGGTGTCTCAAAGCAGGATTATTTAGAAAAGGTGTTAGAGAGGTTTCAGATGCGAGAATGTGAAGACATTTATTACACCATTGGCTAGACATTTTAGATTAAGTAAAGAGAAATGCCCAACAACATAAGAGGAAAAGGATTATATGGCATGGGTTCCTTATTCTTCAGTAGTTGGGAGCCTCATGTATGCCATGGTTTATAATAGGCCAAAGATTTCCCAAGCAGTGGGAGTTTTTAGCAGTATATGGCAAATCCAAGTAAAGCACACTAGAAGGAAGTCTAATGGATTCTCAAGTACTTGAGACGGACAAGTAGTAGCCACTTGTGCTTTGGAGGGTCACATTATACTTTACATGGATTTTTGGATTCAGATATGGCAGGAGATGTGGATAGTAGGAGGAGCACTACTAGATACATGTTTACAGTTGGTGGTGCAATAATGAGTTGGATCTCAAAGTTATAGAAGGTAGTTGCCCTATCTACTATAGAGGCAGAATATGTTGCAGTGACTAAGGAAAGTAAGGAAATGTTATGGATGAGTAGGTTCATAGAGGATTTGGGTAAGGAACAAGGGGATTGTAAGTTACACAATGATAGTCAAAGTGTAATTCACCTGGCAAATAACTCGACCTTCCATTCTAGAACCAAACATATTTAGCTAAGATATCACTTCATACGATAGGTGTTGGAGGATGGGCAACTTGAGTTGGTGAAGATTCATATAGATGATAATCCTGCTGATATGTTTACTAAGAAAATGAAAAAGGAGAAGTTGGATTTTCATTCAAATTCTATGGGTCTTCAAGATTGATCTTGAAGTGGAAGAAACAAGACAAGAAGAAAATTCCAAGCAAGAGCTGTAGTGGTGGAGTTACAACAATCGAGTCTCAAGTGGGGATTGTTGGTTATGGATCCACGATAGCGAAGGGGGTTATAAGGGGGCTTTGCCCCCCCACTTGTAGGTCTAGGGCTATGCGCCCTAGAGGGGGTTCAGGGGTAGTGCCCTCAAAAGCCACATTTTATATGTATTTATGCATTGTGAAATATGGACCATTCCTTATTAGGTCACAAATCTAATGGGTGGTTTTCTATGTTTCCCTAAAATGATAAAAACCCTAATATCTTTAAAGGTTCATTATGTATGAGGCTCATTGTATTAGTGGTGACACTGTGAGAGAGAGTTTGGCTGGACTGAATAAAAGGATTGGTTGTTTTCAGTTGGACGTAGCCCATTTTTGGGTGAAGCACATTAAATTTGTGTCTGTTTTTTTGCATTCTTTTCTGTTTTACTTTTTTTGCATTATTCATTGCATGCTTATTTATCTATACAACTGGTATAATCCTAATAATGGCATCATTAAATGAACACAACATGATTGGGTTATTATGCATATAATTGGTAGGGATACGCATTTGTTTGTACGCATGGGAGGAAATGATGTTAATATTGGCACCACCATCGAATGCGTATATTATCAATGTAGATGGAAATAAATAGGGCGGGTCGGGATCATCTAATGGAGAGGTACGATCTTGCGATTAGAGAAACCGAGAGAGGCTACTTGATCACCGGTAGTGGGAGTAGAGGAAGGGGGCGAAGTGGTGAGAGAGGACACATGGTGAGGAGTGATAATGGATGCAACAAGCATAGGTTCATTAGGTAGAACCTCAATAGATTACAAGACCTCAATGATGATGAGACTCAAAGGTTTGGACAAGGTCGTACAAAGACATTTTGAGAAGAGACTAGTGCAATTGATTAAGCATTATATAGTGGGAAACCCTATCAGAAATAGGGTGTGGGTCCACAGATGGTGATTTTGGTATAGGTTCAGATGGAATATTGGGTAAAAGAGTAGTGGATGAGCCGATTGTTTTTTAATTTCCTTTTTCCTTCTGGGATTGAGTGGAAATTTGAACCATAGTAATATGTGGTAAAGGAGAAAGTGAGTCGTGATAGGTGTAGTGAGAAAATGGGAAAAAATATGGTGAGGGAATATAATGGTTTTGTGAAAACAATGTAGCACATTGGAATTTTGGCGGAGATTTGACTAGCTCTCTTATGTGGATCATATTGATCTCAAATGTTGGAGGGGATAAGAGGGTTGTGGAGGTGGAGATGAAAGTTTATAAATAGGTAAGAGACGCAGATGTGTGGTGATAGGTGAAGGTGGAATAGGGTCCTCATCTAAAAGATCATCATCGTCAAATTTTTCTTTGAGAGGACATAGTTGGAGAAGAATAGTCTTAAGATCCTTACATTTTTCCACATCATGCCTTGGCACATGATGGTAAGAAATTGTTTTAGAATTGTCAAATCCTTTTGGTTTAGGTTTGAGTGGTTCGTAAGGTCTAATTGGTGGCAATGTGATGATAGAGATTTCCAAAATGTTAGCTAAGATATTAACATAAGACCCTTCCAATGGATCATAATGTGAAGTAAGTGTAAGTCTAGATGGAAATATGGGTGACTTTGGTGGGAGAGGACTCATTCAAGGTTGAATCGGAGGTTAAGTAAGTTTGACCACTTGTTTGGTAGATAATACAATTTTAGGTTAGGATTGCACCTTCTTAGGTAAATATGTAGAAGTCAAACTAGTTGTTGAAGGTGATGTAGGTTTAACTACCTCTTTGGAGGGTACTTGGATTATTGGGCTTTGGTTTCACCTTCTTGGGTAAATGTGAAGAAGTGTTGTGTGATGTAGAAGGAAGGCAAATGGTGGAAGGGGATGAGTTATCCAAGGAGATAATGGAGGTACGGTGTACGGTGAAGGTTGTAGTAAGAGGTAACATGGAAGATACAAGTTGAAGAGAATGGAACAACATAGGTAATGATGAGGATATTAGAAGTGGTATAGGTATAATAGGTAGAAAGGATGTAGGCGATGACAAAGACGTAAGATATGTAGGTAATTTGGGTGCACCAAAGGATCATGATGAGGTAGGATGTAGTGCTTTATTTTTACTGCGGGAAGGAGGATTTTTGCCGGGGTTGATGGGTGGGGACCAAGGATATATGGAAGTGTTGAAGGTGACAAAGGGGTAGTGGGTGAAGCCGATGTATGTAGGCTAAGAGGTTAGGTATTCCTCTTAGGTTGGGTAATAGTATTTGCAATGGCTTGTGATGACGTTGCTAAATTTAATTTGACGGGGAGGATGGACTAGGCTTGACGTTGGTATGAATCCTAATGTGGTAATGGGTTTGGGCATAGAGGATGATATAGGTGTAGGTAAGGTTTTAGGCATAAGAAAAATTTCATTTGATGGTAAATGTTTAGGTGTGGGTGAGGGTGATGAAGAAGGGGTAACTAAAAATAACATGGAGATGGTGGCTTTGGTTATCTCGAAACACCTTTGCATATATCATGGAAGTATCGAGAAGACAACATTTTCATTTGAGTTGAAATAGGCAATCAAAGACGTCCCCAAAGAATCAAATTGTCAATATAATCCAAGTGCTCGGAAAAACCTAGGAATGACACATTTGTAGGGGATGATGTTGATTTAGTAGTAACCCTATAAAGAATGTATGTGAGACGAGGTAAATGGTTTGATTTTGACTCTGTGGGTAAAAGAGATGAGAGAAAATCAATAGGATCCTTGAAATCTAATGGATAATTATCACCAATAGGAAGGGACATTGCTAATAGATCCCTTATGGGTAGGGGAGATGACAAGTTGGATGAGGTAAGTTCATCTTTTGGTGAAAAATAAGGTAAGCATGACTCTCCCATGGGTAGAAGAGTAAGTACTACGGGTTGTTCATCAGGTTGAGAGGTGAGTGGGGAAATTGCATCAGCAGATATAGTGGACTCCTCCGTGGGTGAAGGAGGAGATAAGGAAGACTCCTCTATGGGTAAAGTAGCAGATGAAACAAGTCCCTCAGTGAATGAAGGAGCTTGTGTAAGAATATCCTTGATAGATGGAGTAGGAGGAAATTGAGAAGGAAGAGATGGTATGATATCGAAAACAACATGCACCTCACAAACATTATTGCCACTAGTCGAGGTTTCGCCAGTTTGGTTAGATGACGGGGCGTGATTTTGAAATGGCTTCTTGAAGATGTGAAGGTTATGATTAGCCGATGCATTAGGATTATCCAAGATGAGATATCCATTATCTAACATTTCTTAGATGATATTTTTGAAAGTTATACAATTACCGTTGTTATGCCCTCTAACATGATGATAGTTGCAGTAATCATTTTCTTTGTACCATGCAGCACAAGACAAGAGGGGTCAAAACCAATATGTGGTTTGATGGGTGGAAGAGTGACTACTCTAGATTTTAGAAGTTTTTCTAAAACCGAAGAGTAGGGTTCTCCTATGGGAGTATATTTTTATTGCTCTCACTTGAACTAGAAATCCTGAATAGGAGAAATATTGGAAGAAGGATTTGATTAGTTGGATGGGTGAGATGGACCAACTTCCAAAACTACTGCATTGGCAGATCCTTTTCTCTAGAGTAATTATTTTACGGTTTGGAAGAAGAAGAGGTATCATTTGATTTAAAAACAACATTCTAGTTACGTAATTATATATTCTTCTCTTCGATGACACAAATTTCAAGTTTCTGGGCCATGGTGAATGCCTTGTCAAACATGCAGAAGGTTTGAACTTGGAGATTTAACGATATGTGTCTAGAAAAAGCTTTGGTGAACAACTCTATTAACTTAGTTTGAGTCATTTGGAATGTAAGTTGGTTGATCAGGCTCTGCTAATGAGCGACAAAATCTGTGATAGATTCATCTTTGTATTGGTTTGTTACATACAATTTGTTCATGGTGACCTTCTTGACAATGTTAATAGAAAAGTGGTATAGAAAATACTGAGCTACCGATTGAATGAAAAAATTGAATGCTTGGATAGATCACTATACCAATATAAATTTATCCCTGTCAAGGACATTAGGAATGTTTACAAGAGAAAAAGCATCATCATGAGCGATTAGATAACACAGATGTTTAAAAGAATGCAAGTGCTGATGTGGATCTTATTTTTGTTAAATCAGTTGAATTTAGGAATTTCCCAATGGGGAGGGTATGGATGAATCAGAATGGACATGTGAATGGGCTCATTGTAAATCTCGTTGTATGTCAGAGAGTTACGTGATCAGAGACAAATTCTTCCAATGTCTGCATCTTTTCCATCATCATTTTGATAAGATCATTGGTAGGTTGTGATGATTGGGAACCCCTACAGTATAAGGGGGTAGATGAGGAGGGTATGACATGGGTAGAATCCTAGTATGTGGTGGTGTCGAGTACAAAATTTTTGAGGAAGGAATGTAGGCCGGAATAGATGTAGATGGCAAGTATCCTAAATAAGCGATAGATGAAATAGGGGGTTGTTGGTGATAAGTGTAGGTAGGTGGAGTGGACATAAATACTCTCATATAAATTAGAGGAATATCTTGCAGGATGGAGAGGAAAATGTTTTATAAGGGATCATGGGTTACCGTCACCATTGGTGGCTGAGATGCAATAGGTATATGAGAGGTGGTAGATGTAGATAGACCTACACTCAAGGCGGTTGATAAAGGCATGGTTGACATCATAGGAGTGATAAACATCAAAGGCATGATAGATGACATAGGTGCAACAAATATTGATGATGTAGAGTCAATCTGGGAAGCCACAAGTGGTAAGTTGGAAGAGGGTAAGGCTAATATAGTAGTAACTGATGCATAAGTGGGCGCGAGGATAGGTGGAATGGATAGAGGCATGCCATATACAAGCTGTCTTGATGAATCATAGGTAGATGAATGAGTGAGATAATATTACAGAGTGGAAAGGTTGTTTTCAAGGAGTCTCGTAAACTCCTCATCACCAGTGGGTATGAAAAGATTCTGATTGGGGTCCATAGGTGATGCGATTGAAGGGGTGATGGGCTAGGTGGGAGCGGATGATAGCTAGCATGAAACAAAAGAGCGTTAACTTGTTTATGAGTCAAAACTATGTGAATGATGATAGAACAAGTATTATGAGCTTTCGTTGATGATGTAAAAACATAGAATTAATGGGGAAAATCAGTCTAAAATGAGTGATTAGATCACTGTTTTGATTGGAAAATCAAAATATAGAGACCGACGTCGGTTGGGGTAATTGATGCTTTGGTATGAGGGTACCGTTGCCATCAGCTCAGACTAATGTCAGTTACTATGAAAAATAAGAGACTCAAAGATATAGAAATGAAAGGTGAAAATGGGTCAACCTAGACTATGAAGATGATATCAGAGACCCAAAAGTGTGATAAAATGACATAACAAGGCACAAAAAGAACAGAATGGTGGAGAATACTATTTTGGTAAAAAAATAACCAAAAAAGCATAAAACTGATGTCAGTCGGCTTAACGAGATGGTGGTGAGATGATGTAATCAATGGTGGTTGTTAGATCGATATCGATTCATCGTGAAATATGGAAAGAGAAGAAAAAATAGTTTTGGTGATTTAGATCAAATAAAAGGGCCAACCTAGAGATTGAGTATAGCTATGAGGAGTCCTAATACACCCAGAATAAAATCATAATACACAAATCATGATTTGGGGCGTAAAAGGATGAGAAAGAATGAAGAAACAAAACTCACACCTCAAAATGCAAGTAGACAAAAAGCTAACAAACATGAAATCCTAAGATGTAGATTTTATGTTGTGGCTTATGCCATTTAGGACTGACTGTAAGCAAGATATAATTTTTGGTTAACAAAGGTGCCCTATAAAAATTTGACAACTATGGCTGGTTTCAGGTAAGTTTTGGCGTGGGAGATCCTTCTCTGAGATGATGACTAGACAGAGAAACCAGATGGAGCCCACTGTCAATCCTTTGATCGTTAACAACTTCTTCTGGGAAATATGTTGTTTAAGAACTATGTAGTTTGTTTTCAGTGATTTGGTATAGAGAGTGTGTAAAATGTGAGCTACAATTCAATTTTTCAACCATTATTTGGGCATGACTTCTAGCATATAGGTTTCCCACAATTTAGATGAGCTATAATGCAACAAACTCAAAAATGCAAGTGCACAAGTTTTAAAACCCAAAACAAAAATTATATTCGATGAGAAAAAATTATGAAGAGGTTAAGGGTATGACTTTCACTAAGTGCAATGCAAGAAAATAAAGAAGAGTTATTTTTAATCCCGAAAAACAAGTGTCACTGAGTCAATCAGAAGAAAAGAATATTTCTAGAGAAGAAGCTTAATGTGAACTTGTTTCAAATGAAAATAGACACACAAGATTTTTCCTAGGAATGAACAATGCAATGAACCCCAAATGGATCCCACCGGGCATGCCAAAATGTTTCACTAATAAGTTTTAACTCTTTCTAGGATGAAATAGATAAAAGGTAAAATGGTTAAGGAGGAATACCTGTGAGGTGAAGGTGGAAGGTAGAATGCGCACGTTGTAGACTTTTGATCCAAGATGATGTGTGAGCTTCCCTTTGGTTAGGAGGAACGACTGTATAAGAAACACACAAATACCACCAAATAGTATTAATAATATAAGTTAGTGGAATACCTAGCAAGTGTTAGATCTGGGAAGCGAGGTGCATCCTAGAAGGCCATCAATCCACTTTCAAATACAATTTAATACAAAAAATACAATAAAATAAGGAAATCCTATAGTAGTTGCACAATTTAGGTATCTCATGCTAATACAATAAGTAAATATAATCTAACAAGAAAGGTTACAATTAGATCTGGAGGTTTGGTAGGTTGTTCTGGGTTTTGCAAGTCTGACAGAGGTTTGGTAAGGGTTCGAGGCTGATTAGTTGAGTTTTGGGTTGGTTTTATGTGAGTGGAAAGCTTTCTAGTCTGAGAATATGAAATGACACAGAGACCAATATCAATTTGGTGGCCGATGCTGGTATGGGGACTAAACCAACTACGGTTAGGGAACTAACATCGGTAGGAGCAATAGGTAATAAACTATTAAAAATGGGTTTTAGGCTCTTTGTGATTGCACAGAGAGTGAGGGTAGTATGGTTTGGGTCGTAATATGGCTGAGAAGACTCGGGAATACTAAGAATACGGTTTAGAATGGTGGAAAGGCTTGGGGTGGGTTAATAGTGGGTTGGTGGGAAGAAGGTGATGTACGAGTAATAGAGGAAATAAAAAACTGAATGAAGAAAGAGATCTACAGTGGGATAATCCTGAATGATTAAAATCATAGTACTTACTTGGTGTTTCGTAGACCTTGTGAGTTGAGATGGTTGATGGTTTATTGAAGGAGAGGTGCTTTCGACTAGTACCGTGGCAATATAACCTATGTGCTCCTGTGAGTATTCCAATGCTTTGGAAGGAAAACCAGATACTTATCTTTGATTGTGGTTGTGTGTGCTCATCGTCTAGATGCAGGAGGGATTGAAGATTCTCACTTGTTGCATTAAGGCTCCAATAATGAATGACCAACCCATGTAAAGAGTTGTGAAAGTGTATATAAGGTGACCGATGGTGGTTAGGTAACCGACACCGGTCAAGGAAAAACCAACGTCGGTTAGGGTGAATTAGTCCCTTTTACCAAAAATAGGAAGATCTTCCCAGATTTGGTGTGTTTTCCAAGTTAAGTCAGCTTAGGGAAGTGCATTTCTTGTTAGAAAAGGTGGGAAGGTCATAGAAGAATTCCAATTAGGTTTGAGAAGAATTCTTAGTTAGTTAGGTCTAGTGGTGACTCAACACTAAGAGTGACGACTCAATGCTGAGAGTGATGACTTGGTCACTGTGAGCTAAATGCCCCGAAATGGGTCTAAGGTGAGTGTAATGACGAGGTGGAGGTGTGAGGGTGAAATTAACTTAATTAAAATAATTAAATCGATTAATAGTGTGAGGATTAATATTAATATGGGATGAAGGGTCCATGATTAGTTAAATGTGTTACGTTAATTAGTTTAAGGGGACTAAAGGGCATGTTACCTTCTTATCTAATCCGGGACGTCAACCTTGTAGGAAACATTGAAACCGACCCATGTGACCTTTTTTATATGTAGTTGATCGACTACATTTCCCTTTCAATTCTTCCTTCGAGATATTACTCACAATGGACAACAAGCCTTTCTCAAAAGTGTCTCTTGCTATGTCATCATGGGTGATCTTCTCTATAAACGTGGATTTGATGGTATCCTCTTACGATGCCTTACAAGTTCTAAAATTCCCTACACCATTAAGGAAGTTCAGGACAAGATTTTTGGGGCCATAATGCATGCTAAGCACATCCTTCACCTGGGATATTATTGGTCAACCCTAAACCGTGATTATTGTGACTATGTCAAGCATTGTGTGAAATGTCAGCAACATGCTAATCTTCATAACACCCCTAGTCACACCTTACACGTCACATGAGACCTTTGATGTTTTCTCAATGGGGTTTGGATCTTACTAGAGAGATCAAACCTCATTCTTCCAAATGTTATCAATGGATTATTAACATTACTGAATATTACACTAAATGGGTGGAAGCCGTATCTCTTATTTCTAAAAAATATGAGAAAATCTATGAATTCATCAACCATCACATCTTTTGTCGCTTTGGTGTTCCTCACCGCCTCATCACTAAAAAATGAAAACAATTAAAAAACAAAACCCTACAGAAACTTTGTGATGCCTTCATTCAACTCAATTTTTCTTCACCTTATTATCCTCAAACAAATGGCCAAACTAAATCGACTAACAAAACTCTAAATAATATTCTTATGAAAGTGGTTGATGATAGTGATAAATATTTACACACGCACATTCCTTTTTCCTTATAGGCTTATCGCACTAGTATTCACACCTCAAATGTTGCCACACCTTTCTCTTTGGTCTACAATACAGAGGTTATCTTGCCTCTCGAAGTCCAAATTCCATCTCTTCATATCTCACTCAAAGATATGCTCAATGATGATGATTTTTCTAGGATCGTTTGGCACAACTTGAGTTATTGAACGAAATCCGTCTAAATGCTCTCGATCACCTCCAAATATACTTAAAAGTATCAAATGTGCCTATGATAAATGTTTCCAAGAACGAACCTTCTAAGTCGGTGACCTCATCCTTAAGGAAAATCAACATGTAAAACAAGTAGAAAAAATTAAATGGGGCAAGTTCACTCCTAATTGGCTTGGACCTTGTATATTTACTCATGCCTATGGATAGGGTGCTTATCGTTTATCTTCACTCAAAGGTAAACCCGAACCTGAGCCCCTCAATGCATTACATATTCGACCATTCTATTGTTGAATCAAGTTATGTATCATATTCTATCTATTAAACACATGTCCCTTGAGTAATATTCACCTTCCACTTCCTATTTTAAGGATCAATGACTAAACAAGATTTATGTGATTACCTGTAGCCTTTCAGCCTTATCTTCAATATGAGTACCATGACTCTACTCATAACATTATTATCATGGATAATTGTTGTCCTTTTCAAGATGGAATCCCATGGTCGTTCATCACTTAAAACGTCTTTTTTATAGCTAACCCCTATGTACTATGATTTTTTCTTCATAAAAGAAGCCTATACTTCTCTATAGTCTTGTCCATGACCTAAAAGTCCAAAAACAATTCAAAAGTAATATATGGGATTTTCAAATTCAAACTCCTTGAGTCAAAATTCTAGCAAAAAGATGAATCCCTCAAAAAAGGACATCTATCTTTATATCTTGTTGTTATAAATAGATTTCTCCTTGAAGGACAACTATATAAAGCTAGCCATACTATACGTAGTCTATCCAAAAAGAAGACTATTTCTACAAAAATAAAATAAAAATATTATAAAGCTTCCCACATTGAACAACTTCATGAAGGCCTTAAGGAGATATTCTATTCATCCCACATAGACTTCCATCGATCAGTCTATAAAACAAAAGCAAAAAGAAAAAGATAAATTTTTCATCATGGACTTGCCTATTTTGATCTTGGGTATCTTGCAGAAGAGGCATGTTGTCTCACACCAAGGTTACGATAAAACAACCTCTTTCACCTCACCGTTTTTCCTTTATAATATTCTAGATACTCAAGGGATGTGCCACAAATGTGACATTTCGTGATCATGTGACCTTCTTCACCCTTAGAATAGTCAATCATGCAATACCTTTAGGGTCTTACATTTATAGGCCAATCTTTGATATGATAGACTCATAATGGTTCTTACCACTTAGGTGAATTTTTGTATCCTCTTACCATTCACCTCTTTTCTTACTTATTTATCCTCCTTCATAGGACCATACCTTTGACACCTACATTATAGGAATTCGTCTTGCACCAAAATCACCCATATCTATTCAACATAGACTCAACCATGCCTACATGACCTAAACTCAACCATGCCTATTCAACCTATACTCAACCATGACTAAATGACCTAGAATTAATCATGCCTAAAACCTACTGACCCATTCATTCTACCTATCATATTCTTCCCTAGTTTATGGGATAACTACATCGGGTGGAGGCCCCTTTTTGTCGGGGCTATGTAGGCGATACTCAAGAGCATGGTGCCCTTGGAGGTTAGCTCGACCACTTTTTCCCCTAACCAATTTTCCCCCTTTATATTCACATTTTACCCTAGTTACTTACCATTTTACAAAAACTCGGGAAATTAATCTATCATTAAACACATACATAAATACCATTTTATAACATTAACCATATCATACATCAATCATTTAACATTTCCATGATATTAAATACTTGGAAATTTAACCACAACATACATAAAATACATCATTTCCATAAGATCAGTAACTTTAAAATTACCTAGACTCCACCATGCCTATACCGACAAAACCACACCTATACCCGACTCCACTATGCCTATACTTGACTCCATCATGACTATACCTAACTCCACCATGCCTAGATGACCTAGACTCAATCATGCCTAACTCACCTAGTTCCCATGGTACACAATTACAATGGAAGTTACTGTAAAGAGTACATCATCTATATAACAAACAACATCAACTATATAATAAGAGTGTCTCGTATATCAATACATATATACACAGATATAACTAAGTATCGGTACCTCAAAAATCTCATATCAAAATGTGCATCTTCGGCATGTAGACTATATATATATATATATATATATATAACAAAAATCAAAATGATCATACAATATCCACTATGGATATCAATCACCCCCACCTAATGCCCTCCTCTCCAGTCTCACCTATCTCCTTCTCTTCGCTACCGGCCTAGCTCGTGGTATCATATCGCCACCCTCTACTGGTCCCTACCTAGCCTCCATCTCCTTCTCCTTACCCTCTGCAAGGCCTGGTCTTTGGGAACTCGTAACCTCACCCTGACCTTGTCTTTTGGGCCGTGACGACCCCCTATGCTACCTGAGTTGTGAGTCCTAGATCTAGTCCGCTCACTAGCTGTCTACTGGGCTCGGTGCTCGGTGTAGGAGGGAACATCAATGCCTGTAGTCACTAGTTGGTCTTGATAGTAGCAAGCCTCATTTAGGGAATCTCTGAACCTCACAATGGATATGGTCTCATGTAGTGACATCGGCCTAACTACCACCTGAGAACTATGCCCTACTAAAAGAGGACCCTGTCCTGGTGTAGGAGCACTGTACTATAAGACCATGTCTTGGTGTAGAAGCTGTGGTGGTACCAGTGTAGCTTCCTAGGCATGTAAGGCCGCAACATGTGCCTTTTTGAGGCCAATCGACCCTATAATCCAACCACCTATGCATGTAGGGTGGCTACCTTCCATCCATCCCCATCTCCACCCCGTACGAGAGTTGGTACTTGTGTTACCCGGGCCTGCAAGGTGGTCACTTGTGCCTATAAGGTGGTCACCTATACTGTACCCTTGTTAGTTGTCCCTACAACCCTATAATCTTTGCTTGTAAAGCAACCACATGCCCATGTAATGCATCTCTTTAAATTATGACCGTCGCTAAATCTGGATTCCCGGCCTCGGAGGTGCCACCTATAACTATGCTATCCACCACTACCTATAGCCATTAGTGGTACCTGCATCATCAATCCTCCTATCTGCTACCCTCTCCTCCTACTCTACTAGATATGCTAGATGTGGTGGAGACAATGGTATATCTACATCATCTCTACATTGTAATTGAAAAGGCAGAGGCACATTTTGTTGGAGCTTGAACGCCATCGAATCTATCCACAGAATCATCTCGGGCTCGTCGGCATGTCTTCCCCGTATTCGCTTGACTAGTGTAATTCATCCAACTCAACTTTCATCCCTCTATAATATGGAAAACCTATATAAGATATCCACAATATATCAATGGCTAATATGCCATCAAGTAGTTTTCTATAATAGGTTACATCCCTAGATGCCTCTCGCAACCATAAGATGGGCTCCCATTGGTACCCACCATCGGAAACAACCTCGAGAATAATCCTCCAAACCAATCCTTCCTTGATAGTCTGACTGGTCATATGCACATTATATACTCATATGCCCAACAATGTAATAATAAGGTACAACACATTCCAAACCTGTGTATCCACCGATACACCCATAGCTCTCTGTATAACTGCACTAGAAATGTTGGTGCCCATGAAAACCGTACTTGTTACTCTTCCATTTCCTCTAAAACACCCATCAACACTAGAGGAAACCGACCACCCTCTGAATCTGGGAGGGAAAAACAACTAATCACGACCATCATCAACACTGCCAAACGGATCTCATTAAGATGTACCGCGTTCTTATCTCTATACCTAAAACTCACACCATGGTATGTCAACTCCACCACATCATCGCCAAACATTGTACCCATGGGCTCCAATGCCTCGTCGGTTCCAATATAATCGACCTATGCCCTTATAATGGGAAAACTCAAGATCCTATATACGTCCTCTAGGTGATAGTCATCTCCCAGTCGATAAATGGAAGGTATTGGTCGTATAATCCCATCTATCGATGAGAGCAACCATCATACTATGATCCCTAACAATCCGTCTATATCGCTTGATGGAACTAAGACCAACATCTCGGATGTGGTCCCACTCATCCCCTGTGATGGTGGGTCTGATCTATACTAATAGTGGTGGTTGTCTATCACACATTGTGAGCTGCTGTCGTGCCTGCATTCATACAACTTAACAATGTCAAGTACTGAACTACTTTTTCCCATTTCTTCAAAACTAATTAACTCACCCCTACCTACACCACATACCCACATTTGTTTACCTACCTATCTATTGCCTAAACTACCTCCCTAACCTATTATTCATTCTAATCTAGCCTACTATGTTCCCATACTAATTTCATCACCTATTACCTTCCTATGTTTACCTAAATTTATGCAAACCCACCTAATTCTATACCTCATCCATCTAGGTTTCCTTCATTCTTTTCCTAAACTACCTCCCATTTGATTTTTACCCCATTTTGGCCTTCTAAAATCTAACCCATTTGGACCCGGTCACTTTTCCCTATGACCGACATCAGTCACCTTGACCGATATTGGTTGCCCTCAACCAATGTTGGTAGACTAATTTCCCCACCAAATTTGGCATGTTGAACCGACATTGGTCTACGGTTCGGCCCATGGTCTGAAACCCCACGTCCCCAATTTTCTAATAAAAATTAATTTTTGTTATAAAAACCAACCTAAAACTACCTAAAACCTACCCAAACCCCACCCATTTCCATTTTACACCTAATTAAACTATATTTCCCCACCCCCTACCCACAATTTTACTTTTTTCACTACATTTTGAACTTTTAATTCCCCACCCTATTTTTTCATTCATTTCATTTTTTACCTACAATTTCATTAAAACAATCAGACATGATTGACTCCTACCTCTACACACTACCACCGTTGTGTTGGAATCTCTGGGATGGGTACCTGAGCCCCTCCCACACCTCCTCCTATTATGGCCATGTCTAAATAAAACTTCTCGCTCTCCACCAGTCGAATCACTCGTCTCAATCTCATGGGCCTTGCAAATAGAATCCAATCGACCAATGATTCCTCACTAAGTCAGCTAAGTATAATACCTCGTCTCTTTCTCCATGGAAAATACAAAACAGTCTTCACTCTATCATTTTCTCTAGGTCAACAGGTGAAAATGAATATGTATTATACAGATTTTTTTTTTTTACCACACCGGTGACGACCAATGCCATTTTTTCTTGACCGACATCAGTCAAGTGCCCTAGTTTACCGTGATCAGTTACTTATAGCTGACATTAGTTTTACATCACCGATATCAATTATCCTTTTACCCCATTTCCCAATCCTGCACTAAATCTTCTTTCCCACCACCTTTTCGGCCCACCCCATAATCTACCTTTCCCTTAGCCATTACCTCAATGGCCTTATTTAACCTCCCACCTGACCTCACCGTCAGTTGGGGCATATTTTCACCCCTAATGTGGCCTTACCTATGACCTTGCCTACCTCACCCAACCGACACTCACCTTTTGTGATATTTGAAGTTGTGTACTTGCTATAACTTGTGATGATGCTACTTATGTTTTTTAGCCCAATGACCTTACCTTGCCTAATGTCATGATGTTTATCCCAACCATACCTTTGGTACCTTGGAACACAACCTATTACCCATTCCTACACCTGGCCTAGTTGTGTTTCAAGACCATATCCTATACCTTGGATACTTGAACCACTTCAACCTTGTTTGGATAAACATATCAATTCTAATCTATACATGTGTGTGTGTTAGATTTCCCTTACCTATTACCCGAATGACATCACCCTTAACTATGAGCAACCTACCCTCATTTTCATCACGTACTCATTTATAAAACCACTCACCAACTCCGTTTTACACCTCATCGATTCTAGGTTTGAGTGGGTTTTGTCATCACTAATCCGACACTATGATAATTCTTCACCGGGAACTCCTCGTGCTATGATTATTTACTAATGCACAACCATTAGTTTGGTGGATGTAATCTGGAAACAAAACAACAACCGAACACAAGAATACCATCGACTATGATAAGACAGAATGATGACAAATCTGAAATATCAAAGTAAATTATAATATTAACACAAAATTGTTACAATCTCACCCATGAGGTACTTCAACAAGACTATGGGAGAAACTTTACAATTACACCTCTCGATGGCTTCTTCAACACACCTTTAACTGATGGCTTCCTTTGCACACTTCCTACAATATTTCTCACTACTTCTTTCTATGCTAAATGAGGGGGGTGGCCTCTCTATTTATAGAACTTCGAGGCTTATCCATCCTATCTCTAAGATAGGATAAGAAATCCACTCTGACGAATCATATTCCATACCTTAACTTTTATCTGTACATGTAAGCTTATCTGTTAAGATAAGATAAACCTTATCATTTTACATGGGTTCCACATTTTTAGACTTTTTACAAATAAAATACACAAAATATTTATGACCTCACTCCTTGTCCTTATTACCAATATAATATTTCTAATTCCTAATCATGTAGACCCTACTTCTCTAATTACCCAAACTTTGACATTTTAACATTACCGGACCACTTACGACAAATATTTACTTTTTACAACATTCTATTGTACTTTTTATTACCGTACTCCACATTATTGGCGGCACCGTACTGTGCCGTTATCTTCTATCGGACACTACTACTAATTACACTTAACAACATCCTATTCCTAATACATACATTAATGAAATAGAAATTATGGAGGAAAATTTTAGTGTCGACATCTTCCCCCTTCCTAGCTTCTACTCCGTCCTCGGAGTAGACTATTACAGTGCTTGGAAAATCTTCAACTTGTTGTGGTTGACCCATTTCGTAATGGGAGTGCCATCCAATTCCTCCGGTCAGTACGTACCATTTTTCATGCACTGCTACTTTATTTTGTAGGGCCCCATCCATTTTGGAAGAAATTTTCTCTGTCTTCTTTTTTTGTATCTGGAATCATATACTAGGACCAAGTCATTCACATGAAATGGAGACCATCGGATCTTTTGATCAAAGTATTCCTTACGCTTCATTTTCTTCTTATGGCTTGTATCCCTTTGCTATTTCCCTCATTTCCTCTAGCAAATGAAGATGTACCAACCTTTCTTTTCTTGAATCACTTTCATCCATCCTTTCATTTTCATAACTCTCACGGTGGGAATATCAAACTCAATAGGAAGAAGCTGGATCAATGCCATAGGCCAAGCTGAAATGGGGAGTATCCTGTTGCTGACTTTGATGTTGCCCTATATGCCACAATCTTTGCATGAATCCTTTTATCCCATTTATGTACTGCGAGGCTGCATCTTTTGCTAGAATTTGACACAACACAAAATTTGTTCGTTCCACCTGTCCATTTGTGCTTGGCTTGTATGTTGTTGCCTTCCTGTGCTTGATAGAAAACTTATTGACTAGGGCTTCTACCACCTCATTAATGAAGTGGCTTCCTTGATCATTACAATTTCTAATGGACAACCAAATCGGTGACAATGCGTTCATATATGAACCTTGCCACTTCATCCATGGAAGCTGTTTTCAATGGCCTAGCTTGACCCACTTGGTTAAATAATCTGTGGCAACTACAATATACTTATTTTGACGTGATGTAGTTGGAAGTGGACCTACAATGTCTATTCCCCATTTTTCAAAGGGACCAAGGGGAAGAATAGGACATAATGGAGCTGATGAAGTCTTACGGTTACCATGTGTTTGACAAATATCACATGTCTTACAATAATTATAATAATCTTTAAAAGAGTGGGCGGTGATAACTTGCATCAAGATCCTTCTTGCTTTGTAAGTTGTCGGAGAAGTGCCCTCCACATGTACCATTGTGGAATTCTTCTAGCAGCTCCTTTCCTTGATCACATCCATTGCCCTCTTGTATCTTTCATCATGTCCTATTCGAAATAATGCTCCATGCGAGAATAGAATATGGATGAGCTGGCTTGAGTAATCTTTCTCTTAGTCTTTGCATTGGCACCATCGGGAAACTTGAATTCATTAAGATAATTCCAAATATCTATGTATTCACTAGGGATTGTGTCGAGGAGAACAATGTTGCATCGGAAAATCATCATCATCACAAGATGATCCTAAACCATCATAGGCTCGAGAGAGTGCATACTGCATTGACATGCTTCTTTCTGGCCTATCTATAATATCAAATTCAAATTCTTGTAGCAAAATTATCCATCTTGCTATCCTCACGATGGGTTAGGCTTATTGACAATATATTTGAGAGCGATGATCATTACAACTATAAATTTCTGCCCTAGCAAGTAATTTCTAAACTTCTTTACTGACAAAAATGATAGCGAGCCTCTTTTTGATTCGGTATAGTTTACCTCAAGACTTTGCTCATTTGTCTACTCCCAAAGTAAATTGGATGTTCATTCCCATTTTCATCCTTTTGGCTCAAAGTACTTCCTAGTGCTGCATCTGAGGCATCAGTGTACACAATGAATGGCTTGCTCCAATCTGGATTCTTCAAAACAGGTGAAGACACCAGGGCTTCCTTCAGTTGTCCAAAAGCTTCATGCGCCTTATTTCCTGGTTCATAAGTAACATCCTTCTTCAAGAACTGGGTTAGTGGCTATGCAATCTTTGAGAAATTCTTGATGAACCTTCTATAGTAACCCACATGGCCTAAAAATGATCTCAACTTACTTCTATTTATAGGAAATGGTAAATCTTTGATTTTTGAAACTTTATCGGGATCGATTACCAATACCATCTCTGGATACAACATGCCCTAACAAAACTCCTTTAGAACATCCAAAGACACACTTTGTAGGGTTTAGTGAGGCTTGTGCTTCATCTAACCTTTGAAATGTTGTCTCCATCCAGTGCGCAGGTGGTCTAACTTGCTCCCATAGATGTAAAAATCATCCGAAATACTCGATGAAGGTCCCGATGTAGGGTTGAACACCCTATTCATCAAGTATTTGGAATGTTCTTTGGAGCATTACACAACCCAAAAGGCATAACTCTATAAGAAAGCGTTCCCCAAGGAGTGGTGAGCGTGGTCTTGGCTGATCTTTTCTGCTATACGAACTTGGTTTGCCAGCCACTATATCCATCAGCAAACTATAGCACTCTGGCCAGCTACTTCGTCCAAGATCGATCGAAAATGGAAGAGGGTAATGATCCTTCTTTGTTGCCTTATTGAGCTTCTGTAATCAACACAAATGCATAGCTTCCCATTCTTTTTATTGAGATCACAATGGGAGAAACCCATTCGAATTCTCCACAAGAAATATGAATCTGCATCAAGCAACTTATCTATTTCTTCTTTTACGGTCTTGGAAAAATTAGGATTCATTCTATATGGCATTTGCTTTATGGGCTTAGCACCATCTACCACTCAATAGAATGTTCTACCCAACTTACTTGGTGGAGTTCCTTGTAATCAAAAGTGAATAGGTGTATGTACCTTGAAAGAGTGGAGGTAGGATTCCTTCTCACTCTCCATCACACAGCATCACCAATCTTTATTTGTTGGAGACGATCATCAACTTCTTCTTGAGATAATTTTATGGGGTCTGGTTGGTGTATTTGGAAGAATATCCATGACTGAAACATCAACCTCACTTTCTTCATCTTAGTGTCCACTTTCTTTGGTGCTAGAGTAATCGGAGGATGTCCAATCATCGGTTTCATCACTTGAATCCACATGTTACGCTTTATGATGTCGAGGGATCACGTTTATCTTCACCCTCTCTCTACCATGTCCAAGTGTCATGAAACCTTCATTCCGGTAGTTTCTTGCATGAACTCTCCTTAGCCATGGTCTTCCCAGCTGAGCATTGGAGTACATGCACAGTACCATTTTTCATCACACTGAAAGTCTACCACACATACAACACCCATAATGAGATATTGCCACATTTGAAACTACACCTTACGGTTTAGTTTTTCCTTTATTTAATGACCTTAACATAAGTGTTGAAGGGCGATCAATTTTTAAACCCAACATATTCATTACAGACTCGGTCATTACATTAACTGCAGCACCTCCATCAACTAAGACATCATGAATTGAAATACCATTACATAATACCTCAGCTTGTGGAGCATAGGGAGCCTCTGCCTCCAAAAGCGGGACCCTCAACCTCCTCCCTTCTTGAGCATTGAGTCCACCTCGCAACTCCCGCCTCTTCTCAGAAGACATAGCCAAGAGTTGACCATATGTAATATTTGCAGGCCTTTTGGATAGATCTTCCAAGATGGAGTATGGTCCTTGCCCCTGTGAAATCAGAAAATCCTGCACACCCAACTTTCTTCTCCTATGTTTCTTACTAGTTTCTCCTTTCATCTTCTTAGGATCAGTTCCATCTTGATTATCTTTTTCTTTCTTTCTTTTTGTTACAAACACATCTACTTCATTATTTCTACTCTTATCTACTACATCAAGAGAATTCACAGGTGCTTTTCCTTTATCATTATCTCTTGTACCAGATGTAGAAGCTCTATCTGGACAATTATACTTATAATGACCCTTTTTATAACAACCATAACAAACAACTTCAGAAATATTTCTTTTTGGACCTCTATCTCCTCCCTGAGAACTAAATTCCTTTCCTTGAAGAAGATTAATAGTTAACTGGCCCATCTTCCTAAGTAGATCTTCATACTTAGTAGATGTACTAGGAGAAATATTTGTGCTCACCGGGAGTGGTTGTGGATTCTGGACCAAAGGTGCTGGTGTAGGCTCTACTTTAACAACAATTTCTTTGGGCTCCTCTTCCATGCTTTCTTCTTGCCTTCTTGCAATCTCCTTTGCTTGTTCAATGGTATTTGGAGGCGGTCATACTTCACTCGTTGTCGATCTCGGCTTCATCCCAAGAATGAAGTGCTTACAGAGGAGATTATCCACGCCATTCATCAACCCATCCGCTAGTCCTTCCTTCTGGATCTGGGCATCGAGCTTCCTCCTTAGCTCTAGAACATGAGCATGATAATCCCTTATCTTCTCCTTCTCTCCTTGGGATAGCTTTGTGATCTCGATCATGAGATTTGCATATTTCTGTTGTTCACCAAATTCTTCAAGAAAACTTTTAGTTAATAAATCCCATGAATTTTTCACATTATCACCTAGTGTTTCAAACCACCTAAGTGCTGAACCATCCAAAAAGGTAGGAAAAAATTCAGTCCATTGTTCCCTTCTTATAAGGCCATTACAAATACAAGATCGTTTAAACTCTTGAATGAAAGAAGAAGCATCTTCATTAGATTGAGCTGAAAAAATAGGAATCTTTCCCATTTTCAAAAGTAACCACCGTGAAATACAACCAACAAGACTTATGTGCACAAATAATTGGAATCACTATACTAGAAAGTGACTTTACACCTTTCTACAGTAAAATAGAAATGACCACGGTAAACTATGGTAAAACTTGACTTACTGCGGTAAAAACTGACTTTACTGTGGTAAACACTATTCACGGTAAAAAGTGAAGTTACTGCGGTAAATACTATTCACGGTAAAAAGTGACTTTACTGTGGTAATTACTATTCCCAGCAAAAAGGACTTTACCAGGGTAACTACTATTCATGGCAAAAATGACTTTAACATGGTAACTACTATGCACGGTAAAAATGACTTTACCATGGTAAGCTACTATGCACTGAGTAAAAACAAGGTTACCCTCGATTGATTTTTGACTAAGTGGGAATATCTCTCGAGAAAATCCACCAACGAGGAATGGTCCGCAGCGGAACCAAAATGTCATCACCAATCCGGCACTATGATAATTCTTCACGGGAACTCCTCGTCTTTATGATTATTTACTAATGCATGACCTTTAGTTTGGTGGATGTAATCACGGAAACAAAACAACAACCGAACACAAGAATACCATCGACTATGATAAGACGGAATGATGACAAATCTGAAATATCAAAGTAAATTATAATATTAACATGAAATTATTCTGATCTCACCCATGAGGTACTTGACAAGACTATGGGAGAAACTTTACAATTACACCTCTCGATGGCTTCTTGACACACCTTTAAGCGATGGCTTCCTTTGCACACTTCCTACAATATTTCTCACTACTTCTTTCTATGCTAAATGAGGGGGTGGCCTCTCTATTTATAGAACTTCAGGCTTATCCATCTATCTCTAAGATAGGATAAGAAATCCACTCGACGAATCATATTCCATACCTTAACTCTTATCTGTACATGTAAGCTTATCTCTTAAGATAAGATAAACCTTATCATTTACATGGGTTCCACATTTTTAGAATTTTTACAAATAAAATACACAAAATATTTATGACCTCACTCCTTGTCCTTATTACCAATATAATATTTCTAATTCCTAATCATGTAGACCCTACTTCTCTAATTACCCAAACTTTGACACTTTAACATTACCGGACCACTTACGACAAATATTTACTTTTACAACATTCCTATTGTACTTTGGACATTACCATACTCCACATTATTGGCGGCATCGCATCTTGTGGCGCCGTTATCTTCTATCGGACGCTACTACTAATTACACTTAACAACATCCTATTCTAATACATACATTAATGAAATAGAAATTATGGAGGAAAATTTTAGTGTCGACATTCACCTCCACCCACACATGGGGCAACCTAATATTCACTCATACCAGGGCACGAACTTCTTGTGTTTGTCAACGTCGCTTATCAATACAAGCTACATGACAATAATGGGAAAATATAAACACCAAATTTGGATCACACACCCTTTAGTCCTCTTGATTAATTAACGTAAAATATTTAATTTTGGAACTTGTAAGGCATCGTAAGTGGATATCGTCAAAGCTATGTTTATAGAGAAGATCGCCCATGATGACATAATGAGAGACACTTTTGAGAAAGGACCATTGTCTATCATGAGTAAGATCGAAGGAAGAATCCAAAGGGAAAGGTAGTAATGGTCAATCGCTTATAACAAAGGTCACGTGGGTCGGTTTAAATGTTTCCTACAAGGTTGACGTCTTGAATTAGATAAGAAGGTGACACACCCTTTAGTCCCTTCAATTAATTAATGTAACACATTTAACTAATCATGACCCCTTCATCCCATATTAATATTCATCCTCATATTATTAATCAATTTAATTATTTTAATTAAGTTAATTTCATCCTCACACCTCCACCTCATCATTACACGTCACCCTAGACCCATTCTAGGGGCATTTAACTCATAGTGACCAAGTCATCACTCTCAGCACTGAGTTGTCATTGTTAGTGCCGAGTCACCACTGGACCTAACTAACTAAGAATTCTTCTCAAACCTAATTGGACTTCTTCTATGACCTTCCTACCTTTTCTAATGAGAAATCCATTTCCCTAAGCAAACTCAACTTGGAAAACATACCAAATCTGGGAAGATCTTCCTATTTTTGGTAAAAGGGACTAATTCACCCTAATTGACGGTTTTCCTCGTCAACGTCGATTACCTAACCATCATTGGTCACCTTATATACACTTTTACAACTCTTTACATAGGTTGGTCATTCATTTATTAGAGCCTTATTACATTCAAGTGTGAATATTCAATCCCTCTTGCATCTAGATGACGAGCACACACAACCACGGTGAAAGAAAAACATCGGTTTTACTTCCGAGCATTGAAATACTCACGGGAGTATTACAAAAGTTATATTGCCGCGACATCTTGGACTAAAGCACTTCTCCTCCAATCAACCATCAACTAACTCAACTCACAAGGTCTACGAGACACCAAGTAAGTAATGTGATTTTAATCATTCAAAGCTTATCCCATTATAGATCTCTTTCTTCATTTAGTTTTTATTTCCTCTATTACTCATACATCATCTTCTTCCCACCAAACCACTATTAACCCACCCCAATCCTTTCCACCCTTCTAAACCTCATTCTTAGTATTTCTGAGTCTTCTCAGCCATATTACGACATAAACCATACTACCCTCACTCTTTGTGCAATCACAGAGAGCCAAAAAATCCATTTTGAATATTTTATTACCTATTTCCCCTACCGCCGTTGGTTTAGTCCCCATTCGGTATCGGTCACCAGATTGATATCAGTCTCTGTGTCATTTCATATTCTCAGACCAACAAGCTTCCCACTCACCTAAAACCAACACAGACCTCAACTAATCAGCCTTGGACCCTTACTAGACCTCTCGCCGAATTGTAGAAACCTAGAACAACCTACAAAACCTCTGGATTTAACCGTAACCTTTTTGTTAGATTATATTTACTTATTGTATTAGTAGAAGATACCTAAATCGTTAAACTACTTTGTAGGATTTTCTTCTTTCATGGTATTTGTTGCATTAAATTATATTTGAAAGTGGATTAAGAGCCTTATTGGAAGCACCTCGCTTCTTGGATCTAACACTCACTAGGCAATCCACTAACATATATTGTTAATACTATTTGGTGGTCTTGTTGTGTTTCTTATATAGGTCATTCCTCCTAGCCAAAGGGAATCTCACACAATCAACTTGGATCAAAAGTCTACAATGCATGCATTCTACCTTCCACCTTCACCTCACATGTATTACTCCTTAACCATTTTACCATCTATCTGTTTCATCCTAGAAAGTGTAAAAACTTATTGGTGAAACACCCCCTGCATGCACACTGCCAAATGCAATGCCATGTAATTACTCATGACATTGAGTTTTAAAATAGCACTTAGGAAAAAGAGGTTGGTGGATGTTGATATAGTGGTAGGGTATGATATGAAGTGAATTGAATGCGGCTATTTTGGGAATAGATGCTAAATTGTGTTCTTTCCATTTGGGTACAAGCAATTTTTGGTGTGGAAAATTTGATTTTTCGGTTCACTATGAAATTTAATTTTTATTTAATGTTTGGTATAGTAAGCCCACCACATGGCGATTGACATGGCACCATGGTGGCTTCCCCATTGTTTTGACATTACGACAAAATTTGTGATGGGTAGGGACAATTTTAGAACCCCTCATCATTAGAGGATTACTTGGCATGTCGTTAAACTTAGGGTGCTCAACGACCGACGCCTTTCCCTTATGGAATCATAATTCTTTAAATTAAGTTTATAATTTTTAAAATTATCATTATTAATAAACAACTCTTGTACTTTAAACATATAATTATAATGCCAAAAATTAATCATTTTTGGTCATTCGTTATTTTTTAACAATATTTTAATGCCAAAAGGTGTTTTCCAAAGGGGAATGAGACCTCATGTTTCGACATGCTTCGAAATATCTATGACCCCTACTTTGGTGTATGTCAACATTCTTGAAATAAATTTGTGTTGCATTGATGTTTTTGAAACAACGTTCATTTTAACCCACATGCATTCAATTCCAAAGCCACCTTCGCTTGTTGTATATGTACGGTGTCGTGTGTACATGCATTGCATTTTTGTACGAGTCAATGTGTGACATTTAAATTCTCAAGACGCGGAGAATGGATCGGGACGTCATTTCCATACTTTCCCTACTTTCAACATATTAATATTAATATATTGTTTCATCTCGCCCTGCCAGAAGTAATGGTTTGAATAAAGTAACATATGCCCCGCAAAATATTTACATAATAATTTTTCATGATGAATAAAATTGTAAAATATTTAATTATTTGAATTTAAATTAATACAATTAACTTTTATTTATATTATAAGTGTAAGAATTCTATTTTAGGGCATAATTTTTTTTTAAAAATGTTTTGAACTTATTTTATAGAATGTATAATTATTGATATAAGAGTTAAGTGTCCTTTTTTTGAATTGATATATATGTAATTTTCAAATTCAAGGTTTATTCTAAATTTTTTTATGATTTTGATTTAGTGATTTAATTTAGATTTATTGGTTTTTTTTAGATTATGGTTAATTTAGTGGTTTTATTTATGATTTATAATAAATTATACGAGATATTTTCTAATACATGTAATATACTTAGTGATACAAAAGTTTTGTTCAAACATGGGAAATTGTTTGCTTGGAAAGGTTGATGTCATTACGTAGAAAGGCGTATACTAAAGGGGAGTGAAACCTCTTTCAATTGGCATGGACAATAGCATTCGACAAAAGTAATCGTCACCTTTCGTAGTAGTGTGTATGGAATTAACTCCTTCCTACATAATTTAAAAATTCAGAAGGCGATGTGTCTCATACTGCGTGTGCGTATGTAACAAATTAATTAGAGATTTTGAAAGAGATGGAAGAATTAACTGCTATTTTGTTGTTCTTTCACCATTTTTGTGCTCTACGACGAAGCCCTCGGCTTTGTATTTTTTCATTTTTGTTTTGTTGTTATTGTTAATTACAATAAAATGCATGATCTCAAGTTCTTCTTCTTCTAGTCTCCACAAGGAAACTTCAATTTTTTTGTGAATATCTTCAACTTTATAAAAATATTTAACAGTCACACATATGATAATCATGCTTGGTAGGAGAACTACGGATGATCAATGTGCTAATGGATAAATGAAGCTAAAGATTTTCCAAGTTCGCTTCCTTTACCGACTTTTCCTTCACTTTTGGGAGGATGATGTCATTACGCTGAAAGGCGTATACTAAATAGGAGTGAAACCTATTTCATTTTGCATGCACAAACAATGCTCGATAATATCTATCATCAGCCTTCAAGATAGCAGCAGTGTACGTAAAAATTCATTGAGGGAGATTGTTTCCCATCGATATTTTTTTAAACCACATATATCTTAATCGGCCGATGGCCCCGCCCCATTCAAATTTTAAATTATTTATTTTTTTATTGAAAAGCATATCCATATATTAATAATGAGGTATAGTGCTAATCATACAAAATCGGGTGGAAAAGATCACACCCCGTATGCAGGATCAAAGTAGCCATAAAGGCTACGAGTAGCAAAGTGTCATGTCAACAGATGCATTTTCAATCAAAAAAGCTTAAAACAGATAAGACGAAAACCAGAGAAACTCCAAACATGGAGCTAGCAAAGCAACAACAAACATGGAGGAAGGTGGCGGCGGTGGTGGGCTCTTTGGACGGTCACCCCAACCACCAAGAGTAGTATCGGGGTGCCATCAAGTTGTTCCCAACCATAAGTTTGTTGTTGTTTCCCACGGGGTGAAATAACAAGAGAAAGTCTGTGGAAAATTTTATCGATCGGGCACCTACCTCTTGGAGCCACCACTTCCAGAGCCCACCCGACCAAAAACCCCGTAAGTAGGCGGAGTATAAGAAGGAGGTAGAGAGAGCCTCGGTGAGGAGAGGCGCGCGCCGCCCACGAGCTGTACCTCTGTCAAAGTTGCGCTGCCCATGGGATGAGTGGAAACCTTGTGAGTGGGAGAGTCAATGAGGGGAATCAAGCAGGACATGACTAACAACACAAGGGTCACTCCCCCAATGGTCCAACAGAGTTTATAGGTGTTCAACTTCAATGCGGACTTTCTCCACCTAAACCTAGATCTAAAGTGAAACATTGGAGATGACAAGAAGCTTGTTAGAAATAGAAAAAATTCTATCCACTCTCTTTATTAAAAATAACATCATTTCTAGATTTCCAAATGTGATATAAAATAGTTGCTTTGAAAGAATGCCAAATGTTGTAAAATTTTGCAGGAATAAAGGTTGGATCCCCCAGAAGAACCATTTTCCACATGAAGAAGGTGGGCAAAAAGGTTGAAAAAGGGTATGAATCCAGCACGGTAAAGGCTGAGCATGAGGGTAGAACCAAAAGAGATGAAGAAGAGTCTCAAGGTGGTTGCAAAACGGGCAGCGCAGTGGGGGAGCTCCTAGAAGAACAAGGTACTTACCCATAGGAAGCCCTTGATGAAGAATGCTCCAGAGAAAGTGTGCAACTTTGGGCTCTATAGGAATGGCCCAAACAACATTGAAGTGTTGCTTCCACGAAATTGAGTGGAATGCAAGCTTCATCGAGCATTTTACTTTTGGAGAGGAATCGATTCTCGGGTGAGAAGCTTGTAGCCCAACCAAGGTTTATAGTTTCTAAAGGGGGTGGCAGAGGGCTAGTGCCAATCAAACCACCACGGGCACTATGTAGTAACACCAATTTTATGCAAAAAATCACCAGGTATGAGATCTTGAATGATAGAAATGGCTTGTTTGTCATTGTCATTTAGAGCAAAATTAGCTTTTAGGCTATCCCATGGAAGCCAATCCCTAGTGATGGGACAAAAAAGGTCCTGAATATACTGAATCCCTTTTTGAAAAGACACAAACCCTTGAGCTGCAAGGAAAGAGCGAGGGGTTTGTCATGAAATCAAGCACCGATTCCACCACAAACTAAGATAATTAATAGAGAGCCCATTCGGAAACCACCACCACCCCGCCAGAGAAGATGGGGTTTGAGAAGCTCCCATGTTTTCCATATGATTTTTGCCACAAAGGAGCCACCTATTTTAACAATAGCATGTCAAAGAAGTAAGGAGTAGTAGTTCAAACCCTTCCATGCCTTTCGATTGAGTAGAGACCCTTGAGATATACAATTTTTGAGAAGAATTTTTGAAGATTCCTCACCTTGAAAGGCTGCAAATAATCCATTTGCTAGTGAGAGAAAACCCTTGCATATGAATGTTGATTAGGCCAAGACCACCAATGTCTTTGGGTGTACAAAGATATGTCCCAAGCAACTCTATGAAAACCATGGTTCCCTTCATATGCTGGCCCACAGGAAATCATGTAGAATTTTCTCCACTGTGTGGTAAGCCCAACATGATGAGTAATAGACATGAGTGGCAGCTGTAACCTTGGAGCAGATTTGGAATTTGCCAGCAAGAGATAGATGCTTGGTAATCCAAAAAGATATTTTTTGCTCAACTCGTTGAATCACATAATTCCAAAGATCAGTAGGGGATGCCATAAAGGCAAAGGGAATGCCTAAAAATTTGAATTGAACACCAGGTTCAATCCAAAGCCATTGGAATTCCTCTAGCCAAGGAGGTTTGGGACCCACCGCCTATCTGTAACATTGGGTTTTCTTCCATTGGATAGCAGAACTAGAAGCAAGACAAAAAATATCAAGGCATTTCATGGCATTAGTGACAGAGGCCTCCATTTTAGCCAAAGTGAGAAAAGAGTCATCAGTAAAGTGACCATTAATCAACTACTTAGGAGAGGAAGGTAGTTGAATACCTTTAACTAAACCAACATTGGCAGCATTAGCAAGCAAGTAGCTCAGACCTTCAACAACAATGACATAAAGAGAAGGAGAAAGAGGGCAACATTACAGATGGAACGATGAAGAGAGAATCTCTCGATCGCTAACCATTGATAGTAATTGCACCCGCATTTTGAAAGAGTATATTGATAGAGTAGATGAATCGGATCCAAAACCAATAGCTCAAGCAAAGATAGCTAGAATGAAAGGCCACTCAACTCTATCATAGGATTTTTCAAAATCAATTTTAACAAACAGAGTTGGTTGAGAAGTCTGATAAGCATATTCCATGCCCTCTCAAAATGCAATAATTTTTTCCAAAATATATCTATTCTTGATAAAGCCGGTTTTCTTGCTCTTGATGATCGTGAGGTAGGAGATTAGTGAGCTTGATGGCAAGGGCTTTGGCAATAATTTTGTATGAGACATTGAGCAGAGTTATTGGCCACCAACTGGTGATAAGCTCGGGATCCCCAAACTTGGGAATGAATTTGATGTTGCCTTGGTTGTGTATCCTTTATAGTTTTTTCATGTTTGACCTCAACTACAAGTTTCTTCATATGGTGGCAATAAGGTCTACAAATGAAACATCATGCCTCGGCACTCGTGCCATGTGCAATGTGGCTTTATGGTAGGGGACCGAGGAGCCATAAGGGAAAGAGGTAGGGAGAGGAATCTCATAGTCTATAAAGGGATAGTTAGAGTATTTGAGGAAAGCTCGATGCAATGGGTGAATTTGGTATTAATGGAGAAATATGTAGTTCATTTATCAAGGAATAATAGATGGGATCATCACCCATGAGATCATCAGCTTCATAATCAAATCCAATGTCTTGATCATTCATTTTTGTAAGGGAAAATCAGTTAGATAGGTCATTGTCAAGACATGGAGGTATAGCCGGTGGAGTGGTTTGAGGATCAAGAAATGGTTGTGAAGGAGTATCAATTATACTCGATGATTCCTCTTATATTAGAATTAAGGGTAAGTGAACAAGTTGGACACATTTAAAAAAAAAAAATCTTCAAATTTTACGAGTTATTTGAAATAGTTACACTCAAAATTGGAAGATGTTATAAGAACATGAATCATAGAATTTTGAATCTAGTTTCTAAGCTATATTTTTTTAAATGCTTGAGTTTAAGTGGGTTAAAGAACTAAAATACTAACATGTGCTCCTATTTTGTTAAAAAATGTAATAGACAGTGGTCATGCCCTCACCATTTTTTGAGCCCTATTTGGTATTTTTGAAAACCCTTTGGTATAAATTTCAATAGGAGCATCTAGTTTCGACTAGATTGTTTTTAGGTTTTTCAAGCGTGTATTTTTTTTTATGATTTTTCAAGTACGTAAAATTTAAATTTTGAAAATAATGGAGCTCCGACCATGCCTCCTCTAACTACCTCAAAATATCAAAAATTAGTTTTATTTTTCGATATGTATAGAATTAGTCCTAGTTTGGGCGTATAAAATTTTTATTCAATTTCGATGAGTAGAAAAAAATATATACTATGAAAGATAGACGTGTATAAACTCCTAAAAATAGCTAAAAAAATGCATAGTTAGAAAATAATTAGTATGGAAACCTTATATTAGTTAGAAATTTTGAAAAATCATATTTTTAGAAAGAAGAAAGTTTACTCAACCTCATAGTCATATTTTTATTAAATTTTTTGATCATTTTAGTTTGATTTATTATGGCGGAATAGCTATTTTACCATTTTTCTGCAAAAACACGCTATTTGTTGTGTTTTTGTAGGTCCATGCCTCAAGATTGGGGATCCAAGCCTAGAGGCATGCCTTGGAATAATGAAAAACCCGAAAATGCATATGCATTATAACATGTACGTGTTTTGAATTATATATAGTTCATACCCATCCAACATCCTTTTCATCTCTTTCATGGGATTTCTATCCCCTTTTTGTCTGCTTCTACACATTCCTAAATATTCTTGCATGAATTTTGAGTAGTTGATATTTTCCCCTACCCACTATCTATATTTTTGTAATCATGGGTGATAAAAAATGACGTAAGGACAAGAAGAAAGTCAAGAACAAGACACTAGAGCAATTGGAAGAGATGAGAATAAATAAAGTGAAGCAAATGAAAAAACTTCGTGATGGGAAAGGTACATCTACTATATCAAATGTACCTAATGTTTTAGAAAATGAGGATGAAATACATAATGAAAATGTAGAGAATAATGATTTTAAAATTAATATTGATGATGAATTGAATGATAATGTTGGTATGGATAACAAAATTGATATGAATCCAAATGTTGAACCTTTACCTGAGAATCTAAATGTTAATCCCGAAATTCAATGGAAAAAATGAATGAGGAAAATTAACCTTACGAATGAATCTTTACCTCTAAGAACACCTCCTTCCATTTTGCATAGAAAACCCATTCACTTAATTGAAATTGATGAAAAATTTATAAAAGCAATGTCCGAAAGAAATGTGAGAAGGAAAGCTAGGGGAATTTGGGATAATTACTTTGAAAATTTAAATAATACATAGAGATGTCAATTATTTGTTACGTTGAAAAAAATTAAGATGAGACCTACAATGAAGAACCTCACTGTTAATAACATCTAATTTTGATGATCGAAATGCGTAAATTATTGAAAATATACATAAAGCATACAAAACTTTAGGTGCCAATAAAAGTACCAATGATAGTAATGTTACATGGCGTGCACTTATTAATTATATAGTAAGTGATAAAATAGTTAATAAACACTTGATTAGAAAAAAATAGCTTTGAAGGTAAATATAAAAACACTAATAAAAATAATAGGGAGATGCTAAAGTCTTGAGTAATCCAATAACACTAACTATTGGAAATTCTCTACTAGACTCTCATAGAAAGACAAGGATACATTTGATATTCTAAAAGAATTACTTGTAAAGTTTTGGAATGAGAACACAAAGGTGTCACCGAATAGAAGTGATATAGTAAAAAAAAGAATATGTTCTTGTAATCGGGAGTTTTTTGGTGTGTGTGATATGCTTAGTCATCATCCACATCACCTGGTGAGTCATCTCACCTTGCAAGAGTCATAGGTTTTAGGAAGTCAAATGACAAGTGTCAGATTATGTCATAGAATCTGTCATTATCATTTGCGTCAGTGCGTCATAGGAGTTACATTCCTTATTTAGAATTATAACTCCTCCTTTAGTGGCGTCATATGCGTCAGTGGCGTCATTGATATTCTTTCCTTATTTAGGCATGGGGGTTACACAACACCCCTATTTGTACTTCATTTTTTTATCTATGAGTATGAGAAGACCTGTTTTCTTATTTGCATATTCTTTCCATTGTTTGAATCTTGCTTATTGCATTGGAGCTTGATGTTACCATCGGAGTGCAACTTCGTTGTGGTGCATTGTTTTTGACATCGGTTCTTGCAAATCCCTCTTTTAGAATTATGTGCAAAAAATTTCTTGGATACGACTCAAACACAATTGTTCTCTAAGTTTAAGAATAAACCAAAAATCTAGAAATTAATATAAGCCAAAGGTATTTTGAAATGAAAAAACCATTTTATGTGAAAATCAATCACTCATGTACCACTTGTTGTTGCAGGCATCATGTTGAATTTTCAATGCATTATGATGTTTTTATCAAGTAAGTTATATTTTTCATACTGACATCATGTTGCAGGAGTGTGGATTAAATGTACCACCGAAATTTACAAGGGAATTCATTCCTACAATATTTTATGAAAGATCAACTGTACAATTTTTTATAATAAAACATGTTTCGATGGAACATGCAACGTATGTGATGGCTTCCCAAAATTGAAAAGTTGGATCCATGACAAGAGTACACATTCAATAGGAAAAGAATTTTAACAAATATAAATTTGTGGCATATGAATTAAAATATGGGAAAGAATCTAAGAGGTGTGAGCTTATTATAGAACAATTACATGTATTAGACTATATGGTCATATTCAGAGAGGAAATTTGAGTATGCAAGGAACACACCTATAGCTCAATGGTTGGATGAAAATTTTAAGTTAAGAAAGGACACATTACCACTGGTACTATTGTTTTAGTAGTTGACTTCGCAAAGAATTTGCTATGTACCTTGGGATATGATAATATAATATATATGGGTTGATGGAGATGCCGACATGTGGCACACATCCCCTTAGTTATGTGTATGGGTTCACATGGGATATAATATTATAATGTATATGGGTTGATGGAGATGCCGACATGTGGCACACATCCCCTTAGTTAGTTATATGGGCTCACATAGGAATTAATTATATTGGGTAATGGGTCGGCCTACATTGGGATTAGGTGTTACCCATCCTATTTAAAGGATGTGAGTATCATTATGAGGGAGGTATGTATGAGTTAAGTCTTCTACTTGGTAGAGGTTTATTGGAGGTGTCCCCCTCGAAGTGGATTCCCATCTTGGGAGATTGTGGAGTTACTCCTTCCTTAAGGAGCATTGTATGGTGTTGCCCTACCTTAAGGGTATTATTCTAAATATATTGATATTAGGGCATCTTGGCCCCCATATATCTGGTGTTGTGTTATCTTCTGCAATTTATTGATTTATTATATGCAAGGTTCTTATCAAGTGGTATCAGAGCAGTGATCCGGGCAAATTGTGGGATGAAACCCTAATGTTGGTGATTCATCTATATCTGGAGATCGACTTGGAATTTTTCAGATATTTTTGTGGGAAATGGAAACATATTTCAATTGATATTCCCTCAAAATTTCAGATTTTTTGGAGCTGATTTGCAAAAGTTGTGTCCATTTTAGGGTTGAAACCCTAATTCTAAGGTTTCATCTATATCTTCTGAATAATGACGAATTAGGAGATAATTTTTTTGGGTTGTTGGTAATATATCAAACGGTGATACCAATGAAATTTCAGAATTTTTGGATCTATTTTGACATATTTATTTTAGTTTTATTGTTTTTCACTATTTTGCTCCATAGGCCGCAATTTGAGGAATTTTTCTGAATTTCTTACATTTTCAGAAATCTCTCAAAATTTTAGTAGGGGTTACTTCTTTGTGCTTTCAGATTTGAGGCTGACTGATTGACGAAATCATCAGGTAAAATATTGGTCAAAGGAGTAAGTTTGTGAAACCCTAATTTTTATGCATCATGGATATACCAATTTTCTATGGTAATGGGGAAATTGATGCAAAAAAATGGTGGATACAATTTAAACAAATGTATTTTGAAGAATGTTTAGTATGGGTTAGTTTTTATCTTCATCTTGGTGGGAAAGCGTGACATTGGTATTCTTATTTGGATATAGATCTATTGGATTGGGATTGGGAGGAAATGGAGGATATTTTCTTAGCTAGATGGGCAACAAAAAAGAAACATTATTTTTTTGAAAAAGAAGAAGCAGAATCAAAAGAAGAAGAAGAAGTAGAAGAAGAAGAAGTAGAAGAAGAAGAAGAAGCAGAAGCAGAATATGGTTAATCCAGAAGAAGAAGAAGAAGCAAAAGAAGAAGAAGAAGAAGAAGAAGAAGAAGAAGAAGAAGAAGAAGAAAATGTTGATGATGAAGCTGTTACACATGATAGTGCATCTCCAAAGAAGGAAGCTTCAATATTTCAGTTTGAAGGGTGTATTCAAAGAAAAAAGGTAATTGTTTCCATAAACCCTAGCAGCAAATATAACTTCATCAATATGGATGTAGCTCAAAATCTACAGGTGCAAGCCAAGCATATCAAGGAATCTCAAATGGATGGTAAGCAGATTCAGGTTTTTGAAGATTTAAAGCTTTCTATGGATAAATATGTTTTACATTCAGATTTTTATGCTTTAGATATGGATGGTATGGATATTGTTCTTGGATATCCTTGGTTAGAGAGCTTGGGAACAATTAATCTTAATGTACAAAAGAAATTCATGAAATTATGGTACAAGAGAAAGAAAATTACATTGCAAGATATCACACTTAGCAAAGAAAAAAGTAATGTAAAATTGGATCATGAAGATGAAGTTGAAGATGGTGAAGAAGGGAATAAGGATGAATCAGAAGGAGAGGATGAAGAACATAAAGTCACAAATAATTTCTCTACTCAAGAGAAAAAAGAAGTAACAAACAAGGTGGAAGAGGACAAGAAAGTTGAGGAAAAGGTTGATAAGGTTGAGTATACGAAGGTGGCACCATATCGACACCCACACCATCATGAGAGGAAAAAATCATGGAGACATGCTAGGCCACACAAGGGCAGAAATCTATATGGATATATAGGGAATTGGAGGAGTAATAATTTTGGCTATACATGGAATCAATGGAACAATAATTATATGCCATGGAATCACATGAATAATAATTATGGATATACATGGATGCCGAGGAGGAACACATATGGACCAGGATGGAATCAGATGAGCACAAGGGAATATGGAATCAGGTTTGGAGCAACATCACCCCCTATGATTTCATATGGGTGGTTGGATGATCGAGCATGGCGACAAGTGTGCAATAATTTACAGCGCACTCATTATATGGCTTCTTCTTATGTTTCGGGGACGAAACATGTCAAAGAGGGAGGCAATGCTATGTACCTTGGGATATGATAATATAATATATATGGGTTGATGGAGATGCCGACATGTGGCACACATCCCCTTAGTTATGTGTATGGGTTCACATGGGATATAATATTATAATGTATATGGGTTGATGGAGATGCCGACATGTGGCACACATCCCCTTAGTTAGTTATATGGGCTCACATAGGAATTAATTATATTGGGTAATGGGTCGGCCTACATTGGGATTAGGTGTTACCCATCCTATTTAAAGGATGTGAGTATCATTATGAGGGAGGTATGTATGAGTTAAGTCTTCTACTTGGTAGAGGTATATTGGAGGTGTCCCCCTCAAAGTGGATTCCCATCTTGGGAGATTGTGGAGTTACTCCTTCCTTAAGGAGCATTGTATGGTGTTGCCCTACCTTAAGGGTATTATTCTAAATATATTGATATTAGGGCATCTTGGCCCCCATATATCCGGTGTTGTGTTATCTTCGAAATTTATTGATTTATTATATGCAAGGTTCTTACCAGAATTACTCATTGCAGCCATAAATGAAGGTTTAGTCATAATGTTATAACTCAAAGGTGCAAGTTGTTATTTTCATGCATATAACATTTGTACAGTCTCCAAAGATTACCGAGCAAGACCTAAAGATATTAAAAGAGTATCATTTATACATTAGTGATGATCGAAACATTCTACAGAGTATGCGCAAGGGTATTTACAGTTGTTTTATGAAAATTTGAATGAGAGGAAATGGTTTGACAACCGCACATCACAGTTCAAGAATGCCTGAGATGTTTTATTGGCTAAGAAGGATGCACATAGAGATAGGTGTACAAAATGTATGGAGTTTTAATGAGGCAGGACATGGGAAAGGAGACCATGATGGTGTAAGATCATGTGTGAAAAGAGCCCTTGCAAGAGAAGAGTTAAAGTTCAAAGATGGTGCTAAATTTATAGGTGTAGAAAGCATTATTAATTGGCATGTCAAAAACAAGAGACATGAATCTCAAGATAGTTTTACAGTTCATAGATATTTCTGATTGATAGAGGAACAAAATTTGGAAATCTATGAAGATTTTATGACAAGTTGCAAGATAAAATGATATGCAGTCATTATGTAGTTCAAATGCAAGTTATTACATTATTCATACTAGATTCTTGGCATGTTTTTGTATATCATGCATTGATTTTGTGTGGAATTAATGTGAGTCACAACAGTGAGTGGATGAATGGAATTTTAGACGTCTAATTCCACTCGACACATATCAATTTCAATGTGTATTACAACTTAGACTATCTTCGGATCATATGACAACATCACCAAACTTTGACCAAGTCTTTGATTAAGTGAAACAAGGTGCATATGTATGTCATGTTATAAAGTTATAACTTATTAAATGATCAACTCTTAATGTGTGTATTAAATTTGACTTGATTTTTCCTTTACGATGTAGGGCACTTTTTTACAGTTATTTTAACAAAGAGGGAATAGACTACCTCCTGTGTTAGTTGTGTAGAGGGGGGAAAATTTGATTTCCACAGTCATTGATGGTGAAGACCTTGAGTATCCCACTGGGTCAGTGGTAGTCACTGGAACTTGACTTTGATGATATCCTATAAAAAAATCAAATACTTTCGGATTGTTTGAAAACTATGAAGTACGTAGAACTATACTTCACTACTCACATTTGGTTCTGAAAAAAATATTCAATTCATCAAATATAGAGGTAGGGCATTAAACAAGAATCTATGGAAGGTTCGTGAATCAAATCATGAAGCAATTTGTGTTACTTTCAAGAGTAGAGTTGATCCTTTTGGTTTATTGGATTGGATTTCCAAAGGTCTTTTCACTTAAGATTAGATATACATCTACATGAATTTTATTTTAATATTTACTTTAATGATTTTGTTTAAATTTTTAGGTTTTAAAATTCTATTTAATTGCTTAGTAACATGTTTACATAGGTTAGTGGTGCCAAAAAAGCTTCCACCTTCACATGGTTGGCACTATTAGTAGATAATTTATTATTCTCGAAGCTAAGAGAAGCTAAGGGAAATTAAATATTAGAAATGAAAAATAAGTAGAAATTCACATTTCACCACCTATATTGTATGAAAAATCTCTTCTTACAATTCTCATTTCACCACCTATATTATATGAACCATCTCTTCTTAACATGTTTCCTAGTACTTTTTTTGCATTGAAGGATTTTAGGCACAAAAATGAAGCCTCACCCACCATTTATCAGGCCACCCCGATGCATTTCCTTAGTTGGTTCGGTGCCACGAGGTTCCGTTTGTAAAATATAACATCGGATAGCCTTACACTAACTCAAACTGGACTATTCAACACTTTTGCAAACAATAAGACAACGAGAGGACTAAATTGAGATGGAGAAAACCAAGATGGGATTTCATAGAGGGTACCAACACATAGGTGTAGGATCATACGAGACCTTTCTAGGTGCCACGGTTATTGAGATATCACTCGACAAAATTATAGAATGTTTTTTCTCTCAGGGCTCTTAAGGGACTACACCTAGACGAAGTAGACCGAAAGCACCAGGACCATTCAACACTAAAACAAAGAATCACCCATCATTTACCATGCCACCTCGATGCATGTGCACAATTAGTTTCGTGCCACAAGATCTTTGTTTGCAAAATATAACATCGGACAACCTTACATTGATTTAAATCGGACTATTCAACACTTTTGCAAACAATAGGACAACTAGAGGAGGACTGAATTGAGATGGAGAAAACTGAGATATTTTTCATAGAGGGTACCAACACAAAGGTGTAAGATCATACGAGACCTTTCTACATGCCACGGTGACCGAGATATCACCCGAAAAATTTATAGAATTTTTTGCTCTTAGGGATCTTAAGGGACTACGTCTGGATGAAGTATCCTAGAAGCACCGAGACCATTGCGTGACCGGAAATAATCCTTGTCTATATTTTACTAGGACACCCCAACATGTGTGCATAGTCGGTTCAGGCCCGTGAGCTTCCATTTCCAAAAAAATATAGCATCAGACAACCTTACACTAACTCCAACAAAACTATTTAGTGCTTTTACAAACAATAAGCTAGTGAGAGGAAAAAATTACGATGGAGAAAACCGAGAAGGTATTTTATATAGGGTACCAATGCGGAGGTGTAGGATCAGACGAGACCTTTATAGGTCCCACAAAAATCGAGACATCACCGGTGAACTTATAAAAATTTAACTCTTAGGTCTCTTAAGGGACTACACCCGAGATGAAGTAGCTCGAAAGCACCTGGGACCATTGGGCATCAAAACAAATCCTCACCCACTATTTACCATGCCACTCTAATTTGTGTCTAGAGTCGGTTTAGTGCCATGAGATTTTTTTTGTAAAATATAACATCACCAACCTTACGCTAACTCAAATTGGATTATTCGACACATTTTCAAACAATAAGATAACGAGAGTAATGAATTGAGATGGAGAAACCGAGGAAATATTTCATAGAGTGTACCAACTCAGAACTATATGATTAGATGAGACCTTTCTAGGTGTCACGGTGATCGAGATATCACCCGGTGAACTTATAGAATGTTTTTTCTCTCAGGGCTCTTAAGGGACTACGCCTAGATGAAATATTTTGAAAGAACCAAGACCGTTGGGTACCAAAAAAAATCCTCACCCTTTATTTACAAGGCCACCTAGATGCATGTGTGCAGTCAGTTCATTCTCATAAGATTTTGTTTGCAAAATATAACATCTGAAAACCTTACACTGACTCAAACTAGACTATTCAGTGCTTTTACAAATAATACGACAACGAGAGGACCAAATTGAGATGGATAACATTGAGATGATTTTTCGAATAGGGTTTCAATTCGAAGGTGTAGGATCAGATGAGACATTTCTAGGTTGATGGTGACCGAGATATTATTCGATGGAGTTATAACATTTTTTCTCTCAAGGCTCTTAAGGGACTACGCCTGGACAAAGTAGCATGAAATTACCAGGACTGTTGGGCACGGAAACAAAGCCTCACCCACCATTTACTAGGCCACCCCTGTCGCGTGTGCACGGTTGGTTCGGTCCATGAGCTTTCGTTTGTAAAATATAGCATCGAACAACCTTACACTAACTCAAACTAGACTATTTGATGCTTTTGCAAACAATAAGACAAAGTGAGAGGACTGAATTGAGATGGATAAATATGATATGTGCTTTCTTAGAGGGTACCAACACAGAGGTGTAGGATCAAAAGATACCTTTCTAGGTGCCACAGAATCGAGATATCACCCGAAAAACTTATAACATTGTTTACTCTCAGGGATCTTAAGGGACTACGCCTAGATGAAGTAGCCTAGAAGCATTGGGACCGTTGGGCACCAAAAACAATCCTCACCCACCATTTACTAGGACATCCAACATGTGTGCATAGTCGGTTCAGTGCCAAGAGCTTTTGTTTGCAACATTTAACATCCGAAAACCTTACACTTACTCAAACTTGACTATTTGGCACTTTTGCAAATAATAGGACCATGAGAAGACCAATTTAATTTGGAGAAAACAATAATTTTTAGAGGGTACTAATATTGAGGTGTATGATCGATGAGACCTTTCAACATTCCACGGTGTATCGAGATATCATGCGGAAAAATTATAGCTTTTTTTTCTCTCAGGGCTCTTAAGGGATCGCATCTAGAAGAATTTTCCTGGAAGCACTAGGATCATTGGGAATTAAAATAGTGCCTCCCTAAGCATTTACCAAGTCATCTCAATGCATGTGCGCAATGATCGGTTTGGTGTCATGATCTTTCTTTTACAAAATATACCATCTGACAACCTTACACTAACTAAAATTGAACTATTCAACGTAGTTACAAAAAAAGGACCATGAGAAGACTGAATTGAGATGGAGAAAAATGAGACATTAATTTTTAGAGGGTACCAACATGGAGATGTAGGATTAGATGAGACCTTTCAAGGTGCCATGGAAATAGAGAAATCACCCAAGGAAATCATAGAATTTTTTTCCCTCGTGGCTCTTAAGGGACTATGCGCAGTGAAGTATCCTAGAAGCACCGAGACCATTGGGAACCAAAATTATGCCTCCATAAGTGTTTACAGGGGACATCCCGACACATGTGTATAGTCATTTTGGTGCCATGACCTTATGTTTGAAAAATATAAAATCGACATCCTTACTCTAACTCAAACTAAACTATTTGCACGATTTACAAACAAAAGGACCACGAGAAGACTAGATTGAGATAGAGAAACCAAGACAATATTTTTAATAGGGTACGAACATGGATATTTATGATCATATGAGACCTTTCAAGGTGCCATGGAAATCAATATATCATCCGAAAACTTATAGTATTTTTGCTCTCAAGGCTCTTAAGGGACTAGACTTGGATGAAGTAGCCTAGAAGCATCGAGACCATTGGGCACCAAATTGATTCTTCTCTAAGATTTTACGAGGCAATCTCGATGTGTGTGCATAGTCGGTTTGGTGCCACGAGCTTTCGTTTGTAAAATGTAACATTGAACAACCTTACATTCACTATTACTGAACTATTTAATGTAGTTACAAACAAAAGGACCATGAGAAGACCAAATTGAGATGGAGAAAATTGAGACAAATTTTTTTAGAGGATACCAATGTAGAGGTGTAGGATCAGATGATACCTTTCAAGGTGCCACAATGTCCGAGATATCACCCGACAAATTTATATCATTTTTTGCTCTCATTGCTCTTAAGGGACTACGCCCAAAAAAAGTATCTTGGAAGAACCGGGATTATTGGGCACCGAAATGACACCTCCCAAGAATTTACTAGGCCATCCCGATGCGTGTGTGTAGTTGGTTTGGTGCCACGAGTTTCCTTTTGTAAAATATAGCATCGACAACCTTACACTGACTCAAACTGAACTATTCGGTCCAGTTACAAACAAAAGGACCACGAGAAGAACAGATTGAGATGGAGAAAACCGAGACATAATTTTTTATTAGGTACCAATGTGGAGGTGTAGGATTAGACGAGTCCTTTTAAGGTTCCACGAAGACCGAGAAAACACCTAGGAAGTTATATCCTTTTGTGCTCTCATGGATCTTAAAGGACTACGCCCAAACGAAGTAGCTCGGAAGCACCACGATCGATGGACACTGAAATGATGCCTCCCCAACCATTTACCGTGCCATCCCCACATGTGTGCATAGTGGGTTTGGTTCCATGAGCTTTCGTTTGCAAAATATATCATCAGTAACCTTGCATTAGAGTTTGAGTAAAAGCTAATGTTTACTTTGATTCTCATCACTTTTTCTCTCACTTTTTTTTCTCTCTCTCCCCCTCTCTTTATTTCACTTTTCTCTCTCTTACTTTCTCTCTCACTCTTGGTGATAAATTTTTACTTTTCCTAAATATGCTTTGTATTAATTTTGTTTGAAAGAGATGAATAGACTCTGTGTGCAAGCTAATTTGTTCTCTATTTTAGCGTGCAATGGAACATGAATAGACTTGTGTGTAAGACCAGAACTATGTTTGCTTTGAATATTATTGCATTGGAGTGAAATTAAGTGATAAAAATATGGAATGATGATGTATTACCATTTTGGATAACTCTTGTTGCATGGTTTAATGATCAAGTGATAAATGCAAACTGTAGAACCAACGTATGAGTGAGAAGAGGATTGTTGATTCAAGCCATTGAGTTCATTGTACAATGTTTTTAGTAAGATAGGAGTCAAAAAGGAGTGGTGAAGATCATAAGAATTATGTTTGAGCTCTTGGAACCAAAAACCAACTGTTTTATAGCCAAATGTTGCCTCTTGAGATCCACAATGAACCACAATCAGGGTTTAAGAGGGTTTGTAATCTTGAAGCATGAAATCAAGGAATTATTTCATAAGATTTGGAAGGAACAATCTTGAATAGGTCCCTCAACTATTAAAAGAATAATTTTTGAGTTTCATTTTTGGAAGAGTGAGATTTCCTTAATAAGACTAAGGGGACAAGGCTAGTAAGTGCTTCAAGAACAAAAAGTAAAAAGGTGAGCTCTAAGGAGTTGTAGAAGGATTTAGAGTCTAAGATTTTGGGAGAACCTTACAGATGGAAAAATTGAATTAATGAAGCTTGTAAGACTTTCTGGGTATCTTTATATCCTTCTATCCATGTTTTTTTCAAGATACATTGTCTTAAGAGGCATAGTTGATGGTTTTGGCAATATGAACAATAGTGGTGTTTGGAGCCTTATGAATCAATTTATTGATGGTCCTAATGATTGTATGAGGTGTTAAAATAGGGAGAATACTAAGAATCATTGAAGAAGGCAAGTAGGTGCATGATAAGACAAGAACTAGTACAAAGAGACCAAGAGCAAGAAGAAGCACAAGTAAGGTAAATACAAGAGTAAGTGTTGTATGAAAATCACAATCACATAAATAATGAATATGGATGCTTAGTCATGTTATTATTATGAAACCACAAACAATTTATAAAAATTCAGTAATATATCTTATTTAATTTGAATTGAAACTTTGAACCTAGGTTTAGAAAAGGTTCTCTAAACATATACACATTGATAAATTGAACGAATAATTACTCAGATTAGATAACTCTTTATACATGTTATATAAATATTGATTTCCAAAGTTTCATGCATATTATACATCAAAAACACTAGTATACAAGACCAATAAATGAATAAATATCCGTAGTGTCTTATATTGTCAAGTGCACATCATATTAGTTTGGATATAATTATAATCTCAAAAATGTAAGGTCTCATAACAAAATATCGATTTCCAAATAATATTAATGTGCACAATAAATATAAAAATGTGAATAGGTCATATAATATCAAGTCAATGCCATATAGACATACATATAATGTTGAACGTGCATACAATGCCATGCACATAGGCATACAAAATAAATGTCATAAGACACACACACACACACACACACACACACACACACACACACACACACGGACGAATGCACGCATGCACGCACGCATCCACATACACACACACCCTATTCATCAAAATATATTCCTCTCTTTTCCTTTCTCGAAGAAGGACATCCCTTAGACATAGATGGAGATATGTGAGATGACTTTGGATCCTCCATGGTCTGCAGTACAAGTCTTCTTAAGATCAAAACTCAAGCTGTTTTTGAACCGCAAATGTAAACAAATTTGTTTTGTCAAAAATCAATGTATAAGTTTTCAACATGTATAAGACCATGCTAATGAAACTATTTACATGTACACACACTTACCATAATCTCTCGATCACGCTAAATCTACATATCACACTTAGTTAAGTCAGTGAAGCTACTGGATCACGAATGGGTGTCAAAATGATGAGCATGAGTAGTCCGCACCCTCAAAGTAAAAATGGAAGGGGTTGAACCCTACATACACATAAGATTACAAAATAAAACATTAAAATTAGCTTATAGAACTATATTAACAATAATTTTTTTGAATGCATATCAATATACAACTATTTTTTTTTGTTGCACTTTTCCTATGAATCATATGAAAGGGCTACTACCGTCATGGGTAACTCCTACATATACACAATGCAGTCACGTTAATTATCAACATGATGTTACAATGAAGGAAATTATTAAAATAATTGAACATAATATGAATTACACGAGCTATTTAACAAAAATACATAGTTTGTATACATCGTGTATTCTACGCAGATTGAAATCACAACACTAACACCTTTCTCTACTCCTCACAGAGATGGTGGTGTGTCTAGTGAGGTCATCAACTTTATAAAAAATATATCATGTTAAGTTAGTTGAGCATTTATAATATATATACAAGAACATACATATATAGACATATATTTGAGTATAATATATATATATATATATATATATATATATATATATATATATTTACATACCGAAAAGTTTACACGATTAACATTCTAAATTACCTTTGTGAATGTATGCATATCCGTGGTGCTCGCAACCTATGGTTGGGATGATGACGTCCCTCCCAAGTGTTGTAATATTAATGCATACATGTACATATGTATGTGTAAGTTAAAAAATTTGACCAAGTTCAAATACAATTATTTTAAAAATTTAACATATATAAGTAAATCAAGTACTCAAATATTTTTGTAACATGTAATAAAAATTAAAAATACATGTGAAGGTGTCGTCGATGTCTAAAATCCAAATGTATCACTCAAAAAAGTGTCATACATAGCCACATTATCATGTGTACCACCAACAACAACTCCACCAACACCAGGTGCATGAAAGTATCATCCTCATCGGGTCCCAAGCATATGCTACCACAAGATGTGCAAAGATGTGGCCTCATCCTACTACTACCTAGAGGAATAATCTATCTACTGCACCAACACTAGTATTCAAAATCTCCCTTGTATGTCGACAAGGGTATCGAGAGCACATAAAGCGCGTGTGATGTATCAATCTCTACCTGTCTCCTTCACTACTACAGGGGACAATCTCGGGATGAGGGTATTTGTGTGTGTGCACGTTGTGCACCTGATCTAACATGTGTAGCACCTTTTCCTCGTCCCCGAAACTCATGGCGATCAAAATTGTTCAGGATCTCGTTGAGGATAAACTCACAATAGAGTTTCCTCAAAAACTATAGGGGGCCTCACTTTGTTATTGCAAGTTGGAATATAAAATACCATCTATCATCCGTTCAAAAAAATATTTTTATCATATCATTATGGGGTTTGTGAATAATGCACATATGTGGTCTTTTGTAATTTGTTTTTATTTACATTAGCATATGATAATTCATTGGCATAATATTCTCTACAATGATCTCTATAAGATTTCCAACGATCAATTTGACTCATTTCCATGTCAACCTCACCAATAATTCCTCCAATGTGTTTGAAAGTGAGGCACAAAGTGGGGTTTTGTAGAATTGGGATCCCTCATTGTTTTAATTAATTCCTTAATTTCAATTTTATTTTCCACTTTGTATGGGCTGTTAAATCCTCCTAACTACCCGGGGATGTTCAAGCAATTGAAGGATGTCTAGGATTTTCGGGGTTTTGTTGTGGTTGTGGTGGAACTGTAACAATAAAAAAACTTCTATTTAATTAAAATCTATAATATAATTACCAAATTTCAATGCAATTCAACAATTTTTTTCCTTACCTCTTCTCGCTCTTCTCCATGGAACCATTATCAATTCCAATATTCACGGTGATTTGGAGATGATCTTGGGAGCTAACTAGTTGAATATGAAACGCAATGTAGGTTTTTGTCTCAAATTTGAGTTTGGGGAAATGAAAATGAGGAAGGGCTCATTTTTTTTAATTCATAGATTCACATAATGTGTATGTGTTCCATCTTCGTGAATTACCAAACCAAAATAAACATAACACGTATGTGTTATTGCAAAAAGCGTACAAGTTTTGCTTATATTTGCATTTGTGTCTACTTTTTTTCCCCAAGATTGGTGTACTTACCCTTAAATTCACGTCATGAGAAAATTTGGTGTGAAGAGACTACTTTTTGTCCCCCAAGCTAGCCAGTGCGGATTGTCTAAAGCATAACCATCATCATAATCTGATGTGGAGGCATCTACCACACAAGAATTGACTATGGTCTCTAGTCGTACCACATGCCCTAGTGATGGAATTTTTGTATGCGAGATGACTACGGGAACCGAAGGCTTCTTATGACACGAATGAGGTCACAAGCAATGAGTAATTGGGATACAATAAACCTAGAAAGATCATAAGTATTTATTATAAGCATGATATCATCATGCTCATCATCATAATATTTCAAGAGATTGGGAGGTGTTCGCCCAACCAATTCGTGATGACTGACATTGCCATGAAGAGAATTTATAGGATAGTTAAAATGTTGATATTCCCGAAAGTGGATTGGTGATAGTTCATCTAGTGTTGGGAGCTTGTATGTCCCATTTTTTTGGAGCATGTCATAGTTCCAAGGATTAAAGTCTCCTTGAATCTTATAAATAGCTCTTTGGTGAGTGAACTTGACACAATGACATATAAAAGAAGAAATGGTGCACATTCGATGATTCCAAGGTCATCCGATGATAATATTACAAGATGAAGGAAAATTAAATACCATGAATTTGACATAGACAATCCTAAAAGGGAGGGTGATGGGTAACCAAATACACCCCATATGAGGCATCCGTCGGTGATCTTAACCTTGGTAAGTGGTACATGTATATTTCAAGTTATCTATGGAGTAACCAAGATCTTTAATGAATTTTGATGAGGCCACACACTTGTCGGATATTTTTCAATGAGATCACACTTGACCATAGTGTGACCAATCTGAATTGAGATGAAGAGAGGTGGATCATCTATGCAGAGAAAGAACTCATCATGGATCATGGAGGTTATCGGGAAGTAAATGTAAGAGTGAGCATCCATTGTAAGGTCGGTATGAATGGAAAAATCCTCACACTTTCAGTGGATACTTTCCTCTAATCCATACAATGTGAGGCTCTACCCCAAAGAGGGAGGAAAAGGAATGTTCATGTCAAAATACATTTTCATGAGATGCTCACGGTGATGAGGTGACATATTCATGAGTTATAAGAAGGGTACTTGACTAGGAAGTTGGGAAATTAATTCAAGAGGACCCCATTCATCATGACCAGTGTGTTGTACAAGTAGATTGAGAGTGTCGGTAGTCCTCGAAATAGAACCGAGAAGAAGTAGGTGCGATGAAGGAGACTTGATATTGTTTTTTCTCACCCCTACTCCATCGGCCTTGCAAGTTTTATTTTCATAGGGGCCGACGGTGTCTCCGTAACCTAAAAAAATAGATTCAGGAACCATTGGTCCTATATAAGATTTTTCACATGGTTTGATGGTGTCTATAGCCTAATAAATAGATTTAGGCCCCATTGTCCTTGCGAATATTTTCACGGGGGCTGATGCGATATGGAGGAGGCAAATAGTTACTTTGGGAAGTATTTTTTGAGGTACATAAGGATATATAACCCTGTGAGTTCGAGGTTGGAATGATGTGGGATATTCAAGTTCTACATAATATATAACACGCTTCACATCATTAATTACAAGTGTATTTTTGAGAGTACAGTCTGTGTCAACTACATTAGTCATAGCATGTTCTTGTTTCTTAGAAATTTCAACAACATTATGGTTAGGAATAGGATTAGAGAATATTTTTAGCTTCTCATTATCTTAGTTGATAGCTTTGTGATGATATTTTTGTTGTGCCGCATCAAGGACTTGATTGCTTAAGTCAAACACTCTCGAGTGATGGTATCGTGGTCAAATTGGGAATCTAGGAAAACATTGATAGAAACCGTTCATAATACACATTATTTTTCATGAGACTGACCCCAATTAGCATGCCACCAACAAACTTTACCCTCATCATTCCATTGGGGAATAGGTTGAGAAGGATCCAAGATCATGATTAATGGATTAGGTAAGTGATTTTTCAACTCTTCCTTGTTTGATTTTTATTGTTGTTAGTTTGTTGATCAATGTTAAAAATAGTCATATTTGAAGAAGTGAAAAGAGGAAGAGTATCAAAGACTCCATCGTCTATCATGTTATTGTTCTTAAAAAATTGAAGGATTTGGACTTGTTTGTTAGGTTTCATCTTAGGAGGAGATTTCTCGAATTCTCTCATGAGATAATCTTGTCTTTTAGCTTGTTCAAAGGCTTCTTCTAGAGAGGTGGGAGAAAAGGACCTCACCTTATACTGAAGGTGAGGTTCAAGAGCTTGTAAGAAAAGTTGGAAGAGGCTATCATTAGGAATATTGTGTTCTGCTCGTGTAGATAGGGTCTTCCAATGCTTGATGAAAGCTTGTGCTGATTCATTTTCAGATTGTTGGCAATTAATGAAAGCATTGATATTGTTCTTAGGTAGATCATGATATTGAAATTCATTTACTAAGGTTATCACCAAGGATTCTAGCTCAACTATGGAATTAGGAGGTAAAGTATGATACCAATCCAAAACATCTCCGGTAAGAGTCTCAACCATAATTTTGGTGGCAGCATATGAATTGGTTTGATCCATTCCTTGTAAATGTTACCGAAAGCCTTGATGTGAAGGGTGGGATTAGTGGACCTGTCATAGGAGATAGAAGGAGCAATGCCACCAATATCCATGTTAGCAATGTAAGGTGTTAAAGGCTCTTGTTGGATTGCTCTTAAGACTTTGTTTTGGATAGGGGGTTGGGTGATGGGTACCCCATTAGGCCCATTTAATAAAGGAGGGGGTGGTGCCCCAAGATCCTATTGTAGGTTGGTTGACTAATTAAGCCATGTTGGATTACATTTGAAGGAATTGAGCCATAGTAGCGGATTGTTGTTGACTCATCCTATCAATAAGTTGGAGAATGAGGTTAGTAGGGTCAAAATTTGGAGGTGTTATCGGTCAACCTACTTCGGACCTTTCCCATTTTCTACCCTATTGTCAAGTTGCTTAAAGATAAATTCAAGGAGACGTTTTCTAAGCATTTCTTCTTATTCATCTTTGTATTGAGGAAACTAAGTGAGGAATTTATGAATCTCAGGAGGATGATAAGAAGTATTTTCATTTTTATTTTCTTCTTCTTCATCCTCAAGTGAGCCATTGCAATGGGTAGAATGATTCTTTCTAAGGGATTCTACGACACAATGATCAATAAAAATTATAAATTCATCTTGAGGATGAAATTCTTCAGAAATATCGCACAATAGAATCAAAATACCCTAGGCCCAAATATTCCATGATGAAGTGATGATATGGTGAGAAAATGCACCGAGATGGAACTTACAAACACAATCGTTCATGTTAGAAAGTTTACAAAGGGGGTCGATGGCGTTGAAAATTAAATTTGGAGAAACAAAAGGGATCATCCATTCAAGAATTTTTGCATAGGGGATGATAGTTTCGAATATAATTATGCCGAAACAAACAGGATTGCCCCAGGCGATGGTGTTTTTGGTGACTGGTTTTTGATATTTTTATGATCTTTGGTGGTTTGGAATGAGATCAAGATTGAAGATGGATTCTTTTAACGAGTTGTGCTAGATTAGGAGGTTTGTAGGATTCACGTCGATTTCACCGAGAGATGTATGGTGAGCCAATAATGTATTTCAATGGCTTATGGTCCTAAGTCTTTCATTCTACAAGGGTATTGAGGCAACGAATAAGAGACACACATGAACCATCATACAGTGGGTTGATTTAAAGGGGCTATAGCGAGTGCTAAGGTCACATATCTAGAGGGTAGTAATCCCTACACTAGGTCAACCTAGGGTTTCCAAGGCCCATAGTTAAGATAGAGGAGAGTACCCTCCTAGGATATTGGTAAATGGGGGAGAGGTATATATCGATAGTGGATAAGAAAAACATGCACAATATAACTGAAATATAAATAAGGGAAAGCTAAGGAGCTGATCAAATAAGAGCATTATGCTAACTAGTATCAATGTACATGTAACACTAAGCTAACATAGAACAATAAGGAAGGGAAATGAACTAATCTATGCAAAATGACAAAGAGAGTTAGAGCACTTACCTGTGGGGTGGTCGTTAATGCATCTATCTCTCCAGAGAAGCAACACACCGAGAGAAAATCGCTATTGGGTGGAGAAGGGGAACATCGTTCTTGTCCTAGAGTCAATATAGATGACCCAGTAGTGCAAGTTATTCAACCAAGAAGAAGAATGTCGAGATCAATCCAAGTCAAATGCAAGATAAACCAAGGGCAAAGTGAGAAAATGCAAAGTTGTCGTAAGAGAACAAAATGAATGATAATTCCTATGATTTTGGGTTCCTTCTTCCTTTCCTTATGAAATGTCAAAGTGTGGTGTGTATATATACGACACCATCGCCTATGGGCAATGGTGTCATCTAGGGAAAATCCTAACACCAATACCATCACCCATAGGTGATGATGTCGGCCAAGGATTTCTAAATGCCATGTGAAGTGAAAAAGAGGTATCATGTATCAAGTAGGTGGATGAACAAGGTGCCAAATGGTGAAATGCAAGCAAGGTGTCGAGAGTGCAATGTGTGTGAGACATAAAGGGACAAGGATAACTAATGCAAGGATAACTAAAGATGGGACCACATAGAAATACTCTCTCTTTGTGTTGTCTCTAACCCATAATGACTATGTCAATCTTCATACCCCATTCAGACAGCCCCCTTAAGGCATCTGCACAAGAAATAGATGCATCGGTGACCCTTATCTACACAAAGGAAATTGCTAGTAACGGGTTTTGAATGATGAAAACTGAAAAATTCGGTGTACTGAGACTAGTCACTCAACATTTGGTGATTAGAGATGAGGTTGATTTTGGTGATAGTAGAGCTAGCCTCATAAAAATGAGCCAAAACAACCGAAGATAAGAAAAGGGGGATATACACATAACAAAACCCTAACCCTCACAAACATGGGATAGATGCACAAAAACTTAGACACCCAAGTCACCACAAGGAAATAACAAATATTCCACTTGTGATTGTTAGGAAAAATATTATCAATATGTGTTTACATTATTAATGTGTGTATAATTTATATTATCAAGGATAATATAAATGTCGTTGTAATAACAACTCATATTAAGAGTTGTTTAGTATTGGTTGTGTGAGTTTTGGTTGTTAAACCAAACTCACGTAAATAAGTGGTAAAATATTTTATGGGTGAATTTGGTTAGGCTTGAGCTCTCATAGCCTATAAATTTATATGTTGCATATTGAATAATTTACTGATTATTGTGTACAAATTGCTCTTACCTATCACAGATAAATAACATAGTAAATCAAATATGAAACACTATGTTAAACAAATTAGAGTTCATAGTATCGTGCCATTATCGGTCAATCATATGAAGAATATATGAAAAAAACATCTTTGTGTTATGATGAGTATTTTAAACCATGGACCTTTTAAAAATGATGACTTGGTGTGAGTGTCAACTTTTTTTCGAGGTTGGGACCTAATCCAATGGCATAGGTTGTTGTAGTATTGGTAAATCAATACCAATTTGGAAAATGGAGATGGAGTGGGGACAATAGAAAGAAGATCATGAGGGATTGGTGGGGTGCGGTTTGTGTGTGATGGATACAAGCAATGATTGAAGGCGTAGTAGGGAGTTTCACTTACGTGAGTTATTAAAAATAATTTATGACCTTAACAACTGCAAAGGGTGCCTGCGGTCTTGCCACCAAAATCTATCCAAAGAATGAAATCTGCCACCAATTTCGGAGAGGAAGATTACTAAAACTAATTTAGAGGTCGTCTCTCCGTTGCCTTCTCCTCAAAGAAACACTTCATTATTTCGTATGGTCGAAACCATTCAACCAAGGTATGCATTAACAATCCACCCTCTCTCTCGTAATTTTCCTTCCGGAAAACATACGTAAGTATTATCGTTACCCTCTCTCATGTAATTTTCCTTGTTATTGTTACATTGCCCGATGGGAGCTCAAGGAATCCGTTAAACTTAGTTTGAGAGAGAACTCAAAGGGTAACGATCGCTCTACCATTCTTGAGAAGTTTGTTTCATTTGGCCTTGCAAGAAATACTTTGTTTCCTACCTTATATAATGCAAATTACGGAAAGACCGTGTGGATTACTATTACGTGAGTTTTTATGCAGTACATATGAATATGTAATTCTTTAATTTTTTTGTACTATTTTTATAAGCCCGATTCCTTCCACCAATTACTCACTTCGTGAGAGGTTGAAGTTATAAGCAGTGTGAACTTGTCATTTCTTTGTTAATTATCACATATGTATGCATAGTTAATTTTTTTATTATAAAATTAAAATTTCAACAAAATTTTCTAAAAGTTGTTGAAGTACATGGTTACTTGTGGCTGTTGTTAATTATTATTATTATCTATTGTGGGTGAAACTTGCTCAATACAATTAGTGGATATTTTTTCTCAAATGATAAGGTTTTTCTAATAAGATTTAAATAAACAATTTCTTGTTTTAATGTTTTTGTTTTGGAACTCACTTTGCTTTCTTAGTATGAAAGCCAATCGGTATCATCTTCTACATCAACATCCTCAACATTTTTTGGTTTTCTATTTCCTTCTTACAAAAATTGTCAATATATATGCTAATATATACTTATGTCAACATTTTTATTTTGTTTTCACTTTGTTTAACATTGAATTAATTAATTTTAATTAGATTAACTCTAATTTTGATATTATAAGAACATTGAAAAGAACAAATGTTTCTAAAGGTGTAAGAATGACTATGAACAAATTGGAAGTGGTGTAGATATATGATTCTTGTAGAGAGAGCTAACTAATACGTTGTATGGGGTAATCCAAAGGAGAAAGTGCATGTCAAAAAGCTTAGTACATGTCAAATTAGTCGTATGTCTCAAATGATGCCAAAAATGATGTTGCTAGTGCCTTTGAATAGAATTTTAGGTTACTCATACAATTCGACACCTTTTAGAACCATCCACAAAGTCTCGACATGTTTTCTTGTGCTACTTATTAAATCAAATGGTATCGATTTTATTTTTCACCTTTCCCTTCTCTAGATCCATTGAAGTCGGTCATGTGCACTAATTTAGCCAAAGTTTGAACTCGAATTTTATAAATAAAAAAACTATTAGGTTTATTTGATCATATTGAGTTGTATAAAAATTAAATTTTTGCCGCTTATATGGTTACATATTATGTTTGACTTATTATTTCTCTGTGTACTTTATGGGGTATAACAAATCACAAGGGCTAACACTAACCTTATATGTAGACCCCTTACCAAACAATGACCTATTCTAATGTTATATGATTTTGTAATTTTTAAAATTCTAAAATTTGAAGTTGAGTGATCATGGTAGAAGGTGAAAACAAGTGAACATGATCATAGACATGTTAATAAATTGCAAGTCCTGAATTTGACCGCATATGGTGACTAGGACCATCCTTACAGATCTAAAATTGACCACGATTGTCCAAATTGTCCCACATTTTCACATTTTGAGACCATATTTGCTTGGTGATGGTAAGATATTATGAAATTCACATACACAAGGTCAAATTATGGTAAAAAAACTCATAAACGACTCAAAATCCCTTGTTCATCATTCTTAAAAACTAAGAGCCTTCTATATGCTATATCTAATTATGTATTTCATTATGCACATTCTAAAGTATTCTACATGTTTTACAATGCTTAATTTGAGATCATGCATCTATGTATGTGTTTTATAATAGGAATATTTTTAGATGACAAACAATAGGGATCTTTGTAATTGTGACAACTTTTCTAATTATATAGACTTAACAAAGTAGATTGTAATAGTAAACTTATTCTTAAGCCACATTGTAATAACTACGAGAAGGATTAAATGGATTGTAGTCCAAAGATATGTATGATGGTGTAAAAGGTGTTGCCTACCCATCCACCAAAATATAAATATCAAAAGAGACCAATAAATTAGAAATAAGGCGGAGATGTATATATCATTTGTCTCAATATTTTTAATAACTGAAAAATTTACTTATTACATAATTAACTCATAAAAATACAACATTAATAGCATTTGAGATAAATTATCTAAAGTTCTCCGAATTTCCGGAAAATGGTTTGTGTTTTTACTTGTGCTATATTTTAACCCTTTAGCCATGCCCCTCCCAATTGTGTCTTTTATTATACATCTGAAAGCAATATCCAAATATGCTGGGGGAGATTGTGTCCAATACCTAATTTTGATAGACTGCAAGACGTTATTTATATTTTTTTTAAAAACGTGTGCATGATTCAATCATTTAAGAGAATTATTCAGCCCTTTGGGGAAAGCAAACCGCATATGCTTGAACAACAAACAACATCATAAACCTCTTATGGAAAATATTAATTGTGCTCAAACTTTATAAAAGCAAATATCAATACGGAAATGCTGATATGATTTATATCGATTATAATAGTAAATATAGAAATAGCGATGTGATGGTCACTCGATTGCATTTAGTTAAAAAAGAGTTTCAATGGGGAAGTTCACGGACCAAATTTTCTGCTCTCTCCCTACCAAACCATTGTAGCATTGAATCAACTTTTTTACTGAAAGCTTAAAAGTAAATAGTATGATTACATAATTGCCTTCTAATGGATGAAATGGGTTGAACATATCTCCAATCATACGTGGAAATGGTGATGTTTGTGGTTAGATATGTGGGCATTTCCACATCAAATGGTTAAGTATTCATAACACATTTAATTGGGTTTATATGGCTGGAAAAAAATAGACTTAATTAATTCTTAATGATTCATAACAATAATGATAATACATTTATGGATATAATCTTTAGTTTTATGAAATAATGATAATAAATTTGACAAAAACTAAATATAAACGTACCTTAATCGTAATGATTAAGAAATGCATAGGATCATTTTTCGAATGTCTACAATTTTCCTCACTTTGATGTGTGTGTGGGTGTATATGCATATCAAAGTAAAAGAAGAAAATTTGCATGAATTTAGGATTGTGTGTGCCTTGATTCTCCCAAAGCATATTACCATATACTTCCAATATGCTTGCAAGATCATCTATATTTACACAAGTCCCATTATCAAAAATATGTCAAAATCTAGAAAGAAAAAAATTGAAAATGACACATATGATTTTGCTGAGAATTTGAGGAAATCCATATATGAGCTCTTTACTTGTCATTACATTCTTGGTGAAGACTAGTGTCTCTAAATGAGTTTTGCCATGTCGTCATACATTTATGGATATAATCTTTAGTTTTATGAAACATTTTTTCAATCACTGGGAAATCACTCTTTTTCCTTAACTCTAATTATGTTTTCAAATCTAGCCCTACGAAATGTGTGTTTTGTTTTGGGGATCTAGGTTCCACATAGCTAGCTTCATATAATCTCTCTCTTTATTATTCGATATCGAAAACAACAAATCAAGTATAATCTGATGATTCTTTGCCCAAATAAATTAATTCAATGTAAATTTTCTCTATTACTAATTTTAGTGCTTCAATTACATGTCTAATGAATCCATGACTTCTCTAAAATGCTAAAATATTTCCTTCTCTAAGATATTGATAATAATAAAATGCTTGTATAGATAGATGTTAGATCCCTATATTCACTAGGGTGCATGTGTATTCATAAATAATTGAAATTTCTATTAGGGTCTTATTGGTGCGTGCCCTCCTATGGTCAAAAAGTGTGAAAAAGCAAGGATGAAGGTCAATTGATTTGAGTGAAGGAGATAAGGGCATGATATCACCTTATCCAACTAATGCATTTCAATTTCCTTTCATGCCAGGACTATGGAATCTATGTTCTAGAGATAGGGAGCAATCCATGGAGGGAAATGGATGGATGAGGTTAGGTTATAGCTAGAATGTACAAAAGATGAGAGCAAATCACCTAAAGTCAAGAATTTGTGCTCATAAAAGCCATATTTTGAACATAAAATTAAAAATACACATACACTAATTAGAAGCGTACATTGTAATGACTAAGAAATGCATAGGAGCATTTTTTTTGAATGTCTACAATTTTCCTCACTTTGATGTGTGTGTGGGGTTTATGCATATCAAAGTAAAAGAAAATGTGCATGAATTTAGGATTGTGTGTGCCTTGAATCTCCCAAAGCGTATTACCATATACTTCCAATATACTTGCAAGATCATCTATATTTACACAAGTCCCATTATGAAAATATGTCAAAATCTAGAAAGAAAAAATTGAAAATGACACATATGATTTTCTTTGAGAATTTGAGGAAATCCATATATGAGCTCTTTACTTGTCATTACATTCTTGGTGAAGACTAGTGTCTCTAAATGAGTTTTGCCATGTCGTCATACATTTATGGATATAATCTTTAGTTTTATGAAACTTTTTTCAATCACTGGGAAATCACTCTTCTTCTAATTATGTTGTCAAATCTAGCCCTACGAAATGTGTGTTTTGTTTTGGGGATCTAGGTTCCACATAGCTCGCTTCATATATAATTCTTAATGATTCATAACAATAATGATAAGTGTGGTGTTACAAGAGAAACTGGAAGACATTGATCATGTATTGATGATATAGAAATTTATGGTTTTTTGTCACGAAGAAAAACCTACAAAAATATAAGAAAACAATTTTGAAGCTATGCACTCTAGGCCGTGACAATGATGTTCTAGACAAATTGATTAGAATTTATTTTGCCTTTGACAACTAATTTTTCATATTCTCACCTACTTAACACCATGTTTAGTTTTATGAAACTTTTTTTCAATCGGTGGGAGATCACTCTTCTTACCTTAACTCTAATTATGTTGTCAAATCTACCCCTGTAAATGTGTGTTTTGTTTTGGGATCTAGGTTCCACATAGCTCACTTCATATAATCTCTCTTTATTATTCACAATATCGAAAACAACAAATCAAGTATAATACAATGATTCTTTGCCCAAATAAATTAATGCAATGCAATTTTTCTCTATTACGAATTTTAGTGCTTGATTAACGATCTAATGAATCCTTGACTTCACTAAAATGCTAAAATATTTCCTTCTCTAAGATATTGATAATAATAAAATGCTTGGATAGATAGATGTTAGATCCCTATATTCACTAGGGTGCATGTGTATTCGAAATAATTCAAATTTCTATTAGGGTCTTATTGGTGCATGACCTCCTATGGTCAAAAAGCGTGAAAAAGGAAGGATGAAGGTCAATTGATTTGAGTGAAGGAGATAAGGGCACGATATCACCTTATCCAACTAATGCATTACAATTTCCTTGCATGCCAGACCGTGGAATCCATGTTCTAGACATAGGGGGAGCGATAAATGGAGGGAAATGGATGGATGAGCTTAGGTTATAGCTAGAGTGTACAAAAGATGAGAGGATATCATCTAAAGTCAAGAATTTGTGCTCATAAAAGCCATATTTTGAGCATGAAATTAAAAAGAAACAAACACTAAATAGAAACGTACATCAGAATTTGACTAAGAAATGCATAGGAGCATTTTTTTGAATGTCTACAATTTTCCTCACTTTGATGTGTGTGTAGGTGTATATGCATATCAAAGTAAAAGAAGAAAATGTGCATGACTTTAGGATTGTGCGTGCCTTGAATCTCCCAAAGCGTATTACCATATACTTCCAATGTGCTCTTGCAAGATCATCTATATTTACACAAGTACCATTATAAAAATATGTAAAAATCTAGAAAGAAAAAATTGAAAATTACACATATGATTTTGCTAAGAATTTGAGGAAATCCCTATATGACCTCTTTACTTGTCATTACATTCTTGATGAAGACTAGTGTCTCTAAATGATTTGTGCCATGTCGTCATACATTTATGGATATAATCTTTAGTTTTATGAAACATTTTTTCAATCGGTGGGAAATCACTCTTCTTCCCTTAACTCTAATTATGTTGTCAAATCTAGCCCTACAGAAATGTGTGTTTTGTTTTGGGGATCCAGTTCCACATAGCTCACTTCATATAATATCTCTTTATTATTCACAATATAAGAAAACAACAAATCAAGTATAATACAATGATTCTTTGCCCAAATAAATTAATGCAATGCAATTTTTTCTCTATTACGAATTTTAGTGCTTCAATTAACGATCTAATGAATCCTTGACTTCTCTAAGATATTGATAATAATAAAATGCTTGGATATATAGAGGTTAGATACCTATATTCACTAGGGTGCATGTGTATTGAAAAATAATTGGAATTTCTATTAGGGTCTTATTGGTGCGTGACCTCCTATGGTCAAAAAGCATGAAAAGGGAAGGATGAAGGTCAATTGATTTGAGTGAAGGAGATAAGGGCACAATATCACCTTATTAAAATAATGCATTTAAATTTCCTTGCATGCCAGACCGTGGAATCCATTTTCTAGACATAGGGAGCGATAAATGGATGGAAATGGATGAATGAGGTTAGGTTATAGCTAGAGTGTACAAAAGATGAGAGGATATCATCTAAAGTCAAGAATTTGTGCTCATAAAAACCATATTTTGAACTTAAAATTAAAAAGAAACAAACACTAAATAGAAACGTATCTTGTAAGGACTAAGAAATGCATAGGAGCATTTTTTTGAATGTCTACAATTTTCCTCACTTTGATGTGTGTGTAGGTGTATATGCATATCAAAGTAAAAGAAGAAAATGTGCATGACTTTAGGATTGTGCGTGCCTTGAATCTCCCAAAGCGTATTACCATATACTTCAATGTGCTTGCAAGATCATCTATATTTACACAAGTACCATTATAAAAATATGTAAAAATCTAGAAAGAAAAAATTGAAAATTACACATATGATTTTGCTAAGAATTTGAGGAAATCCCTATATGACCTCTTTACTTGTCATTACATTCTTGATGAAGACTAGTGTCTCTAAATGATTTGTGCCATGTCGTCATACATTTATGGATATAATCTTTAGTTTTATGAAACATTTTTTCAATCGGGAAATCACTCTTCTTCCCTTAACTCTAATTATGTTGTCAAATCTAGCCCTACGAAATGTGTGTTTTGTTTTGGGGATCCAGTTCCACATAGCTCACTTCATATAATATCTCTTTATTATTCACAATATCGAAAACAACAAATCAAGTATAAAACAATGATTCTTTGCCCGAATAAATTAATGCAATGCAATTTTTCTCTATTACGAATTTTAGTGCTTCAATTAATGATCTAATGAATCCTTGACTTCTCTAAAATGCTAAAAGATTTCCTTTTCTAAGATATTGATAACAACAAAATGCTTGGATAGATAGATGTTAGATCCCTATATTCACTAGGGTGCATGTGTATTCGAAATAATTGGAATTTCTATTAGGGTCTTATTGGTGCGTGACCTCCTATGGTCAAAAAGCATGAAAAAGGAAGGATGAAGGTCAATTGATTTGAGAGAAGGAGATAAGGGTATGATATCACCTTATCCAACTAATGCATTTCAATTTCCTTGCATGCCAGACCGTGGAATCCATGTTCTAGAAATAGGAGCAATAAATGGAGGGAAATGGATGGATGAGGTTAGGTTATAGCTAGAGTTTACAAAAGATGAGAGGATATCACCTAAAGTCAAGAATTTGTGCTCATAAAAGCCATATTTTGAACATAAAATTAAAAATACACAAACACTAAATAGAAACGTACATCGTAACGACTAAGAAATGTATAGGAGCATTTTTTTGAATGTCTACAATTTTTTTCACTTTGATGTGTGTGTGGGTGTATATGCATATCAAAGTAAAAGAAGAAAATGTGCATGAATTTAGGATTATGTGTGCCTTGAATCTCCCAAAGCATATTACCATATACTTCCAATATGCTTGCAAGATCATCTATATTTACACATGTCCCATTATAAAAATATGTCAAAATCTAGAAAGAAAAAATTGAAAATGACATATATGATTTTGTTGAGAATTTGAGGAAATACCTATATGAGCTCTTTACTTGTGATTACCGTCTTGGTGAAGACTAGTGTATCTAAATGATTTGTGCCATGTTGTCATACATTTATGGATATAATCTTTAGTTTTATGAAACTTTTTTCAATCATTGGGAAATCACTCTTCTTCTAATTATGTTGTCAAATCTAGCCCTACATAAATGTGTGTTTTGTTTTGGGGATCCTGGTTCCACATAGCTCGCTTCATATAATATCTCTTTATTATTCACAATATCGAAAACAACAAATCAAGTATAAAACAATGATTCTTTTCCCAACTAAATTAATGCAATGCAATTTTTCTCTATTACGAATTTTAGTGCTTCAATTAACAATCTAATGAATCCTTGACTTCTCTAAAATGCTAAAAGATTTCCTTCGCTAAGATATTGATAATAATAAAATGCTTGGATAGATAGATGTTAGATCCCTATATTCACTAGGGTGCATGTGTATTAAAAAATAATTGGAATTTCTTTTAGGGTCTTATTGGTGCGTGGCCTCCTATGGTCAAAAGCGTGAAAAAGGAAGGATGAAGGTCAATTGATTTGAGTGAAGGAGATAAGGGCACAATATCACCTTATCCAACTAATGCATTTCAATTTCCTTGCATGCCAGGACCGTGGAATCCATGTTCTAGACATAGGGAGCAATAAATGGAGGGAAATGGATGGATGAGGTTAGCTTATAGCTAGAGTATACAAAAGATGAGAGGATATCACCTAAAGTCAAGAATTTGTGCTCATAAAAGCCATATTTTGAACATAAAATTAAAAATACACAAACACTTAGAAATAGAAACGCACTTATCGTAACGACTAAGAAATGCATAGGAGTATTTTTTTGAATGTCTACAATTTTCCTCACTTTGATGTGTGTGTGGGTGTATATGCATATCAAAGTAAAAGAAGAAAATGTGCATGAATTTTGGATTGTGTGTGGCTTGAATCTCCCAAAGTGTATTACCATATACTTCAATATGCTTTCAAGATCATCTATATTTACACAAGTCCCATTATCAAAAATATGTCAAAATCTAGAAAGAAAAATTGAAAATGACACATATGATTTTGCTAAGAATTTGAGGAAATCCTATATGAGCTCTTTACTTGTCATTACATTATTGGTGAAGACTAGTGTCTCTAAATGATTTATGCCATGTCATCATACATTTATGGATATAATCTTTAGTTTTGTGAAACTTTTTTCAATCTGGGAAATCACTCTTCTTCCCTTAACTTTAATTATGTTGTCAAATCTAGCCCTACTGAAATGTGTGTGTTTTTTTTTGGGGATCTAGGTTCCACATAGCTCGCTTCATATAATCTCTCTTTATTATTCACAATATCGAAAACAACAAATCAATTATAATACAATGATTCTTTACCCAAATAAATTAATGCAATGCAATTTTTCTCTATTACAAATTTTAGTGCTTCAATTAACGATCTAATGAATCCTTGACTTCACTAAAATGCTAAAAGATTTCCTTCTCTAAGATATTGATAGTAATAAAATGCTTGGATAGATAGATGTTAGATCCCTATATTGACTAGGGTGCATATGTATTCGAAATAATTGGAATTTCTATTACGATCTTATTGGTGCGTGGCCTCCTATGGTCAAAAAGCATGAAAAAGGAAGGATGAAGGTCAATTGATTTGAGTGAAGGAGATAAGGGCATGATATCACGTTATAAAACTAATGCATTTCTATTTCCTTGCATGCTAAGACCTGTGGAATTCATGTTCTAGACATAGGGAGCGATAAATGGAGGGAAATGGATGGATGAGGTTAGGTTATAGCTAGATTGTACAAAAGATGAGAGGATATCACCTAAAGTCAAGAATTTGTGCTCATAAAAGACATATTTTCAACATAAATTTAAAAAGAAACAAAAACTAAATAGAAACATTACTTTATGTAACGACTAAGAAATGCATAGGAGCATTTTTCGAATGTCTACAATTTTCCTCACTTTGATGTGTGTGTGTGGGTGTATATGCATATCAAAGTAAAGAAGAAAATTTGCATGAATTTAGGATTGTGTGTTCCTTGAATCTCCCAAAGCATATTACCATATACTTCCAATATGCTTGCAAGATCATCTATATTTACACAAGTCCAATTATAAAAATATGTCAAAATCTAGAAAGAAAAAATTGAAAATTACACATATGATTTTGCTGAGAATTTGAGGAAATCCATATATGATCTCTTTACTTGTCATTACATTCTTGGTGAAGACTAGTGTCTTTAAATGATTTTTGCCATGTCGTCATACATTTATGGATATAATCTTTAGTTTTATGAAAAAAATTTCAATCACCTGGGAAATCACTCTTTTTCCCTTAACTCTAATTATGTTGTCAAATATAGCCCTACGAAATGTGTGTTTTGTTTTGGGGATCTAGGTTCCACATAGCTAGCTTCATATAATCTCTCTTTATTATTCGCAATATCGAAAACAACAAATCAAGTATAATACAATGATTCTTTGCCCAAATAAATTAATGCAATGCAATTTTTCTCTATTATGAATTTTAGTGCTTCAATTAACGATCTAATGAATCCTTGACTTCTCTAAAATGTTAAAATATTTCCTTCTCTATGATATTGATACTAATAAAATGCTTGGATAGATAGATGTTAGATCCCTATATTTAGTAGGGTGCATGTGTATTCGAAATAATTGGAATTTCTATTAGGGTCTTATTGGTGTGTGGCCTCCTATGGTCAAAAAGCATGAAAAAATAAGGATGAAGGTCAATTTATTTGAGTGAAGGAGATAAGGGCACGACATCACCTTATCCAACTAATGCATTTCAATTTCCTTGCATGTCGGGACCGTGGAATCCATGTTCTAGACATACAAAGCGATAAATGGAGGGAAATGGATGGATGAGGCTAGGTTATAGCTAGAGTGTACAAAATATGTGAGGATATCACCTAAAGTCAAGAATTTGTGCTCACAAAATCCATATTTTGAACATAAAATTAAAAATACACAAACATTAAATAGAAACGCATTATCTTTATGTGACTAAGAAATTTATAGGAGCATTTTTTTGAATGTCTACAATTTTTCTCACTTTAATGTGTGTGTGGATGTATATGCATATCAAAGTAAAAGAAGAAAAATTGCATGAATTTAGGATTGTGTGTGCCTTGAATCTCCCAATGTGTATTATCGGATACTTCAAATATGCGCACAACATCATCTATATTTACACAATTCCCATTATCAAAAATATGTCAAAACCTAGAAAGAAATAATTGAAAATGACACATATGATTTTGCTTTGAGAATTTGAGGAAATCCGTATATGAGCTCTTTACTTGTGATCACATTCTTGGTGAAGACTAGTGTCTCTAAATGATTTGTGCCATGTCATCATACGTTTATGGATATAATCTTTAGTTTTATGAAACTGCATTTTTCAATCACCTGGGAAATCACTCTTCTTCCCTTAACACTAATTATGTTGTCAAATCTAGCCCTACGAAATGTGTGTTTTGTTTTGGGCATCTAGGTTCCACATAGCTAGCTTCATATAATCTTTCTTTATTATTCACAATATTGAAAACAACAAATCAAGTATAATACAATGATTCTTTGCCCAAATAAATTAATGCAATGTAATTTTTACCTATTACGAATTTTAGTGCTTCAATTAACGATCTAATGAATCCTTGACTTCTTTAAAATGCTAAAATATTTCCTTCTCTAAGATATTGATAGTAATAAAATGCTTTTATAGATAGATGTTAGATCCCTATATTCACTAGGGTGCATGTATATTCAGAAATAATTGGAATTTCTATTAGGGTCTTATTGGTGCGTGGCCTCTCATGGTCAAAAGTGTGAAAAAGGAAGGATGAAGGTCAATTGATTTGAGTGAAGGAGATAAGGGCATGATATCACCTTATAAAACTAATGCATTTCTATTTCCTTACATGCTAAGACCGTGGAATTCATGTTCTACACATAGGGATCGATAAATGGGGGAAATGGATGGATGAGGTTAGGTTATAGCTAGATTGTACAAAAGATGAGAGGATATCACCTAAAGTCAATAATTTGTTCTCATAAAAGCCATATTTTGAACATAAAATTAAAAAGAAACAAAAACTAAATAGAAACGCACACTCAGAATTACGACTAAGAAATGCATAGGAGCATTTTTCGAATGTCTAATTTTCCTCACTTTGATGTGTGTGTGGGTGTATATGCATATCAAAGTAAAAGAAGAAAAATTGCATGAATTTAGGATTGTGTGTTCCTTGAATCTCCCAAAGCATATTACCATATACTTTCAATATGCTTGCAAGATCATCTATATTTACACAAGTCCCATTATCAAAAATATGTCAAAATCTAGAAAGAAAAAAATTGAAAATGACACATATGATTTTGCTAAGAATTTGAGGAAATCAGTATATGAGCTCTTTACTTGTCATTACATTCTTGGTGAAGAATAGTGTCTCTAAATGAGTTTTGCCATTACGTCATACATTTATGGATATAATCTTTAGTTTTGTGAAACTTTTTTCAATCATCGGGAAATCACTCTTTTTCCTTAACTCTAATTATGTTGTCAAATATAGCCCTACAAAAATGTGTGTTTTGTTTTGGGGATCTAGGTTCCACATAGCTAGCTTCATATAATCTCTCTTTATTATTCGCAATATCGAAAACAACAAATCAAGTATAATACAATGATTCTTTGCCCAAATAAATTAATGCAATGCAATTTTTCTCTATTACGAATTTTAGTGTTTCAATTAACGGTCTAATGAATCCTTGAATTCTCTAAAATGCTAAAATATTTCCTTCTCTAAGATATTGATAATTATAAAATGCTTGGATAGATAGATGTTAGATCCCTATATTCACTAGGGTGCATGTGTATTCAAAAATAATTTAAATTTCTATTAGGGTCTTATTGGTGCGTGGCCTCCTTTGGTCAAAAAGCGTGAAAAAGGAAGGATGAAGGTCAATTGATTTGAGTGAAGGAGATAAGGTCATGATATCACCTTATCCAACTAATGCATTTCAATTTAATTGCATGCCAGGACCGTGGAATCCATGTTCTAGACATAGGGAGTGATAAATGGAGGAAATGGATGGATGAGGTTAGGTTATAACTAGAGTGTACAAAAGATGAGAGGATATCATCTAAAGTCAAGAATTTGTGCTCATAAAAGCCATATTTTTAACCTAAAATTAAATAGACACAAACATTAAATAGAAACGTACACCGTAATGAATAAGAAATGCATAGGAGTATTTTTTTGAATGTCTACAATTTTCCTCACTTTGATGTGTGTGTGGGTGTATATGCATATCAAAGTAAAAGAAGAAAATTTGCATGAATTTAGGATTGTGTGTGCATTGAATCTCCCAAATCATACTACCATATATTTCAATATGCTTGTAAAATCATCTATATTATCAAAAATATGTCGAAGTCTAGAAAGGAAAAATTTAAAATGACACATATGATTTTCTTTGAGAATTTTAGGAAATCCCTAATCGAGATATTTACTTGTCCTTACATTCTTGGTGAAGAATAGTGTCTCTAAATGATATGTGTCATGTTGTCATATATTTATGGATATAATCTTTAGCATCAAAAATAAAATCTAAACCAAAATATAAGTTTTAGCTATAAAAATGTTGAAAATATCTCAAATGTGCCCCTTTGTGGGACAAAGTGTTGTGTCTCAAGTATATCCATTTTATGGTATGAGAAAAATATGAATGACCCCTTTGTAGAAAAGCAATTGCAATTCTTGTGCCATTACAAGACTATGGAATGTGGACGATTAAAATGAGTGAATACATGCCCTCTTTTGGGATTTGTCATGAACTTGTGAATCACACATCTCAAAAGAAAAGGATTACACATGTATCATGTGAAAAATAAGAAACTAAATTAGTGATGAATACCAAATAAAGATATGGACCTAGAATCATGTAAGTTATTATTAGATTTCCCTATATATCCAATCATATGATCACTTGATAATATCAAGAATAAAATGCTCTTGTGTAGGGAAGGCGAAAGAATTACAACAAAGAGAATGATACACACCAATGTAGGAAAAATATAAGCAATATAGCACATAGAGTTATGTCCCCTATGACACCCCTATGATCCATATAAACTAGCATAGATATTCCACTATTAACTCATTCACACAAATATGTATGCATTTTCCTAGCATATGTTTAATCCATAGTTTGTTATATTACTTCATCAAGTAATCTAATAATCACAAATGTCTTATGAATTATAACGAAAATATTTTTGTTGTATATTGAACTGAAACATTATGAAATGCTAAAAAAAAACAAATAAAAGAACATAAAATTCACAAAATCCCAAGCTCTACCCTAGAGAAATATAATATGGGATAACCCTAAAAGAGTGAGGGTTTGTCTCTTTTTCCATGATCTCTTTGATATAGAACATATTTTGCTACCTTCCAAAGACACGGATGACCATTCTTTACAATTTACAAGTTAATTACTCGAGATCAAATCCCGATGGTAAATGTCATGTCTATACTAAGCAAGTTTAACCTCCACTTAACAGAGGTTATAAAAGTCAATTTTTTTAAGTGCCTCACTAAGCACCCTTATTTAGTGTGGAGTTACATTAACAAGTTAATCGGCAAAAGATTAAATCCCAATAGAAAATTACATGTTTATACCAACAAATATTAAACCTCTCCTCGAGAGTCTATAATAAGCCAAAAAATAAAATGCCTTACCAAATACTCGTGTTTCATATTTTTTATAAAATGACTTCCCAACATCCTACACAATTTCGGGATTGAATTTCCATTCAGTCTTGAAAATTTCACTTCAAATATAATTTATATTAAATTAAATATGAGAATTATATTGAAAGATAAGAGACCATATATGCATTCGAAAAGCTAATGATATAGAAACTTGTTAAAAGAAAATATGGTATGATTGATATTGATATTGATAACAATAATAAATCTTGAAATAGTGACGTGATGGTCACTTGATCACTTTTAAAAAGAGTTTCATAAGGGTATTTCAAGGACCATTTTTTCTGTTTGTCTTTCCTACAGGACCATTATAGCATTGAATTAGCTTTTATTTGAAGCCCCCTTAATGAATGAGCAGGGTTGAACATATTTCCAATCATGCATGGAAATGGTAATGTCCATGGTCAAATGGGCTAGCACTTCCACATCAAATACTTTTAATTGTCCATAACAAATTTAATTAGGTTCAAATATTTTTTAAAATTAGCACGTCGTCTACTAGAGGATGGAGAAATGAAGGAAGGAGGTCAAACAATGATCTTTCATCAGCCATTAGCAACACAGTTACATAGCTGATTTGGTGACATGTTTGAGTGTGCTTTCAATATTTTCTTTCTATTGTGATGTGTTTTGTTGTTACGTAAAGTATGTTATTGATATGTTAAATAAAATCATTGGTATGAAATTTGGGAAAGAAGCATGTTTTGAGAAATATGTCTCTTGGGGGTAGAAGAAGATTTTGAGGTAAATTGAAAATGGATTTTTGTCCAACTAGTTTGAGAGCTCTAAGAAAGTCTAAGAATCTTAAAGATTTAGAATTTGGGAGTTTGGGGAAAGATGTCCGAGAACATTTCCAATGGATTGTTGCTCGAGCTAAACCTTTACGATGGTAATGAGACAACTTGATGGATTTTTACTTGGTTTAAGGAGTGTTTTCAAGGAGTAACATTATAAGATATGTTACTTTCTCCAATGTTCACACTAAGGGGAGAATGTTAGGAAGTTATTACTATTCACATGTATATTTGTGTGGATAATAATATTAGTACATATAAGAAATTATATTTAAGTGAGAATGGATTTTTATGTATTGTAAGTGGGTTACATGATTCATACTCACCCCACATAAATAGCCCTTGTAAGATCATATTTTGGGGTTAGTTATACCTACCTCCTTACTTCAAGGAGTGCAATATGCCTATATATGTAATGCCCGCAAAAAATGATGTTCTAGGAACACGCTTCAACCTAACACTTAACCCGAAAATTGTGACTAATTTTTTTGTTTAAGTTATAAGAATGTTACAAGGGTGCTTGACCCCTTAGGGTTCATTAAATTTTTTTAATAATGGCAAATAGTTTTTTGAAAGGGACTATACCCTTGAATACAAAATAAGGCCTTTAAGCCGGAATAAGAGTGAGAAACATAGCAGGACTAACCAAGTCCAGGTAATACAATGAAATTCCACGTAGCCCAGAAACAGCTACACAAGCGAGACTTAACAGCAAAACAACAGCAAAAAAACAGTAACCCGACAGCCAAGAAACAGTAAGAATAACAAAAGAGAGCAGTAGAAGCATGCAGGACTACTTCTTGGCTGCTTGATCAACACTGATCTTGACTTTTTTCCAAGCATGAAACATACCCAAAGCGGTCATGTGGGCAGCATCCGTCTTATCGAGCTCCTCGATGGTTCTTTTGCTCTCTTTTTCATTGCCCCAAAGTGCAGCTGGGACACCGCTGAGGTTGGAAACACTTTTGGCATGCCCCACGATGAATTCCTCAATGGCCCTAAAGGCGGCAATGTTGTAATCATGCCTAGTCTTAGGGTTCATTAAATTAACTTACACCACTAACTCAACTTTAGAATTTGAGAAACCATGTCTAGTAAAAAGGTTAACATCTTTCAAATTTATCTCAAAGGTCCATTAACCAATTATTCATTGGGAAGGTACAAAGGAGGAATTTTCTTGATTAAATATTTTCTTCTCTTTAGCTAATGTTCAATCCTAGAAGGTTAACCTTATGATAATTTATTAATTTAATTATCTTATTAACTTAGAGTCCTTTTGTGAGTTTCAAGGCTTGCAAGAACTAACAAAGGATTAGAACTCTAAGGCAATTTAAATGGCCCCATTCCCCAACTACACATACCCTTAAGGATTTTAAATTAAACATTAAAATACATTTCTACCTAACAAAATTAGGGTAAATTCTCCACCCTTAGATCAATTCAATCTTCGCCACTAGATCTAGGGTTCAAACTAGCCATAAATTTCCTTAAGAATTTCTATTAAATCGTTTCTTTGTTCCATTCTCCTCATTTGTTCTATTTTATTTTGTTAAAATTTTCAGGTTGGAGAGGAGGAAGCCATGGGAGCAAAGAGAGGAAGAACTATGGAGGATTATACATGGAGATTTAGTTTACACTTAGTTTAGTTTTAGTCTTATTAATGTAATCTATTTCATTCAAGGATTGGCACGATTTTTTTTCTCCACCAATTTGGTTTTCATTTCAAACTATTTGTATATTGGGTTGTTTAATCTTGGGGAAAACCCTACCCCCATTGTTGTAAATGAAAGGAATGTTTTAAATCCACCATTTGGAGGTTTTTATTTCTGAACTCTAAGGAAATTACACATTGTTTGCTTGTTGGTGCTTAAAGGCTAAGTTTTACATCTTAAAGTTTAGTAAAAACAAGTTAGATTTTTGCACAGGGAATGGATTCTAGAGTTACTGCCAATCGACAGTAATCGTTGCACTTGCACCCAGAGCAGATAATAACTTTATTTTCCATACAAGTTTACTATACTTACAAGTTTAACTTCTTATAACTTCTATATTTCCTTCTTTCTCATTTCTAATTAAACAACTTCATAATGAAATTTAAACTTTCTTTTCTATTGAAAATGGCTCATATAATTTAGCACAAATAACTACTTTTTCTCACAATGCAACCAAGATTCCAAAAGAGAGAATTACTTTCTTTTCTCCTATCTTTTGTTTATTTCTTTTCGCATACATTATTACTTTACTAGTAAATGTTTGAATACAATTTTCCTTTTTTACACTATGCAACTTCCAACTAAGCTTTTACATAATATATCCATTTGATTCTTTCTCTTATACAATAAACAAATATTGGAATGTAACTTTACTTCATAAGTCCAAAACAATGTCCTCCACTTAAAGTGGAAATCATATAAGAATATAACTAAAAGTAGAATACAATACACAAGTTTCCTCCACTCTAAGTGGGAATAACGCAAGGAAAATTTATTACAAGAAGGATCTTCTTAGGGACTCCACAAAATCTCAACCTTCCCAACTCCAATAAGATAGCACCTTCAAGATTTGTTTGATTCACAAAAAATAGGAGAGAGGCAACTCTCTCCACCCAACCAAATTAATGAATGGGTGAGAGAGTTGCCTCTCCTCCTATTTTGTTGTGAATCAAACAAATCTGGAGGTGCTATCTTATTGGAGTGGGAAGGTTGGAGATTTTTGTGGAGTCCCTAAGAAGATCCTTCTTGTAATAAAATTTCCTTTTGTTATTCCCACTTAGAGTGGAGGAACTTGTAGTATTGTATTCTACTTTTAGTTATATTCTTGTATGATTTCCCACTTTAAGTGGAGGACATTGTATTGGACTTATGAAGGAAAGTTACATTCCAATACTTGTTTATTATATAAGAGAAATAATCAAATGGATATATTATGTAAAAGTTTAGTTGGAAGTTGCATAGTGTAAAAAAGGAAATTTGTATTCAAACATTTACTATTAAAGTAATAATGTATGTGGAAAGAAACAAACAAAAGATAGGAGAAAAGAAAGTAATTCTCTCTTTTTGGATTCTTCATTTGCATTATGAGAAAAGTAGTTATTTGTGCTAAATTATATGAGCCATTTTCAATGGAAAAAGAAAGTTTAAATTTCATTATGAAGTTGTTTAATTGTAAATGAGAAAGAAGGAAATATAGAAGTTGTAAGAAGTTAAACTTGTAAGCATAGTAAACTTGTATGGAAAATAAAGTTATTATCTGCTATGGGTGGCGGATTCGCCACTTACTTACGTAAATCCATGGATCCGATCTCTGTGCAAAAAATCTAATTGGTTTTTACTAAACTTTAAGATGTAAAACTTAGCCTTTAAGCACCAACAAGCAAACAATGTGTAATTTCCTTAGAGTTCAGAAATAAAACCTCCAAATGGTGGATTTAAAAATTCCTTTCATTTACAACAATGGGGGTAGGGTTTTCCCAAGATTAAACACCCAATATACAAATAGTTTGAAATGAAAACCAAATTGGTGGAGAAAATCCGTGCATAATCCTTGAATGAAATAGATTACATTAATAAGACTAAAACTAAACTAAGTGTAAACTAAATCTCCATGTACAATCCTCCATAGTTCTTCCTCTCTTGCTCCCATGGCTTCCTCCTCTCCAACCCGAACATTTTAACAAAATAAAATAGACCAAATGAGGAGAATGGAACAAACAAAAGGTTTAATAGAAAATCATAAGGAAATTTATGGCTAGTTTGGAACCCTAGGATCTAGTGGTGAAGATTGAATTGATCTAAGGGTGGAGAATTAACCCTACTTTTGTTAGCTAGAAATGTATTTTAATGTTTAATTTAAAATCCTTAAGGGTATGTGTAGTTGGGGAATGGGGCCATTTAAATTGCCTTAGAGTGCTAATCTGTTGTTAGTTCTTAGCAAGCCTTGGGAAGTTAGAAAAGGACTCTAAGTTAATAAGATAATGAAATTAATAAATGAACATAAGGTTAACCTTCTAGGATTGAACATTAGCTAAAGAGAAGAAAATATTTAATTAAGTAAATTACTCCTTGGTACCTTCCTAATGAATAATTGGTTAATGGACCTTTGAGATAAATTTGAAAATATGTTAACCTTTTTACTAGACCTGGTTTCTCAAATCGTAAAGTTGAGTTAGTGGTGTAAGTTAATTTAATGAACCCTAAGGGGTCAAGCACCCTTGTAACATTCTTATAACTTAAACAAAAAAATTAGTCACAATTTTCGGGTTAAGTGTTAGGTTGAAGCGTGTTCCTAGAACGTCATTTTTGTGGGCATTACATATATAGGCATATTGCACTCCTTCAAGTAAGGAGGTAGGCATAACTAACCCCAAAAATGATCTAACAAGGGTTATTTATGTGGGGTGAGTATGAATCACGTAAGTCACTCAATACATAAAAATCCATTCTCACTTAAATATAATTTCTTATATGTACTAATATTATTATCCACACAAATATACATGTGAATAGTAATAACTTCCTAACATTCTCCCCTTAGTGTGAACATTGGAGAAATTAACATATCTTGTAATGTTACTCCTTGAAAACACTCCTTAAGCCAAGTACAAATCCATCAAGTTGTCTCATTACCATCGTAAAGGTTTAGCTCGAGCAACAATCCATTGGAAATGTTCTCGGACACCTTTCCCCAAACTCCCAAATTCTAAATCTTTAAGATTCTTAGACTTTCTTAGAGCTCTCAAACTAGTTGGACAAAAATCCATTTTCAATTTACCTCAAAATCTTCTTCTACCCCCAAGAGACATATTTCTCCAAACATGCTTCTTTCCCAAATTTCATACCAATGATTTTATTTAACATATCATTAGCATACTTTGCAGAACACCAAAACACATCACAACAGAAAGCAAATATTGAAAGCACACTCAAACATGTCACCAAATCAGCTATGTAACTGTGTTGTTAATGGCTGATGAAAAATCATTGTTTGACCTCCTTCCTTTGTTTCTCTGTCCTGTAGTAGACGACGTGCTAATTTTTAAAAATATTTAAACCTAATTAAATTTGTTATGGACACTTAAAAGTATTTGATGTGAAATTGCTAGCCCATTTGACCATGGACATTACCATTTCCATGCATGATTGGAAATATATTCAACCCCGCTCATCCATTAAGGGGCTTCAAATAGAAAAGCTAATTCAATGCTATAATGGTTTGGTAGGAAAGACAAACAGAAAAATATGGTCCTTGAAATACCCTTATGAAACTCTTTTTAAAAGTGATCAAGTGACCATCACGTCACTATTTCAAGATTTATTATTGTTATCAATATCAATATCAATCATACCATATTTGCTTTTAACAAGTTTCTATATCATTAGCTTTTCGAATGCATATATGCTCTCTTATCTTTCAATATAATTCTCGTATTTAATTTAATATAAATTATATTTGAAGTGAAATTTTCAAGATTGAATGGAAATTCAATCCCGGAATTGTGTAGGATGTTGGGAAGTCATGTCATAAAAAAATCCGAAACAAGAGTATTTGGTAAGGCATTTTATTTTTTGGCTTATTATAGACTCTCTCAGAGAGGTTTAATATTTGTTGGTATAAACATGTAATTTTCTATTGGGATTTAATCTTGTGCCAATTAACTTGTTAATGTAATTCCACACTAAATAAGGGTGCTTAGTAAGGCGAGTTAAAAAAATTGACTTCTATAACCTCTCGTTAAGTGGAGGATAAACTTGCTTGGTATAGACATGACATTTACCATTGGGATTTGATCTCAGAGTAATTAAATTGTAAATTGTAAAGAATGGTCATCGAGGTCTTTGGAAGGTATGCATATGTTCTATATCAAAGAGATCATAGAAAAAGAGACAAACCCTCACTCTTTTAGGGTTATCCCATATTATATCTCTCTAGTGTAGAGCTTGGATTTTTGTGCATTTTATGTTCTTTTATTTGTTTGTTTTGTTAACATTTCATAATGTTTCACTTCAATATACAAAAAAATATTTTCTTTATAATTCATAAGACATTTGTGATTATTAGATTACTTGATGAAGTAATATAACAAACTATGGATCAAACATATGCTAGGACAATGCATACATATTTGTGTGAGTGAGTTAATAGTGGAATATCTATGCTAGTTTATATGGATCATAAAGGTGTCATAGGGGAACATAACTCTATGTGATATATTGCATATATTTTTCCTACATTGGTGTGTATCATTCTCTGTGTTGTAATTATTTCATCTTCCCTACACAAGAGCATTTTATTCTTGATATTATCAAGTGATCATATGATTGGATATATAGGGAAATCTAATAATAACTTACATGATTCTAGGTCCATATCTTTATTTGGTATTCATCACTAATTTAGTTTCTTATTTTTCACATGATACATGTGTAATTCTTTTCTTTTGAGATGTGTGATTCACAAGTTCATGACAAATCCCAAAAGGGGGCATGTATTCACTCATTTTAATCATCCACATTCCATAGTCTTGTAATGGCACAAGAATTGCAATTGCTTCTACAAAGGGGTCATTCATATTTTTCTCATACCATAAAATAGATATACTTGAGACACAACACTTTGTCCCACAAAGGAGCACATTTGAGATATTTTCAACATTTTTTATAGCTAAAACTTATATTTTGGTTTAGATTTTATTTTTTGATGCTAAAGATTATATCCATAAATATATGAAAACATGACACATATCATTTAGAGACACTATTCTTCACCAAGAATGTAAGGACAAGTAAATATCTCGATTAGGGATTTCCTCAAACTCTCAAAGCAAAATCATATGTGTCATTTTCAATTTTTCCTTTCTAGACTTCGACATATTTTTGATAATATAGATTATTTTGAAAGCATATTGGAAGTATATTGTAATATGATTTGGGAGATTCAATACACACACAATCCTAAATTCATGCAAATTTTATTCCTTTACTTTGATATGCATATTCACCCACACGCACATCAAAGTGAGGAAAATTGTAGACATCCAAAAAAATGCTCTTATGCATTTCTTAGTCGTTATAGTGTATGTTTCTATTTAGTGTTTGTGTCTTTTTAATTTTATGTTCAAAATATGGCTTTTATGAGCACAAATTCTTGACTTTAGGTGATATTGTCACATCTTTTGTACACTCTAGTTATAACCTAACCTCATCCATCCATTTCCCTCCATTTATCACTCCATATGTCTAGAACATGGATTCCACGGTCCCGACATGCAAGGAAATTGAAGTGCATTAGTTGGTTAAGGTGATATTGTGCCCTTATCTCCTTCACTCAAATCAATTGACCTTCATCCTTCCTTTTTCATGCTTATTGACCAAAGGAGACCACGCACCAATAAGACCCTAATATAAATTTCAATTATTTCGAATACACATGCACCCTAGTGAATATAGGGATCTAACATCTATCTATCCAAGAATTTTATTATTATCAATATCTTAGAGAAGGAAATATTTTAGCATTTTAGAGAAGTCAAGGATTCATTAGATTGCTAATTGAAGCACTAAAATTTGTAATAGAGAAAAATTGCATTACATTAATTTATTTGGGCAAAGAATAATTGTATTATACTTGATTTGTTGTTTTCAATATTGCGAATAATAAAGAGAGATTATATGAAGCAAGCTATGTGGAACCTAGATCCCCAAAACAAAACACACATTTCGTAGGGCTAGATTTGACAACATAATTAGAGTTAAGGAAGAAGAGTGATTTCCCACCGATTAAAAAAAAAAAAAAAGTTTCACAAAAATAAATATTATATCCATAAATGTATGACGACATGGCACAAATCATTTAGAGACACTAGTCGTCACTAACAATGTAATGACAATTAAAGAGCTCAAATAGGGATTTCTTCAAATTCTCAAAGCAAAATCATATGTGTCATTTTCAATTTTTTCTTTCTAGATTTTTACATATTTTTGATAATGGGACTTGTGTAAATACAGATGATCTTGCAAGCATATTGGAAGTATATGGTAATACGCTTTAGGAGATTCGAGGCACACAAAATCCTAAATTCATGCAAATTTTCTTCTTTTACTTTGATATGCATATACACCCACACACACATCAAAGTGAGGAAAATTGTAGACATTCAAAAAAAAAAAGTTCCTACATATTTCTTAGTTGTTACAAGTGTAACGTTTCTATTTAGTGTTTGTGTCTTTTAAATTTTATGTTCAAAATATGGCTTTTATGAGCACTGATTCTTGACTTTAGATTATATCCTCTCATCTTTTGTACACTCTAGTTATAACCTAACCTCATCCATCCATTTCCCTCCATTTATCGCTCCGTATGTCTAAAACATGGATTCCGCGGTCTTGGCATGCAAGGAATTTGAAATGCATTAGTTGGATAAGGTGATATCATGCCCTTATCTCCTTCACTCAAATAAATTGACCTTCATCCTTCCTTTTTCACGCTTTTTCACCATAGGAGGCCATGCACCAATAAGACCCTAATAGAAATTGCAATTATTTCGAATACACATTCACCCTAATGAATATAGGGATCTAACATCTATCTATCCAAGCATTTTATTGTTATCAATATCTTAGAGAAGGAAATATTTTACCATTTTAGAGAAGTAAAGAATTCATTAGATAGTTAATTGAAGCACTAAAATTCGTAATAGAGAAAAAATTGCATTGCATTAATTTATTTGGGCAAAGAATCATTGTATTATACTCGATTTGTTGTTTTCGATATTGTGAATAATAAAGAGAGATTATATGAAGCTAGCTATGCGGAACCTAGATCCCTAAAAGAAAACACACATTTTTGTAGGGCTTGATTTACAACATAATTAGAGTAAAGGGAATAAGAGTGATTTCACAGTTGATTGAAAAACAGTTTCATAAAACTAAAGATTATATCCATAAATGTGTGACGACATGGCACAAATCATTTAGAGACACTAGTCTTCACCACAAATTTAATGACAAGTAAAGAGCTCATATAGAGATTTACTCAAATTCTCAGTAAAATCATATGTGTCATTTTCAATTTTTTTCTTTCTAGATTTTAACGTATTTTTGATAATGGGACTTGTGTAAATATAGATGATCTTGCAAGCATATTGGAAGTATATAGTAATACACTTTGGGAGATTCAAGCCACACACAATCCTAAATTCATGAACATTTTCTTCTTTTACTTTGATATGCATATACACCCACACACACATCAAAGTGAGGAAAATTGTAGACATTCAAAAAAATGCTCCTATGCATTTCTTAGTCGTTACAGTGTACGTTTCTATTTAGTGTTTGTGTATTTTTAATTTTATGTTCAAAATATGGCTTTTATGAGCAAAAATTCTTGACTTTAGGTGATATCCTCTCATCTTTTGTACACTCTAGCTATAACCTAACCTCATCCATCCATTTCCCTCCATGTATTGCTCCTATCTCTAGAACATGGATTCCTCGGTCGTGCCATGCAAGGAAATAGAAATCCATTAGTTTTATAAGGTGATATCGTGCCCTTATCTCCTTCACTCAAATCAATTGACCTTTATCATTCCTTTTTCACGCTTTTTGACCATAAGAGGCCATGCACCAATAAGACCCTAATAGAAATTCCTATTATTTCGAATACACATGCACCCTAGTGAATATAGGGATCTAACATCTATCTATCCAAGCATTTTATTATTATCAATAATCTTAGAGAAGGAAATATTTTAGCCTTTTAGAGAAGTCAAGATTTCATTAGATCATTAATTGAAGCACTAAACTTTGTAATAGAGAAAAATTGCATCGCATTAATTTATTTGGGCAAAGAATCATTATATTATACTTTATTTGTTGTTTTCGATATTGTGAATAAAAAGAGAGATTATATGAAGCGAGCTATGTGGAACCTAGATCCCCAAAACAAAACACACATTTCAGTAGGGATAAATTTGACAACATAATTAGAGTTAAGGGAAGAAGAGTGATTTCCACCGATTGAAAAAAGTTTCATAAAACTAAAGATTATATCGATAAATGTATGACGACATGGCATAATTCAATTAGACACACTAGTCTTCACCAAGAATGTAATGACAAGTAAAGAGCTCATATAGGGATTTCCTCAAATTCTCAAAGCAAAATCATGTGTCATTTTAAATTTTTTCTTTCTAGATTTTGACATATTTTTGGTAATGGTACTTGTGTAAATATAGATGATTTTGCAAGCATATTAGAAGTATATGGTAATACACTTTGGGAGATTCAAGGCACACACAATCCTAACTTCATGCATATTTTGTTCTTTTAATTTGATATTCATATACACCCACACACACATCAAAGTGAGGAATATTGTAGACATTCAAAAAATGCTCCTATGCATCTCTTAGTCATTACATTAATGTACGTTTCTATTTAGTGTTTGTGTATTTTTAATTTTATGTTCAAAATATGGCTTTTATGAGCAAAAATTCTTGACTTTAGGTGATATCCTCTCATCTTTTGTACACTCTAGCTATAACCTAACCTCATCCATCCATTTCCCTCCATTTATCGCTCCCTATGTCTAGAACATGGATTCCACATCTAGCATGCAAGGAAACTGAAATGCATTAGTTGGATAAGGTGATATCGTGCCCTTATCTCTTTCACTCAAATCAATTGACCTTCATCCTTCCTTTTTCACGCTTTTTGACCATAGGAGGCATCACACCAATAAGACCCTAATAGAAATTCCAATTATTTCGAATACGATGCACCCTAATGAATATAGGGATCTAACATCTATCTATCCAAGCATTTTATTGTCATCAATATCTTAGCGAAGGAAATATTTTAGCATTTTAGAGAAGTCAAGGATTCATTAGATCATTAATTGAAGCACTAAAATTCGCAATAGAGAAAAAGTGTGTTCATTAATTTAGTTGGGCAAAGAATCATTTTATTATACTTGATTTGTTGTTTTCGATATTGTGAATAATAAAGAGAGATTATATGAAGCAAGCTATGTGGAACCTTGATCCCCAAAACAAAACACACATTTCTATAGGGCTAAATTTGACAACATAATTAGAGTTAAGGGAAGAAGAGTGATTTCCCGTTGATTGAAAAAAAGTTTCATAAAAATAAAGATTATATCCATAAATGTATGACGACATGGCAAAATCATTTAGAGACACTAGTTTTCACTAAGAATGTAATGACAAGTAAAGAGCTCATATATGGATTTCCTCAAATTCTCAAAGCAAAATCATATGTGTCATTTTCAATATTTTCTTTCTAGATTTTGACATATTTTCATAATGGGACTTGTGTAAATATAGATGATCTTGCAAGTATATTGGAAGTATATGGTAATACGCTTTGGGAGATTCAAGGCACACACAATCCTAAATTCATGCACATTTTCTTTTACTTTGATATGCATAAACCCCCACACACACATCAAAGTGAGGAAAATTGTAGACATTCAAAAAATGCTCCTATGCATTTCTTAGTCATTACAAAGGTACGCTTCTAATTAGTGTATGTGTATTTTTAATTTTATGTTCAAAATATGGCTTTTATGAGCACAAATTCTTGACTTTAGGTGATTTGCTCTCATCTTTTGTACATTCTAGCTATAACCTAACCTCATCCATCCATTTCCTCCATGGATTGCTCCTATCTCTAGAACATAGATTCCATAGTCCCGGTATGAAAGGAAATTGAAATGCATTAGTTGGATAAGGTGATATCATGCCCTTATCTCCTTCACTCAAATCAATTGACCTTCATCCTTGCTTTTTCACACTTTTTGACCATAGGAGGGCACGCACCAATAAGACCCTAATAGAAATTTCAATTATTTATGAATACACATGCACCCTAGTGAATATAGGGATCTAACATCTATCTATACAAGCATTTTATTATTATCAATATCTTAGAGAAGGAAATATTTTAGCATTTTAGAGAAGTCATGGATTCATTAGATCGTTAATCAAGCACTAAAATTCGTAATAGAGAAAATTTACATTGAATTAATTTATTTGGGCAAAGAATCATTGTATTATACTTGATTTGTTGTTTTCGATATTGCGAATAATAAAGAGAGATTATATGAAGCTAGCTATGTGGAACCTAGATCCCCAAAACAAAACACACATTTCTGTAGGGCTAGATTTGAAAACATAATTAGAGTTAAGGGAAAAAGAGTGATTTCCCAGTGATTGAAAAAATGTTTCATAAAACTAAAGATTATATCCATAAATGTATGACGACATGGCAAAACTCATTTAGAGACACTAGTCTTCACCAAGAATGTAATGACAAGTAAAGAGCTCATATATGGATTTCCTCAAATTCTCAAAGAAAATCATATGTGTCATTTTCAATTTTTTCTTTCTAGATTTTGACATATTTTTGATAATGGGACTTGTGTAAATATAGATGATCTTGCAAGCATATTGGAAGTATATGGTAATATGCTTTGGGAGAATCAAGGCACACACAATCCTAAATTCATGCAAATTTTCTTCTTTTACTTTGATATGCATATACACCCACACACACATCAAAGTGAGGAAAATTGTAGACATTCGAGAAAAATGATCCTATGCATTTCTTAATCATTACAAAGGTACGTTTATATTTAGTTTTTGTCAAATTTATTATCATTATTTCATAAAACTAAAGATTATATCCATAAATGTATTATCATTATTGTTATGAATCATTAAGAATTAATTAAGTCTATTTTTTTCCAGCCATATAAACCCAATTAAATGTGTTATGAATACTTAACCATTTGATGTGGAAATGCCCACATATCTAACCACAAACATCACCATTTCCACGTATGATTGGAGATATGTTCAACCCATTTCATCCATTAGAAGGCAATTATGTAATCATACTATTTACTTTTAAGCTTTCAGTAAAAAAGTTGATTCAATGCTACAATGGTTTGGTAGGGAGAGAGCAGAAAATTTGGTCCGTGAACTTCCCCATTGAAACTCTTTTTAACTAAATGCAATCGAGTGACCATCACATCGCTATTTCTATATTTACTATTATAATCGATATAAATCATATCAGCATTTCCGTATTGATATTTGCTTTTATAAAGTTTGAGCACAATTAATATTTTCCATAAGAGGTTTATGATGTTGTTTGTTGTTCAAGCATATGCGGTTTGCTTTCCCCAAAGGGCTGAATAATTCTCTTAAATGATTGAATCATGCACACGTTTTTAAAAAAATATAAATAACGTCTTGCAGTCTATCAAAATTAGGTATTGGACACAATCTCCCCAGCATATTTGGATATTGCTTTCAGATGTATAATAAAACACACAATTGGGAGGGGCATGGCTAAAGGGTTAAAATATAGCACAAGTAAAAACACAAACCATTTTCCGGAAATTCGGAGAACTTTAGATAATTTATCTCAAATGCTATTAATGTTGTATTTTTATGAGTTAATTATGTAATAAGTAAATTTTTCAGTTATTAAAAATATTGAGACAAATGATATATACATCTCCGCCTTATTTCTAATTTATTGGTCTCTTTTGATATTTATATTTTGGTGGATGGGTAGGCAACACCTTTTACACCATCATACATATCTTTGGACTACAATCCATTTAATCCTTCTCGTAGTTATTACAATGTGGCTTAAGAATAAGTTTACTATTGGTCTACTTTGTTAAGTCTATATAATTAGAAAAGTTGTCACAATTACAAAGATCCCTATTGTTTGTCATCTAAAAATATTCCTATTATAAAACACATACATAGATGCATGATCTCAAATTAAGCATTGTAAAACATGTAGAATACTTTAGAATGTGCATAATGAAATACATAATTAGATATAGCATATAGAAGGCTCTTAGTTTTTAAGAATGATGAACAAGGGATTTTGAGTCGTTTATGAGTTTTTTTACCATAATTTGACCTTGTGTATGTGAATTTCATAATATCTTACCATCACCAAGCAAATATGGTCTCAAAATGTGAAAATGTGGGACAATTTGGACAATCGTGGTCAATTTTAGGACTGTAAGGATGGTCCTAGTCACCATATGCGGTCAAATTCAGGACTTGCAATTTATTAACATGTCTATGATCATGTTCACTTGTTTTCGCCTTCTACCATGATCACTCAACTTCAAATTTTAGAATTTTAAAAATTACAAAATCATATAACATTAGAATAGGTCATTGTTTGGTAAGGGGTCTACATATAAGGTTAGTGTTAGCCCTTGTGATTTGTTATACCCCATAAAGTACAGAGAAATAATAAGTCAAAACATAATATGTAACCATATAAGCGGCAAAAATTTAATTTTTATACAACTCAATATGATCAAATAAACCTAATAGTTTTTTTATTTATAAAATTCGGTTCAAACTTTGGCTAAATTAGTGCACATGACCGACTTCAATGGATCTAGAGAAGGGAAAGGTGAAAAATAAAATCGATACCATTTGATTTAATAAGTAGCACAAGAAAACATGTCGAGACTTTGTGGATGGTTCTAAAAGGTGTCGAATTGTATGAGTAACCTAAAATTCTATTCAAAGGCACTAGCAACATCATTTTTGGCATCATTTGAGACATACGAGACTAATTTGACATGTACTAAGCTTTTTGACATGCACTTTCTCCTTTGGATTACCCCATACAACGTATTAGTTAGCTCTCTCTACAAGAATCATATATCTACACCACTTCCAATTTGTTCATAGTCATTCTTACACCTTTAGAAACATTTGTTCTTTTCAATGTTCTTATAATATCAAAATTAGAGTTAATCTAATTAAAATTAATTAATTCAATGTTAAACAAAGTGAAAACAAAATAAAAACGTTGACATAAGTATATATTAGCATATATATTGACAATTTTTGTAAGAAGGAAATAGAAAACCAAAAAATGTTGAGGATGTTGATGTAGAAGATGATATCTTGATTGGCTTTCATACTAAGAAAGCAAAGTGAGTTCCAAAACAAAAACATTAAAACAAGAAATTGTTTATTTAAATCTTATTAGAAAAACCTTATCATTTGAGAAAAAATATCCACTAATTGTATTGAGCAAGTTTCACCCACAATAGATAATAATAATAATTAACAACAGCCCAAGTAACCATGTACTTCAACAACTTTTAGAAAATTTTGTTGAAATTTTAATTTTATAATAAAAAAATTAACTATGCATACATATGTGATAATTAACTGCAGCGACAAGTTCACACTGTTTATAACTTCAACCTCTGCTGAAGTGAGTAATTGGTGGAAGGAATCGGGCTTATAAAAATAGTACAAAAAAATTAAAGAATTACATATTCATATATGTACTGTACAAACTCACGGGTAATAGTAATCCACACAGTCTTTATTGTAATTTGCATTATATAAGGTAGGAAACAAAGTATTTCTTGCAAGGCCAAATGAAACAAACTTCTCAAGAATGGTAGAGCGATCGTTACCCTTTGAGTTCTCTCTCAAACTAAGTTTAACGGATTCCTTGAGCTCCCCATTGGGCAATGTAACAATAACAAGGAAAATTACATAGAGAGAGGGTAACGATAATACTTACGTATGTTTTTCCGTAAGGAAAATTACAGAGAGAGGGTGGATTGTTAATGCATACCTTGGTTGAATGGTTTCTGACCATACAGAAATAATGAAGTGTTTCTTTGAGGAGAAGGCAACGGAGAGACGACCTCTAAATTAGTTTTAGTAATCTTCCTCTCCGAAATTGGTGGCAGATTTCATTCTTTGGATAGACGGTGGCAAGACTGCAGGCACCCTTTGCAGTTGTTAAGGTCATAAATTATTTTTAATAACTCACAGAAGTGACAACTCCCTACTACTGCCTTCAATCATTGCTTGTATCCATCACACACAAACCAGACCCCACCAATCCCTCATGATCTTCTTCCTATTGTCCCCACTCCATCTCCATTTTCCAAATTGGTATTGATTTACCAATACTACAACAACCTATGCCATTGGATTAGGCCCCAACCTCGAAAAAAATGTTGACACTCACACCAAGTCATCATTTTTAAAAGGTTCATGGTTCAAAATACTCATCATAACACAAAGATGTCGTTTTCATATATTCTTCATATGATTGACCGATAATGGCACGATACTATGAATCTGTAATTTGTTTAACATAGTGTTTCATATTTGATTTAATATATTATCTATGATAGGTAAGAGCAATTTGTACACAATAATCTGTATACTATTCAATATACAACATATAAATTTATAGGCTATGAGAGCTCCTATTAAGGTGGAGTCAAGCCTAACCAAATTCACCCCTAAAATACTCTACAACCTATTTACGTGAGTTTGGTTTAACAACCAAAACTCATACAAACAATAATATACTAAACAACTCATAATACGAGTTGTTATTACAACCACATTTATATTATCCTTGATAATATCAATCATACACATATTAATAATGTTAACACTACATTTTTCCTAACAATCACAAGTGGAAGATTTGTTATTTCCTTGTGGTGACTTGGGTGTCTAAGTTTTTGTGCATCTATCCCATGTTTGTGAGGGTTAGGGTTTTGTTATGTGTATATCCCCCTTTTCTTATCTTTGGTTGTTTTGGCTCATTTTTATGAGGCTAGTTCTACTATTACCAAAATCAACCTCATCTCTAATCACCAAATGTTGAGTGACTAGTCTATACACCGAATTTTTCAGTTTTCATCATTTAAAACCCGTTACTAGCAATTTCCTTTGTGCAGATAAGGGTCACCAATGCATCTATTTCTTGAGCAGGTGCCTTAAGGGGCCTATTGGGAATGGGGTATGACTATTCACATAGTCATTATGGGTTAGAGACAATACACAGAGAGAGTATTGCTATGTGGTCCCAGCCTTAGTTATCCTTGCATTAGTTATCCTTGTCTCTTTATGTCTCATACACATTGCACTCTCGACACCTTGCTTGCATTTCACTATTTGGCACCTTGTTCATCCACATATTTGATCCATGACACCTCTTTTTCACTTTACATGGCATTTAGACATCCTTGGCCGACACCATCGCCTATGGGTGATGGTATTAGTGTTAGGTTTTTCCTAGATGACACCATTGCCCATGGGAAATGGTGTCGTATATACACACACCACATTTTGACATTTCATAAGGAAAGGAAGAAGGAACCCAAAATCATAGGAATTATCATTCGTTTTGTTCTCTTACTCCAACTTTGCATTTTCTCACTTTTCCCTTGGTTTATCTTGCATTTGACTTGGATTGGATTTTACACTCTTCTTCTTGGTTGGATTACTTGCACGATTGGGTCATCTATAGTGAGTCTAGGACAAGAACAATGTTCCCCTTCTCCACCCAATAATGATTCTCTCTCGATGTGTTGCTTCTCTGGAGAGATAGATGCTTTATCGACCACCCCACAGGTAAGTGCTATAACTCTCTTTGTCATTTCCCATAGGTTAGTCCATTTCCATTCCCTGTTGTTCTATGTTAGCTTTGTGTTACATGTACATTGATACTAGTTAGCATAATGCTCTTATTTGATCAGCTCCTTAGCTTTCCCTTATTTATATTTCAGTTATATTGTGCATGTTTTTCTTATCCACTATCGATATATAGCTCTCCCCATTTACCAATATCCTAGGATGGTACTATCCTCTATCTTAACTACGGTCCTTGGAAACCCTAGGTTGACCTAGTGTAGGGATTAACGCCCTCTGGATATGTGATCTTAGCACTCGCTATAGCCCCTTTAAATCAATCCACCGTATGATGGTTCATGTGTGTCTCTTATTCTTTGCCTCAATACCCTCGTAGAACGAAAAACTTAGGACCATAAGCCATTGAAATACATTCTTGGCTCACCATACATCTCTAGTGAAATCGATGTGAATCCTACAAACCTCCTAATCTCGCACAACTCGTTAAAAGAAACCATCTTCAATCTTGATTTCATTCCAAACCACCAAAGATCATAAAAATCTCAAAAACTAGTCACCAAAAACACCATCGCCCTGGGGCAATCCTGTTTGTTTCGGCATAATTATATTCAGAAACTATCATCCCCTATGCAAAAATTCTTGAATGGATGATCCCTTTTGTTTCTCCAAATTTAATTCTCAACGCCATTGACTTCGTGTAAACTTTCCAACATGAACGATTGTGTTTGTAAGTTCCATCTCAATGCATTTTCTCAGCCATATCATCACTTCATCATGGAATATTTGGGCCTAGGGTATTTTGATTCTATTGTGCAGACATTTCCTGAAGAATTTCATCCTCGAAGATGAATTTATAATTTTCATTGGATGTTGTGTCGTAGAATCCCTTAGAAAGAATCATTCTACCCATTCGGGTGAATGGCCCACTTGAGGATGAAGAAGAAGAAAATCAAAATGAAAATACTTCTGATCATCCTCCTGAGATTCAGAAATTCCTCACTTAATTTCCTCAATACAAGGATGAATAAGAAGAAATGCTTAGTAAACGTCTCCTTGAATTTGTCTTTAAACAACTTGACAATAGGGTAGAAAATGGGAAAGGTCCCGAAGTAGGTTCATCTGAGAACACCTCCAAATTTTGACCCTACTAACCTCATTCTCCAACTTATTGATAGGATGAGTCAACAACAATCCGCTACTATGGCTCAATTCCTTCAAATGCAATCCAACATGGCTCAATTAGTCAACCACCCTACAATAGGATCTTGGGGCACCACCCCCTTCTTTATTAAATGGGCCTAATGGGGTACCCATCACCCAACCCCCTATCCAAAACAAGTTCGTAAGGGAAATCCAACAAGAGCCTTTAACATATTACATTTCTAACATGGACATTGGTGGCATTGCTACTTCTAATTCCTATGACAAGTTCACTCGATTCCACCCTTCACATCAAGGCTTTGATAACATTTACAAGGAATGGATCAGAACCAATTCATACGCTGTCACCAAAGTTTTTGTTGAGACTCTTACCAGAGATGCTTTGGATTGGTATCATGCTTTACCTCCTAATTCCATAGTTAAGTTATAATCCTTGGTGATAACCTTAGTAAATGAATTTCAATATCATGATCTACCTAAGAACAATATTAATGTTTTCATTAATAGCAAACAATCTGAAAATGAATCGGAAAAAGCTTTCATCACGCATTGGAAGACCTTATCTACAAGAGTAGAAAACAATATTCCTAATGATATCCTCTTTCATCTTTTATTACAAGCTCTTGAACCTCTCCTTCAGTATAAGGTCAGGTCCTTATCTCCCACCTCTCTAGAAGAAGCATTTGAACAAGCTAAAAGACAAGATTATCTCATGTGAAAATTTGAGAAATCTCCTCCTAAGATGAAACCTAACAAACAAGTCCAAATCCATTTATTTTTAAGAACAATAACATGACATGAGAGATGGAGTCTTTGATACTCTTCCTCTTTTCACTTCTTCGAATAGGACTATTTTAAACATTGATCAACAAACTAACAACAACAAAAATCAGCCTAATTATCATCAATCATTAAACAAAAAGAGTTGAAAAATCACTTACCTAATCCATTAATCATGATCTTGGATCTTTCTCAACCTATTCCTCAATGGCATGATGAGAGTAAATTTTGTTGGTGACATGATAATTGGGGTCAATCTCATGAAAAATAATGTGTATTATGAACGGTTTCCGTCAATGTTTTCCTAGATTCCCAATTTGACCACGATACCATCACTCAAGAGTGTTTGACTAAAGTTGTCAAATCCGTGATGTGGCTCAACAAAAATATCATCACAAAGCTATCAACCAAGATAATGAGAAGCTAAAAATATTCTCTAATCCTATTCCTAACCATAATTTTGTTGAAATTTCTAAGAAACAAGAACATGTTATGACTAATGTAGTTGACACAAACTATACTCTCAAAAATACATTTGTAATTAATGATGTGAAGTGTGTTATAGATTATGTAGAACCTGAATATCCCACATCATTCCAACCTCTAACTCACAAGGTTATATATCCTTATGTGCCTCAAAAAAGACTTCCCAAAGTAAATATTTGCCTCCTCCATATATTGCATCGGCCCCTGTGAAAAATATTCTACAAGGAAAATCATGCATAAATCTGTTTATTAGGCTATAGACACCATCAAACCATGTGAAAAATATTCTATAGGACCAATGGTGCATGAATCTATTTTTTTAGGTTACATACACCATCAACGCCTATGAAAATAAAACTTGCAAGGCCGATGGAGTAGGGGTGAGAATTTTTTTTTTTAAGTCTCCTCATCACACTGCTTCTTCTAGTTCTATTTCGAGGACTACCGACACTCTCAACCTCTTTGTCAACATAGTCATGATGAATGGGGTCCTTTTGAATTACTTTCCCAACTTCCTAGTCAAGTACCCTTCATATAACTCATGTATATGTCACCTCATCACTGTGAGCATCTCATGAAAACGTATTTTGACATGAACATTCACTTTCCTCCCTCTTTGGGCTAGAGCCTCACATTTTATGGATTATAGGAAAGTATCCATTGAAAGTGTGAGGGTTTTTCCATTCATACCAACCTTATCATGGATGCTCACTCTTACATTTACTTCCCGATAACCTCCATGATCCATGATGAGTTCTTTCTCTGCATAGATGATCCACCTCTCTTCATCTCAATTCAAATTGGTCACACTATGGTCAAGTGTGATCTCGTTGAAAAAGATCGAGAAGTGTGTGGACTCATAAAAATTCATTAAATATCTCGGTTACTCGTAGATAACTTGAAATATACATGTACCACTTACGAGGTTAAAATCACCGACAGATGCCTCATATGGGGTGTATTTGGTTACCCATCACCGTCCCTTCTAGGATTATCTATGTCAAATTCATGGTATTTAATTTTCCTTCATCTTGTAATATTATCATAGGATGACCTTGGAATCATCGAATGTGTGCCATTTCTTCTTTTATTTGTCATTGTGTCAAGTTCACTCACCAAGGAGCTATTTATAAGATTCAAGGAGACTCTAATCCTTGGAACTATGACATGCTCTGACAAAACATGACATACAAGCTCCCAACACTAGATGAACTATCACCAATCCACTTTTGGGAATATCAACATTTTAACTATCCTATAAATTCTCTTCATGGCAATGTCGGTCATCCCTGAATTGGTTGGGTGAACACCTCCCAATCTCTTAAAATATTATGATGATGAGAATGATGATATCATGCTTATAATAAATACTTCTGATCTTTCTAGGTTTATCGTATCCTAGTTAACTAATTGTTTGTGGCCTCATTCGTGTCATAAGAAGCCTTCGGTTCCCGTAGTCATCTCGTGTACAAAAATTCCATCACTAGAGCATGTGGTACGACTAGAGACCATAGTCGATTCTTGTGTGGTGGATGCCTCCACATCAGATTATGATGATGGTTATGCTTTAGACAATCCCCACCTAGGTAGATATGTCTAAATTTGTGATAGAGAAGTATTGCATTACCAAGAGTCTCTTCACACCAAATTTTCTCATGACGTGAATTTAAGGGCAAGTACACCAACTGGGGGACAAAAATAGACACAAATGCAAACATAAGCAAAATTGTACACCCTTTGCAATAACACATACGTATTATGTTTATTTTGGTTTGGTAATTCACGAAGATGGAACACGTACGCATTATGTGAATCTATGAATTAAAAAAAATTGAGCCCTTCCTCATTTTCATTTCCCCCAAACTCAAATTTGAGACAAAAACCTACAATCGTGTTTCATATTCAACTAGTTAGCTCCCAAGATCATCTCCAAATCACCGTGAATATTGGAATCGACAATGGTACCATGGAGAAGAGCAAGAAGAGGTAAGGAAACAAATTCATTGAATTACATTGAAATTTGGTAATTATATTATAGATTTTAATTAAATAGATGTTTTTTTATTGTTATAGTTCCACCTAAACCACAAAAAAACCCTAAAAATCATGTCAACCCTCCTAGCCCTCCTATAATTTCTAAACATCCCCCAGGTAGTTAGGAGGATTTAACAACCCATATAGTGGAAAATAAAATTGAAATTGAGGAATTAATTAAAACAATGAGGGATCCCCATTCTAAAACCCCACCGTGCCTCACTTTCAAACACATTGGAGGCATTATTGGCTTAGGTTGACATGGAAATGAGTCAAATTGATCATTGGACATCTTATAGAGAGCATTGTAGGGAATATTATGCTAATAAATTATCATATGCTGATGTAAAGAAAAAACAAATTACAAAAGACCACATATGTGCATTATTCACAAACCCCATAATGATATGATAAAAAATATTTTTTGGACGGATGATAGATGGTATTTGATATTCCAACTTGCAATAACAATGAGGTTCCCCTATACTTTTGAGGAAACTCTATTGCGAGTTTATCCTCAACGAGATCCTGAACTATTTTGACTACCGTGAGTTTCAGGGCCGAGGAAAAGGCTCTGCACATGTTAGACCGGGTGCACAATGTGAACCTGTTCAACATGGTAGAGTCCCCACACAAAATCCCCCTCATCCTGAGATTGTCCCTGTAGTAGTGAAGGAGACTGTAGAGATTGATACATCGCATGCGCTTCAGGTGCTCTCTGATACCCTTGTCGACATACGAGGGAGATTTTTAATACTAATGTTGGTGGAGGTAGAAAAATTATTCCTCCAGGTAGTAGTAGGATGAGGCCACATCTTTGCACGTCTTGTGGCAGCATATGCTTGGGACCCGATGAGGATGATACTTTCATGCAGCCTAGTGTTGGTGGAGTTGTTATTGGTGGTACACATGATAATGTGGCCATGTCTGACACTTTTTTTAGTGATAAATTTGGATTTCAGATATCTATGACACCTTCACATGTATTTTTTATTTTTTATTACATGTTACAAAAATATTTGAGTACTTGATTTACTTATATATATGTTAAATTTTTAAAATACTTGTATTTGAACTTGGTCAAATTTTTAACTTACACATACATATGTACATGTATGCATTAATATTACAACACATGAGAGGGATGTCATCATCCCAACCACAAGTTGCAAGCACCATGGCTATGCATACATTCACAAAGGTAATTTAGAATGTTAATCGTGTAAAATTTTCATGTATGTAAATATATATAACTTTTGAACTCAAATATATGTCTATATATGTATGTTCTTGTATATATATTATAAATGCTCAACTAACTTGACATGATATATTTTTATAAATTTGATGACCTCACTAGACACACCACCATCTCTGTGAGGAGTAGAGAAAGGTGTTTTATTGTGATTTCATCTGCGCAACAACTCACTGAGGTATACAAACTATGTATTTTTGTTAAATAACTCGTGTAATTCATATTATGTTCAATTATTTTAATAATTTCCTTCATTATAGAATCATTTTGATAATCAACGTGATTGCATTGTGTATATGCAGGAGTTACCCATGACAGTGTAGTAGCCCCCTCTTCATATGATTCATAGGCAAGGTGCAGTAAAAAAAATAGTTGTATATTGAAAAATAGTTGTATATTGATATGCATTCAAAAAATTTATTGTTAATATAGTTCTATAAGCTAATTTTGATGTTTTATTTTGTAATCTTATGTGTATGTAGGGTTCAACCCCTTCCATTTTTACTTTAAGGGTGTGGAATATTCACACTCATCATTTTGACACCTCCGTTTGTGATCCAAAGTAGCTTCTTGTTGAAATGAGCGTGAGATGATGTAGATTTAGCGTGATCCGAGAGATTGTGGTAAGTGCATGTAAATGTAAATAGTTTCATTAGCATGGTCTTATACATATTGAAAAATTATACATTGATTTTTGACAAAACAATTTTTTTACATTTGTAGGTTCAACAACAGTTGAGTTTTGATCTCAAGAAGACTCGTAGTCAAACCATGGAGATCCAAAGTCATCTCACATATCTCCATCTATGTCTAAGGTAGGGCCTTCTTCGAGAAAGGAAAAGAGAGGAATATATTTTGATGAATAGGGTGTGTGTGTGTGTGTGTGTGTGTGGATGTGTGCATGCATGCGTGCATTCATCCGTGTGTGTGTGTGTGTGTCTTATGACATTTATTTTGTATGCCTATGTGCATTGCATTGTATGCAAGTTCAACATTATATGTACGTCTATATGGCATTGACTTGATATTATATGACCTATTCACATTTTTATATTTATTGTGCACATTAATACTATTTGGAACTCGATATTTTGTTATGAGACCTTACATTTTGAGATTATAATTATATCCAAACTAATATGATGTGCACTTGACAATATAAGACATTATGGATATTTTTTCATTTATTGGTCTTGTATACTAGTGTTTTCGATGTATAATATGCATGAAACTTTGGAAATCAATATTTATATAACATGTATAAAGAGTTATCTAATCTGAGTAATTATTCGTTCAATTTATCAATGTGTATATGTTTAGAGAACCTTTTCTAAACCTAGGTTCAAAGTTTCAATTCAAATTAAATAAGATATATTATTGAATTTTTATAAATTGTTTGTGGTTTCATAATAATAACATGATTAAGCATCCATATTCATTATTTATGTGATTGTGATTTTCATACAACACTTACTCTTGTATTTACCTTGTGCTTCTTCTTTCTCTTGGTCTCTTTATACTAGTTCTTATCTCATCATGCACCTACTACCTTCTTCAATGCTTCTTAGTCTTCTCCCCTATTTTAACACCTCAGACAATCATTAGGACCATCACTAACTTGATTCATAAGGCTCCAAACACCACTATTGTTCATCTTGCCAAAACTATCAACTATGCCCCTTAAGACAATGTATCTTGAAAAAAGCATGGATAGAAGGATATAAGGATACCCAGAAAGTATTACAAGCTTCATTAATTCAATTTTTCCATCTATAAGGTTCTCCCAAAATCGCAAACTCTAAATCCTTATACAACTCCTTAGAGCTCACCTTTTCACTTTTTTTCTTGAACTTACTAGCCTTGTCCCATATTATTGTATGGTAAGGAAATCTCACTCTTCCACCAATGAAACTCAAAAATTCTTCTTTTAACAGTTGAGGGACCTATTCAATATTGTTCCTTCCAAATATTATGCAATAATTCCTTGATTTCATGCTTCAAGACTACAAACCCTCCTAAACCCTGATTGTGGTTCATTGTGGATCTCAAGAGGCAACATTTGGCTATCAAACAATTGGTTTTGGTTCCAAGAGATCAAACATAATTCTTATGATCTTCACCACTCCTTTTTGACTCTATCTTATCAAAAACATTGTATAATGAACTCAATTTCTTGAATCAACAATCCTCTGCTTTCATTGCATACATTGGTGGTTCTATAGTTTGCATTTATCACTTGATCATTAAACTAGACCAAAAGAGTTATCTAAAATGGTAATACATCATCATTCCAGATTTGTATCACTTACTTTCACTCCAATGAAATACTATTCAAAGCAAACACATTTATTTTCTTACACATAAGTCTATTCATGTTCCATTGCACGTTAAAATTTAGAGAAAAAAATTAGCTTGCACACATAGTTTATTCATCTCTATCAAACAAAATTATTACAAAGCATATTTAGGAAAATTAAAAATTTATCACCAAGAGTGAGAGAGAAAGTAAGAGAGAAAGAGAGAGAGATAAAGAGAGGGGGAGAGAGAGAAAAAGTGAGAGAAAAAGTGATGAGAATCAAAGTAAACATTAGCTTTTACTCAAACTCTAATACAAGGTTACTGATGATATATTTTGCAAACAAAAGCTCATGGAACAAAACCCACTATGCACAAACATTGGGATGGCACAGTAAATGTTTGGGGAGGCATCGTTTCGGTGCCCAATGATCATGGTGCTTCCAAGCTACTTTGTTTGGGCGTAGTCCCTTAAGAGCCATGAGACAAAAGGATATAAGTTCCTAAGTGTTTTCTTGGTATTTGTGGCACCTTAAAAGTACTCATCTAATCTTACACCTCCACATTTGTACCTTATAAAAAATTATGTCTCGGTTTTCTCCATCTCAATCTGGTCTTCTCGTGGTCCTTTTGTTTGTAACTGCACCAAATAGTTCAGTTTGAGTCAGTGTAAGGTTGTCAGATGCTATATTTTGCAAAAGGAAACTTGTGGCACCAATCCAACTACACACACGCATCAAGATGGTCTAGTAAATTCTTGGAGAGGTGTCATTTCGGTGCCCAATAATCTTGGTTCTTTCGGGATACTTTGTTTGGGTGTAGTCCTTTAAGAGCAATGAGAGTAAAAAATGATATAAGTTTTCCGTGGTAATATCTCGACATTGTGGCACCTTGAAAGGTATCATCTGATCCTACACCTCTATGTTGATATCCTCTAAAAAAATTGTCTCAGTTTTCTCCATCTCAATTCGGTCTTCTCGTGGTCCTTTTGTTTGTAACTACATCAAATAGTTCAGTGATAGACAATGTAAGGTTGTCTGATGTTACATTTTACAAACAAAATCTCATGGCACCAAACTGACTATGCACACACATCAGGATTGCCTCATAAAATCTTGGAGAAGAATCAATTTGGTGCCCAATGGTCTCGATGCTTCTAGGCTACTTCATCCAAGTCTAGTCCCTTAAGAGCCTTAAGAGCAAAAAATACTATAAGTTCTTGGGATGATATATCGATTTCCATGGCACCTTGAAAGGTCTCATATGATCATAAATCTCCATGTTTGTACCCTATTAAAAATATTGTCTTGGTTTTCTCCATCTCAATCTGGTCTTCTTGTGCTCCTTTTGTTTATAACTGCGCCAAATAGTTCAATTTGAGTCAGAGTAAGGATGTCGAATTCTATATATTTTTCAAACATAAGGTCATGGCACCAAACGACTATACACACGTGTCGGGATGTCCAATAAACACTTGTGGAGGAATCATTTTGGTTCCCAACGGTCTTGGTGCTTCGGGATACTTCGTTCGGGCATAGTCCCTTAAGAGCCCTAAGAGAAAAAAATGCTATAAGTTCCTTGGGTGATTTCTCTGTCTCGTGGCACCTTGAAAGGTCTCATCTAATCCTACATCTCATGTTGGTACCCTCTAAAAAATAATGTCTCAGTTTTCTCCATCTTAATTCAGTCTTCTCGTGGTCCTATTGTTTGTAACTATGCTGAATAGTTCAGTTTTAGTCAGTGTAAGGTTGTTAGATGCTATATTTTGTAAAAGAAAGATCATGACACCAAACCAACTGTACATATGCATTGGGATGACTTGGTAAATGCTTAGGGAGGCCTGTTTTAATTCCCAATGATCCCAAAGTGCTTCTAAGAAACTTATTCTGGATGCGATCCCTCAATAGCCACGATAGAAAAAAAAGCTATAATTTTTCGCATGATATCTCAGCATCACCGTGGAATGTTGAAAGGTCTCATCCGATCATACACCTCAAAATTAGTACCCTCTAAAAAATTATGGTTTTTCTAGACTAAATTGGTCTTCTCGTGGTCATATTGTTTGCAAAAGTGCCAAATAGTCCAGTTTGAGTAAGTGTAAGGTTTTCGGATGTTAAATTTTTCAAACAGAAGCTCTTGGCACTGAACCGACTATGCACACATGTTGGGTGTCCTAGTAAATGGTGGGTGAGGATTGTTTTCGGTGCCCAATGTCCCAATGCTTCTAGGCTACTTCGTCTGAGCATAGTCCCTTAAGATCCCTGAGAGTAAACAATGTTATAAGTTTTCTGGGTGATATCTTGGTTCTCCGTGGCACCTAGAAAGGTAGCTTTTGATCCTACACCTCTATGTTGGTACCCTCTACAAAAGCACATATCATATTTATCCATCTCAATTCGGTCCTCTCACTATCTTATTATTTGCAAAAGCATCAAATAGTCTAGTTTGAGTTAGTGTAAGGTTGTTTGATGCTATATTCTACAAACGAAAGCTCATGGCATGAACCAACTATGCACATGTGATAGGGTGGCCTAGTAAATGGTGGTTGAGGCTTTGTTTTTGTACCCAAAAGTCCCGGTACTTTCATGATACTTTGTCCAAGCATAGTCCCTTAAGAGCCTTGAGAGAAAAAAATGTTATAAGTCCATCGAATGATATCTCGGTCACTGTTTAACCTAGAAATGCCTCATCGATCCTACACATTCGAATTGAAACCCTATTCGAAAAATCATCTCAATGTTATCCATCTCAATTCGGTCCTCTCGTTGTCCTATTATTTGTAAAAGCACCTTGAATAGTCTAGTTTGAGTCAATGTAAGGTTTTCAGATGTTATATTTTGCAAACCAAATCTTATGACAATGAATGACCGCACACACGCATTGAGGTGGCCTTGTAAATAAAGGGTGAGGATTTTTTTGGTACCCAACGATCTTGGTTCTTTCAAAATACTTCATCTGGGCATAGTCCCTTAAGAGCCCTAAGAGAAAAAACATTCTATAAGTTCACTGGGTGATATCTCGATCACCGTGACACCTAGAAAGGTCTCGTCTAATCATATAGATCCACGTTGGTACACTCTATGAAATATTTTCTTGGTTTTCTCCATCTCAATTCAGTAATCTCGTTATCTTATTGTTTGCAAATGTGTCAAATAATCCAATTTGAGTTAGCGTAAGGTTGGGTTGATGTTATATTTTACAAACAAAATCTCATGGCACTAAACTGACTCCGCACACAAATTAGAGTGGCATGGTAAATAGTGGGTGAGGATTTGTTTCGATGCCCAACGTTCCCAAAGTGCTTTCGAGCTACTTCATCTGGGTGTAGTCCCTTAAGAGCCCTAAGAGTAAAAATTTTATAAGTTCACCGGGTGATGTCGTAGTTGTTGTGGCACCTATAAAGGTCTCGTTTGATCCTACACCTCCGCATTGGTACCCTATATGAAATACCTTCTCGGTTTTCTCCATTGCAATTTTTTCCTCTCACTAGCTTATTGTTTGTAAAAGCACTTTGAATAGTTACATTAGAGTTAGTGTAAGGTTGTGTGATGCTATATTTTTGAAACGGAAGCTCACGGAACTGAACCGAGTATGCACACATGTTGGGATGGCCTAATAAACTATGACAAGGCTTAGTTTTGGTGTAAGCCAACGGTCTTGGTGCTTCAGGATACTTCATCCATCGCAGTCCCTTAAGAGCCTTGAGTGCAAAAAAATCTATAAGTTTTTCGGGTGATATCTCGGTCACTGTGGCATGTAGAAATGTCTCGTATGATCCTACACTCTTTGCGTTGGTACCCTCTATGAAAAAATCTCTCGGTTTTCTCCATTTCAATTAGTCCTTTAGTTGTCCTATTGTTTGCAAAAGCGTTGAATAGTCTAATTTAAATCAATGTAAGGTTGTCCAATGTTATATTTTGCAAACATAATCTTGTGGCACCAAACTAATTGTGCACATGCATTGAGGTGGCATGGTAAATGATGGGTGATTCTTTGTTTTAGTGTTGAATGGTCGCGGTGCTTTGGTCTACTTCAAGTCAGGGCATAGTCCCTTAAGAGCCCTAAGAGAAAAAACATTCTATAAGTTTGCTAGGTGATATCTCTAACCGTGGCACCTAGAAAGGTCTCGTATGATCCTACACCTATGTGTTGGTACCCTCTATGAAAGCTAATCTCAGTTTTCTCCATCTCAATTCAGTCCTCTAGTTGTCTTATTGATTGCAAAAGAGTTGAATAGTCCAGTTTCAATCAGTGTAAGGTTGTCTGATGCTATATTTTACAAATAGAAGCTCGTGGCACCGAACCGACTAAGGAAATGCATCGAGGTGGCCTCATAAATGGTGGGTGAGGCTTCATTTTTGTGCGTAAAATCCTTCAATGCAAAAAAATTACTAGGAAACATGTTAAGAAGAGATGGTTCATATAATATAGGTGGTGAAATGAAAATTGTAAGAAGAGATTTTTCATACAATATAGGTGGTGAAATGAGAATTTTTGCTTATTGTTTATTTCTAATATTTAATTTCCTTAGCTTCTCTTAGCTTTGAGAATAATAAATTCTCTACTAATAGTGCCAACCATGTGAAGGTGGAAGCTTTTTTGGCACCACTAACCTATGTAAACATGTTAGTAAGCAATTAAATAGAATTTTAAAACCTAAAAATTTAAACAAAATCATTAAAGTAAATATTCAAATTAAATTCATGTAGATGTATATCTAATCTTAAGTGAACATACCTTTGGAAATCCAATCCAATAAATCCAATCATTAAAGGATCAATTGAATATTTGTTTCAAGAACCAAATGTGAGTAGTGAAGTATAGTTCTACGTACTTCATAGTTTTCAAACAACTGGAAGTATTTGATTTTTATAGGATATCATCGAAGTCAAGTTCCAGTGACTACCATCGACCAGTGGGATACTCAAGGTATTCACCATCAATGACTGTGGAAATCAAATTTTCCTCTACACAATGAGACAAGAAGTAGTCTATTTACTCTTTGCTAAAATAAGCTGTAAAAAAGTGCCCTACATCATAAAGGAAAAATGAAGTCAAATTTAATATACATTAAGAGTTGATCATTTAATAAGTTATAACTTTATAACATGACAGACATATGCACCTTGTTTCACTTAATCAAAGACTTGGTCAAAGTTTGGTGATATTGTCATATGATCTGAAGACAGTCTAAGTTGTAATACTCATTGAACTTGATATGTGTCGAGTGGAATTAGAGGTCTAAAATTCCATTCATCCACTCCACTGTTGTGACTCACATTAATTCCACACAAATTCAATGCATGATATACAAAAACATTCCAAGAACCTAGTATGAATAATATAATAACTTGCATTTGAACTACAAAATGACTGCATATCATTTTATCATGTAACTGTCATAAAATCTTCATAGATTTCCAAATGTTGTTCCTCTATCAATCGAAATATCTACGAACTGTATAACTATCTTGAGATTCATGTCCCTTGTTTTTGACACACTAATTAACAATGCTTTCTACACCTATAAATTTAGCACCATCTTTGAACTTTAACTCTTCTCTTGTAAGGGATATTTTCACACATGATCTTACACTATCATGGTCTCCTTTCCCATGTCCTGCCTCATTAAAAATCTATGCATTTTGTACACCTGTCTCTATGTGCATCCTTCTTAGCCAATAAAACATCCGTGCATTCTTGAATTGTGATGTGCAGTTGTCCAACCAAATGTAATGTTGATTGAAAACAATTTTCCTCTCATTCAAGTTTTCATAAAACAAGCTGTAAATAGCCTTGCACATACTTTGTAGAATGTTTCGATCATCACTAATGTATAAATGATACTCTCTTAATATCTTTAGATCTTTCTCAAGTACTCTTTCAAGAGTGTACGAATGTTATATGCACGAAAATAACAACTTGCACTTTGAGTTATAACACTATGACTAAACCTCCATTTATGGTGTAGTGAGTAATTCTTTGCGAAGTCAACTACTAAAACAATAGTACCAAGTGGTAACGTGTCTTTTCTCAACATAAAATTTTCATCCAACCATTGAGCTCTATGTGTGTTCCTTGCATACTCATAAAAATTTCCTCTCTCGAATATGACCATATAGTCTAATATAGGTAATTGTTCTATAATAAGCTCACACCTCTTAGATTATTTCCCATATTTTAATTCATATGCCACCAATTTATATTTGTTAAAACCAACTAATTATTTTCCTATTGAATGTGTAATCTTGTCATGGATACAAATTTTCAATTTTTGGGAAGCCATCACATACGTTGCATGTTCCATCGAAACACGTTTTGTTATACAAAATTGTCCAGTTGATCTTTCATAAAATATTGTAGGAATAAATTCTCTTGTAAATTTTGGTGGTACATTTAATCCATACTCCCGCAACATGATGTCGATTATGAAAAATATAACTTACTTGATAAAAACATCATAATGCATTGAAAATTCAACATGATGCCTGCAACAATAAGTGGTACATGAGTGATTGATTTTCACATAAAATGGTTTGTTCATTTCAAAAAAAAATTTGGCTTATATTAATTTCTAGATTTTTGGTTTATTCTTAAACTTAGAGAACAATTGTGTTTGAGTCCTATCTAAGAAATGTTTTGCACATAATTTTGAAAGAGGGATTCACGAGAACCGATGTCAAAAACAATGCACCACAACAAAGTTGCACTCCGATGGTAATGTCAAGCTCCAATACAATAAGCAAGATTCGAACAATAGAAAGAATATGCAAATAAGAAAACAGGTCTACTCATACTCATAGATCAAAAAAAGGAAGTACAAATAGGGGTGTTGTGTAACCCCCATGCCTAAACAAGGAAAGAATATCAATGACGCCACTGATGCATATGACACCACTAAAGGAGGAGTTACAATTCCAAATAAGGAATGTAACTCCTATGACACACTAACGTAAATGAAAATGACTGATTCTATGACATAATATGACACTTGTCATTTGACTTCCTAAGACCTATGATTCTCACAAGGTGAGATGACTCACTAGGTGATGTGGACGATGACTAAGCATGTCACACACACCAAAAAATTTCGATTACAAGAACCTATTCTTTTTTTACTATATCTCTTCTATTCGGTGACACCCTTGTGTTCTCATTCCAAAACTTTACAAGTAATTCTTTTAGAATATCAGATGTATCCTTGTCTTTCCATGGGAGTCTACTAGAGAATTCCCAATAGTTAGTGTTATTGGATGACTCAAGACTTTTGCGTCTCCCTATTGCTTTTATTAGTGTTTTTATGTTTACCTTCAAATCTCTACTTGTTTTTCTAATCAAGTGTTTATTAACTATTTTATCACTTACTATACAATTAGTAAGTGCATGCCATGTAACATTACTATCTTTGGTGCATCTATTGACACCTACAGTTTGGTATGCTTTATGTATATTTTCAATAATTTACGCATTTTGATCATCAAAATTAGATGTTATTAACACTAGGTTCTTCATTGTAGGTCTCATCTTAATTTTTTTCAACGTAACAAATAATTGACATCTCGGTGTATTATTTAAATTTTCAAAGTAATTATCCCAAATTCCCTAGCTTTCCTTCTCACATTTCTTTTATAATTTTTTCATCAATTTCAATTAAGTGAATGGGTTTTCTATGAAAAATGGAAGGAGGTGTTCTTAGAGGTAAAGATTCATTCGTAAGGTTAATTTCCTCATTCATTTTTTCCATTCAAATTTCAAGATTAACATTTAGATTCTCAAGTAAATGTTCAAATTTTAGATTCTCAGGTAAAGGTTCAACATTTGGATTCTCAGGTAAAGGTTCAACATTTGGATTCATATCAATTTCTTTATCCATACCAACATTATCATTCAATTCATTATCAATATTCATTGCAAAATCATTATTCTCTACATTTTCATTATGTATTTCATCCTCATTTTCTAAAACATTAGGTACATTTGATATAGTAGATGTACCTTCCCATGACGAAGTTTTTGCATCCACTTCACTTTATTTATTCTCATCTCTTCCAATTGCTTTGGTGTCTTGTTCTTTAATTTCTTCTTGTCCTTACATCGTATTTTATCACCCATGATTACAAAAATATAGATAGTGGGTAGGGGAAAAGCTCAACTACTCAAAATTCATGCAAGAATATTTAGGAATGTGTAGAGCAGACAGAAAGGGGATAAAAATCCCATGAAAGAGATGAAAAGGACGTTGGATGGGCATGAACTATATATAATGCAAAACGCGTACACATTATAACGTGTATGCATTTTTGTGTTTTTCCTTATTCTAAGGCATGCCTCTAGGCTTGGATCCCCAATCTTGAGGCATGGACCTACAAAAACACAACAAATAGCGTGTTTTTGCAGAAAAAATGGTAAAATAGCTATTCCGCCATAATAAATCAAACTAAAATGATAAAAAAATGTAATAAAAATATGAATATGAGGTTGAGTAAACTTTTTTCTTTCTAAAAATATGATTTTTCAAAATTTCTAACTAATATAAGGTTTCCATACTATTATTTTCTAACTATGCATTTTTGTAGCTATTTTTTGAGTTTATACATGTCTATCTTTCATCGTGTATCTTTTTTTCGACTCATCAAAATTGAATAAAAATTTTACAGTCCCAAACTAGGACTAATTCTATACATATCAAAACAATAAAACTAAATTTTGATATTTTTGAGGTAGTTAGAGGAGGCATGGTCGGAGCTCCATTATTTTCAAAATTTAAATTTTCTATACTTGAAAAATCATAAAAAAATACACGCTAAAAAAACCTAAAAACAATCTAGCCAAAACTAGATGCTCTATCGAAATTTATACCAAAGGGTTTTCAAAAATAGTTTGATACCAAATAGGGCTAAAAAAATGGTGAGGGGCATGACCGATTGTCTATTCTGCTTTTTTAACAAAATAGGTACACATGTTAGTATTTTAGTTCTTTAACCCACTTAAAATTAACCATTTTCAAAAAAATAATAGCTTATAAACTAGATTCAAAATTCTACGATTCATGTTGTTATAACATCTTCCAATTTTGAGTGTAACTATTTCAAATAACTCATAAAAGTTGAATTTTTTTTTTTTTTTAAATGTGTCCAACTTGGTTCACTTACCCTTAATTCAATATAAGAGGAATCATCGAGTATAATTGATACTCCTTCACAACCATTTCTTAAGCCTCAAACCACTCCACCGGCTATACCTCCATGTATCGACAACGACCTATCGACCAATTTTCCCTTACAAAAATGAATGATCAAGACATTGGATTTGATTACAAATCCGATGATCTCATGGGTGATGATCCCATCTATTATTCCTTGATAAATGAACTACATATTTCTCCATCAATACTAACTTCACCCATTACATCAGTGCTTTCCTCAAATACTCTCACTATCCCTCTATAGACTATGAGATTCCTCTCCCTACCTCTTTCCCTTATGGCTCCTCGGTCCCCTACCATAAAGCCACATTGCACATGGCACAAGGTGCTGAGGCATGATGTTTCAGATTGTAGACCTTATCGCCACCATATGAAGAAACTTGTAGTTGAGGTCATTCATGAAAAAAATATAAAGGATACACAACCTTCCACTTCAGAGCCCTTCATTTGTTCTCATTAAAGGTACTGTGTGCAGACCAACACTATCTTCCAAGTTCTACCTAGAAAATATCTAGTTCTCAAAACTTCTTCCCAAAATTGGAAGCATGGAGATGATTCCTCTTAGAACCATCCACCTTCCCAACAACTAACTAGACCATAACCTGCTTATAGACTACTAGCTCGCCCTAATCCTTGCCCCACTATGGATGATTTTTTGTGTGACATTCTCACCCACCTAGAGGACCGGATTGATGAAACCTTATTTTCCATGAGATCTGAAATTCATTGGCAAGTTGTTATTACACAACATGCCATAGAGGACCTCATGACTCAAGCTAGAAGTCACATCTTAAACCAAGTGACAACATCATCATTGTTATCTTATGATCTTCCCCCTTATGGCTAGTTATCTACAGTACCTTGATTACATTTTATTTTCCTTCCTTGGTATGAACCCTCACCTTCTCTTAGGCTCTCGGCCAAATTTTTTTACACACCGCCTTATATCCTTACTTGGGGTTTTTTTCCTTCGCTTGGATTTTTACCACATATACCTTGGTTTCTCCTATCATTGGAGCACCTCGGTCCCGATTCCACCTATTTTTTCTTTTGTACACCTGGCCTTTCCCATTGGATCATAGTGGTATTTTTCACATCCTTTCTTAGGCCTATGGCCTTACTTGGATTTATTTACCCGATCATGCCCTGATATCCTATCATTCAATGCCTTGGACTTGTTTCACATCTCATATTTTTCATGGGTTGGGCTATCCTACCGATCCCCTTCCCACTATTTTTACCTATCTAATAACATTATCATTATTCCTAAGTACCATGAGTATCATTACATAAATACATGTGAAAAGTGGGAAAAAATAGGAAAAACAATATACATAACCAACATGTAATACAAAATATCACCTAAATCATCATCTATATATGTATATCTCGAATCCTTTTTATAAATTAACAAAATAACATAAAATCAATACATCAATCTGACCCATATACAAAATGGTTCAAAACCCTCACGCCCTAATACGCCTAAAATATTCCTCATCAATGTGCAATGAATGATCTCATTTTACTCTCTTTTTAATCAAATTTGACTGCAATTCATGGCTTATGTTATATCTAGTATAAGTTAGGATGTAATTGTCCATATTTTGTTTGATTTAGTTTAAATTTCTAAAACTATATAATTCCTAACAAAATGTGTGGAAATTTAGTTTTTGAATAAACAGTCATATTTTCTCGAGATAAGCAAAGTGTGAAGAAACTATCACCCTTTTGAGGAGATTGATTAAAATGTGGATTAGCTTAAAAAATCCATCACTTAGCTCCAGAACTCCATCACTTAGCTCCGAAACTCTATCACTTAGCTCTAGAACTCTATCACTTAGTTTTAAAGCTCTAACACTTAGCTCCGGAAGGTTTCCTTTGGTTGGAACTTCTCCAAAGTTCCAAAATCAATGGAAATATTTTTATTGTATAAAAAATCAGTTATGGAGAAATTAGTGGGCCCTCTAATCAGAAAAGATCAACAAATATCTAGTTCTTCACACTCCAAAAATACTTATGTAAGACCAACAATTTTATGCCCAACTAGTTTTCTAAATTTTATATCTACTTTGGGCATCATTCGGTTTCACTAGAACATGTAGGTGGGTAGATAGCTATTGAACACTCCGATTGTAAATGCATCTTCAGATGGAGATATATATATAGAGAACTAAAGATAGATAGAGGATGATATAGATATACAGACATATACATAGTTAAGTTTTGTAAGACAAAACAATTCAATAATAAGATAGCCATTTCATTTTGAGAGTATCATACTTTGTTAACTCATGATTCAAGGTGGAGAAAGGACCCACTTCTACATGAAACTAGATCCTTTATTTTATTGGTATTTATATCTTCAAGCAATTTGTATAAATCATTATTTAGTAGTTATGTAAGTACTTTTGATTCTTAAATTAAAATCTATTCCATAAGTTATTTACCGTCCTTGTAGGTGTTTTAGTGTACGTTTTTATTTCCTCAAAATCATTTTAAACAACATCTCCAAGTGTGTTTATTTCTAGCAGTGTGTTTCATTCTACAAAGTGTGTTTATTCCTAGTAGTGTGTTTAATTCTGCAAAGTGTGTTTATTTCCAATAGTACGTTCAATTCTGAAATATTTGTTATTTCAGCAATGTGTGGTTATTTTAGTAAGTTTCTTATAGTTTAGCTTTAACGATGCTTTGGCCAGTAAATCTTAAAGACACTTTAAAACCCCCAAGAAAAGAAAAATAATAAATATCTACAATAAATTAATAGTTCACTGAAATTTCTCTTGTTGCATATAGCTTTAGACACACCCTTGGTTTGAATATGACATCAACCATGAGTTGATTAAATGAAGGAATAATGACACCCATCATTTTTGGCACCGTTTCCGGAAATACACTAGTTAGAATTGTCTAATTAGGTGTCAACAAGAAAAATAATCATACATCTAGTAATTGAAAAATATTCCCTACGTTATCCTAAAATTTATGAGTAGACTAAGAGACTCAAAGGGTATATTTCTCCCAAAAATATCTCAACAAGAATTATCAAGCATCCTTTAGTTCAAATAAGGAAGTTGACTGGGAATTAGAAACACCATTTTACCTGTTAGACAAGAAGTAGAACTCCCACCTTTGATATATTTTGGATCAATCACGGAAGAAAGTGGAAATTTTAGGAGAAGGATTATATCCCAAGACTAACTCGCTTAGAGAAAGTTTTGATTCTCAATTGAGAAATCAACCTCCTACTCCTGACTTCTCACCTTCACCAAAGTAGATCACATACCACATTGATTGCGAAAAAGATCTAGAAGATATTGTAGATATGACACGAGAAAGTGAAAGAGAACTTGATAGGACCTTTACTTATTTGATTCGGTTGGAGGATGATGATACACCTATGAAGAATATTTCACCTACACACTTTCCCACATTTAGAGGATTTTTATCGAGGACTTAATTTTTTGGTTGAATTTAAAGTATTGTGTCGAATTATGACTACAAAACAAAAATCAAAAACTCAAGTTGTTCCCATCTACTTTGAAAGATGCAACAATGAGGTGGTTTATAGGATTAACATCAATTCCATTACCACTTAGGAGTTAATGGAAATTGCCTTCCTATACAAATATCGGGACTATCCGTAGAGGGAGAAACATGAAGGAAGAATTTTTTTGATCAAATAGGAAGAGGATGAAAATATGGAAGATTATTTAGATAGATTACTCTTTGTAAGTAAAAGGTGTGGATTTGTACTTCAAGAAGAGCTAAGAAAATCCATTTTTATTAAAGGTCTGGATGGTGAATCTAGGGAAGCCCTTAATTTAATGGGAGGTGGAAACATCAATCAATTGAGAATGAATGATATTAAATACCTTTGTAGAAGATATTTAAGAACAAGGGGTGGACCTAGGAAAGGAAAAACCATGAAAGGTACAAATCTAGACATGAAAAAATTTATGGATGAACTAGAAAACTTTAAAACAGATATCCTAGTTCAATTAACTTCCACCATGGATGGATTACAAGCCAAAGAAAATGCTAATTGAACCACGGGGATTCACTTAGTAAAAGTATGGTATAGCACCTGCGTTCGAAGGGTATTAAAGAATACCCTTAATTCTAGTTTCTACCTCTAATTATTCAATTGATAATACCCCCTCCTGTTATATTATTAGAATGAAAATACCCCCTATTTTTTCCATGTACCTTACTTACCCATTTTTCAATTACAATTTTATTTACCCCTTTTTATTTCTACCCCAATATATTAGACAAAAATATATTATATTTCTCACTCAATTTTTTTTAATATGCATTTCCTTTCGAAAGATAGTTCGAAGCCATTGAATACATATTACAAGTCACCTTATATATGTTAAGCTTTATGCATTTATCAATAGTTCTTCAAATAATTAAGATGGTGAAATAATATCACTTGTGTTGAAAAGCATACTCAATTCTAGTTTTCTACCATCTTATTATTTCTTGGTTAAGAATCTAGATTTATTTATTAAAAAGAGATTATAATTTAATTTATGACCACACTCCTTTTGCAATTTTAAGGTATTTACGTTTAAAAACTAGGGTTCAAACATTTTAGTTTTATATTAAAAGTAAACCTCTATTTCCTTTGGCCCATCTCTCTAACCTACCCCCAATACCTGATTCAAAACATTAATAAATTAAACCCTTTCACCCCCTCATGTCTACCGGTATATTGAGTTTAATTTTATTAATTTTAATTACCTCAATATGAACCCACGTGCTAGGATATTGCCTAGCTAATGAACCCCAGTGTCTTGAACCATTAGCTATATATTGTCCTAGATGCGAAAGAAACACACAATAAGAGATTGTCCTCATGATAAAACAAAAATATGTCTTATTTGTGAATCTAGGGAACATGAAGTTAATTCTTATTCTCTTCTTCTATTCATAAAAAATCATCTTAAACAAACTAGCACTTCATCCACTACAAAAGAAGTAAAATTTGTTTAGAGACAACCTAGTCAGGGGTAGTTCATACCAAGATTTGTTCCTAAACCATGGATGACAAAGTATTTCAAAAATGGGGACAACCACCTTGGGCCCCTCAACCAACATGGAATCCCCAGGATTGGGAAGGACAAGCTTGGTATGCTTAAGGACACCAACAACCATGGTCTAGTCAAGGTAACCCTTATGCTTGGTTATAACCTAGATGGAAGCCTAATAACTATGCTCAAGGGAAGACATATCCCAACCAACATCAACAAGCCATAATGGGTTCCCAACACAAGGTTCACAAACTAAAAATGTGGTTCAAACAAAAATACTAGCACAACCAGTGGCTAATCCCAAAAACAAACAAATAACCCACAATCATGGAGCATAACAATAAAAGCCAAATGATCTTAATGTCATGGACTGTAAGGATATTCAAACCAGATATGGAAAAATAATTAATAGTCCACCTGTTATAATTACTGATATGTTAGATGAAATTGAAACCCCTAGTTCAATTATTCCTAAGGTTGATGAGAAATAAAAAGAGAAGCAACAGATAACAATTCTACAGAATCTCTATTTCTAGAAAGACTGAAGGAAGTTATTGATACCAAGGAATCTAAACTGGTGCAAGTATTAAGGAAATTAAATATTGAAATACCATTTTTGAAAGAAATCAATGACATTCCCAAATTAAACAAATTAATCAAAATGTTATTCTTGAAAAGACCTAGAAGGAAGAAGCAATACCCTAGGACTATTAAGGTAGATGGTAAAATTGTTGATTTATTAGTAGGAAAACTCTTACTTCCCAAATATGGAGATCATGGAAGCCCTGTTATTTCTATCTCTATAGGAAATCAACATATACATAATGTTTTGGTTGATTTGGGAGAAACTATAAATGTGATGATAGTAGACACTTTGAAAACATTACCATTGATAGGTATACAACCTACTAACACCATATTACAAATGACATATCAGTCGGTAGCAAAACTAGAAGGGATCATTGAAGATGTGGCAGTTATGGTGGAGTCATGGGAGTATCCAGTGGACTTCCTTATATTACGACCAAAAGGTAAAACACTTGGTTATCCTATAATTTTGGGTAGACCATGGTTAGCTACAATTTTTGCCTTAATTAATTGTAGATCAGGTGATATGACTATCTCCAATGGTAAGAATTCTAAGTAAATCTCCCTATATCCTTATGCATGACCTTTTATTGATAATCAAGAAAAATTATGGGTTAATGATCCTGATACTAATAAACAAAAGTTGTCTTCTTTGGCTATGATAACACTGCATGATCATGTACGGGAGGTGGAGAATATGATTAATCACCCATTGAATGATCACCAATTGTCTTTGGAACAATCGGGGATGGTTCGGAATCTTAGAACTTAGTTCGGAACCTTGAAATTAGTTTTGGAACCTTGGACTTAGTTCCAGAACCTTCAAGCTTAGTTCCAAAACATTCATACTTATCTCCGGAACCATAGAAATTCCATGCAAATGTAAATAATTTCACCGCAAAGGAACTTGATTTCTCTTTAGGAGGGATAAAAATAGCTATGGATTTAGTAGCCTTAGTCTCAAAGATATCAGGGAACAATAAGGAATTTTTGGAAAACATCGGTGATGAGGAGTTTGACCAACGACAAGATAAGTATCATAACTCTGCCTATTGTCCTTTATCCAAGTATTCTTTCTCAAGGGAACTTTAGATACATTTCATGTATATCATATGTTGTTACCACCTTCATGTCCACTAGACGCCCTAATGGAACCTTTTCAACAAATCAGTTCATCACACACTGGAACCAAAGAAATTGAGATTCAACTAGGTAAAATTTTGAACATTAACAACTAGTTAGAAAATGATCAAGAAGCTAAATTGTTTGATTTCTAGAAAGGTCATACTAGAGCCTTTTCTTGGGACTATAAAGACATGAAATAAATTCATCCAAGTATTTGTACCCATCACATTTATACTAAAAACATTAAACCAATTAGGTAACCTCAGAGAAGGATCAACCCAGCCTTGAGGGACATAGTCAAGAAGGAAATTGAAAAACTATTACAAGTAGGGTTTATCTATCCTATCTCAGATAGTCAGTGGGTGTATCCTCTTGTAATTGTGCCTAAAAATAATGGAAAGTGGAGAATTTTTGTTGATTATAGGGATTTGAATGAAGCTACCCTTAGATATTATTTTCTCTTACCATTCATAGATCAAGTTTTATACAACCTTTCGAGTTAAATAGTACTTTTCCTTCCTCGATGGATTTAGTGGATATAATCAAATCGGGGTGGTTCTTGAAGATCAAGACAAAACAACCTTTACTTGGCCATGGGGTACCTTTTCCTACGGGGTATTACCATTTGGAATATGTAATTCTCCAAAGAACCTTTCAAAGGGTTGTACTAGCAATTTTTTCATATCTAACCAATGATTGTGTGGAGGTATACATAGATGATTTTACGTGCATGGAGAAACATTTGATGATGCCTTGAAAAATTGAATAGAATATTAACAAGATGTGAGAAACACCATTTTTCTTTTATTTATGAGAAATTTTTGATGAGGGAATTGTCTTTTGGGACACCACATTTTAAAAAGAGGAATTCAAATTAACCAAGACAAAATCGGGATTATTTCGGACTACTTGTTCCTCAAACCCCCACGGATATCAAGTCATTCTTAGGACATGTTGGGTACTATAGGTGTTTTATCAAATATTTTAGTAAAATTGTTGCCCCCATGTTTGGTTTGCTTACCAAGGATTGTGAATTTCGTTGGGATGAAAAATGTCAACATGCTTTTGAAATGATTAAAGAAAAATTAATCATTACCCCAATATTAAGAGGACCTAATTGGGAGAAACCTTTTCACATCCAAATAAATGCCTCAAATAACTCAATTGGTGTAATTTTGGGACAAAAAGATGAAGAAGGGAAAATGTATGCTATTTACTACCTTAGTAAAAATCTTACTCCCACTAAAAGAAATTACACCACCACTGAAAAATAATTTCTTGTTGTGATCTATTCAATTAATAAGTTCAGACATTATATTACAAGGTACAAAATATTTGTACATACAGATCACTCAACAATTAGATATTTAATGAACAAACCAGTGGTTGGAGGTAGGATAATTAGATGGTTATTAATTTTATAAGAATTTGATATTACTATTATGGATAATCCAAGAAAATCTAATGTGGTAGATGATTTCTTGTCAAGATTAAATAATACAGGGGGAGCAAGATCTAGTTAAGGACAACTTTCCGGATGAACAATTATTTGTTATTTTAGCCGATGCACCATGATTTGCTGATATGGTGAATTATCTTGCAACAAGGAATTTTCCTCCTTCTTTTACTAATAAACAAGTGAAAAGGATAATCATAACCAGTGTACAATTTAAATGGTTACATGGAATATTATTTAAATGTGGTCCTGATTTGGTTTTACAGTGTGTGAGAGAAGATGAAATATTTGACATACTTAGGGCATGTCATGATGAACCGAGTGGAGGAAAATTTTCAATAAAAAGAACAGCCCACAAAATACTTAGCATTGGCTATTATTGGCCATCTCTATATAAAGATGTGAATAAATACATCAAGAAGTTTGATCCCTGTCAGAGGACGGGACAACCAACTTTCACTAGTGAAATGCCTTTGCAACCTCAAGTGGTGATTGAACCATTATAAAAGTGGGGGCTGAATTTTGTTGGCCCTTTTAGTCCTCCTTCACAAGGAAAATAGCACATTCTTGTATGTAGTGATTATGTAACAAAGTGGGCGGTGCATTCTTTAACAAATGCTAATGAAGATGCAATTGCTAATTTATTTTGGCACAAAATTATGGTGAATTTTGGTGCACCAAGAATTATAGTTTCAGACCAAGGGCTGCAATTCATGTCCAATATTATCTAGACCTTCACAATGTACTATCATATCAATCATAGGAAGTCATCTCCCTATCACCCATAATAAAATGGACAAGCATAAGTGAAAAATAGGGAATTGGAAAATATTCTCACTAAAACAGTTGAAACAAGTAGAAGAGATTGGGTGAAAATACTACCGAGGATGTCTAGGCTTATAACACAACTTGAAGACTACAACGGGGTTCTCAACATATGAGTTAGTCTATGTAAAGAATCCCTTGTTACCCATGGAATTTGAACTAAAGACATTGAGGACAAAAAAAAATTGGGTATTGAATTGGATACAACACAAAAGGAAAGAATTCTACAACTCAATGAACTGGATGAGTTTGAGATTGGAAGCACGTTAATAGACAAAGATAATCCAAGACCAAAGGAAGCAATGACAACATACACATATCAAGGAAATAAAATTCAAGATAGGAGAATGGACATTACTTTTTGATTCAAAGTACCAAAAATTCAAAGGAAAGTTGAGAACCAAGTGGTTAGGACCTTATCGATTCAACGTATATGAGAAAATGGCTCTATTCACTACTTCCCATTCATGACAACAAAAGGACAATTTTCGTCAATGGAAATAGGTTAAAACTCTATAGGAAGCCTCCTACCATGGATGAATTCTTGAGAGGAGAATTGAAACATACAAGGAATTTGATCATATGGTAGAACCTAGTCCTTCCAAAATTATCAAGTGATTAGATGGAAGGATCTAAAATAAAGGGAATGGAATGAAAACCAACAAATAACGTTCTCTTCCCCAAAAATATAAATATATATATATAATAAAATAAAAATAAAAATAAAAAGGGAAGGGAATGAAAACCAATATATGAAATTCTCTTCCCAAAAAAAAAAATCTCTCAAAAGGCCAATTGAAAACTAGAAATGGTTGTTGGTCTCATCAATAAGTGACTAATTCAAATAAAAGGATCTTCTTTGGAATTTAAATTGTTTTTAACCTTTTTTATTTTTCACATTTTTAGGAATGATGATTCATCAAGGTGGATGGATTACATCAGGAAGGACATTAATTACGTCTTGATCTTATTAAAGGTTAAATTAAAATTTTGCATGTGTGATTAGACTTGATTTAAGTCAACAGTATAATGAGTCATTTATTATACATCATGATTAAAGGGGAATAATCATGAAGGTGATCTCAACTAAATAAATGGAAGTGGCGACATATTAATAACAAACGGTCATTTAGGTGGAATAAAATAAAATTGGGAATAGTTGCAGAAAAGTTCAAGGAGAAAATAGTGAAGTCATATCTGGAGTTCTACAGCCAAATCTAGTAGTTCCACAACCAAATTCACTAGTTCTGTAGATATCTCCTAGTAGAGAAAGGGTTTGAAAGAAGAAAGAATTTGAATCGTCCTCTTTTCCATGGGTATCAAAAAGAATTCAGAGCCAGAAGATGATACACAACTCCTTGCAGATGGAGAAGTAGTAACCATTTTTAACATGCAGGTTGGTTGGAGTTTTTGAAGAAATTCTCAAAATACAATGATGAACTAGTAAGATAATTTGTTGTGAATTTAGAACAGTCCGAACTAAGGTTAAAGGCATTATAATTCCCTTTACTATTAATATAATGAGCAATGTATTGGGGTTACCAATTGTACATGTTTCAAACTCTGTAAAGGGAACCCTAAAAGAATTAGTAGAAACCTTAAGGCAAGAGAGTGAATCTGAACCCCAATACATTTATAATACTAAGAAGATCATAAAGGGGGTCAGAAGAGCTATCCTACCAAAACCCTTCGAAAAAGTAGCATTTTGGGTAGTAAAGTACCTAACATGCGATGGCCAATATGGGACTGTTGGAAGAGAGGTCCTTAAAATGATGATATATCTTAGGTATGGGGCAAAAAATAGGAATATATAGTAAACATTCCTAGTTTCCTCTTTAATTCCATCCAAAAAATGGCTCAAAGATATTATTGGGGTGTAGGGACAATTAGATACCATGGATTAATCCATCTAGTATGTCAACATCATTTTCTCTCTAAGAAAAATGGAGAAGAAGCATGGAAAAATTCCTTAATAAGTTCAGAAAAACCCCTGATATTATCAGAAGGGGAATGTCAACCCCTTTCTCTCCTAAAAATAACTTATAAATTAATCCCCCATATTAGAAAAAGAAGGAAATAAGTGGGGTTAAAATACCAAAGAGGAGGAGGTCGAAAGGATGGTCAAATATGAAAAATCTACTTTTTCTTTAAAAGAAACTCCCTCCCCTGTAATAATACCAGAAGAACTAATATCTGTCTTTGACAATGATGGTTCGCCCAAGTTGGACCGTGAAGTAAAAATCAGAAGAAGTTTAAGAAGAAAGTCCACTTAAGAAAATATTAAAGCTCCTAAAAGGAAAATAATTCATAAGAACTCTAGGAAAAATTCGGGGAGTATTGAAGTACAAGAGGTTTTAGAGAAATAAGTTGTTGATATTCTTAGCAGCATGGCAATTTCTCCTTCTCTACCAAGTCAAACTGAGGAGTTACAGAAAGAAGATGAAATCTTAGAAGAGCAGGGTTTTCAGAAGATGGATGACTCAACAATACTGTCACATGAGGAAGAAGAATTGGCATCTTGGAAATTGAAAGGGAAATTTCCTTTAGTGGAAGAATAATGCTCGTTCCCTAAGGAACTCCCAGAGAAAGAAGAAAAACAACAATTTAGGCAGGCTTTGTTCTTGTCTAGAGAAAAACTTATCATTAGGGAGAAAGATGAGGAATTAAACTTTCTCAAACACAAATTAATCATAGATAAATGGTCATTGAACAACTGAAAACTCATATCAGAGATAAGAATGAAGAATTGACATTAGTAAAGAAGCAAATGGTGGAAAAAGAAAAATAATTGCAATTGGCTAGTGAACAGAGTGTTATGACAAAAATATCTTCAGTGGATCAAATTGTACAAACAGAGCTGACTCACTTTGGCCACTCAAGCAATTATGGGATGATACCTGCAGAAAGCTTAATGAGTTCAAAATATCAAATTAGGAACTAAGAAGCCATATGGAAGAGGAGAAGAAGGCAAGGAAAGAGTGGGAATAAAAATTCTATAAAATAGAGGAAGAAAAATTTAAATGTTTGGAAAAAATATAGATGGTCTATATAATGAGTGAAAAATTACTCACATGTAGAAGACCTTCTCCTGCATACAATGTCTTCCTAGAAGAGCAATTTATCTATTGGCAACTATCAAGGATTTCATGTGGCCTTCCACATGAAGTGAAGGATGAAGCATAATTCATGGCAACATATTCCTTAGCCAGTGTAGAGCAGAAAAATATTCTTTGTGAATTTTATCTCTACAAATTTATGTTAGAAAAGAACACATGCTTCATGATTAATCTATATGAGGGGAAAGAAAACTTAATGCATTTTTTTTGTGCTCCATAATCAATTAGCTTGGAAAAAAAGGGATGTTGAACACTTAATAAAGTCTAGTTCCTCCGGCCTATTTATGATATCTTATTATAGAAAACCATATGCATTTGTCATACATTTGGATAACATGCCTTTGATAATCGATTTAAGGCACATTATATGCCAACTGTAAAAAATTATTGATGCCTTCACCTCTTATGAAGAGAAAAAATTTGAGGACATTTATGATGGATTCCTGAAGAGAAGAGAATTCCTCAGTGTAACATTAAGAAGAAGAGAAGTGATATCTCCCACAAATTTAATATGGAGTCTGGAAAGGGCCAGAAATTTTTGTATGTTCATTCCTCAAATTGGTGAAAAATACAGAGGTATATGGATGGGTATGAGAACAAGGCCTCCTATCCTTCTTACACCCATGTCTCCATGGAAGAATAGAGAACCTTAGGATCCCACTCACTTTGAGGATTGGTAGAAAAATCTAGAGGAAGGATCAGGATACAACACTTCTGAACAGAAGCACTGAGACATTCAGTTTCAACCATTTGACCTTAGCAGTCAGTTGGAATGCAGAATTCACAATCCAAGTTTTGAAGAATAGATTTTGTAAGATGACTTACAAACAAGTAAGTGTGGGGGAGATGATAAGGCCAAAATATGCCTCATCAATGTGTAATGAATGATCTCATTTTAATCTCCTTTTAATCAAGTTTGACTGCATTTCATGGCTTTTATTTGATCTAGTATAAGTTAGGATGTAATTGTCCATATTTTATTTGATTTAGTTCAAATGTCTAAAAATTCTATAATTCCTAACAAAATGTTTGGAAATTCAATTTTTTGAATAAATAAGCGAAGTGTGAAGAAACCAACACCTTTTTTAGGAAATTGGCTAAAATGTGGCTTAGTTCTGGAACTCCATCACTTAGCTCCAAAACTCCATCACTTAGCTCTGGAACTCCATCACTTAGCTCTAAAATCTATCACTTAGCTCCGAACTCTATCACTTAGTTCGTAACTCTAACACTTAGCTCCGGAACTTTCATGTGATTAGCTCCAAAAGGTTTCCCTTTGGTTCTAAAACTTCTCCAAAGTTTTAGAATCAATGGGAATATTTTTATTCTATCAAAATCTAGTTATGGAGCAATTAATGGGCCCTCCAATCAAGAACAAATCAACAAATTGTTGGTTCTTCACACTCCAGAAATACTTATGTAAGACCAACAATTGTATGCCCAACTAGTTTTCTAAATTTCATATCTACTTTGGGCATCATTCGGTTTCACTAGAACCTATAGGTGGATAGATAACTATTGAACACTCATGATTGTAAATGCATCTTCGGATGGAGAAATATATATAGAGAACTAAAGATAGATAGAGGATAACATAAATATATAGACATATACACACTTAAGTTTTGTAAGACAAAACATTTCAATGATAAGATAGCCATTTTATTTTGAGAGTATCATACTTTGTTAACTCTGATTCAAGGTGGAGCAAGGCCCACTCCTCCAAGAAACTATTGGTATTTATATCTTCAAGAAATTTGTATAAATCTATTATTTAGCAGTTCTATAAGTACTTTTGATTCTTAAATTAAAATTTGTTACATAAGTTATTTACCGTCCCTACAGGTGTTTTAGTGTATGTTTTTATTTCCTTAAAATAATTTTAAACAACATCTCCAAGTGTGTTTATTTCCAGTAGTTTGTTTCATTCTACAAAGTGTGTTTATTCCTAGTAGTTTGTTTAATTCTTGCAAAGTGTGTTTATTTCTAGCAAAGTATGTTCAATTCGAAAGATTTAGTATTTGGTAGTGTGTGATTATTTCAACAAGTTTCATATAGTTTATATTTAATGAGGCTTTGGCCAAGAAATCTTAAAGACAATTTAAAACCCCCGAGAAAATAAAAATAATAAATATCTATAATCAATTACTAGTTCACTAAAATTTCTCTTGTTGCATATAGCTTCAGACACACCCCTGGTTTGAATATGACATCAACCATGAGTTGATTAAATGAAGGGAATAATGACACCCATCACCCCCTTTGGGGGTCTCTAGATGCTTTGGGCCAATGGGTCCGTGCTAGTATATTAGGTTGTGCGAGCTAGAGAATCTTCCCTAGATTAGGCTCCAAAGGTCCTGTCCATATGCTCTCACCCGGTTGTGTCTCTAATGTAATGATCCTCTCACCTACTATCCATTCATCGATAGGTGGGATGCCCGATCTTGAACTAGAGTCATTTGCACTGTAATAGACTTTGCATCATTACATATATATATTGTTGGTAGTTGTTAGCACACTGTACATCTCTATATCTCCATAGTGTCCTTGATGCTTCTCCCACCAAATAAAAAGAACTCAATAAATCCCTTGCCAATATTTCTCTGGATCCACCATCACTTTGTAGTATTTTGGACATCTAGCTTGGATCTCGAGATCTCATGTCAAGAACTCTCTATTAGGGACTACAACTCCTCAACCATCCAATATGAAAAACCAACTCAAAATGACACACATCACTTACGATACACATACAAGAACTATTCTTAACACATCTAAAAAACATCATGACAAACAAACCTAGCTATCATGGCCTCTCCAAGATGATGTCCTTATCACCACGGATGCTGAATACCACCTCCTCATCCTTGTCATCAAGATAAATTTTTGGTTGCTATATAATGTGGCCACCGCCTTGGGGCACCATATCATATCCTCTATGTGTTATGGTTTGGGATTATATCTAAGGTGTATGAGCATATGGACCCCAATTTGTGTCGAGATAACCTCCTCATATGCATTTCATCTTATGATCCCTTAGTCATGTTATTGGATTCGTTGATGCTCCACCTGTAGTGCTAGGAAAAGCTCCACATGCACCCCCAACTTGTGAACATGTGTCAACAGATATACTATCGATCCCACCTCCGAACCACTCATTGTTATGATCTATGGTGTCCCCGAGTATCCCCAACATGATGACGATGTCTCTAACCATGTCTTCCCATTTCTCACATCCTACAAGGTCCAAATTTTTGTACCCTCACCTCCACTCATGTAACTTCTCTAACATGATGATGTTGGTAAGATGGTAATGACATGGTATCACTAAGGGCGTTGGCCACGAGAAACTTCCTTAGGACCCTAATCACCACATAGGTCTCCACCCAATACACCTAGTGCCTTATCACCTTGGTGAGAGCCTTTAATTATTTTTCTTTGCCAACGGGCCACCTTTGATCCACATTTTCTACATAGTGTTTCCATGTGACAACATCTAGACCCATATGTGCTAGTGGTGGAATGCTTTAAGTTCTATCACTATTGACCCTTTTCTCCACTAAAGTAATCTCAAGGCATTCAATACTAATGTTAATGATTTCCATGTTGGCCTATATATAGGGAACCTCTCGTATATCTAAGATATCAATAAGATGATGATTCTCGTGATTTTATAACCTATGTGCACGACCCTTTACAAATCATGCACTTACGCACCCATATCGCGGTGCCCCAACCGAACAACACCCCATGATCTAAAACATCTCTGCATATGGTTATAAAAAATATGGGAATGGACCCAACTTCCTTATGGAACAATATCCATGCCAAAAAAATTCCCATAACTACTTTCCGGATAACCAAAATCCTTATAACTTGTAATGTGATAAGTCATACACATAACATACTCTTGTCGTATGTATCATTCCATGTAGCCCATATGGCTAAGGATGTCTTCCTTACAACATCTAAACTTAGATAACAATACATGTGGGTCCCTCTAATGGGTAACCCCAAAATACCATAAACATCCTCTAGGGTCAATACCATCTCCATGGTCTCATGTCCAGTTAACCACTTGAAAGGTGTTAGATCTAGTCTCCCATGCATCCAAAGACATCTGTTACAGATCCAAATCCAATGGTATCTTTGGCATATGTATGATGCTTTCAAATCCCTAAACTTATAGTTGTCACCTCCACTTGGCCCAAACCGGATATCAAACCCCGAGTCAAGATACATCCACACTCCTTCATAGGTGGATCCACATGCTCTGCCTACACACATAAAATGAAAAAAATAGGCATTATAATTTTCAAATATTAATTTGTAATGAAAAATTAAAAAAATCAACACACATCTACAAACATCCCTACGCCATCATTCCTACGGATAACACCATCAAACCCTAGTAAAAATTTCCTCTCAATCCCTAAGCCATGGGCCTTGTGGCTAACTCCACCGACCCGATGTCATCGGCCCTCTTGTTGCAAAGGGTCCGATGAAATATAGCCAAACACAGACGTGACTTTTCTTAAATTGACACTTAAAAATCTACTACACTACAATACCAAATTTAAATCCCTCCCAAATCCAATTGTATTTTGGTCTAACCTACCCGATGATGCAAGTTTGGATAAAAATGACGCCCTAATGACTCTAAAAATAAAAAAGATAAAATAACACATAATATAATAAACAACATTAAATGTAAATAATTACCCATGGTTGTGCACCACCATGTGCCATGTCATCAAAATACACTCAAATTTGGAATTCTAGAGCTCGATTATCTCCAATTATAATAAGAAAATAAAAACCAAATGACTATATAAAACTAGAATTTTCTATTCAAATTCGATCAGCGATAACCCTAAATCTTCCAATGATTACCAATTTTCCTCCCAACCTCCACAAAATGAGAATTTTGTTTCATCTTTCCCGTGTTCTCATGTCCTTCACTTCGACCTATTACATGCATACATTTGATGGTATTTGATTTGTTTCCTATTTTTGACACCATCTACAACTACAACACTAAGATATCTCAACACTATGACACAACATCTATCCCATGGGACCCTACCTAGGTGATTCATGTCGTATTTTATTGATGATCCTCTAGTGTTTATTTTGATTTTTGCTTTCTGGGGTTCTTGCATCATTGATTATGCCTGCACATGGCAACATGAAGCGACCATATCAAGTACGCATTGGTGGGTATATTTCATTTCAGCTAGTCATTTTCTACTTTTGGTATTGGTTTTATTTACTATTTTTTTTCGTTGAACACCACATGTTTCACTATTGTGACATGTGATGATCATTAATTAGGGCATATGTATACACCTAATTTTTCACTTTTCATCTTTCATACCTATTACTAATAATTTCCTTTGTGCAAATAAGGGTCACTGATGCATCTATTTCTTTAGCGGGTGCCTTAAGGGGCCTATTGGGAATGGGGAATGACTATTCACATAGTCATTATGGGTTAGAGACAATACAGAGAGAGAGAGAGAGAGAGAGAGAGAAAGTATCTCTATGTGGTCCCAACCTTAGTTATCCTTGTCCCTTTATGTCTCATACACATTTCACTCCCGACACCTTGCTTACATTTTGTCATTTGACACCTTTTTCATCCATCTAATTGATCCATGACACCTCTTTTTCACTTCACATTACATTTATATATCCTTTGCCGACACCATCGCCCATAGGAGATGGTGTTGATGTAAGGTTTTTACCTATCTAACGCCATCGTCCACAAAGCGATGGTGTCATATCTATACACACACCACACTTTGACATTTCATAAGGAAGGAAGGAAGGAAGCCAAAATCATATGAACTATCATTCACTCTGCTCTCTTGCGCCAACTTCACATTTTAGTACTTTACCCTTGGTTCATCTTGCACTTTTCTTGGATTGGATTGGACACACTTCTTCTTTGTTGGATTTCTTGCACTATTGGGTCACCTATAGTGTTTCTAGGATAGGAAAAGTGTTCCACTTCTCCACCCAATAACAATTATTTCTTGGTGTGATTCTTCTTTGGAGATATATATGCATCATCTACCACCCCACAGGTAAGTGCTCTAACTTTGTTTTCTTATTTGCATAGATTATCTCATTTCCCTTCCCCATTGTTCTAGGTTAGTTTAGTTTTACATGTACATTGATACTAGTTTAGTTTGAGAACGAGGTGACCTTCTCAGAGAATTTAATAATACTCATATAGTTCTTGTCCCCCAAAAGACGGGTGCAAAGATTTTAAAGATTTCAGACCTATCAGTCTTGTTAATGTCATCTACCACATCTTCACCAAAGTCCTGGCTATTAGACTGCAGCCTTTACTTCCTACTCTCATTTCTAAACAACAAAGTGGCTTTATCAAAGGTAGAATCATTCAAGATGGGGTAATTCTGGTTCACGAAGCCATTCACTCCATGGAAAAAAGTAAAACTGAAGGCATGGTGATCAAACTGGATATGAATAAAGCTTTTGATAGAGTTTCTTGGAGCTTCCTTGAGTTGGTTTTACAAAAGTTTGGATTTCAAGCAAAATTCAGGAAATTAATCAAAGCTTGCATCTCCACAGCAAGATTTTTTGTAGTTGTCAACGGAACTCCAGCTGGCTTTTTTGCAAGTAATAGAGGTCTCCGGAAAGGAGACCCCATATCTCCTCTTCTTTTTATCATTATGGCTGATAGTCTGAGCAGATCTATCTCGCAAGCCATTTATGAGAGTTGGCTCAAAGGTTTTAAACCCACCTCTTTGGAAATCAACATTTCTCATCAGCAGTTCACGGATGACACCATCTTACTTCTTATGGCTTCCATCCTGGAAGCCCAAGGTATCAAGACTATTCTCAGGTTCTATGAATTAGCCTCTGGGCAGAGTATAAACTTCAATAAGAGCTCCCTTTTCTTTTTTAATACTCCGATCAAGAGACAGACTAAAATTGCTAAGATTTTAGATTGTCAAATCCAAAATCTTCCAGCCACTTATCTTGGGCTTCCTTTGGGAGTCTCAAAAGTTTCTGGACAGGTATGGAACTCTCTCATTGATCGGTTCTCCAAGAAATTGGCAGGATGGAAAGGGGCTATTCTCTCTTCAGCTGGAAAATGTCTACTCATCAAAAGCACTCTTCAGAATCTCCCGGTTTATCTCATGTCTCTTTATGCCATCCCTACAGCTGTTCTTACTAGCATTGCTAGAATCCAGAAGCACTTTCTGTGGCAAGGAACTGAAAATAGATTCAGGTATCATTTAGTTGACTGGAATGAGGTTTGCACCCCTAAAAATTCAGGGGGTCTTGGCATTATGAATCTCAAATATTTCAACTCAGCCATGCTTGCCAAAATGGGCTGGAGATTTCTTAAGCAAGAACAACCCTGGGCTGAGCTGCTCAAGACCAAATATTTAAGTAACCGCCATCACCATCTCTTCCTCTCTGAGGATGCCCTTCCTGCAGGTTCCACCTTCTGGAATAATCTTGTTAATACAAGATACGTTCTCAATAAAGGTATTTTTTGGAATCTTGGCACTGGAGACCGAATAAACTTTTGGAAAGATTCTTGGAGCAATCATGATCTGGAAAGGGACTTCAGACAAATTAAGGAACCCCTCATTAATTTTTATGGCACTACTATTAACAATTATATGGAAGAAAGTAATGGAGTTAAAAAATGGAAGATCCTGCATTTACCTGACTCTAGTATGCTGGATATTTTGTCCTCTCTCCAAGATAAGTTGGATCTGATTCCTATTGATCAAAATGGCACTACCGATGAGATAGTTTGGAAAGATTCTTTTGATGGAGATTACACTGTCAAAACTGGTTACACTTCCTTCTTCGCCTCTCTTTCTAGCAATATTAACTGGACCAGAATTTGGATGAAAGAACTCACTCCTAGAGTCAATCATTTTCTGTGGTTAGTTATAAAAGGTAAAATCCTCACCAAGGATAACCTTATCAAACGAGGATTCATTATGCCTAATGGTTGCTGCCTCTGTCAACAGGATGCTGAAAATATCAATCACCTCTTGCTTCATTGTGATTTTGCAAGAAATTTCTGGAGCCGGATCACGGAACATTTAAATCTTAACTGGGTTTTTCCTGATGACATTTTGGAGGCCTGGACCCAATGGAACTCCCCCTTCAAGAATAATTTAATTAGCAGATTTTGGCTCTTGATTTTTGCTCATGGGATTTGTAACATCTGGAAAGCTAGAAACGGGGTTATTTTCAGAGATAAGAAAACTTCTATAGATATTCTTTTCAAAGGTTTCATCAAATATGTTAAAGATAATCTTTGTCACCATCAAACCTGCTAAGAGCATTTCCTTCAATAAACAAGAAATTTCCATTTTGGAGAAATGGAAGATTATTCCTGAAAACCTCTTGAAGAGAGGAACCAAAATTGATAGATCTTTAATTAAGTGGATCCCACCCCCCTGGGTGGTACAAACTTAACTTTGATGGAGCTTCAAAAGGTAACCACTGGGAGTGCGGTGGAGGCGGCATTATCAGAGATCACAATGGTAACATGGTGGTGGCTTATGCTAGCAAATGGGTTACCAAACTAATCACTATGCTAAAGCTCTCTCAGCTCTCTGGGGTATTAGGATTGCTAAGAATTTGTGTATTGAAAAAATTCTGATTGAAGGAGACTCTCTTAATATTATTAACAATCTCAATAATAAACACCCCCCCAGTTGGACCGTCAAAAGTTTCATTCATGAATCCATAAGTATCTGTGGCACCTTCAACATATGCAACTTCATGCATACTTATAGAGAAGGTAATAGAACCGCCGATGTATTGGCGAATGAGGGAGTTGCAAACACCCATACAAATCTCACCATTTGGAATTATCATGACGCCATCTCAGATAAGCTTGGAAAGATCTTGGAGCATGATAGAAATCCTAGCCGTACTGGTTAGTTGGATTTATTGCATGCATTATGTGCTGGCAAATAGGTACATTGCAAACCAGTCACTTCGCCCTATGCGAAATCAAAGGAACAGCTACCCTTCACATGCTTTCTGGGTCTTTAATAAGCCTGGTCCAGAGATGTTAGTTTGCAGTTTGATCGCTGTTGTTAAGCGACTGTTGCTGTTAGTTTGTTGTTTAGTTGTTGTTTTGTCGCTGCAGCTTGGCTGCTTTCTGCTCTGTTTCATTTTTGCATTTTGGAGTTTGGCTCCATTTGATCTCCTCTCTGTATCTGGATTTTGATCCTTTCTCTGTTCTTCTCTTGCCCTTTCTGGCTGTTGAGCTTTTTTGTACAAGGGTATAGTCCCTTTCAAAAAACTAATTTACCAATAATTAAAAAAACATAATTCTCTCATTTGATCATCTCATTATCTTTCCCTTATTTCTATTTTAGTTATATTGTATGTTTTTGTCTTATCCACTAATTATATACACCTCTCCCCCATTTGCGATATCTCAGGAGGGTACTCTCCTCGATCTTATTTGTGTTCCTTGGAAACCCTAGGTTGTCATAAGGTAGGGATTACTACCCTCGGATATGTGAACTTAGTGCTTGTTATAGCCCTTTTAATCAACCCATTGTATGTCAATTCATGCATATCTCATATTTTATTCCTCAATACCCTTATAGAATGGAAGACATAAGAGTGTAAGCCATTGAGATAAATTTTGGGTCCACAATAAAACTAGTGCCCTAAAATGATCTATACATATTTCCATCCCTATGTTGTTAGAATGAGATATATACATTTCAAAATTTTAATCAAACCAAATGAGATGCCTCAATAATGCAATGTGAATGATAATCGTAACCTTCTTAAAAACATATTGCTCAAATGTACATGGTTAACACCATGTGTAACCATATGAGTGTCAATGAGAAAATGTGGTCTTCATAATAATAGGTTATTTTCATTAATTAAAAAATAAGGGTTGATCATTTGTATAATATCATAGTTATAGGGTTTATAAATATTATTTACCAATTTCTCTACCCCCTCCCATATTTTTACCATGTCCTTCATCGCCCTCTTGTCTCTCAATCTCCCTTCTTCACATAGAATCAATTTTATTTGATATAGCATGCAAAATTTGTGGCCTAAATTGATCAATCACATAAAATAATTATTTTAAGTTAGAACCACTCTATAATAGCCTTATATGTAAATTACATAGTGATTACATATAAGTGTTACACTACCTATTCAAAGGAAAATGACCCCAAATTTAGTCTATAGTAACCTCTAATCTTTTGAAACCAAATTAATTTACAATAACCTCCACCACATAATAAAAGAGAACCCTATTTATATGTTGAACAAGTGAATTATCTCTAAGGATCCCATTCGCTTGTTCACCTATATATAATGGGTTCATTTTCTATATATATCATGGTAAATAAATATGGTTTATTAGGCTTCAAATATTTATGAATCTATATGGGAAGTAAGAATCTTCAAATGCTTATACATATATCATTAAGAATAAAATCATTGACCTATATTTTTTGAGTGTGGACCTTCTGATGTTATTTTTTGTCTGTAACTTCTTCTTGAGTGGATAGGTTGTGATGTTTATAATATTTTTACATATAAATTTTGGTAAGATATATACCTTGAAGTTAAATATATTATGATATCTATAATGGTCATTTTTTTGAAAAAGTGTTAACATTTCCCCCTTTTATTCTCACCTTTCGAAACACAAATTTTGATGTGAAGGTGATATTAAATTGTAACAACGGATTGCATGTCATTAAATCATAGACCATTTATATTTTTTTCATAGAATAATTATTTTGTTCATTGTTTATAGACATATTACCTTATTCTTTGTTCATAAGAGTGACAAGTTGTATTATAAGTTTATCACGTAATATAATAATTTTAAAAAATTATGATGGATGGCATATATGGAATGGTTGTCTTATAACAAATCATAGTTGGGATGGGCATAAAATTTTATCTTATACCCATGAATGGAATTTTTAAATCAATTAATTTTTTTTTCTAGTTTAATAGAATGTTATATGAATTTTTTTACGAGAATGAAATATTCAACAACCAAACATTTGTGCATGTGTGTCTTGAATATATATTTTTGTCTAGAAACCAATAAAGTTTCTACGAGGGTTATTTATGGTGCATTGCAACAAAATTCTAACTTAAAAGAATGGGAAATGAGATGTACCTTTTTCCTCAATAAAAATGATTAGTTATACCGCATGACCTGATTAACATCCTTCCATAACATGTTAAACATTGAGTTGAGTGAGAGATGGTATCACTAGTGGGAGTGGGATTACAACTAGGTTATGATAGGTAAGTGTATTGATGTTGTTTCTCACTCTCGCTCATTGTAAATCTAATTAAGCACAAAATTTTGTTCAACCATATTACATATTTGACCAATTGACATCCATTTTTTTACACATAAAAAAATACGGATGGTTAGTTACATTGATTTTTGTAGAAGAAAAATACTTTTAATTTACTAACATGACATGTCAAAGCATATAAGTGTGTCCCACTTGGTAGCCAAAAACATTTTAAAAACTAACTAGTAATTAAATCTCTAAAATATTTTAAAAACTTTAAAATAATTACATAAATTATAGTTGTATTCAACCTTGTTATTATAGACACAAAATCATGCACTTTGAGTCATTATTTAGTCCCAGTATCATACTACTATTCATATGGTTCTTAAGTGAAAATATTAATAATTAACCCATGTCTTTGGCAATTTTTAAATTTCTTGTTATTGTATTTTTTATCTTAGACTTGCACTTTCCCAGTATGTATTGTCATTGTGTTTTTCTTATTTCTGACTGGGGCACCCTAGTCCCATTTGGGGTTCCCGATCCTCTTTGCACTTTACTCTCACCTTTTGGACACTTTCTAGCCGTTTGATATTTCTATATTTTTGGTGGTCGGCATTTTCAGGGTTAATTACAAAATTAGAACAAAAGAACCATATAAATATAAATTTATGTGACCATAATGATGGACCAAGAATAAGCATCTACTATCACCATCTAGAGTTACATCCATCAAAGGCATATATAGCTACATTTGCATCCATCTAAATCCATCACAAGGCACACAAGGATGGTTCATCTGCATCACACTTCATATTAGGGGAGTATATTGTTTCCATGCACACATTTACTATATTCTACATCTAGTTATTTGCTTGCTACTTCACAAAGTGTAACTATCATAAGAGCAACCTAGAGCATGATTTACACACACACACACACACACACACACACACACACACACACACACACACACACACACACACACACACACACACACACACACACACACACGTAGAACTACATTGGGTCTGAGATGTAGTACAATGCTCAGTTAGTAAGTCCATCATTGTGGGTGCTGAGGATGGTCTGACCCCTTCATATGCATCTTTCTTGTTTAGGGTTTTGATGCTTTATCTGCGGTCTTGCGGTGATTATTACATATCCTAATCATATAGACATTCGGCGTAGTTCAGCAACATTAATGTGATAGGAAGGAAAAATAGATGAAAATCCAACGACACCTTAGAGAAATTGTTTTGGCCATTTCTGACAACCAAGGCACCCACGGTACCCCTATCCCTTTCCAAACACTTCAGTTCAGTCGGATAGCTCATATTTTTTCTTTCTTAGGCTTTTTGTGCAATCGTTTCCTCCTCATGTTCAACTGGCCTACACTATGACATAGTCCATGACAACATCGAATTAACTAAGGATTTTTTTAACCTTTCTTGCGCATTAGGGTTTCACATTTTCTAGCTTAGGTTGCTTGGGTTTGTTTTGGTATTTTATCATTTCATTTATTCAGGTCATTTTATTTATCCTATAACATTTGATTAAAATAAAATATATATATTTTAGTTAATATTTTTTTGGTGAACCCAATTTCGGATGCTCGGGATATTTATTTTTCTACCACCACGGCTTCTAAGGTTTTTCAAATATTTTTTCTTGATTGATTCAAATGCACCCATCTTGTAAATACACTCTCCAAAAAACCCTAGAGACTATGTATCTTCCTATCAACATGTTGCCTACTCAATTTAATTCTATTTTTGATCGTCTTTATGAGGACTCTCTTAATTCTAAATCCAATCAATCTATTTGCAATTCCATTCAATCCTTTTATTTTTTATTTCAAAATAAATTTCAGACTATGGAATCCATGATTACATCTCTCAAATCTGAAATCCAATATCTTAAGGATGATTCTCAGACTCATGTTTTTTCTCCTTCTACATCTTATCTTCATTTTATGTCTACTACATGTACCCATATTAGTGAACTTGGGTCATACCATTACCAACACCTCTCACCTTTGATTGCAATACTAAACAACATGATATTCTTACTAAGCTCCTAGGTTGTCAATTGATCACTTTACCACCTACTCATTACTATCCTCCTTATCGACTAGAAAAATATCAAGGTCATCCATATTGTAATTACCATTGAATCAATGGACATAATGAAAATGATTGCTACAATTTACAATGCAGAACTAAACATCTTGAGTATTAGGGCTTTATCTCATTCATTTGCATGTACAACATTATGTCACATACACATCTACAAATTTTACATCTCAATGGGTTCCTAAATCTAACTCATTAATGTCTAATGAGCATCCAGTTATCACTTCTAATGTTTCTTATTCCCTCACTCAAGTTCCACCTATAAGTTCTACTCAATTCAAGTAACCATCTCTAAAAATTACTCTCACCCCCTCCTCTCAATGTATCTATGACACTATCAAGTTAACCTAAGAAACCTCCTTTAAAACTAAGTTCAACATATCCTCCTCTTAAGTCATTTGCAACATTACCAAGTCAAATTACGCAACCACATCTCAAAATTAGTCCACCTTCTCCTATCAAGTCTTCTGTAGTGTCATCAATCCCACATAAGCTCCAACCAATCACTTTTGTCAAAGAAACTACTCCTACTGATGGCCAAGACACATTTCAAATTCCACCACCATCGCATGGTCCTATTGTTGCTTCAGCCTACCATTGTGTTAGCCCTCACTCTTATCATGACACAAAAATGTTGTCCCATGATGGCATGGTACCTCTCACATCGCTGCATAAATATCCATCATTAGCACACTTGGGGGCATCAAGCTTACCCCCTAACATCAACAAGCATCTTATTTTCTCATCACTCCGCTTTTATTCTATCACATACACATCTTGATACACTCTAGCATTGTCATTACCTGATGACACACTCTTGTGCTTCAGTTCACACTTGAATGTTGAGGGAATTCTCTACACATGAACCCTACACACTACACATTAGTCATTATGCATTAGGAATGAATATCATCACGGGATCCTACATCATCTACACATTGCACACTACATTATATGTTATACACATTAGGTGTCTAACTACATCCATTATACAATTTCTACACATGCTTCATGCACTACACCACATCTATCACATATTGTGTATCTTTCATACATCATACATGTCATCTTACATTATACATCCTTCACCTTACATTTTACATCTTGCATATTACATCTAGTATGCTACACACCTTAGGTCATCTACACATCTTCCAATACACACCATACACCCTATTACGCACATTACATAGTTTTCACACTCTCTTTTGTGAGTTGCACATAATACCCAATGATGCGATCTATTTTTGTGGTCCATAATGGGTATTGAGGGTATACATCACAAATGGACCTCATCACCCTTACATGTTCATCATTCAATCTCTCTCTCATGTGACATTCCTAGGATTAGTGATATACGCTTTAGGCTATAGGGTCACTTCTTCTAGAATCATCTTGTGATAGGCTACATCATCACATTTGATTACATTGTTTAGTGGTATACGCTTTAGGATAAATCACCACTCCTTTCTACTCATCTTGTTATGATATACACTTAGGTTATAACATCACACACATGTCATCTCTATGTCGCATATCATCACCACATACTCATCATAAGCGCTACACACAACACATAGTTCAACCATTTCCTGATGACGCACTCTCATTTATGGTTCATTCTTGACTACTGAGGGGGAATACTAAATGAACCTCATTGTATATAACTCCATTCACTCGAGGGGCATGCAACTCCTATCATTCACTCTACATTCCATTCCATCCATCCACAACATATTACATTTTATGGTTGCATTTACTATTTCTTGCACTTGCTCTTACATGTTCACTTTACTACACATGTTAGATAGATCTCTTGTATGTCATTATCTTTACCATACACACATGTGCATTCATGTCCTTTTTAGTTGTGATCATAGATACATAACTTATAAAGCAACACCTTGATACTTGCCAAACTACTTCTGGGGGCATCCACATTCGTCCACTACATGTGATATTGTTTCATTTTGTAATTAGAATTTTCCATTATCAGGATATACATTATTTGACATACTTTCTATTTTTCTAACATCTTAATGAGTGCTTCATATGCAACATTTTTATGCGGGGATATTTTCTTCCGTACATGTTTGTTACATTGTTTGCTATTGTTTTCTATTGTATGCGGTATTTTCCCTTTTTCTTATGTGCACACTTGTTTGTTTGCGGCCACTGTGGCCTTGAGTTTCTTCCGACATCGTGAGTGGTGTCCCATGTTTACAACACACTTAGTGTGGCATTTATCATCTTCTTGGGTGTTTACATTATCTACTTATGTTCTAGATTACACATTATTTTTTTACACTTATTTTCTAACCACTTTTTTTCATGTGCCTTGGTATTTACCAGCCACATTAAATTCCCCCTACATGATAGAGTTTGAGATACACGGTCGAGTCCTCTTTTAGGTCTGTATTCTCCTATCTACGACATCGAATGATCCCCCAAATGGGGGAATCATGTAGGGTTTATACACTTCACTACACGATATCGATATAAATCATTTTTCAATTTTTCATACATGACACAGTGGCTTATACAATGAGTGGGTTCATACCAATCTATATAACTCTAACACACAATGAATTTTATAGGGCATATTGTCCTTAGCATTTTGGGGGATATTATAGGTTGGAGGAACATCAAACTTTCCTCCCTACACTTCTTTGGCCAGTGGCGTCATATCACCCAAAAAAACTAGAACATACAGATATATCTTCATACATTATCTAGGAAGAAATTATAGGTTGGATAATAACACAACTTTCTCCCTACACTTCTTCAGCCATAATGGCATGAGATCACCAAAAAAAAATTCACTTTACCGAAATTTACGAGATATCATTTCTACACCCTTTTATCTCATCACGGATCATGTGCACATGTTCCTTTTTCATTGTTATTTTCATACTATTTTCACATGTTTATTTACATATATACATGCATTTTTACACATATACATGCATATTTGACTACTTGATCATCTTCTCTTTTGTAGGCTGAGCGTATGGGAATCAAGTAATCAATAACAACACACACATGGTGGGTACATCACACACACAGTGCTAACCATGTAGGTACACTACACACATTTACATATACACACGTGCTTCTTCCCTAGGATCACTCTCATCACTTTTTACAATTTTGCATATTTAGTCAACACGCTCCATCTTTTTTTTACTTCAATCTTTATCTAGTCCTTTGTAACGTTTGCTACATCACTCGACATGGATTTATCAAGTATGCATCTCTATCTAATTTATGTTACCAAGATTTCCTCTCACCGACATAAAGTGGGGGAAAATGTAGACACAAAATCATGTACTTTGAGTCATTAATTAGTCTTGGTCTTGTTTTACTATTCATCTAGTTCTTAAGTGAAAAGAGTAATAATTAACCCATGTCTTTGGAAATTTTTACTTTACTTCTTGTTGTATTTGTGATCTTACACTTGCACTTGCCCAGTATTTATTTAATTATATGATTTTATTATTTTTGGTGGGAGCCCGCCCGAGGTAAGGACACCCGGTTGCCCAAGTCCCCCTGCAGGGCGCCTGATCCTCTTTGCACTTTCTTTGTCACCTTTTGGGAACTTTCTAGCTATTTGATCTTTCTTATTTATGAGGATGATCAATTATTCTTGTTGATTCAATTATTTTTGTATAGTTCTAACATTGTGATATTTTGTATTTCGGTTTGTGGGTGAATATATGATTGTTAGCAAGGGTATTGAAAAGTATTTTTACACTATTTTTTGATTAGAGACACTCAAAATTTGCCAAAATAAGACTTGTGGCTGGAAACATATTCCAAGGAGGCCTCTAAGTCATCCTTGTAGTGGAAAAAAAAATAAGACAAAATCAATGTGTAGTCAATACTGACGACTAATAAAGTTTTAGAGACTTGGTAAGAGGAATAGTTTAGAATGATAGTGGATGGCTAAGGAGAATGTTTATCAGGGTTTTAATCTAAGTGAGACAACCATAAAGGTAATCAATGAAAAATGAGTATATAAAAATCTATTGAAACACTAAAAAAGGAGGAAATGGAGAAAGAAATGACAATGGTGGGAGCAATCATACGGTCTTAACAATTATGAACAATCGGTGAAATGTATGTTGATAGTTCACATACATAGAAACTCGTTTTTAATAACAATTTTATATTCCTCATAAACCATCATCAACCACGCGCCAAAGGTTTTGGTGATATGGACCGATGGTTTCACTTGAGGTAAAGGAAAATGTAGTTTAATGATTGTAAATATTTCAATCTCTTTCACTCTTGTTTTTCATTTTTTCTTATATAATTACACCTATATACGTGCTTGTAAGCTTCAATGCAAATTCTATTAATGGGGATTATATGTAAGTTTGTGTAGACACCTACATCAAGCTATGCGGTTTTAATACTAAAATTGCACTTCTAATCCTATTGTCTATCATTTGGTTTTAATTAGTGTATTTCTAGTTAATTAGCTAACATTCCTCTCCATCTTGGTCAATTAATGATACTTCGTTAATTAAATAGCTTCATACTTCATTCTAGATATAAATTAACATACTTTGTTATTTATAATCCTATTCTAATTAATTAATTAATTAACCTTTCAAACGTGAATTTACCCTCTCATTAGGTGAATCCCCCTTTCTAATCCTTCAGAATCCATCAATTTCTCTCTAATTGGCTTTTACAAGCCTAACTTGGTCTATTAATCAATTCTCATTGATTAATTCAAATAACACCCAACTCCTATGAGTTGGAAATTCTAATTAATCTTCCCTAAATCACACTTAACCATTGTTAAGCATATTTATCACTTTCTAATCCTAAAAGTTTTTATCCCAAATTCATGAGGATTAAAGTTTCTCCAATATAGAAAAATATATAAAGAACCTTACCCCATCCCTTTTAAGTTTACACCATGTCCTTGTTAAGACATCTGGATATGATAAGAGCATTTCGACCTTGGAAGGATTATTGATCAAGAAAACTTTTCCCTTTTCTACTTGGCTAAGATTAGTAAGAGAAGAACCAAAAATGAAAATTAAGCCATATTGGTGAGATCTCTTCCTCTTCCTTAAAGAAATCCTTTGATCACACGTGGCTACGTATGGCTTGCTAAAGGATCTACAATCCAAAGCCCATAAAAACATAAACAGATGGTTTGCATTTCATGTTTTCAATATTAGATGCATTAGTTTAAGATTTCTCTTTTAATGACTTTATCTTGATGTTTATGTTAAACTAGTTTAGTTATTGAATCTACTTGATGTTAGGTCCTAGTAATTATCTTATTTTTGTTTATCATTCTACATATGGCATGCACAGTGGGGACCCCTTTGTCTTACATGCATTTGTTTATGTTAAGTTTATTTTTGCATACTAACCCTCTCTTTTTGCATATTTTGAATTAACTAATGTTTCTTAACATTTTGTGTTGAGTTGGCATGTGTTAAGTGTCTCTTGTAGGTAAGGAGGTAAGGTGCTGCCAAATTTGGATCTTATCTTTGAAAAATCAAAAAAATTGAAAAAAATTCACGTTTTTGAAAAGACACAAAAGCGTAGGCACTAGTGTTGTAATTCACGCACTATCACGATCTTTCACGTGCTACCATTAGCTTTCCTTGTGCTAGCATGAACTATGGATTTACACTAGTATTCTGTGAACTTTTGCTCTATTTTCTCTATGTCCTGTATAGAAAGACTTCATGTGTTGGCGTTAACCTAGCAGACATTTTTGTCTTCCTCAATGTGTTAGTGTCACCTTTCACATGTTAGTGTCTCATTTAACGTGCTACCCTCACCTCTACATGTGTTTGCATATTCTTTCCACCAGTACATTTTACCTTTCTTTTCTAGCATTGTTATGCACACGCTAGTGTCTTCTTCTTTGAGCGCTAGCATTCAACTCTACGTGTTAGCATTCTATGTCATTTTTGGCTTGGATTTCCATGTTTTTCAGATTTTGATTGTTGTTTCCCTACTTTTTTTTTTACATATTTTCAAATTTCTACCTTACAAGTTTTATTTAAAAATCAGGTTTCTAACTTAAATACTTTAATTTAGTTTTATTTTTCCATTTCATAAGTGGGATCAAATGTTGCATATGCTCTTCTCTTATGCTTTGAATGACCTTGAGAATCAAAAACAAATTTGATCCTTATTCTAACATTTTGGTTTACATGGAAAAACTAATCATTTTGACTTGTCATTTTAAAAATAATTTTTGAAAGAATTTACTTATTTTTCATTACTTTTTTCAATTTTTACTTAATTGGATTTAGCGTCATGTATGCTCTTCTCTTTCACTTTCAAATGACCTTGAGAATAAAAAAATGTTTGTGATATTATTTTTGCATGGAAAAATTACTAATCATTTGAATGTAGGACCAAATCACTCGCCAAAGTAAAAAATCAAAACATTTATTGATACATTGTGTACAAGTTGCCAAAGGCATGTAAAACAAAATTTTAAATCAAGATAAAAACATGCCATTCACTCACATTCTATTTACAAGTGTGATTGAGAAGGATATTGCCCAATTTCTTTAACTATGGGAATTTCTTTGGATTAAGCCATAAAACACATTGTGAGGAATACCATATGAATCCCAAAGTATTCAACACATTGAGGGAACTAGTTGACAAAATAGGAAGTTCCTTATCACCTAATTGACTAGAAAAACTCATGAGGAGTGCTAAATGTTGTCCGTATGAGGCCTCTTTCATTAATTTGATTATGGGGTAATTGTCCTTTGTCTATTAGAAATGTTATTGGTGAGTATTGAGAAAAAAATCCTAGGAGCCATTTGGCATTGGGGCCAACTTTACCATTATCCAAATTTTGAGTTTCAAAGATCCATTACAAAACAAGACTTCCTCGAGTCATAACCTTGTTTTTTGAACAAGGTGAGAGTCTATTGAAGTTGTGCCTCGTATCTTTCATCATGAATCGTACTTAGTAAAACTTCCTCGAAGTTAAAACCTTGTTGTTTAAATAAGGAGAATTTTTTTCAAAGTTGCGTCACATAATTTTCATCACCAATCATAAATTCCCTTGTTATATTTGGCATTATTGGTCAAAAGAGAGAAACTCAAAGTACATCCAAAATTACATCCACCAATTTTGCATCCACTTACTTAAAAATAGGATTTAAGTGTTGAAAGTGTGTTGGTATGTATTCATATTTTTGGTGGTAGTCTTAAACCAAAGCATTGGGAAATTTCACCCCTAGGATAGTTTCCTTTCAGATTCATTACATTTCTTGCATTGTACCAATCCATTTTTGGTACTTACATCTTGTTTCCTTGAAACTTGATCTAGGTATTGACATTGTATTGTTATACTACTCACATTATATCAACCCTTTTTTGGTACTTAAACCTTGTTTTTATAAAAAAAAGATTTGAGTATAGAAGGTACGTGCGTTCTTTACATTGCTTGCACTATACCAATCCCTTTTCGATTCTTACATCTTGTTTCCTTAAACTTTATCTAAGTATTGACATTTTATTGTTACGTTTCTCACCTTGTAACAATCCCCTGTTATACTTAGGCTTGTTTTTGTTTAAAATTGGCTTGAGTGTTAATAGTACGTTGTTATGCTACCCACATTGGCATATATCTCTCTAGATATTCCTTGTTGTATGTCTTAGACGCTTGGATATTTCTCACTTGGTATTCATTACACTATTCACAATGGCAGAGATCTCTCTATCTTTTCCTTATCGCATATCATAGACACTTAGAGAGTTAACACTTTGTATCCATTATGTTGCCCATTTTTTCTTGGATCCCTTGTGATATTTACACACATTTTACATAGCTTTACAAAACACATTTTGTGTCATGGCACTTTACAAATCTTGCGATTCATATGAAATGTGCTTCCAATCCCCTTAGAAATCCTATGTTTTCCTCTTCTGAGGAAGAACAAGATATTTTTACCATAGTGCTATAAAGCGGGAAATACCTCAAAATCCCTTTCCAAATAACTCCACTCATATAGAATTTTTTTTTTTTAAAATAAAGATCAATTCTTGTTATGACATGTTGAGTTGGGGGCTATATTTCCCTCTAATTTCAATCCTACCTTTCTTCCTCATATGATTGGGACAAAGAAAATAAATCCTCCCCACCTATCATGGTGATGAGGACATTTTAAATTGTGAACAAGCTTCCACATTTACTCATTCGGAAGAACATGGTGAGTAAGTAGATATGTATCCCTCTAGGAATCATCATCATATATCCTTTGTTAAGAAAAACCATGAAGAAAAATCAGAGGATGAAATCCCCCTACACGAGGAAGTAGAGCACAAGCTTCGCAATGAGTACATCACTATGTAACAACAAATAGAATCCCATAGTAGAAAATATTCAAAATTAACATCTCATGTGCATCAAGACACTATTAGAGATCCAAGGATTGAAAAACCTATAGTCACTTATGCCGAGAGCTATCTGAAAACCGTGGTGGGGAAGCCTCCAAATATAATTGCACATATATATCAGCCACGCCATCGCATGACCAAATGTTTGACCAAGAATGGTAATCTATGAAATATTCCCTCATCAATTTATAGGAAAATAACTAAGGGCGTAATAAGAAATATCAATTTGAAGAACTGTGCCCTTACCTTTTCAATCGATAAATGTTGCATACTCCTTTCCCACCAAACTTTGATTTCCTAAATTCGATAAATATAGGGGCAAAGGTGATCCTCACACCATGTCAAGGACTTCTTCATGGATTGCCAAGAAGTAGCATACAACGATAATTACCTCATTTTATTATTTCTAGGAGTTTTAGAGGCCGGGAACTTGAATTATTTCTCCTCCATAAGGGGTCCATCACTACCTTCGTAGACTTAACTAACAAGTTTGTTCACCACTTTTCATTTAATGGAAAGTGATATCACTATGTTACACCTTTGTAACACCAAATAAAGAAATAATGAAATTTTTTTCTAGTTTCTTACAATGATGGTGAGGGTTAGCTAGTTGTTTCCTTGTTCTATCCTAGAGAAACAACTTACAATTATTTTTTACCCAACCTACACCCGAGATAGGATTCCACTTGCAAATGCATTGTGTTTGCACATTCAAAGAGGTGGTCTAAAAGAGTAGTTAGATTGACAAATATTTACTCGCTAAAGGGGTTCTGAAACCCTTTCAAAGTTGTAACCATGAGTCAAAACCTAATCAAAATCTAAATTATTTAACAAGAGAAATTTTTTCATAAGATATGGAATCACTTATTTAAAGCAGGTAGAGATGAATCAAAGCACTCCAAAATTAAAAATCATGTGTGCCATCTAAATCCATAGTAAAACATAGAGAATGCACTCCACTCATAGAGTTATTATCAATTATCCTAAAGTAACTAGATTTAACCGACAGCATGGCCACATTCCCCACCAATATACCTTTCATTGATGATGTAGTTAAACCATCATGGTATAAAGACCACAAATATTGTGAATATCATTGTGTTAAAGGTCATGCTACATATAGATGTATGAAGCTTAATAAATTCATTCAAGATATCCTAGATCGAGGAGACATTAAACTTGATGCACAAGAATCCTCAAAACATCTAATAATCAGTTGGGAATTTACAAGGAACCATTCCCCAAGCATAAAAATATGGAAAAGAAGTCGGATCAAGGTCATTCCTCTCAAGGAAAGAGTACCAACCATGTTGTTGGCCAAACTTCCAATCCCTTTGACTCTCTTATTGGCTATGTCCATCCCATCAACACCCATATCCATACCATCAAAATCAAATCTCAAGAGTGTGTCGTTACAACACAACGCACTCGTCTTATTTTCCCAAGACCCCCTCTATCTACTCCTTTAAACAAGTCATTACAATCTCCTTGAACAACTTGAGAATACAAATCACCAAGATTTCTATCTTGGATCTTCTCAAGATATCTACTATTCATAAGGATATCCTCTATAAGGCCCTTAAGAGTCAAGAGTTCCTTCTGACATTGACGCTTCATGCTTCTAAGCCCTAGTTGCGTAAATCAATCCATCTGAACATTTCATTTTTAGCCAAAATGATATTCCATTAGAAAATCACACACATAATCCACCCTTATATATAGAAGTGATCATTACTCACAAAAAGATAAAAAAGGTGCTTGTGGAAAACATGTCCGATCTTAATATCTACACAATAAAACTGGTGAAATAATTGGGACACAAAACTAATGAGATAGAACCTAATGTGATCACTATTAAGGAATATGATAATGCAGAGCAACAATCATATGTAACCATTACTCTGCCTATGGAAGTTGGGCCTATCATGTAGGACACGAGGTTCCATCTCATTGACGTGGACCTTCCCCATAATATTATCATCAATCACCCATGGATCCATGTCATGCAATAAATTCCATCCAATTTTCATCATTGTATCAAGATCCATTACCAAGGACAAGAAATTACCGTTCCCGAGAGACCCTGACCCTTTTCTCATTAGAGAACATTAGCACGTTACTATTAGATTTGCCTATGAATGTCCTTCCACTGAATTGGTTATTGACTTAAAATCGGTGGCTCTTTCATCCCCAATACATCCAGATACACTTCAACCACATGAAGGTGGTGTTTCCACCTCCATTCCCCATTTTCTACATGGGAGTCCAAAATGAAAATCCTTCATACCGGTTGTGGAGAATATGATCTTCAACAAGCCCTCCTTGTTTCCAATCTTCCATTATCTCCTAAAACATGTGGTAGGCCTAAATTCCGACCACAAAGAGATAAAACACTTGGCACTCTTGATAGATTTACCAATGGTGGTCTCTTAGCTGATGAAAGGTTGGGAAATACTTCCACATCCCAATATCTTGATGAAAGGATGGCCTCCTGCTATCAATCCCCTGAATATGTCATCCCTAACAAGATGATGTATGCCATGGGATACCAAGGATATGGATGTGGAATCAATGAATAAGGTTTACGGGAACCTCTTCCGACGCATGAGAAGATGGAAAGATACAACATCGGTATTCGGCCTTATGGCTCCCCTCCTACAGAAGTCAACGCCACCTCTTCCGAACGTGATGATATCTCTTCTAGGTAAAATAGCAAAATAGAGTCTCGTTTTAGTCTTTATGAAGACCTCTCTTCCATGAACTTGTTTCTGATATGACTATTTTAACCCTATCCCCTCTATCCCTGAAATAAACCTTATACATCCATCCCTCATTAATTGGGACCAACAATGACACATACCAATCAATATTTTTCAGAATGAGGAAGCTATTGGAGAATTTATGGGGATTCGTGATGATATTCCTATGGGAGATCATAAGAAAGGATTCTCTATTGACCTTGATACCTATGCCTACTTTGGAGAGGAAGCTGAGTTTTGTGGTCAAAAAAGAGAAAAGGAGGTCCAAATACCTTCAAACAAGCCAAAGAATAAGAAATATAAATCCTATAGTGAAAAACTCTTTGAGGCACTTGTGGATAAACAATATGCAAAATCCAAAAATGGGTAATCTTGCTAACCATCACCTTTGGTAAAAATATTGTAGAGACATCTATATAGGTTGAGCTCAATCTCCCTCATGATCCTACGTGCATGGAATATGGTTCTAAAGTAGTAGTTGAGAGACAATTGACGTCAACCTTGGCACCAAAGAAGAGCCTAAAATCATCAAACTTTGGGATTCTCTTTTAGCACATGATCAAAATACATTTATTATACTCCTTAGAGAATTTTTGGACATATTTTCTTTGTCTTCTACAGACATGCTAGGATTGGATCCTTATTTAGTGGTGCACAATCTAGTTGTGCATGAATCTTCTAAGCCTATAAAACAAAAACTAATAAAAATGAATCTTCTCATTTCTCTTTTGGTCAAAGAAGAGATAAAGGATTATTTTTTATTGGTATTATTTAACCAATCAAATATTCATAGTGGATCTCTACTATAGTCCCTATTATTTAGAAGCCAATAGTCATCAATATTTGTACAGATTTGATGATATTAATAAGGCATGTCTAAAGGATGACTTTCCTTTTCCAAACATCGACATGATCGTCGATTCTAATGTTGGTCACAAAATATTTTCCTTCATGGATGGATTCTCGGGCTATAATCAAATAAATATTTTAGAAGAGGACTAACAAAGAAATTTTTTCACTACCACTTGGGGTAAATTTTGTTATCAATTCATATCGTTTGGCCTCAAGAATGTAGGCACAATGTATCAACGGGATATTACTATCATCTTCCATGACATGTTACATGATATTTTTGAGGATTATGTTGATGATACCCCCGGAAGATATAAGACTAGATTAGAACATCAACAACTACTACATCATATTTTTAAGCGATTAAGGGATTATAAGGTTAGGATCAATCCAAAGAAATGTGTCTTTAGTGTGATTTCAGGTAAGCTACTAGGATTCATAGTTTCTAGAAGAGGAATTGAAGTAGACTTGGTGAAGGTAATTGTTATTACTGAAATTCCTCCTCCCAAGAACCTTAAGAAGTTGCGTAGATTGCAGGGCAAGATTCAATCCATCCCAGATTCATCTCCTAGATCACGAGATAAATTCCATCATTTACTCATCTTCTTAATAAAGATGTTGATTTTCATTGGGGTCCTTATTTCTAACAAACATTTTCCTTACTCAAGGAGTATTTTTCTAACCCTTATGTTCTTGTACCATCTACCACGGGTGAACCCCTTCTTTTATATATATCCACTACTCAATTTTCTATTGGCGTGGCCTTAGCTCAATATGATTTAAATCACAAAGAGAGATTCATCTATTACCTTATCCACACATTGATCTCCTATGAGCTCAATTATCCACAAATTAAAAAAGTATGCTTGAATTTTGTTTTTCCTTTCAAAAACTTTTCCACTACCTTTTAAATAATAAAACCAAGCTAATATCTAAAGTTTACCTACTCAAAATACCTTTTATCTAAACTTAGGCTTACAAGGAAAATGGGCTAATTGGATCATCCTGCGTGCGAATTTAATATCAAGTATGTCAACCAAAAATCAGTCAAAGGACAAGTGCTTGTTGATAAACTAGTAGAAGCTCCTTGACCTAGAATAGAACAACCTTGAGTCTATATTTATAAGACACTTCTATTTTATATATTGAAGAATCTTCCACCTGATAGATATACTTTGATGGGTCATTCACATTTAATGGCTTGGGGAATGTGTTGTTCTTTTCGCCCCCAGTTATCTTATTCCTCAAGCTTTGGACTTAGATTCCCATGTACCAACAATATTACTCGAGTATGAAGCTCTTATTGCATAATCATCAAACATGTTAGTGATGAGTATAAAGTTAAGGATGAGAAGATTATTCCCTATAGAGGAATGGTAGAGACCCTAAAGGAATACTTTGTTTAAATCACCTTTCAACAAGTCCCAAGAGCACATAACCATTTGGTGGATGTCATGGCTACCATTCGATCTTTTCTATGATTATCTCTAGATACTAGGTACTTTTAGTTCCTTATTGATCACCTAATGGTGCTTTCATACAACATGCTGGAATCATGTTTGGTATGCAAATTTTTTGTTCCATTTTTCCCATGGTAAGATGATATAGTTAATAACTATTAAGACGGTACCTTCCCTCCCAACATCTCCCATTCCTAAAAACAAATCCTTATCTAATGAACATCATGTTGTACCCTACTTGGGGGAACTCTCTATTGTCGTGGCTACTATGGGACTCTGTTACATTGTATTAATTTTGAGGAGGTTATTTAAGCAATTTAAGAGGTGCATGAAGGAATATGTGGTGCTCACACTAGCGGCATTGTCATTGCAAAGAATATTCTGCATATAGGATACTATTGGCCCACTATGGAGACAAATTACTATCAATATGTAAAGAAATGGGTGATATGTTAAAATCATGGTAATATAATGCATGCCCCATCAAATACTTTGCATCCTATCACCAAACCGTAGTCCTTTTTAAATTAGGGACTCAATCGATACAAAATTTCAAACCAAATTCTCTCGATGGCCACAAACACATTACCACTACCACTTTGAATACTTTATCAAGTGGGTGGAGTTTGTTCCTCTAGCCTATGTTAATGGTGTTTAGATATCTAATTTCATTATGAACCATATCATTTCCCCTATGCCATCCCTTCATCATTACATCTGAAAATGGAAAATAATTCAAAAACAAACAAGTGAAATCATTGTGCCAATGTTTCAAAAATCACCAGTGGTCTAACCCTTACTACCCTCAAGGTAATGGAAAAGTTGAGGCCTCAAATAAGACTCTCATGTGGATCATGTAGAAAATGGTTGGTAAAACAAATTATAATTGGAATCTTAAAATCCATCCTTCCCTTGGGGCCTCTGAGAACATATATTCACACACCTACAGGTGTAACCCCACATTCACTTATATTTAGCACTAAAGCTATTATACACCTTGAGAGTGATCTTCCCTCTTTGTAGATATCCTCATGAGCTTATATAGATAATGATGAGGATTATAGAGTAGATATGCTAGTAGATCTTGAAGTACTTGATGAAAAGTGCCTCCACGCTTTGGATCATCTCAAAGTGTATCAGAATTGAGTTCGTAAGACATACAACAAGTGCATCATCCCTCTTGAATTTGAGGTGGGAGAACTTTTCCTTGAGGAGAATTGGTTTAATAACACCAATGAACATGAAAAGAAAGGAAAGTTTGAGCCTAACTAATTAGGGCCATATAGTCGGTGGCTAAATTTGGTTATGGTGCTTATAAGATTTCCTATCCTCACGGTGATGAACTTCAGGAACCCATAAATTCCATGTATCTCAAGAGCTTCTACGCTTAGGCATGGAGACTGTCAAAAATAAAAATAAAAATAAAAAAGTAAAGAGAAATCACTTCGTCCAAGTGTGAAAGCCATGCAATTATGGTACTTTGGAAAATTCCTTTGGTGAAAACTAGTTTTTGGTGCCCTAGGAGGATTTTTTTGTTCACAAGCACCTCGTCTTTGAATCATGGTCATTTTTTCCTAGATTCTCCATTTATCTTATGTGTGTTATAGTAGTGAACATGTCTATCTTTTCCTTGATCTAGCTGATCCTCTTCTTTTATACTTGCGCATGATTCTCCCTTGTATATTCTCACCTCTCACTTGGGGCATCTTGGCACTTGGTTCTTCATGTACATAGTTTAGAGTAAACTTTCAAAAATACAAAAAAATCACAAAATCCTAAACATTAAAAATATCAAAATAAAAAACTATAAACATAGGAAACTATACTACAAAATACCTACTTGAGTTTTTGTTTGTTCTAGCCCATGACATGCGGATCATATTGCGATATTCCTTCATTAAAAAAATTGGTTTGATTATTATTTCTTTTTCCCTCGCATATATCATTACTCGGGAAATTTCATAGTGTAGACATAAAATCACGCACTTGGGTACATTTTAGCTCCTAATCACATACTACTATTCATATGATTCCTAAGAGAAAAAACTAGTAATTGACATATATCTTGGCCTATTTTTTTGTCTTTATGGTTTCCTTTTTGGTCTTACATACCCCACGGCCTAATTTTATATACATTTCTTTATCTTTCTTGGCTCTAGACACCATCTCCCAGCCAGGACGTCAGTTCTCAGGTACCCTCATCTCCTCTGGGCACCCTCGACCTCTTTGTATCTTACTCGAATCTTTTATCTTTTGGGCATATTGTTTTCTTATGGTTCAACCTTTTAGTTGTCAATTACAAAATTCAACCAAGTGAATCATATAAAAATAAATTTATGTGATCATAATAAAGTACCAAGCTCTAAACATCTAATATCACCACCTAAGCTTGCATCCAATGGAATTATAAGAGCATCAAAGGATCCATCTAGCTTCATTCAAGGGACAAAGGATTGTTTATTCTGCATACACCCATAGTAGGGGAATTTCATTTTTCCATACACACATCTACTTACATTGTTACATCTAGATATTTCTCATTATTCAAGTGTATCTTACACAAGATCTTCCTAGGGCATGATTCTACACACACACACATAACTACATGGAGTTTGAGATGTAGTGCAATAGTCGGTCATAAGTTCACTATGTCAGATGATCACCAAGGGTCGATCACGACTCCTATTTGCATCTTAAATTTTATGATTTGATGTGTTTTGTGGTTTTGTAGGGTTTCATTTGTTTTGTAGGTTATAGGTGAACTCTACAATCTTCCAACGATATACATGTGACAAATAGAGAATTCTAACGAAACTTTTGAAACACAACAAAAATCAGTTTCTAAGTATTTTCTCATTCAAATGTGCCTACCTGAGGTATTTGGTGCCTATGTGCCCTTAACTTGATCCATGCACCTTAGTCTAGGTATATCGATAGTTCTGAGAATGTTACGAGTGCGGTTGCAATTGTTTCCTCCTCCTGTTCATCATTCCTCCAGTCCAACATACTTGAGATCAATTGCAAAATCGGCTAAGTCTTCTATTTCCTCTCTTGTACCTAGGGTTTTATTTTTATCTTACTTATTTCTTAGGTCAAATTTGTGCTTTATTGATTATTTATCATATGTTACTCTGTAATTAGGGTCTTACAAATTTCCATATTTGTTAAATCATTTGGTGAACTAGACACATTCAGACACTCATGGATGCTCTTTTTTCTTCTCTCATAGCTCATAAGGTCTCTTAAGTCTCCTTGCTTCAATTATTTCAAATGTACCCATATTGTAAAGAGGTTCACGACAAAAACCTAGACACTATGTATCTCCCTATCAACATGTCACCTTCACAAGTCAATGCCATATTCGATCATCTCTCCAATGACTCTATTAGTTATAATGCCAATCAATCAATCTACAAATCTATTCAAGCTTTACATTATTTATTTCAAGATAAATTTTAGGCTATGGAATCCATGATTAAATCTCTCAAATTACAAATCCAACATCTTAAGATGCTTCTTAGTCTCATGTTAGTTATTCGCATCCTCATTTTATGACTTCTACATGTGCTCATATCAGTGAACCCCAAGTCTTACTGCTCCCTGTGCCTCTAAAGTTTGATCACAATACTAAGAAACATGATATTCTTCCTCATCTCCTTACTCATAAATTGATTATATTGTCATCTACTCATTGCTATATCTGTCGACATTAAAATTTTCCTTCGTAATTTCTATTTTATTAATGTATGTATTAGGAATAGGATGTTGTTAAGTATAATTAGTAGTGGCGTTAATAGAAGATAATGGGGTAGTCGGACAAGTGCCACCAATAATGTAGAGTACGGTAATAGTCAAAGTACAATAGGAATGTTGTAAAAAGTAAATATTTGTCGTAAGTGGTCCGGTAATGTTAAAATGTCAAAGTTGGGATAAGTAGAGAAGTAGGGTCTACATGATTAGGAATTAGAAATATTATATTTGTAATAAGGACAAAGAGTGATGTCATAAATATTTTGTATATTTTATTTGTGGAAAAGTCTAAAAAGGTGGAACCCATGTGAGATGATAAGGTTTATCTTATCTTAGAAGATAAGCCTACATGTAAAGGCAAGAGTTTAGGCATGGAATATGATTGGCCGGAAGAGATTTCCTATCCTATCTTAGAGATAAGGTGGATAAGCCTGAATTCCTATAAATAAAGAGGCCACCCCCCCTCATTTAGCATAGAGAGAAGTAGTGAGAAATATTGTATGAGTAAGTGTGTAAAGGAAGCCATCATTTTGAAGGTGTGTTAAAGAAGCCATTAAGAGGTGTAATTGTGAAGTTTCTCCCATAGTTATTGTTTGAAGGCAAGTGAAGTTAATAACACTTGAAGAACCTCATGGGTGAGATTGTAACAATTTCATGTTGATATTATAATTTACACTGATATTTCAGATTTATCATTATTCTTTCTTATCATAGTCTATGGTATTCTTGTGTTATGTTTGTTGTTGTGTTTCCATATTACATCCACCAAACTAAGAGCTGTGCATTAGTTAATAATCATAGCACGAGGAGTTCCTAGTGAATAATTATCATAGTGCCGGATTGGTGTTGACATATCCTCCTTATCGACTTGCAAAATATCACATTTTTCCATATTGCAATTATTATCAAATTAATGGACATAATGACAATAATTTATGTTTTACAACGAATAATTAAACAATTGGAGCTTAATGGTTTTATCTCGATTCCTTTGTAAAACATTCTAATCCATGGCCATCTATAATTTCTAAATATCAGTAGGTTCCTAAATCTGATTCATCTATGTCTAATGAGTATCATGCCATCATTACTAATGTTCCTTCTATGGAAATTCAAGAGTCTCCTAAACAACTTCCTCTCAACATCAGTAAATCCTCTTCTCTTCTCGATTATTTTAAAATGTTATTAATCCTACATAAGATACCACCATTCAATATTCCTCCACATCCTACTCCACTTCCATTTCAATTTGTTTTGTCAAATAACTGCTCCTTCTATTGATACCATGACACATTTAAAACTCCACCACCATCACATGGTCCTATTGTTTCTTCTTCCTACCATTGTGTTGGCTCTCTCTTATCATGTCACATACACCACTCTCCCACAATAGCATGGTATATCTCACATCATCACATATATCTTGATCATTTGCACGGTTGGGGGCATTGAGCTTATTTTCCCCCTCCTAGCATTATCAGTGTCTTTATTACCTTTTATTCTTCATACATCATATTATTGGCATTATTACATGACTTGTATCGTTCTACACAATGATGTGCTATTGTGTTATGGTTCACACTTTAATGTTGAGGGCATACTACAACCATGAACCTCACATAATACACATTTCTATACTCGTCACATTCATGACACATCATTTTAGCATCGATTCTCACATAACACACTACCTTATGAAACACTCTAGATCTACGGTTCATACTCAACTTGTGAGGGACTAAATATGAAATGAACCTCACCACATTCACACTTCTCACACTCTATACTTCATTGGTCTATCATTTTAGCACACACAATTCAAACCATTTCCAAATGACACACTCTTATTATATAGTTCATTCTTGACTGCTAAGGGGGAATTTATAAATGAACCTCATCTCATACATACTCATACACATACACTTGGGGGAGGTGGGGGGGAATGATTCCCTATCAAATTCATGTTGCATATCATTCCACCCCACTCATTTACAACATACCTCATATCTTGGTTACACGTACTCTTGTTTGCTTATGCTAGTTACACGTACACTTTGTTTTCATGCTAGAAAACTACTACATATGCCATTATCTTTATCATATACACATGCATGTTCACTTGTTCCTACTTTTTAATGCTACATTCTTACAGATCATTACACGCAACATGGATACTTAGCAATGTACCTCTTACTAGTCCCACTTTGAGGATCTTGTAGGCATCTACTTTTGTACACACTACATGTGTTATTATTTCATTTTATACTACTTATTATTTATACTAACACACTACTCTATCTATAGATACATGTTTTTACATACTTCTTATCTTTCTAACATAAGAACGCTTAATGTGTAACATTAGTCTTAAAGGAACTATTTGCCACCATGGTTGTCGACGGTTTACTTGCTATTATTTTCCATTATATGCCATTATTTACGGGTTATGCCCCATGTCTTGTATTATCATTACTTGTATACTTATCACCACTTCATCCTTGATTGTCTTGTGACATTGTGAGTGATGGCCCATGTTTGAAACCTTCTTTTTCGCAGCCTACATTGTTTTCTTTCCTACTAGATTACACTTTGACTTATATATGCGTATTTTTATTTTTATGCTAACACGTGTCTTTCCACTCTATTTACATGTCCCTTTATTTCTACCATGCACATTCCCTCCCTTGTAGTGTATAAGTTTCAAATCAACATTTGGTCCTACCCTTTGTACCGCATCCTCCTAGACGCGTCGCATGCACCCCAATCAAGGGGAATATATTGGGTGAATCCATCACCCCATATAATAGCTAAGAGATTCAATAAAAGCCTACACAATATAGGAATAAAACATAATTATAGTCACAGAATGACCCAGATTATAACTTGGGTCCATAGTTCAAACACTGAGCCTTGACAAAGAGATATAGACATGAGCACACAGGTATTCCTAACCTTTCTTGGGCACCTATGACCATGGGATAGTTACAGTCATTTTCTCACGATCGATGCATTTTTCAACATTTCCATAGAATTTTTCACAACATAGGCACATTCCTCCAACAATTAGAATGCATTCTATCTCCATTTTTCTTCTTTTTCTACTTGGATCGAACTTGATCGAACTAGATCGAATTGGAACAAAGCAAGATCACACCATCTGTAGTGGTGTATAAATTTTGGGAAGCAATCAGGGATGGAGAATAACACTAGACCTTTCTCCCCAACACTTCTTCTGTCGTGGTGTGAGATCGCCCAAAAAAACTCACACTTGGCATGAGATCACCCAAAAAAATCATTATGTGCGTGAGATATCCCAAAAACTCATTCTTTAACAACATTTGAACACTTTCTATCCTTTTTACTCATCACAAATCAAGTGCACATGTTCCTTTTACTACTTTTTTGCATTTTTACAAAAAATTTACATATTTAGATCAAATGTTTCATATACACATATTTGAATACTCTTTTCTCTTCTTTTTGCAAGTTCATCCTTATGAGAAGTAGTAGTCACATCAAAAAACACATCAAGCACAACAATGACAACAAGTACAATGCGACACAACACATATGCTTAACCCCTAGGTTCACTTCCTCTTCTTTAGCTTCCACACGTCAGTTTATCACTCCATGTTTTTCTTGTATCCTTGTCATTCTTTCACCATCAATATACATGGTTATCATGTAAGCATATCTTTTCTAATCTATATTACTAAGTATTCACTTAACAACATAAAGTGGGGGAAAATGTAGATAAAAAATCATGCACTCGAGTACATTTCTAGGTCCTAATGACATACTGTTATTCATACGATTCATATGCGAGAAAACTACTAATTGACATCTATCTTTGACCTATTTTCTATCTTTATAGTTTCCTTTTTGGTCTTACACACCACATAGCCCGATCGATATGCATTGCTTTAGCTTTCTTGGCTCAGACACCACCGCCCAACCAAGATGCCAATGGCTATACACCCTCATCTCCTCTGGGCTCCCGACCTCTTTATATCTTACTCAACTCTTTTGGGACCCTTTTATCTTTTGGGCATCTTGTTTTCTTATGGTTCAACCTTTTAGGCATCACTATCAAAATTCAACCAAGGGAATCTTATAAATACAAAGCTATGTAATCATAATCAAATACCAAGCTCTAAGAATCTACTATCACCACCTAATATTGTATCCAAAGGCATTTTAAGAGCATCAAAGCATCCATCTAGATTCATTCAAGGAACAAGGGAATACTTATTCTATATACATACATAGGAGGGTAAGTTCATTTTTCCATACACATATCTACTTACATTGCTTCATCTATCTATTACTTGTTATTCAAGGGCATCTTACACAAGAGCTTCTTGCGACACGATTCTACACACACACAAAACTACATGGAGTCTGAGATGTAGTACAACAATCGGTTGTAAGTTCACTCTATCGGGTGACATCGAGGTTATTACGAATCCCCATTTATATATTCATTTTTTAGGATTTAATGTGTTTTGGGATTTTGTAGGATATCATTTGTTTTGTAGGTTGTACGCAAACGATGTGATCTTACAAGCAACAAATAATGAAGTCTAGTGACACTTGTACTTACACAAAAAAAATGATTTTCGATTATTTTCGCGATCACGAGGCACCTACGAGAGGTCTTTGATGCTTAGGCACCCGTGACCTAGTCCGGGCATATTTGGTGGTTACATAATTAAATCTGAGTGCGGTTGTGACATTTCCCTCCTCCTATTCATCAATCCTCTTGTCCAACATACTTTGAGATCAATTGTGAAATCAGATAAGTCTTTATTTCTTCTCTTGCACCTAGGTTTTTATTATCTAGTTTATTGCTTAGGTCAAATATGTACTTTATTACTTATTTATCATATGTTACTATGCAATCGGGGTTTTACAAATTTCCATATTTGTTAAATCACATAATGCGTGATGCTTTTCATAGGGATTCTATGTTCTCCATCTATTCCCTTTCATGTACCCTTTCTTGGGGCATCATTTTCACCCTTTTCGTATAACTCAAACATTTGGGAACTGAAGTTGGATAACAAAAACATTGGTACAAATTTCTTTAGTATTACATGTTTAAGTTTATATGTATGTGTTTGTTTGTTTAATTCTCATATTGCATTGATTGTTCACATTTCTTTGAGTTAGTTCTTTATCATGGAAATAAAAAATAGTACTATGGGTTTTCATGTCATTCTACTACCCTTTTGTTGTGTACTTATATCAAATAAAAATTTACTTCCGAGTGAAATGGTACATTAACTACATCACAATCTTCCCGTGCCCCATCTATCTTGTCTTCCATTTTAAATCACTTTCTACTTATCAATTTCTTCCTCGTTATCTCCCCTTATTTCTTCCACACAAAGAGGACCAATATCTATTTCTAATCAGCCGATTCAAATAATGGAAAAATAATCCAAGTTCAAATACCCTCTGTCATTATGACCCCTTTTTATTCTACAAGATGTTTTAAGAAAAGCATACCTTGGAATAAAAAGCGTGACCTCATGAACTTACAAACAATAGAATTTGTACTAGTACTTTGTAGGGACCGTTGATCACATCTCCTCCATATATTCATATTCGGTATATCTTTTTCTATCCTTCCAATGTGATGAGATTTTCCGCCACTTTGTGGCCTTTTTTTTTTTCTTCTTTTCTTCTTTTCGAGTATCCATCGAAATCTTTTATCACCCCATTGACACTCGAAGGGGAATCATCCATCCTACTAATTTTTCTTTTACACTTCAAAATTTAATTATCTATAATTGTCTACTATCTTTGAAGTGGCGTCGCTCGCGCTACACCACATAAAAGATGGGAAAATGTAGACACCTAAATCTAGCTACACAGTTTTAACACTAAAATTGCACTTCTTATCCTATTTTCTATCATTTGGTTATAATTAGCATCTTTCTCACTAATTATCAAACATTCATCTCTATCCCGATCAATTAACGACACTTTGTTAGTTAACTAGCTTCATACTTCATTGTAGATATGAATTAACATTACTTTGTTAGCTATAATCTTATTCTATTTATTTAATTTATCAACCAATATTAATTAATTAACATTTAAAACCTGAATGTACCCTCTTATTGGGTAAATCCCTTTCTAATTCTTCATAATCCATCAATTTCTCTCTAATTGGATTTTACTGATCTGGTGTCCCCAATATTTCTTGTAGAAATATTGGGGTACCCCTTTGAAATTTTGGTTCTCAAGTTTTGTGATGAGTTGTGTTCATATCTTTTGGTAGCTCTGGTCCGTTGTTTTGTATGTTTCTAGCTTGTGACTTTAACTCATCTTGATTACGAGGGAGTGCATGATAATTCTTCAAGAGGTTACTAGGAGGTTTATTAGGGGTGGTTTATTAAGTAATCATGTGTTAGATTCTCTATAAAATCCTCAGAAGATCAAAAACTTGCTTCTTTGCGCTATTTTGAGGTACTTCTACTTATTAAGTAAAGTGGTTCAAAAAAGCCATAGAATTGGCTTAGGTTTTCTTAGTAATGCGCTAAACTCAAAGTGCTTTAATTTTTCCTATTCATTGCGCTAAATTCATGTTACTTTACTTATCTTATTTTAAGACAAGTAAAGCAATGCTAAAATGATGCTAAACTAATCCAATCATTGCATTAAATCCTAACCTCATTACTTATCAGTTCATTGCATCAAATTTTAACTCCACTACTTACCTATTCATTGGGTTGAATTCAACTTGCTCTACTGGCCTAATTTTAAAATGAGTAAAGTAAAGCTAACAAGCCACACAAGTAATCATTCAAGCTATCGGTGAATTAAGATTGCTTTACTTATTTTCTAAACTGTATAAGTAAAGACATTTCAAAAAGTTGCATAAGGAAGAAGGCTAAGCTGGCATTCGTACAGTCAACATTTAATGAGGTGGAAAAGATAAAAGTTCTAACTAATTCCACCTAGTTACCATGCATTTGACCTTTGTCAAGAAGAGAGCAGTTGTCAACCCTCTAAACCCCGAGAAACTCCAACAACCGATTGAGGAAGGATTTGCAAAAATTGAATCCAACCCATCTGCTTATTGAGGTTATTAGTTTGTTTTTATTCTCTCATTTTTGGTTTTCATTTCTTTCGTGTGTTGTTTTTGGTTTTAGTTTGCGTCTTCCTTTGGTGTATTTTTTCTAGTGTTTAAAATTTGAAATTTAAATGTGCTACTTCATTGGGATTAGGATTCATTTTCAATAATTGAAGCCGTTGTTACCTCTAAAGGAAATTTATTAAATTTTAACCCTAGCTTTTCCCTAGTTTTGTTCATGTCAGTTTTTGTTTCTTCTTTGCTCCGTGTTTTGCATTGATTTGAGCATACTTTACTTGCATTTATAACAAGATTCAAGTAGGGTGAAATCAATAAAAACGTGCCCCATTTAGTGCATTGATTTGATTGTCTTTTCCTTTCCTTTGTATTCAAAAGAATAGTTGATTTGAATAAACCATAAATGGTTTGCCTTAGTTACGTGTTTTTCATTTGCTTCTACTCGTGCCAAAATTAAGCCCTTATTTTGTGTTGATCTGAATATGCTTTACTTGATTTTGTAATAAAAGTAGAGTAATCCTAAATCACCACAAAACATGTTCCCTGTTCTAGTTCATTACGTTGAATCAATTATCTTTTAGTTCTTTTTGGCAAAAATAGTAAGTTTTAGAAAAGACCGAAAGCCATGTTCTTAGTACTACGGTGATTCCAATATGCTTTACTTTCCTTATCATTGTGTTGAATTGATTTTACTTTACTTATTTTCATTATAAAATAAATAAAGTAATAAGAGTTAACGATGGAAGCATGTATTCCTATTTATTATGTCGATTTGAAAACTTCTTGCTTGCTTTGTTTTGAAATAAGTAGAGTAATGTGAGTTCACCTTTGGATATATTCATTGCGTCATTTTCATATTATTTTACTTATTTTCATTATAAAATAAGTAAATTAATATTTGATCACTTTGTTGGTTATATTCATTGCATTGATTTGTGTTTTCATTACTTTTTATACTCATTGCGCTCAAATAACCACCCATTACTTCTTCTTTCCACGGCAAAGGAGATGCTTTATTATTTTACATTAAATCAAGTACCTATTGATTTCTTAGTTCTTCATTGAATTATGTAGTTGTTGATTTATTTGCGGTGCGCTGATTTGAGTTGCTCATGCTTGTTAACTGCTAGTCTTAAGCAGTTATACCTTGAAACCCACAATAAACTGTAGATTGAATTGTTTTAATCTATCACTTAAAACTTGACTTCTAGAATGTTTTTAACATGATTGCATGAGTAAATTAAGTCTTGAATGCATGCATACAATTGAGGAACATGTGCATTAATTTGATGATCATTATTTAAAGAGAAGTAGTTGCTAGTTCTCAATGGTGGAAACACAAAAGAAAGAGCAGATGTCTGAAACCAAAGAAGAGGTTGAAAGATTTTGGGAGAGGAATTTCTCATGTTTGAAATAGAAATGGAGGCTACAGCTGATGTGGATAATAATTCTATCAAGTACATGAGGGATCAATTTGCTATCTATAAAGAGAAGCATAAGGATGAAAAAGATGAAGTAGATAGAGGAAAAGCCAAGGATAAGAGCAAAGGGAAATATAAAGTGGGGGACAGTGACGGATGCTGATTTGAAAATGTTTCTTCTATTTATCTACTTTATTTATTCCTTTATTATTTTCTTTTTGAGTACATTCATTGTAAAAATTAAGTAATGTGGTGTATAATAGCTATTACTTTAAGTCGTTTGATAAATTCAAATGCTTAAAAAGTAGTTATGAACCGGTTTTAATGTTCAAACTTTATGAAAGTAACTAAGTTGCATTAAATGAGGATTTTGAGGAGTGAATTTCTCAACTCCTAAATTTTTTTAGTTGCTCATTTATTAAAGTATAATGGATATCTCTTCCACATGCTTTACTTGTGACAATTATAAATAGAAGAAGAGGCTTACATGTACGGGATCTGGAAGTTTTGGGCAAGAAGTTGTTATAGGTTGTACTTGGTTATTTTAGACTTTGTGTTGAAATAACTAGAGGCACTTATTATAAGTAGTTAATATTTTAATAAGAAGGAAGAAAGACTTTGGTTGAACTTTGTGTCTATCATAGTCTGACTGTGTGATTTTTATTGTTATGATAAACTTTGTGTTGTCTTAACTTTCATAAGTATATGTTTCTTTTTAATTTTCTTCAAAGTAATCTAGATAAGATAATGTTTGTTTATTTTGTGTGTGAGTAACTCGCTCTGAAATCTACCTATTATAAAGCACATTCCCGCATTCCTTATATCCTTTCAAGTTTATCCTTTCTATTTCTGTCTTCCTTACCTTACATTCTAGTTACCAAGCAGTTGCTTACTTACTTCTAAACTATTTAGTTGTGGTTCACGAGCTATACAATTAAATTAATACCCCTGAAAATTTAGATAGGTGTTAGAATAAACAAATAAAACATACGAGAGCTTCACCATTAAATGAAGGGGATTTATCCCATGACTTCCTAGGTTGCATGTTTTAGCCGAGCATAAAATCTAGCCAACATTTTTTGGAAACTCGCTGGGGACTTGAAATTTAATCAAAATACTTATGCTAAATTTCATGGGTATAGGAGAAGTTTTTATGTGCTTTATTACTTGTTGAATTCATTATGTTAAGAAGCTTTCATACTGGAAAGTCATCCATTTACACGTGCAAGTAGGGCTCAGGGTAGGATTGATCATTTCTTTCATCTCCAAGAGCAATTTAATTTCAATTACCCACCTCAAGCCCAAATTTGAAGAGAAATTTTATCACTTATAAGGAGAGTTCATACATCAGCAAGTCACTTACAACATAGCTCAACTAGTGGTATTATTCAGTTAGTTAATCCTTAGTTATTAATTCATGTACAAATGACTTAACAGTTTCCTATTTTGTGGGGAAGGGATTTTGGTCCTTTAAATTTAACTCCTCTTCATGAATTACCTAAGGGCTCCAGGAAGAATTTCCCAAAGTTATATGGATATGGGAAGCATAATCCTGATGATCACTTGGCTAACTTATACATTTATTTTGGAGTACTTTTTGTAGATCATGAGGATGTGTCTGTAAGATTATTCATCAAAAAATTTCATGATTTGGCAGGAGAATGGTTCTACTAGTTGGACGTTAGAAGTATAAAAAATTAGATAACTATGCGGGAAAAATTCTGAAGAGGTTCTATCCAACAAAAGATGAAAGCACACTCATTACTCAGTTAACATAGTTGAAGAAGGAACCACGAGAATATGAGGGACTTTATTGCTAAGTTCTAGAGGATTTTTTTAAGATCCCCTCGCCTGTGCTCAATGAAGGAAAACAAAAAAAAAATCATAAATGCTTTGTTACCTGAAGTAGGATATCAGTTGCAAAGAGCACAACCTATAAATTTGTTAGCAAAGGCACAAAATGTTGCAATTGAAGATGAAGATGACTTAATTATGGCTAGAAAAATAAAATATTTAGCCCCTAAAGCTAAAGGAACATCTTCAAATAGTGCTACTTGATCCATTACCGCAAATAATATGTTTTAGATTAAGAAACAAATGGCTCAAGGAAGAAATATTGCCCCTTGAGTAGTAACTCCCACTTGGAATTTTAATGGTCAAAATCAGAATCAAAACAGAATCACGATTGCACCACAGAGGTTGACAATTGAAGTTTCTCCAAGGAATAACTTGGAAATGAATGAAGAAGATCATGTTGCTGCTGATAATGAATTACTTGATGAAGAAGACTTTGTTGATCCCATTGGCGACTCCAATATTGGCTACTTAGACTACAAATATGATGAAGGCTATTACAAATCTTTTGAAGATAGTGATGGTCATACATTCACGGTGTTTACAAGGTCTCAAGCACAACAAGGTGGTGAAGCTTATTCAAGTGGAAAAAGGAGAGAAAGAGAAGATCCTGGACCAAATGTTACTATTCTGAAAAGAGGCAACCCAATTCCTTCTTCCTTGGCTCCAAGAGATAAACTAGTAAATACTACTATTAACCAACAATAGAGGATGATGGGACAATTAGCTGACATAATTCAAAGTATTGTTATTCCTTCTTTTGATATCATCGATCAAATTAATAAGACTAAGATATAGATGTCAGAAGCTAAATATTTGATGGCTTTTCCAAAGCAGTTAAACAGGTTGGTGAAGTATGTGCAGAGTAACAGTCCAAATAATTTTCTTAATAATGCTTCATGAGGCATCTTATCTAATCCAAAAATACTCCTCCATTGAATAATGCTACAACTTTTTCTCCTACTTCTTTTGAAAGGATTGAACCATTTTATGTTTCCTTGCTTATTAATGGTTATAAATTAAGTAACTACATTTTAGATTCAGGAGCTTCCGACAATGTCATGCCATCCAAAGTTTTATATGCTCTGGGGCTTACACTAAAAAAAAATTGGAAGATGTTATTCAATGGAGAGAAAAGTACCTCTCATTGGGAAGATCAAAGATGCACAAGTTGTTCTTGCTGATTTTCCCGATAATAGATCAAGAAGATGATGATACTAGTTGCATGTAAACATTCCAGTTTCTTATGGTATGTTATTAAGCAAGAACTTTTGTAAAGAGTTGGGAGGTGAAGTCAAGATGGATTGGTCTTGTGCTCACATTCCAATCAAAGGAGTTAATCAAAAGTTGGAGCCTGAAAAGAAGTCCAAATACACGGTTTCAAAATATGAAGATCCTAGGTCTCAGATTATTTTTCAAGAATCTAGATCATGGAGTTTATTACCTAGAATTGGACAATGAAGAAGCTCATGAGTTATATATCAAAGACAATAAAGTTTGGACTTTGGATTTTTATGGTAGTTGTTGTTCACTTGAATCTAGTGCAGGTGTTGTGCTGATTTCTCCTGAAGGTAAGGTATACACACATTTTTTTAAATTGATGTTTGAAAATACAAATAACACAACTGAATATGAAGCGCTGTTGTTGGGAATGGAAAAAGCTAAAATGATGGGAATTAAGTTGTTGCATGTGAGAGGAGATGCATAACTTATTGTTAAGAAGATTTGTGGTCTTTATCAGGTAAAGAAAGATAAAATGAGGAATTATAGAGACCGGGTGTGTTCCACCTCTGTGGACTTTATAGCCTTCTTAATCTCTTATATTCCAAGGCATCGAATTCTAGGGTAGATTCCTGGAGATTACCATAACGTTTCTTAATCTAGACTAACCACCCGCAATATTTAGATAAGTGATTATAAATTGGAGATGGTTTTTCATCTGAAGGTTCCTGATAATGTTGAACAATGGCAAGTATTCAATGATGATAAATAGATTGTTGTTTTCCTTCATCAACAAGACAATTTTGAAGAAATGTATTATGAAGGAAGTAATTCACTTCTGAGATAGACTACGATTTGTGAAGTTGGTCCACAAATTGAAGGAATCCAAGGGATTATTTAGCTTAAAGGAAACAAGATTCCTAAAGGCTTGGTATCTCTTGAAGAGATGTTTGATAAACATGATCAATTTCTCAAAAATAATAAGGAATATGGAGAGAATTCTTTGTCGATGTACAACCATTAAATCTAGGGGTGGAGGATGAACCCAAGTTGGTGAATTTGGAAAATGTTTTCTTAGGAGGAGTAGGAAGCTTTCACAATACTTCTCAAGAAATATATGGATGTATTTGCTTGGTCTTATCAAGACCTAAAGTCTTATCAACTTTGTTGAAGTCTAGCATTAAAATAAGGGTAATAACCTTTCAAACAAAATCTTCAGAGGCACAATCCGAGTTACTATTTTTGTAGAAATTTAGAAGTTGTTGGATGCAAAGATAATCTATCCTATCCATCATTCTAAGTGGTTGGCAAACATAGTTCCCGTGAGGAAAAATAATGGTGAGATTAGGTTATGTGTAGACTTTCATAATCTTAATTAGGCTTCATTAAAATATAATTATCCCATTCCTATCATGGATCATACCTTGTAGGTTGTTACGAGATCTGAAATGTTGTCTATGTTTGATGGTTTCTCAGGTTATAATCAGGTTTAGGTGGTAGAAGAATATTAGTATAAAACAACATTCATCACATGTTGGAGAACGTTCTCTTATTAGAAGATGCCTTTTGGATTAATCAATTCCGGAGCAACATTTTAGAGGGATATGGATTTGGAATTTTCTCATCTCAAGGATATGAGCATAGTGGTTTACCTTGATGATTTAATAGTATTTTCTAAGGCAAGAGGAAATCACATTTCAAATCTAGAAGAAGTCTTCATCCAATGCCGCAAGCATGGAATCTCACTAAACTGCAAGAATTCTATCTTTGCTGTGATGGAGGGTAAGCTTCTTGGACATATTGTTTAAAAATAAGGAACAAAAATATATCCTAAGTGGGTGGAAGCTATTCAATTTTTTTCCTTTCCAACTTCTAAGAAAGGATTTCACTCCTTCTTTGGTAAGGTTAATTTTCTAAGAAGATTCATCCCTGATTTTTCTGAGTTAACCGTCATATTTCAAACATGATGAAGAAAATGCAAGATTTCAAATGGAGTGAAGAGGGAAAGAGATCATTTGAAAGGATCAAAGCATATTTGTCTGAAGCACTAGTCTGGTATCACCAGATTTTAGTAAGGAATTTATCATTTACTACTATTCCTCAGAGCACACAATGTCAGTAATTTTGATGCAGAAGAATCAAGAAGAAATTGAAACCCCAATCGCTTTCATGAGTACACCTTTAAGTGATTATGAATTTAAGTGCACTCATATGGAAAAACATGCATATGTAGTTGTGAAGGCATGTATAGTATTTAGGTACTATATTCTTTCTCCACACACGGTGGTTTATGTTCTAAATATTGCAGTAAAGTCTATCCTAACACAACAAGAGTTGGGACTATTGAGAGGCACGTGGGTAACAAAGGTGTAAGAGTATGACTTAGATATCAAGCCTATGAAGTTGGTTCAAGGAAGATGCCTTTGTGAATTAATTTTGAGATAAAGACATTTGAGCCAAAGGAGGATGAAAGTCTACCTATGGTTCTCTTTGTAAATATGGTAGATGAATGGTATAGTAAGATTGCCTATTTTCTGACATATGGGGAATTTCTAGATCATCTTTCTCATAAAGAAAAATGGACTATCAAACTCAGGTCCAAGGATTTTGTTCTTTGGGACAATAGTTTGTACAAAAAGGGAATAGATGGTGTTTTTCTCATATGTGTGGATCATTCTCAATAAGAGATATTTCTTGAAACAGTTTCATGATAAAGCATGTGGAGGACACTTCTCAGCAAGAGTTACTACACACAAGATACTTCAACTAGGTATTATTGGCCTACTTTATTTCAAGATACAACTGATTGGGTTTCAAAATGTCAAGCATGTTAGTTATTTGTTGGGAAAGTTAAGCTTCCATCTTTTCCCTTGAAGCCAGTGGTGATAGAAGAACCATTCCAACAATGGGGTATTGATTTCATTAGAACATTGAATCCTTCTAGTTCTAGTCACCATTACATTCTCACTGCTACGGATTATTTTAGTAAGTGGGTGGAAGTTATACTCAAGAATGCCACTTCTAAAGAGGTGTGCAATTTCATTAAGGAAAATATTGTCATGGTGTACCTAGTAAGATAGTGACAGATAATTTTCCTAATATATCCTCTAAGGAGTTGATATAATTTTACTATACACCTCAGATTAAGTTGGTACATTCTTCCAATTACTATCCTCAAAGAAATGGTCAAGCAGAATGGAGAAATAAGAATCTGCAACAATCATGTGAAAGTTGATAACAGAAAATCAGAGGACTTGGCACAAGAAGTTGTTTGATGCATTATGGGCAAGATATGATTACTCCAAAGAAATCTATAGGTATGTCTCCTTTTCAATTGTTGTATGGGAGAGATGCATAATTTCCTATTACTCTAGAATTTCTTACATTGCAACTCACCAAAGCATTGGAGGATACTACTTATACAGATGTCATTGATAAGAGAATAATGTATTTTGAACTATGAGAAGTGCAGGTTCAAGTAGCAGAGATAGGTTGGTGAACACCAGAAGAAAGTCAAGATAATATTTGAAAAAAAATCTCAAGAAAGAAAATTTGAGGTTGGAGATTGGGTACTCTTGTGGGATAAGAGAAATGAGCCTAAAGGAATGCATGGAAAATTTGATTCATTATGGAAAGGGCCATTCACAATTGTAAGGGTTTCGGATCTGATAGTTTCATCCTTGCTTATCAATATGGAGTTAAACTACTATTATAATACAATGGACAACATCTGAAGTTGTACAAGAATTGATGGTTCAAGGTAAAACTTGTATGTATATAAATAAATCATTAGGTTATTTTTTGTGTTGTGTTTTCTTTTTATGTGACTTCGAGCCAATGAACAAGGCTTGAAACTAGAGATGTTGGGATCTCATATTATTTTCTTTCCCTTTGGGATGAAATAAAGATTTCCACAGATGACAGAGCTATTTGGTGTCCCCAAGATTTCTTGTAGAAATATTGGGGTACCCCTTTGAAATTTTTAGTTCTTAGGTTTTGTGATGAGTTGTGTTCATGTTTTTTATAGCTTTGGTGCGTTGTTCGGTGTGTGTAGCTTATTCCTTTAATTCATCTAGATTGTAGGAGTGTGTGATGATTCTTCAAGAGGTTGCAGGAGGTTTCTTAGGGGTGGTTTATTAAGTAATCATGTGTTATATTCTTTGTAAATCCTCAGAAGATCAAAATATTTCTTCTTTGTGTTATTTTGAAGTACTTCTACTTTTTAAGTAAAGTGGTTCAAAAATTTGTAGAACTAGCTTAGGTTTTCTTAGTAATGTGCTAAAGTTAAAGTGGTTTACTTTTTCTTATTCTATGTGCTAAATTCATGTTGTTTTAGTTATCATATTTTAAGACAAGTAAAGAAATGCTTAAATGCCATTAAAGCGCTTATCCATTCATTGCATTGAATCCTAACCTCACTACTTGTCGAGTTCATTGCGTCAAATTTTAACTCCACTCCTTACCTATTCATTGCATTGAATTCAACTTTCTCTACTAGCCTAATTTTAAAATGAGTAAAGTAACTCCAAAAATCCACACAACTAATCATTCAAGCTATCAGTAAATTAGGATTTATTTACTTCTTTTCTAAATTGTTGAAGTAAAGACATTTCAAAAAGATGCATAAGGAAGAAGGATGAGCTAGCATTCATACGGTCAGCATTTAATGAGGTGGAAAATATAAAAGTCCTAAGTAATTCCACCTAGGATCCACGCATTCGCATTGTCAACAAGAGAGAATTTTTAACCCTCAAAACCTCGAGAAACTCCAGCGATCGATTGAGGAAGGATTTGCACAAATTGACTCCAACCCATCTTCTTTTGAGGCTAGTAAATTGTTTTTCTTCTCTCTTTTTTTGTTTTCCTTTCTTCTATGTGTTTTTTGGGGTTTAGTTTTGCGTATTCGTTCATATTATTTTCTCTAGGGTTTAAAATTTGAAATTTGAATGTGCTACTTCATTGGGATTAGGATTACTTTTCAATAATTGAAGTCATTGTTAGCTCTGAAGGAAATTTATTAAATTTTAACCCTAGATTTGTCCTAGTTTTGTTCATATTAGTTTTCCTGTTTCTTCTCTACTCTGTGTTTTACGTCAATTTGAGCATACTTTACTTGTGTTTATAACAATATTTGAGTAGAGTTAAATCAATGAAAAATGTTCCCCATTCAGTGTATTTATTTGATTTTATTTTCCTTTCCTTCGTATTCGAAGTATAGTTATTTGAATAAACCGCAAATGTTGTGCCTTAGTTCTACATTGTTTTCATTTTCTTCTACTCATGCCAAGATCAATCCCTTATTTAGTGTTGATTTGAATATGCTTTAATTGATTTTGTAATAGTAGTAGCATAATCCTAAATCGTTGCAAAACATGTTCCACGTTCTAGTTCATTGCGTCGAATCAATTGTCTTTTACTTATTTTTGGAAAAAATAGTAAAGTATTTCGAAAAGACTGCAATCCATGTTCTTAGTACGGTGTTTATTCCAATATGCTTTACTTACCCTTCTCATTGTTTTAAATTAAGTTTAATTTACTTATTTTCATTATAAAAGAGGTAAAGTAATAAGAGTTAACCACAGAAGCATGCATTGTTATTCATTGCATCGATTCGATAGGTTACTGCTTTCACCATTGGCTAATATTCATTGTGTCATTTTCATATTCATTGTAGTGTAATGTGATTTCACCATTGGCTATATTCATTGTGTCATTTTCATATTATTTTACTTATTTTCTTTATAAGAGAAGTAAAGTAATATATGATCACCGACGGTTATATTCATCATGTCGATTTGTGTTACAATTACTTTTTCTATTCATTGTGCTAAAATAACCACCCATTACTTCTTCTTTTTGAAGTAAAGGAGACTGTTATTATTTTGCGTTAAATCAAGTACCTATTTCTTTCTTAGTTCTACGTCAAATTATGTTGCTTCGATTTGTTTGCATTTTCTTTGACATGAGTAGCTCATGCTTGTTAACTACTAGTCTTAAGCAGTTATACCTTGGAAACCCACAATAAATTGCAGATTGCATTTTTTCAATCTATCACTTAAAAATTGACTTCCAGAATGTTTTTAACATGATTGCATGAGTAAATTAAGTAGCTGCTAGTTCTCCATGGTGCAAAAAAAAAGAAAGAGCAGATGTCTAAAACCATGGAGGAGGCTGCAAGATTTTGGGAGAGGAATTTCTCATGTTTGAAACAAAAATGGAGGCTACAACTGATGTGGATAATAATTCTATCAAGTACATGAGGGATTAGTTTCCTGTCTATAAATAAAATAATAAGGATGAAAAAGATGAAGTGGGTAACGATGATACGGATAAAGGAAAAGCTAAGTATAAGAATAGAGGGAAAGATAGAGTGGCAAATAATGGGTGCTAATTTGAAAATGTTCCTTCTATTTCTTCTACTTCCTTTCTACCTTTCTTCTTTACTTTTTGAGTACATTCATTGTAAAACTTAAGTAATGTGGTGTAAAATCACCGTTACTTTAAGTCGTTTGATAAAGTCAAATGCTCAAAAAGTAGTTATGAAGCAATTTTATGGTTTTAATGTTCAAACTTTCTAAAAGTAACTAAGTGGCATTAAATGAGGATTTTGAGGAGTGAATTTCTCAACTCCTAATTGTTTGTTAGTTATTCATTTATTAAATTATAACGGATATCTCTTCCATATGCTTTACTTGTGACAATTATAAATAGAAGAAGAAGCTTACATGTACGGGCTATGTAAGTTTTGGGCAAGAAGTTGTTATAGGTTGTACTTGGTTATTTTAGAATTTGTGTTGAAATAACTAGAGCCACTTATTGTAAGCAATTAAAATTTTAATAAGAAGGAAGAAAGACTTTGGTTGAACTTTGTGTCTATCATAGTCTTGATTGTGTGATTTGTGATTGTTATGATAAACTTTATGTTGTCTTAACTTTCATAAGTATACACTTCTTTTTAATTTTCTTCAAAGTAATCCAGATAAGATAATGTTTGTTTATTCTATGTGTGAGTAACTTACTCTAAAATCTACCTGTTACAAAGCACATTCCCACATTTCTTACATCCTTTCAAGTTTATCCTTTCTATTTCTGTTTTCCCCAACTTACATTCTAGTTACCAAGCAATTTCTTACTTGCTGCCAAACTGTTTAGTTGTGGTTCACGAGCTATATAGTTAAATTAATACCCATGAAAAGTTAGATAGGTGTTAGAATAAACAAATAAATAATACGGAGATTCACCGTTAAATAAAGGGGATTCATCCCATGACTTCCTTGGTTGCATGTTTTAGCCGAGCATAAAATCTTGCCAACACAATCCTAACTTGGTCTATTAATCAATCATCATTGATTAATTCAGATCACACCCAACTCCTATGAGTTGCAAATTATAGTTAATATTCCCTAAATCATACTTAACCATTCCTAAGCATACTTATCACTTTCTAGTCCTAAAAGTTATTTTTATCCCACATTCATGAGGATGAAATTTTCTCCAATCTGGAAAACTGTATAAATAACCTTACCCCTCCCTTCCAAGTTTATATAATTTACTTGTTAAGACATCTACATATGATAAGATCATTTTAACCTTGGAAGGATTATTGATCAAACAAACTTTTTTCTTTTCTACTTGGCTAAGAGTAGTAAGAGAAGAACCAAAAATGGAAATTAAGCCATATTGGTGAGATCTCTTCCTCTTCCTTGGAGAAATCCTTTGATCACACGTGGCTATGTATGGCTCACTAAAGGAAGTATCTAAAATCTAAATCCCATCAAAAACATCAAAGGATGGTTTGCATTTCATGTTTTTAATATTAGATGCATTAGTTTAAGATTTCCCTTTTAATGGCTTTATCTTGATGTTTATGTTGAACTAGCTTAGTTATTGAATCTACTTGGTGTTAGGTTCTAGTAATTAGCTTAGATTTGTTTATCATGCATATGATTTGTTCCTATAAATTCAATCTTTGAATGTATGTCTTGGAGTGTGATAGATAAATTTTGTAACAAAAGTTATGAGAGTAAGCGGAAGGTGATTGAGCATGTTAAATTGTAAAGAATTTTTATAGAGGCCTTTCAAAAGTAGTGGACTTTGTATTATATCAAAGAGATTGTGGGAAGAGGAGGTAGACCTTCACTGTCTACTATTATCCCAAATTAGGTTTCTTTAGAGTAGTCTTCTAATTTTTGTGTATATTGAGTTTTTGATTTGATGGGGTTTTAAGCATTTCATGATGGTTTAGTTCAATGTACATCAAAAATGTTTTCTTGATAATTATCGATATATTTGCAGACTTTCGCTTAAATTAATTAGTGAAGCGGTTAGACAAAAACTATGGATAAAATTTGTTAGGACAATGTATAGAGATTCGATCGGATGATTAAGTAATAAAATATCTACACTAATTATAGATCATAGGGTAATATAACTCTTTGTGTTATATTTCTTATACTTTTCCTAAATATGTGTATATTATTTTTGTACTATATTTATTTTATCTTTCTTACATAGAAGTATTTTATTCTTGTTATCATTGATTGATCATAACATAACATAAATGGAGAAATTTATTTATAATATGAATGCTTCCGAGTTCATATATTTCTTTTATATCCATCACTAATTTCATTTCATGTTTTTACATGATATGTGTAATCGAGTTCCTTTTGAGGCATGTGATTAACAAGTTCATCACAAATCCTTAATTAAGGCATATATTATGTTGTCAAAAATAACTTCACTAGTTATTTTGATTACTTACATCTTCCTTCCGCTCTCAAGTTCAAATATTACATGTTACACACACTTTGTTTATTCCTTGGCACCTTAATTGGTTACAATGCTTCCACACACACCCCATGCCCTTCTTCTTCATTACTCTATCTCCTTACATCCTCCCTTTGTGCATACCCCTTCGTGCATCTGCTTTCCTTCCCGTAGTTTATGAATCCTCCTTGCACACCCCTAAATTTCCATCCAAGTTGGTTAAGTCCCTTGCGTATTTCTTCCACATTCTTCCCCTCGACGCACCTTGCCTTCGCATCTTACAAGTTACATGCTTCCTTCTTTCTTAATGTTGTCCACTTCTCATTTTGAATTCTAGTTCCCCACTTGCATACTTATATGCATTTACAAATATGTACCCTCCTTCTCTTCCACGCGCATTCCCTTCACACCTTGTCTTATGCACTCTTGCACCTCTTTCTCTCACGCACACTTTGTGCATTCTTCCACACCAATTACCTATGCCATGTCATAACCTGTCATACTTGAGTGTGTAACACACAACATATCAAAGCATGTCAATTGGGTGCGACTCCTTCTGCAACAAACCAGTGTGTGACACGTGGTAGAAATGAAAAAATAGATGAGTAGTTGGCCAATCCTTCACCCAACCAAGGTGAGCCATGTATCATTATGTTTCCAATATGAGCTGTAAACTTCGGATCATCATAAATTTTGTTATAAGACTTAGATTTGTGAGCTTTTGGTCTTGTTGGAAATATTCGACGTGGACTACACGATGGACTATTAAAAATTAGGTTTTGGTGGGATTTTTAGGTAAGAAGTAGGAAACATGTTTCAACCATTAATGCACAAGTCTAATCAAATCAAGCACCATATTTTATTCAAATCTTGCCTCCTTCCTTCTACAATAAAAATAGACATGTGAGGCGCATCTGTCGGCATTGCGGGTGGATTATAGGCATTTAATGCTTGTTGTTTGTGGTTGGATTTCAAAACCTAGTTTCCTTCTATTTTCTCCTCCTCTTCTCTCCTTCTTTTGCTGTAAATTTAAGAGCAATGCTCATTGTAAAATTTTGAACCCCTTTAATTTTCTTAGAGCTTTATTCCTTAGCATTTTAAGTTGTAGGCCTTTAGATCTGGTTTTTGCATGTGGATATCAGCCTCATCCACCATTGTAATCTATTGTGCATTTCTTTGAAGCAATAGAAGCTTTGTTTTGTGGTTATTCTCTACCTTGACTTGTTTTTTATTTCTTTTCCTTACCTCTCTTTTGCATGATTTGTTTTCTATGCTTTCTCACATCCTCAGGATCCTTTTCGATTGTTCCCAAGAAAATGAATGCGTGAGTGTGTTTCAGACTATGATATACATGTCTATCCTCTATGTGTGCATTCTCGTTCATTTTCACCTAAGGCTATCTATGTTCACCCCCTTATTTCTGATGTTATCACCTCCTTAGCTTAGTTTTCCCTTTTTCATGCATCTCCTCCTAACCCTGTTCCCCTGGATATTTAGAGAAGTGAAAGATAGATGCATTTCCCTTCCTAGGATTATTTTTAGCAATAGAAATAGGTAGAGGAACCATCCTTCTCCAAAGGTTTTTCTCAAGCCCGCAAGGTCCCAAAACTTCGAGACAGACCCATGTTGCCTTAAAATCCCAGTTCATTATAATCTGGGATGGGTGTAATTTTGAGAGCCAAATTTTTTTGGTACGCTTGGTGGGATGAGAATTGAAATCTTAAATTTCATCATTGCTAATTTCTGGTGTGTGGCTTACTTATTTCTAGCCTTTAGAGCCTTGCTTCAACACATCTAGTGACTCCAAACTCTCGAGATCTACATTTTTAGCAGTCTGCACACCTTTCATGAGAAGGATACACACAAGACAAAGAATAGCAACCAAAGATTCTTTTGAGTACCTCCAAATTTCTCCAAGAAGTAGTAGAGCAACCACGTGTGCATCTCCATCTTCAGTGTGCCATGCAATTTCTACACCACCTTCTAGAAGGCCGACCATTATGGAAGCATAACAAAAAAATAAAGGATTTGTTAATTTTACTATTAGTATTCCTATTTCTCTTAATTCCCAAAATCCTATTCCAAAATTTACACTTTAAAAGATCCCTTTCTTCACTAGGAAAAATTATACTACTCTAGCTAATCACATACAGGACATTGCCAATGTTTGCGCCATCCACCAGATCATTGAACAAGATGTGGCTGTTAAACTATTATCCTCTTCATTCAAAGGGAGATATTTTCAATGGTTCAATAGTTTGACACTAGGGTCAATTCAAAATTGGAATTGGTTGGGGCAGCCCTTTGCAATTAGTTTGGAGAAAAGGTAGACAATCTCTCCTTCCTTGAATAATTGACAACCATAAGGAGGGCTCCCAATGAGCTCATGATAAACTTTAACTTCAGATTTCAAAAACATGCGAGAGGATCCCAACCTTGGTAAGACCAACTCTAAAAAGCATTTTCCTTTATTTTTTAAGGGCTTTAAATTCTGATATTGTTGTCATGATTCAATCTATGGGGGAGCAAAAATTCTGGGGCCTATAAATTAGCCATTAAGGCTGAGAACTATCTAATTCAAGCAAGAAAATTAACTCCTAAACAACTTGTTCCCTTGTTTCCAGAAATGATTCAAGTTCCTCAACCTTCCATTGCCCCTATTCTTGAGCAGAGTGCTCAACCCATTGCATCCACATCTTACTCTCTCATGCAAAGTAAAGGGGATAAAGAAATGAAGGCCATGATTAGAAATTTGTCTAATAAATTCATATATTTAGAAAATAAGTAGGCACAAGCCTTCAAAATAACTCTAATCAAGGGTATAACCAAGGCCATCAACCCTTCAGAGTCAATATCCAAATTAGAGATATGGGAAGAATAAAAAAGTGATAGATATAATGCTAATACGTACCTCCCTTTGCAAACAATTCCTCCCGCATGACCACTTCAAGTGCCCAATTCAAGTCAAACACTTGTTCCAATTCAAAACAATATGGCTCAAAAGTAAGAATGGTGCTTTCCTTGTAACATGCCTAATCGCCAGTATAGTTGTGCCAATGTATTGCATACGTAGGCTTACATGATTCAAGTTGCTTCAAATTGTGAACCTTCCACTAGCGCGTGTGAATCAAAAAATCAAGAAATGCTAGAAGTTGTTCCTGAGGCCAACCTTATGTTCTTTGGTGCCAAATACTTCTATGTAATCAATCAAGTTATGGATAGTCAAAGTAGAACGTGTGCCTAGGTTGCTAATAAAACAAGATAAAAGAAGGAATGCTTGACTCGAACGTAACTTTCCATTCCAACCATATAGATTGATCCTTAAAAATAAAAAGATGCAACTCATCTTCAAGCATCAAAGGATGTTAATGCTCCCAACAGTCATGACACATAATTTTTGCACGTGAGGTTCCACGCAATGCTTCTACGAAGCTTCGTTCAACTCTCCTTTGGTAGGTCAAACCTCTACATAAGTTAAGGCCCTTGCCTTTGCACCTGAGTAATCAAGAAAATATGTTTTCATGCCTCAAATGGACAAGTATTTGAGCATTCCATTCAACATTTTAGACCGGTGAAGAATAAAATGTAAATGTCACAATGTGGGATGCCCTGGCCATTCCATCTTAGTGTGACATGTTGCATGAATCTCGGCACAAATCTCATGTGTTGATACAATAATCCAAATATCTCATGTTGCTGTCAATATTTTCGAAGCAGAGGAGAAGCAAGTAAGCGAGGTTTTAAAAACACTACCCTTCTATATTTCCTAGATAGTATGTAATCATCTTGTGAAAAATTGTATGATTGATTGAGCACTACTACTTATGTTATGCTAAATAAAATTGTTGATTTTGATGCGAGAGAGAAGTTTAAGATCATGCTTATAATTGATTTTAGAGGAAATAAATCAAAACTCCTTCATAGTATCTCAACATAGAGCATATTTATTACATATGCCTACAAGGTTAAAAATTGTCAAAATTTCTCAAATCCTATAAAATATCACTCAAAATTACCTTAGAAATATTTTTCCCATTTTCAATCTTCAAAGACACTTCTTTCAACCTGCCAATCATCTCTTCAAATGACTCATCCATGAAATAAACAAACACTTGTTAAACTTACCCTCTTGGTCAACTCTAGGCTTGACTAGATCGGCTTCAAACATGTAATCTACCTTGTCTTATTCATCACCAAGACCTTACACCCTATCTACATACTCACATCATTGTTAGAATCAATAAGGAAAATCATTCAAGATTTCAAACTTCACCTTTCACTTACTTACAAGACTGTCCTATGAGTTCTCAAGACAATGCTTCTTGCTCCAACCTTGCTTGCACACTTCCCAAGGAACATGGAAATATCTAAAATATTAATTATTTTTCATTTGACTATCCAAACATTCTCCTAAAATTTCAAGCTTCAACTCTTTCTACAACACCTTCCACTTCACTTTGAAAATTTTTCCACTTTACTAGCCTTAAACTGTGTTTAGGACCTGCTCCCGGACTATCATAAATATCTCAAAACATAACCATGGAAAATAAAAAATTATTTTTTAATATCTTAATATACTACTCTACCATTATTAATTCCAAATTTCAGGTCTTGAATCCTAAAAACATAGGAGATACACTCTTTTGAACATGACAAACATTTTGTCAAACAAGTATTATACATCCTCGACTGTCGGTAAAACACATCATATGTCAATAAATATTCATCATCAAAGGAAACCCTTCAATAACCATATTAATAATTGTCTCTCCCCCTATGGTTAAAATTTCAGCTTCATTCGAATTAAAACCAAAATGTTATGGTGATTGTTTTGGGACACACAGTCATAACTCTTTATACAATCTTCTCACAATTAGAGTTTCTAATACTTGGTTCACTCCACATGCACATTACTATAACTTTGAATCATACCAACACATTCAATATTGTTAAGAAGACAAAGATCAAGTGATAATTCTATAATTAACCTTTTCCCACGTTGCCAAAGGCATACATGTGTTAGACCAAGTTCCTTCTTTCATCAAAATATTGTACTTGCTCCTATCCTCTTGACCTTCCCAACATAACTCAAACCCTACAAGTTATATGTTAGTGAATACAATCATACAATCATACTCTCAATGTTTCTTAGTCATCTTATCCTCATACAAGTATTTATTCCACAGTTAGTACACTAAACTTGCATTCACAGTATGTCCACAATCATGCAAGAGAAACTCTTTCATGCTTCCTAATTAATATCATAGAGAGCAACTACTGAAAGTCTTCATCCTTCCTATGAGCATTCAAAACCAACAAACAACCAAAAATTTCATTTTGAATCTCAGAAAATATGCAACCATACCAAGTAACCTACAAAATAGGTGTTTTTGTATTAATTTTCAAGTTTCTCCACCTTTTCATGCATAAACCACTCTCATGTAACTCCTATTACAATGCATTATGATTGAATTACAAGTTTGTGACCATTCAACTTCTCCCTACAAGGCTTGTAACTTCCCTTTACAAATTATTCCAAGCATCTTAATGATGTATTACACACACATGACTCATACATGCTAACTGAACACCTATAAGAATCTTAACACACTTAGATACACTTGAATCCCTCTTTTAGGACCATACAAACCTTGCACATTTTTTAATTTTCACACACCCCTTTTTGGAGGGAAAACATATAATTTGAATTTGCCACCTTCCATATTTTCTTGGAATGGCTCATATGCCTTATTAAGACCTATAGAGCTCCTACACCACACACTTAACTCCAAAATGCTTGATCCTTTTCAAATGAAGGTTTTTCAAGGATGCTCCTGCATCATACTCCCAAGGAAGAGAAAAAGTGTTCCTACCCTTTACTTTCTTAGTTTCATCTTCATCTTATCTTATGGTCCTAGTCTTGTTTCATTGTTTTACTCGTGCTTCCTTGAGTGATATCCACCTGGGTCCCATGCCTTGTGCCTTGTCCAACCATTTTCTTTCACTTTACATATTTTATTCTTGATCTTCACTCTCACCTTCCTCATCTTCATGCCTTTGTTCACTGTACCTATTATTCCTTTCTTATTTTCTTGTTTATTCTTATCTTTCATTATACTCAGTTGTTCCATGACTATACTTGCTCCTTCTTGGTCCTCATTTTGATGAATATTTTCTAAAAACATTGTTTCTCCATTAGTCATTTCTTTATTCTTCCCTTATTTTTCCATTGCATCCACTAAAGCTTGTGATAGCTCATCTATTTCAGTTATACAAGGTTGATTATCATACCTCTCATCTTCACTATACTCGGCCATCCATTTACATTTGCTTGTTTTAGGCTTCTCAAATGCATTAGTAGGCTCATTTGGTACAATTCCAAGACATTCACTCATAAAATCAACATCATCAAAAGTACTCACCTTGTCTTCACTCCTTTCTTGTAGACTCTTTGCAAAATTAAAGATTTCTTCAATCATGCACATTTTTTCTCTCAACATGAAAGTGTCTTCTTCATCCAAGGCCTCATCAAATTTGGGGATGTCATGTTCATCCTTTTTGGCACAATCTTCACCTTTTCTCCATGTTTGTTCTTCATTTTTGTAGGAGCATTCACCAACCTCCCATATGGCTGCTCTATTCATTTCCTTAAAATCTATGCATTTCTCTTTTCTTGTTGCACTTAGTGAGTTCAAGTCACCATATTCTAGTACATCACCAAATATTTGACAAACCACTTCCTTACCTTGGAAATTTCCTTGGTTTTCTTGATGAGATTGTTCAATCTTCTAAAAATATCTTGGCTGCCATGCTTGGACTGATTCTCCCATATTAGCTTGTTCTCTTGAACTAGTGTGCACCTCATTCTTCATGCATTCTTGTAGTGCATTCACTTGAATCTTGTTCTTTACTATCCACTTTTTATTTTTCATATTCTTAGGCTGATCTCTTATCTTCATAACAACTACTTTCTTACTCTTGTAGCTTGAAAAATTGTATATATCAACTCTATCTTCTCTCTAGCTTGTAGATTTGATTTGGAATCTTGTTAAACCTACCCTTTACTTGCATTCTCCTTAGGATTCATTTTTTTATTTCTCTTAAGCCATATAGGCACAATATATCCATGATTTATGACCTCCTTTGGATGAGAAACTTGGTGCTTTCCCTTAGTATACTCTTTCTTCCTCTTGACTTAATTAGAAGTGACCTTCAAACCTCTTTCATCTTCTTTTCCAACTTGAAAAATCTTATATGTCTTCCATATTTCATTATTAACATTCATTTCTTGCTCACTAGCACTTTCCTTTTCTTTCAAATAGCTTTCCCATGCCTCATAGAATGGCATTTGGTCTTCATAATCAGGTTTAGCACCTTCCATTTTGTCTTCTTTTCCTTGTACCAATTGTACTTGCATTATCTCAGCTTCATCTTCTTCTAAATGTGCTTCTTTTGACCTTGTTCTTATCCATTTTGAATTCCTTTCCTTCATTTTCATCATTGTTATCTTCATACCTAAAAATACCCACTCAAACACATAGTTAGATAATAAAAATAGTTCCCATAAGGCTGACATGAGAAATTTATTCATCTTCGATTCCTTTCTTTATCTTTTCTCATTCTCTCCTTCACATATCTTCACTTCTTCATTCACTCTTCCATGAGTGCCTTTCATTATTTATCTCCCTGAATCCATTATCCTTTGCCTCGATTGTTCTTCATAAGTAGCCTAATAGGCCACTTCACCTTCTTCTTCATTCTCCACTCAAATCTTTGATCTTCTATTCCCATCATGGTTTTAATCATTTCCTCTAACCTCTCAAACATGTCATTTGTTTCCTTTTGTTTTTCTAGGAACAACTCTTTCACCTTTGTGCTTATCTTTTCTTTGACATAGCTTCTTTCTTCTTTCAATTCCTTGTTTTTTTCGTATATCTCCTTTCATTCATTCCATTTTACCTTCACCCAAGTCTCTTTCACCTTGGTCTATTGGTTTCTTTAGGTATTCACCTAGGTCTTTTGTACCCTAGTCTTTTAGACAACTTTCTTTCTTATCTTATCAACTTGTCAACCATCCAACGATTCCCGACTATTAGGTACATACATATCTCAAAGCTCCATGAAAATTTATTAATCAACAATATCATAGAATGATTCAATCATCAAAGTACTCAAAATATCAAGAAAATTTAAGAAGGGTTCAATCATCAAGGCTCACATCAATAAATAATTTTCCACAATCTAATACCAAATGATGCAAATATAAGTTTAATATCATGCTTATAACTGATTTCAGGGGAAAGAAAACAAAATTCCTTCACAGTCTCTTTGCATAGAGGATATTTCTTACAAGCCTATAAGGCTAAAACTTGTCAAAATTTCTCAAATCCTGTCAAATATCCCTCAAAATTACCTTAGCAAGAATTTTCCCATCTTCAATCTTCAAATACACTTCCTCCTACTGCCAATCATCTCTTCAAATGACTCAACCATGAAAGAAACAACCACTTGTTCAACTTACCCACTTGGTCAACTATTGGCTTGACTAGCTCTTGCTTCAAGCATGCAATCTACCTTGTCTTCTTCATCACCAAGTCCTTACACCCTGTCTACATACTCACATCATTGTTAGAATCAATAAGGAAAATCATTCAAGATTTCAAACTTCACCTTTCACTTACTTACAAAATAGCCCTATGAGTTCTCAAGACAATGCTTATTTCTCCAACCTTGCTTACACAATTCCAAAGGAACACAAAAATCTTTGAAAGATGCATTAGTTTTCATTTGAATATCCAAACATGATCCTAAAATTTCAAGCTTCAACTATTTCTACAACACCTTCCACTTCACTTTGAAAAAATTTCCACTTTACTAGCCTTGAACAACTACTCCCAAAATGTCATAAATATCTCAAAAATAACCATGGAAAATAAAAAATTACTTTTTCATAGCTTAATAGACTACTCTACCATGATTAATTCCAAATTTCAGGTCTTGAATCATAAAATCATATAGGATAAAATCTTTTGAACATGAAAAATATTTTATCAAACAAGTAATATGCATCCTCGACTCGTTGGTAACACACACCATATCTAAAAAAATATTCATCATTAAAGCACACCCTTCAAGAACTATATGAATAATTATGTTTTCCCCTATGGTTAAAATTTTACCTTCATTGGACTTAAATTTTTTTATAGTGACTAGTTTGGGACACACAGTCACAACTCTTTACACAATCTTCTCACAATTAGAGTTTTTAATACTTTGTTCACTCCACATGAACATTACTTTAAATTTAAATAATACCAAAACCTAAAAAGTATGTTAAGAAGACAAGGATCAATTGATAATTATAACATTCAGTTAAGAAGACAAGGATCAATTGATAATTATAACATTCACCTTTTCCCACATTGCCATAGTCCTACATGCATTAGAACAAGTTTCTTCTTTCATCAAAACATGGTACTTGCTCCTATCCTCTTGACCTTCCTAGTATAACTCGAACCCTGCAAGTTCTATGTTAATGACTACAATAATACAATCATGCCCTCAATTTTTCTCTATAAGCTTATCCTTGTACAAGTTTTTATTCCATGATTAGTACACTAAATTTGCATTCATAGTATGTTCATAATCATGCAAGAGAAAATATTTCATGCTTCCTAATTAATATCAAAAGAGTAACTACTTAAAGTGTTCATCCTTCCTATGATCATTCAAAACCAATAAACAACCACAAATTCCATTGTGAAACTCATAAAATATGTGACCATACCAAGTAACCTGAAAAATAGGAGTTTTTGTATTAATCTCCATTATGTTCCTTATAAAGTATCTTCTCAAATCTTCCTCTTCACCGATAAATTATTTTCCAAAAATAAAAGGCATCATCCTATTTTCGAGTTTCTCCACCTTTTCATGCATAAACCACTCTCATGTAACTCCTATTATAATGCATTATGATTGAATTACAAGTTTGTGACCATTCAACTTCTCCCTACAAGGCTTGTAACTTCCCTTTACAAATTATTCCAAGCATCTTAATGGTGTATTACACACACATGACTCATATATGCTAATTGAACACCTATAAGAATCTTAACACACTTAGAGACACTTGAATACCTCTTATAGGACCATACACTCCTTACAAATATTTGAATTTTCACACACCCCTTTTTGAAGGGAAAACATATAATTTGAATTTTCCACCTTCCCTATTTTCTTGGAATGCCTCATATGCCTTATTAATACCTATAGAGCTCCTACACAACACACTTAACTCCAAAATGCTCGATCCTTTTCAAATGAAGATTTTCTAAAGGATGCTCATGCATCAATGTCCTAGGTCTTAAGTACAACCCTATGTCCAAAGGAGTCTTGCAACTTGATGGCTCAACTGTCACCACTCTAGGAGTCATCAAGGATCTTGATTTAACCCTCCATGCATGTCCAATCCTAACCATAACTCAAGATGTATCAATTATTGACCTACCTCCTTTGTTTTCCCTTTTCCTATCAAGAGATTTCAATGCTAAGGTGGGTGGCTACTTGTCTTCTGATTGGTCTCATATGTTACTAAAAATAAGGTATGGTACCTAGTTTACCATACAAGATGAACCTATATTTTCATATCATGTTGTATCATATGATCCCTCACCTCTCCAAACCAATTGCTTAATCCAAGAAAGCCTAGAAAAGATTAAGTTTCAATAGAGCAACTTATTCCACCCCACATATGTGATATATTGTTAGATGAATGTGCCATGAAACACTATGAATTTGATCCTTATGCTAAAACCCTTGAATATTTTGAAATGGGCTTTGATACTTATAGTATTATTGAAGAAGACTGCATACTTCCTACCACACTCAAATAAGATGAAGAAAATTTTGGACTATGGAATTTTTGTTTTGATGGCTCCAAATGCTAAAGTGCGGGAGTTATTCTCATTTCTTCCAAGAATGATAAGTTATATTTCATGCACAAATTGCAGTTTGCATGCTCTAATAATGTAGAAAAATATGAAGTGTTGGTGCATGGTCTTCTCATTGCTAAAAACAAAAAGGTCAAGGTGCTATAGATTTTGGGGACACGAGTTAGTTATCCACCGTGTCACTAACAAATGTGCAAAAAGAATAAGATTCTTAAATCTTACAAACATAGAGTTTGGGACCTCCTAGAGGGTTTTGGTGCATTGAATATATAGGTGGTGCTAAGGAAAATGAACAAATAAGAAGATTAGATGGCAACACTCGGTTCACAGTTCTCACCTATTGAGGATTTCTTTGAAGGCAACACACAACACATCAAAATGGTGATTAGGCTATCTATTCTAGATAATAACACTAGCTGGAAAGTGCTTGACACCGATGCATAAATTGTCTAGTTCATTCATAATGAAGTTGAGTTCTCTTCAAGCATGTAAGATCATTTGCATGAAAGCTATGGTGACCAAGTGATCCAGCTAAAGATGAACAAGTTTCCTAAAGAGATGGTTACATTAGAGAAAATATTTAACCTTGATGATGAGTTCAAGGGTGAAGAAAATAATATGTGCGCAGTGTAAGAAGACTACACTCTAGTCACTATTGCATGCGACAAAGAGTTCAGCTTGCTAGGAAAATATTGTGTGCATGATGAGAATCAAGTAGTCATCTTTCTATGTCAGAAATACATCGACATATTATCATGGGAGTATGAAGACCTCAAAGGATTTGATCCAAGTGTTTCTCAACACTCCATTGACCTTGATCCTAATACTCTACTTGTGTCACAAATCTTGGTCTAGTGTGCAAGAATAATGGTGAAATTGGACTCTACGTCGATTTTAAAGATTTGAACAAGCCATCCTTGAAGGGTAATTATCATTTTCCTTCTATGGAGTATATTTTGTAAATAGTGGTTGGAAAAAAAGATTTTCTATGTCGATGGGTATTGGTTTTAATCAGATCATGGTTAAGGAAGAAGATCAATTAAAGACAACATTAACAACTAAATGGTAAACATACGCATATCAAAAATGCCTTTTGGTTTGTAAAGTGTGGGTGCAACATTCTAGCGAGCCATGAATATTGCTTTGAAAGGATATATCAATCAATTCATCCTAGTTTACTTGGATGACATAACTATCTTCTCACATCGAGCACGGATCATACGGCGCATCTGGAGAAATTATTTGAGAGATTATTTCCTTTCGCGCGCTCCTTGCGTACACTCATTTTTTACTTTTACGATGTCATTTTAGTTCATGGATCTTCCAAAAAAATCATCAGTTTTTGTAGAGCTAAATATAGAGTTTATATTGTGCTTCAAGTGACTTCAGGGGTAGTTTTTCAAGTTGTAGATCCGAAAAAGTTTCAAAAAGACTCCATGCCCAATGGACACTTCTAAGGCTTCTGATATCCTTCATCTAGTAGGAAGATGGCCTTAAAAGTCTCAATTTTTTTTCCAAAATAACCCCCTATTTATTTTGACAACTTACATCCCCATTCTGGCTCTAAGGTTCAAATATTGTAGGTTGTGCACATTCGGTTATTCCTTAGCACCTTAATCGATTTGGTTATTCCATGCATGCCCTACACCCTTTATATCCATTCCTCTATCTCCTTACATCCTCCCTTTGCGTGCACCCCATCCGAGTGTCCACTTTCCTTCCCATGCAATTTGTGCATCCTCCTCACGCACCCTAACTTTCCATCCAAGTTGGATAAATCCCTCTTGTATTTATTCCACATTCTTCCCCTGTCACACCTTACCTTCGCATCTTGTGTCCTATGCACTTCCTTCCCGGCTTGCTTTTGCACCCCTTCTTTCTTTCTTCCTTGCGCTTCTCATTTTGAATTCACATTCCTTGCTTGCATACTTATATCCCTTTATAGATATTCACCCTCCTTCTCTTTTGTGTGCATTCCCCTCATGCCTTGTGTTATGCATTCTCATTCCTCTTGCTCTCATGCACGCTTTGTGCATTCTTCTACGCCAATTACCTATACCATGTCATAACCTATTAGATTTGAGTGTGCAACATGCAACCTATCAAATTGTGCCAAATGGAAACCGAATCCTTGTAATGAATCAAAGTGTGTAATACGTAACTGAAAGAAAAAATGATATGAGCATTTGGCCCATCCTTGACTAACTAGGGTGCACCACTTGTCATTACATGTCTAGTCTACTCTGTAACCTTCAAATCATCACAAATTTTTCGCAAGGCTCGATTTGTGTGCTTTTGGTCTTGTTGAAAATTTGCTAACGTGGGCTACATGATGGACCATTCAAAATCAAATTTTGTCAGGATTTTATAGGTAAGAATAAGGGAAATGTGATTTATCCATTAATGAACAGGTTTAATCGACTCAACCACCATATTTTATTCAAATCTCACATCTTTCCTTCTTCTACAAGAAAAATAGTAATGAGGAGATGCATCTGTCAACATTACAGGTGGATTTGTAGGCATTCAATGCTTGTTGTTGGTGGTTGGATTTGAAATCCAAGTTTCCCTCTTTTTCTCCTCCTCTTCTCTCCTTCTTCTTCTATAAATGTAAGAGAAATGCTCATTGTAAAAGGTTGGACCCCTTTAGTTTTCTAAGAGCTCTGTTCCTTAGCATTTTAAGTTGCACACCTTTGGATCTAGTTTTTGCATGTGGATATTGGCCTCATCCTCCATTTTAATCAACTTACATATCTTTGAAGCAATAGAATATTTTTGTGGCTATTCTCCGCCTTGTCTTGTTTTTATTTCTTTTCCTTTCCTCTCTTTTGAATTGCCTATTTTCTATGCTATCTCACATCCCTTGCAGGATCCTTTTCTAATTGTGCCCCCATGAAAATGAATGTGTGAGTGTGTTTTAGAAAATAATATGCGTGTCTATCCTATCTATGTGAATTATCATTCATTTTTTCTTAAAGCTAACCGTGTTCACCCCCTTCTTTCGCTTTTATCACCACCTTAGCTTAGTTTTCCCTTTTTCATGCATTTCCTTCTAACCCTGGTCCCTTGGATATTTAGAGTGGTGACATATAGATGCATTTCCCTTTCTAGGAGTAGTTTTTGTAGTAGAAATAGGTAGAGGAACCCGCCTTCTCCGAAGGTTTGTATCAAGCACGCAAGGTCCTGTTAGTGTGAGTTATCTTATGTGTCCTCCTCTCATATTGGAGGGTTGTCTCACATGGGTTAGGTTTAGGGTTAGGTTTATGGTTTCATGTGTGTCATGCACTAGGGTTACTCAGCACCATATATGTACCCCTTTACTATTCATTTATGAGCATGCCAAGACACTCCGTTGTCTTTCCTCTATGTGCAAGCTTTGTTTCTATTGAGCAAGTTCTTCCATTACTGATCATTTCCTTCTTGTAAATACGCTAGAGCTATCATGATTATGTTGGAGTGTAACTACTTCATGGTGCCTTGTTTCCAATTTGATTCTCGCAAAATCTTTTCATGGTATCAGAGTTGAGATTGGGTAAACGTGCACTCATTATTTTTTAGTTGCGATTACTCTTTCATGGTTTTGTTCTCCACATGCAAGTTTTTCAATCACTATTTTCTGGTTTTTCCTTGCTAACGTATCTAACAAGCTTTCTCAGAAAGTTGTGTCAGTTTTTGTGTTTTTTTGTGCATGTGAAGGTTTTCATAATACCTTGAGCAATCAAGGGTTTTACCACCTTTTTTTTTTGTCAGAAGCTAAATCCAAAATAGAGATTCATTTAATTTCTGTCCTTTTTAAATAAATTATTAAAATGGAAGTGAAATTTTTGTAAAGATCTCTATTTTTTCGGGTTCCGCATTTTTTTGGAAAATTTGGCTTGGCTATGCATGTTAGTCTGTGGTTGCAGGATAATTACGGTTTCTTTGTGGTTACTTGCATGGTAGTCTAATTTATCCACTAATCTCCCAACCGAGCTCTCTGCCTCGGTTTCTACTCGTTCGGCTCTTAACCGAACCATTCTCTGCATGCATGTTTGGATCCTGTTGTGTCCGCCGTGCTTGTGTTCTACCTACGTGGCCATGAGTTTCTCCTACCCCATGATCATGCTCATGCTCCTCTCTATTGGCTTTGGATTTTTCCTACTGAATTTGCCTCTACATAGTCATTTTTCTCTGCTCAAAGGACTCCACTCCTTGCGACTCCACTCCTTGTTGTGCGTAATCTCGCCATGCTCATGTCATTTTGCTATTGGCTTTGGCTATGGCCTAGTCGTTTTTTCACACCTACGTAAACTCTTTCTTGCTAGAGTCTCCCTGCGTGCGTCGACCTACGTTTACTTCCTCATGACATGTGCTTTATTTGGTAAGTTTTATGTTTTTTAAAGTTTTTTTAATACGCATTTTTTGATAAGCTTTTTAAATTCTTTCTAAACTTTGTTAAAGTTTTTTTAGTTGTTTTTAAAAACAATCAAAAAACGAATCACCTTCCTTCTACTTAATCTAAGAATCACATTGGTTCTAATATTTTTAGTTGTTTAGTTGTTAAACTTAGAATACTTTCTACTTCGGCTTCCTTCTAATTTGTGTTTTTTAAACAAAAAAACAAATCTCAACCGATTTATTTTTAGTTGGAATAATTAAAATTTCTTATTAAAAAGGGAAAGTATTTTAACACAAAAAAACACTATCTTTAATTTTTAAGATTTAATAATTTTTTAGATCTTAATTAGTTTTTGTAATTAATTAGATTTAATTTGATTAAATCTATTTTTATTAATTACAAATTAATTTGCTCCTATTTACGATTTATAGTAAATTAAAAATTGTTCTTTCAATAACCCTTCTTGTCGTTTTTTTAAAACTCCAATAGCTCTAAAAATAGCAAAATTGGGTGTTTCCAAACAAGTAAAATTTAGGCGTTATTGTCATTTTTCTCTAATCGTGCGCTCAAGTGTGCAACATCACTCTGAGCACTTTTTTCCTTCCAAGCTCTTTTCTGGCGTTCTGAAGATTCTCTAAACTCCTTGAGTTCATTTAAAACCTTGTCTTTCACCCTTATTATTGCTTGCGACTAGTGAGTGCGTCCGCCATAGTCTACAAAGCAAGGGGGTTTCCTTTTACGACGTGAGACATTTTTTCTCACCACCAGGGTTGGCTTTCACCTCCTTTCTTGTTTTTTGCTTGTGCTTGTTTACGGTGTCCTATTTGTTGCACTCCACAAAACACTGTTGTGGTCTCCTCTCTTGCGCGTTATTACATTGATTGCAAGACGAGTTACCAAGTGTTTCAAACCGCACGAACGGACCCAATTGTAATCAACGCACTAAACTATAAAGTGCCAAAAGCAGGGGGTTGTTATTGTCCTGGGTGGTTGTGTTTATTTTCTGCACTATGGATGCACTTTCAATTCCTTTGCTTACACCATTCAAATTTTTCAAATGGAGATCAAAAATAATAATGAAACTAAGGGGTAAAGGGTTATTCGCATCACCATGGGAACTGAGACTAAACCAGATGACGAACCTGAAAAATCTAAGTGGTTAAACCGTAGTGATGAAGCTTTAGGTCTTCTCTGCATGTCTATTTCTCCTGACTTGCTCTTCCACATTGAGGCATCCGAAACACCTAAATCTGCATGGAAAATGCTGGATGTGATGTTTGGACAACTAGATGACATGAGAGTGCATGAGTTGGAAAACGAACTACTAGGGTTAAATTCTAGTGACTTTGAAAACCTACAAGCCTTCTTCTCGAAATTTGTCAACATTAGATTGTTGTTAAAAGGATGTCAAGTAGAGAAGAAATATTCTCAATCGATCTTGTCAATTCGCTTAAGCTACGTTCCGAATATTCTGTCTTCGTGTCAACTTTCCACGCCACAAAAGTTGCTTTGCGCGATACTTGAACTATGCCCTCCTTTGACTATTTTTGTCCTAACTCATTCAAGAATAAGACAAACTCATTCAAATGGGGTCTCTCAAGTCTAAGTCACATGCCCTTGTAGCAAGTACTAGCAAGAGGAAAGAAGGCGAAAAGAAGAAAGAAACCAAGACCAAACCTAAAAATGACACAAACACTTTGAATTTTGTGCCTAAGGAAAAGAAAAGAAAGTATTTATGTTCCTATTGCAAGAAGTCTTGTCACAACGAGAAACACTATTTTCGTAGAAGCAGATTGATCACTTATCTCATTTACTTGAGAAGAATAAAAAAGTGAATCCATAAAAAAAAGTGCTCCGAAGGCCAAGTCTTCTGCTGCAAAAGGTGCTAAAAATGATAAGAAGAAAGGAAAGGCCCTTATAGCTAGATTTTCTCCTTCATCGACATGGATTATAGATTTTGGTGCCTCGCACCACATGGGTTCTTCGCATGTTGAGTTTTCTAACATCGAACCTTGTGGAATGTCCCAAATCACGATGGGTAATGACACGAAAGTGTCGGTTTCCAGTAGTGGATCAGTAGAGATGGATGGGGGAACATTTAACCAAGTGTTGAGTGTTCCTGATCTCTCTACCAATCTCCTATCGGTTTACCAAATTACTCACCTTGGTGAAGGAATGCGAGTGGAATTTGGTCCTAACTCGGTGATTATTCATGAGCTTAACAATGACACTATAGTGGCTGAGGGAAAGGTTGATCACCATTCACGGTTATATACTTTTTCCCACTTTACTTCTGATTCTACGCCCACTGCCTTGCTCACTCATGCAAATGAGGTTAGTAAGCTATGGCATGAGTGTTTTGGACATCTAAATTATCACTACCTTGAACAATTGAGCCAAAACAAAATGTTCAATAGGTTTCCTCGCGTCAAGTTTTCTAAGGGTCTTTATGAGGGTTGTACCCTTAGAAAGCATCCTGAAAAGAAATTTGACAAAGGAAAAGCCTGGAGAGCCACTCGTCCTTTGGATCTTGTTCACAGCGATGTTTCTGGTCCATTTCCTTCTCCTTCGTTTACTAGAGCTCTTTATGTGCTAACCTTCATTGATGACTATTCGTGATATACTTGGGTATATTTTCTTAAGCTTAAGTCTGAAGTCTTTGAACATTTTTAGGACTTTAAGGCTTCTTTGCAGAAATAAGCGGAATGGTCTATCAAGGTTCTTTGAACTGAAAATGGAGGTGAATATGTAAACAATAGGTTCATGGATTTTTGTACTTCTGAAGGGATCTCTTTGTAGCATATAGTTGCTTATAGCCCTTCACAAAATGGAGTCAGAAAGAAAGAACCGTACTCTTAAGGAGATGGCCACTTGTATGATTCACTCGAAGTCTCTTCCTCCACAGTATTGGGCTGAAGTAGTGAATTGTGAAAATTACATTCAGAACCATGTTCCACACAAGGCAGTAAGAGGGATGACACCCTTTGAAGCTTGGTTTGGACACAAGCCTGATGTTGAGCACTTTCAAGTCTTCGGATCCAAGGCTATGGCTCAGATTCCCAAGAAGAAACGTAAGGCCTTGGAACCACAATCCAAACCTTGTATCTTTGTAGGGTATCCTGATGGCGTGAAGGGATATCAATTGATGAATCCTACTTCTCATGAGCTGTATATTGAGAGAAGTGTTAAGTTTGATGAGTCTTCTTCAACTTCTACTTCTCCACCTATTGAGTTTCTTCAGCTTACTGATTGATTCTGACTCATCAGATGATGATGCTATTGAGCGTGCTCCTCTTCCTGATCCTCCCAACCATCAGAACTTTGAGTCTTCTAATTTTGACAGTAGTGATGACAAGGACTATGTCCCTTCTCACTCAAGTGAAGAATCTTCCGACTCTGAGCCTGATCCTCTTGGTCCCCTTTGGGCCAAGAAAACTTTGCAAAGTGCTGGAGATTTAGTTGGAGATACTTCGGATATGAGATGTACTCACTCAGATTTTGTTGGACCCCACTCTTTCTTCACCTCTACTTCTGATCCACAGTCTTTTTGGGAGGCTTCTAGTATTCTGAGTGGGATTCTACTATGGATGAGGAGTATTCCTCTCTCATGAAGAATGATACTTGGGATCTCACCCTCTTCCGAAAGGAAGAAAAATCGTTCGGTGTAAGTGGGTGTTCTGAACAAAGTATGGAGTAGATGGAGACGTCAAAAAGTTTAAAGTGTGATTAGTAGCTAAGGGTTTCTCCCAGATAGCTAGGGTTGATTATACTAAAACCTTTGCTCCGGTTGTGAAGATGAATTCTATTTGACTAACCCTAGCCATTGCCGCAACGAACAGATGGAAAGTCCATCAAATGGATGTTAAGAGTGCCTTCCTTCATGGTGACCTAGAGGAAGAGATCTATATGGAACAACCTCTGGGTTATGTCCAAGATCCCTCCCTTGTTTGTAAGTTAAAGAAGTCTCTTTATGGCCTTAAACAAGCCCCTCGGGCTTGGTATGCCAAGATGGACTCATTTTTACTTACATCGAGTTTACAGTGTGTCACTGATCGAAATGTTTATATTCTATGGCAAGATGACTCCATACTCATTCTTGTTCTATATGTTGATGACTTGTTGCTCATAGGTAGCTCTTCCTCTATTATTTATTCTTTGAAGATCACCTTAGCCAACAAGTTTTACATGACCGAATTAGGTCTCGCTTCATTACTTCCTTGGGACCTAGATTTCTCAATCTAACTCAGGAATCTTGATTTCGCAAACTAAGTATGCTCTTGATTTTCTAGCTTGTTTTTAGATGACTGGTTGCAAGTCTTCTCCTACTCCTTTTATTTTCGGGGTTAAGTTGGTTTCAGATTGCTCTACTCCCTTGGTTGATGGTACTCTTTATCGACAGTTGGTGGGGAGCTTGATTTACTTGACTCACACTCGACTAGATTTATCGTATGTTGTTGGGATCATGTCCAGATTCATGCAGGAGCCACATGAGCTACATTGGAAAGCAGCTAAATGGATCCTTCACTATGTTCATGGCACTTATATTGATGGCATTCACTATCATGGAGGGGTTGATATTGACTTGATTGGATTCACAGATTCTGATTGGGCCGGTGACTTAGATCATCAGAAATCTACTTCTGGCTATAGTTTCTCTCTTGGTTTGGGTCCTATTAGTTGGTCTAGCAAGAAGTAGAATGCAATTGTGATATCATCTACAGAGGCAGAATACAGAGGAGTAGTTAATGCTGCCATAGAAGCTATTTGGCTACAGGGTATTCTGACAGAGTTTGGCATCCACTTTCGGTGGCCTACCATTATCTAATGTGATAACACGAGCATAATCTCTATTTATAGAAATATAGTACAACATCAGTGGATGAAGCACATTGAGATCCATATGCACTTCATACGGGATCTTATTCATGATGGTATCATCGACATTCAGTACATTCAGACAGATGATCATATTGCAGATTTATTCACCAAGCCCTTCACTAAGATGAATTTTCTTCACTTACGGTCTCTTCTTGGGGTGAGGTCTTCTGTAGCTACTCATCTTCTTCAGGCTATGTAGTCCTTCTTTTCTTCTTCTTCTTCTAGGAAGATTGTGTTTGTATATGGGCACCTTATCAGGCCTTTAGTTGTTGGGCCCCATTGACACATCTTTCTTAGTTATTTAGGAGTGTCTTCCTTTCCGTTTGACTCATCATAGCTGCTACCCCAGCTTTGATGAAGGGGGTGTTAGTGTGAGTTATCCTATGTGTCCTCCTCTCATATTGGAGGGTCATCTCACATGGGTTAGGTTTAGGGTTTCATGTGTGTCATGCACTAGGGTTACTCAACACCCTATATGTACCCCTTTACTATTCATTTATGAGCATGCCAAGACACTCCGTTGTCTTTCCTCTATGTGTAAGCTTTGTTTCTGTTGAGCAAGTTCTTCCATTACTGATCATTTCCTTCTTGCAAATATCGTTGGAGCTATCATGATTCCGTTGGAGTGCAACTACTTCGTGGTGCCTCATTTCCGATTCGATTCTCACAAACTCTTTTCAGGTCCCACAACTTAGAGACAATCTCATGTTGCCTCAAAAGCCCAATTCATCCCGATCTAGGATGGGTGCAAGTTTGAGCACCAACATATTCCAATCACTAAAATTATCTACATTCAGTAGTAACATAATGTCATGAGAATGCACTTGCTCCTATTAAGGGGGCATACATATTTCTCACATTCTCATAAAGGGATATACTTAAGATGTGATACCCAATACCTTAAAGGGGTGCCTTTATGATATTTTTCAATGTTATTTATAAGAAACATTTATTATTTTTTTCTTTCTGCTAAAGATTGTACCAGAAATGTATACTAATGTGGCACATATAATTTAGAGACACTAGTCTTCACTTGGATTTAAATACATGTAAATCATATAAGAGTTCCCTCGAATTTCCAAAGCAAAACTAGGTGTTTCATTTTTAATTCTTCATTTCTAGACCTAAAAAAATATTTGATATTGAAAATTACGTAAATATAAATTATCTTGGAAGTATATTGCAAATATAAAAGTGTGCTTTGGGAGCTTTAAGGGACACATAATCCTATATTCATACCATTTCATATTTTACTTTGATATGCATGCACACACGAGCACACGTACAAACACACACACACATTAAAGTGAGGAAACTTAAAAATAGTCCAAATGCATTTATTAGTTGTTAAATTACATGTTTCTAAATTCTCGTGCCTTTGTCAAATTAAGGTTCAAATTATGGCTTTATTGGCACAATTTCTTGACACTATGTGGTATCCTCTCATCTTTTATACACCCTAGTTATAACATAACCCCAACCATGCATTCTCCTCCATTTCTTTCGCACCAAGTCTAAAACATGGGATCCGAGTCCTAGCACACTAGGAAAGTGAACTACATGCACTAGAAAAGATGATGTTGTGCCCTTCTCCTCTTCATTCTAATTGACACCCATCCCATAATTTTCACCTTTTCGGACCATTGGATGTTGCACACTAATATATTTAGTTCTTAATTCAAATTTAAATTACCTATAAATACGCAAGAATGCTAGTGAATTTAGGGATATAACATCTATCTATCCAAACATTTTATTAATATCAATACATTTAAGAAGTTATCAACTGAAAGTTAGAGAAGGAAAATGTTGAGCATTTACTAGCATTTTAGAAATTCAATCATTCATTAGAGCATTAATTTAAGCACTAAAATTCATAGTAGACAAATGTTACATTGCTTTAATTTTCTTGGGTAAAAAATCATTGTATTATACTCGGTGTTTTGTTTTCAATATTATGTACAATAAAGATATTTTCTAAGAATCAAGTTACAAGGAACATGGTTCCCCCCAAAACAAACCACACATTTTTGTAGGACTAAATTTGACAGCATAATTATAGTTAGGGTAGAAGAGTGATTTCCCCATGATTCAAACAAAGTTTCACAAAAGTTAGCATGGTTTTGGAAAGTGGGAATACGAAAATATAGTCATATGAAATATACATTCTAATCATTTTTCTAGAACACCATCTTCACTTTCCTCATAGATTGAAAAATCAAGTAGTATTTGAACTTTGATTTTTCTAGGTTTTTTCTTGATAAAAACCACACTCCATTGTTAATATATAATCATTATCTTCCAATTTCTCTTAAAAATAAGATAAACCTAAACCCACTCTTTTCATTAATTTGTTGAGGATTATTCATAATTAATTAAGTCTAATTTATTTATTTTTAATTATTTAAAGCTAATTATGGGAATTTAAGAATTTTATGTGGGATTTCCCACCCATTTGAACACATACATCACCATTTCCACACATGATTGGAGATATCTTCAACCCAAATCATCCATTAAAAGGAAGTTATGTAACCATACAATATACATTTAAGCCAAGATTTTAAGTAGAAAAGTTAATTCAATACTATAATGGTTTTGTTAGGTTATAACAAAAATAATGGTTCATGAAATTCCCTTATGGAACTCTTTTTAACCAAAAAGTGAACCATAAACTAACATTGATCTCATGTATTAAAAGCTTACAAAAATGGATCCTTATCAAATAATCATTTTCCTAATTTTATTAAATATGGATTGATTAATAATATGATCCAAACTATTTAAATATGTTCCAAAATTGAATCGAAATTAATTATAAAGTCATTAATCGTTTTCATTTTGCACAATCAAAAGGATCAAAATACAATTTTTCAAAAATGTGTGAAATTGTTATAAGTGCACCCAAGATAAATTAAAAATCTGATTTAAATATGCAAATAATCAGAATAAACAAATGTAAAACTAAACAAAAACTCCAAATTTATAATAGACTTCACTGTTGATTGGGCTACGTCTCGGGATAGATTATAGTGTCATCCAATCCATTAATAAATAAATTTGCAAGTACAATTATTTAAACTTACAAATAATAATGGATCTGAAACCTGTAAAAATATGCTTCTAAGAACTTCAAAATATTTTGAAATCGATTTGCAATGTCTTCCACCTTCCTATAGAATTCGCACGATCAATTCCCCCCGTTCTATGTAAAAAGTGGTAAAAACATATTCATAACGACATCAAAATAATGTGCCTATCGGGAAATTACAAAGTTTGTGAAGAGTATCTGGAATTTCTCAACAACCTTCCAGTTCTGCAAAAATCCTGAAAATGCTTCTAAATAGGTGAAAAATGCCAAAATACAAAAATTGCTCCATATGGACTATACATAGTCATCCAGAGAATACCCTTCAAATACTACTAAACACTTTATATATAACTTACAAACAAGTGGTGGGTTAGTTAGGGTGCCTATTCTTTTGGTCCAAGTCGTGGGTTCAATCTCCACCAAGGTTCTTTGACCCCTCCATGGAACATTGACTTTCCATGTTTAGTCCCACATTAGGCGTGTTTGCATGGGCAAGGATTTTTAAGAGGTGAGTTGTGGTAGTTTGTGAGTGGCATGTAAGCAAATTTTGTTCGCAATTATGCCCAACATTTTTTTGCATTGTGGCCAAAGTGTGGAGCGCACATACTTATGTGGAATGCATTGTGTAAAATGTTTGAGCAATTTTGTAATGCATGGAAAAGATGCGAAGCACTTAAGGCTATAATGTGTATGTAATATGGCAAGGTGAGTTGGCAATTTGGTTCACCGAGTTTGCAATGCATAATTTAATAAAGCTGTGGAAATTTAATCCCACATGCATGGTGGGTTGGAAAATATGGCATATAAATAATAAGTTGTCTCTAAGCTAATATTAAGAATAGGAGGAAAAGGCACCCTTCCTAAAAATAGTGTTTTGAACCTAGATGAGGGTACCCAACCAAAAAATAACAGGGCTCATTTGTTTGAACATGAGCATCGAATACCAAAGGAGAAAATAAAAACCCCAACATAATATTTTGAACCATATTTCCACTTGTCACAAGCTGATTAGTCCACTTGGAAAACTTGCACGAGTCCACATCATTTGAGACATACATGTTTATTTGTTACCATTTGCATCATAGTTTCAACTTGTGATAAATTTTGCATATGGTCTCTATTTTCCACATTAAAAATATCGTTATAAATCTCTTGTCGAGATGTTCCATAGTATAATGGTTTATGGAGAATTATATAGCTTCCCGATCATCAATAATTTCCTCCGGATCACACCTACCCAATAATACCTTTTATTTCTCAAAGGTCAAGTCACTGTTGAATTTGCTAAACAATTCTCTGCATTACACCAACATACAGAAACCAAAATATAGCATGGTGGTTAAAAGTATAGAATATTGAAATGTTTATCATAGAAATGGATTAGTATGAACTTACAAACAAACTCTTATCACCAAGTGTCCAACTCAATCCTCCGTGATTCTTCCAATACTACAAATGCCAAAATTAGATCAATATGAAATGATGACCAAATGCCAATGATAGGTGGGTGTCCACAGATCTTGTGAAACTGTCAATCATGACAAAATATCACCGTAAAATATAAAAAATTTCCGTCACCATAAATGGATTAGTATGTAATAGACAACAAAACACTTCTCAACAAGTGTTTAACTAACTCGATGAAAGTGGAAAATCAGTGCAAAATATCATGAGAATAAATCATTTATGCAATAGACTACACAACACCATACAAAGAGGCAATATTCCAATTGAATTCCTAAAACTTCCAAAGTGAGGATAAAATATCTATCCAATGTGAAATTGGAGATATAATCGAGACTACTGCACAACTATCACATTTCAAAATGATGAAAATGTCAATCACTACAAAAGATCACCAAGTTTAATTGTAAACAAGTTTGTTAGTTAAAAAAATGTACACTCTAATTGTAACCACATATGAAAGTTACAAATAAATGCCCAATAATGAGGGACGTAAAGCATGTGCAAATATCACATGTGAATAAAAAAATTATATATTAATTTCAATTACAAACGTTCCCAAGTGGGTCTTATAAGCATCTTTAATTTTTCACACAAACAAAAAAAAGATTCATTTAAAATACAAATCCAATATTAGACATTTGGACATGCTACTGGACTTGCATAAGCTGATGTCAATATCATAGTGGAAGCCCTGTCAACTATAGATGTTCGAAGAAAAATCTAAGCATGTTAAACCTGTTACTTGGCTCTTCCCTATAGGTGACTCGAAAACCAAATTCAAAACTAAAATCATACGGGAAAATATGCTTTCTACATACAACAAGAATACTACAAAAGTATTCTTTGAAGTAAATGAAAGTATATCAACAATATCATCTATGTCAATCTATCCATCAAAACCAATGATTTGTTACCACCCAAATCAAAGTTGAATGGACTCATCTGTGGATTGTTTATAGATAGATCCGGGTTGTCTCAATAATTGTTGGTGAATTAATAACTTCATTAATTTTAACCTTATCATTAGGTTTATAATCCATATTCTCCTTACCTTTTCCAAGATGGTGTGATGGATGAATTTTCCAACATTTTTCAACCCGATGCCCACTCACCTGACAATGAGTGCAAAAGTTCCTTATGTCCTTTCTTCCGAGGTGAAGAATTATGTTTTCCATTTCTTTCCTCCGAATGGCGAGATTAGTCTTTAGAACTGCCTTATTTTTCACAAAAAGGTAACAACTTTTGTAATAAATATTTTCTCTTCCAACAATAAGCAACATAATGATTATTTAACCCACAAAAAGTGTAAGAAAAATCATGTAACGTTTTCTTTATGTCATAGCCATATTGTTCAACCTGAAAGAGAGGATCAGAAGTTTTAGAATTTACCAAATTATTAGTGTTATGTGTTAAGTAAGAAAGAGGAGGTGGAATCTCAATATCACTTCTTTATATTTTATTACACCGCCCATAATCCTATGATGGCTTATTCTTTTATTTGGAATAATTTCGTAATGTTAGTGGTGTAAACACTTGGTGATCATAAGCTTGTCTTCCTTCAATGATTTAGATCTCCCTCCAATTTCTATTTTCTCTCTAGCATAACCCAAACCTCGCAAATCGAGGTTGATCCTCTACTTGTATTGGGTTAATAATACCTTGGCAATTCTAACCAAGGCCTCTTCCATCAAATGTCATTTTAAATAACAATTTATATTCAATTCCCTTAGTGTGTTGTTCAAAATTACCAAAAGTAATATCTAAAACCGAAGATAAGGAAGTACTATATGGTGACTTATTAAATTTCATTCATCTATCATGGTTTTTGCATCGATGCGGATAGAAAATTCATCATTTGTACACCATTCTATAGTTTTCCCAGAGCTCCTCCTTGGCCTACAAATCAGATATCAGTATGACAGTCTCCTCTTCCAAGGAGTAAAATTTTGATCTCAGGAAAACATTATCTTCCTGGATCTAGCGATTACATGCCTCAAGCTCATCAAACTTCTCTTATTTTGACAACTATCTCATAGTTCACCCGTTCCTATATTCCACACACAATTGAACCAACTACTAAATATTTTTCAAGCCAAATAATTAATCACAAGAAAACAACACAATTAAATCTCGTTGATCAACTTCTCTAATACGAGAATATGATCCATAAACTAACACCGATCGCATGTATTAAATTTTTTTATCAAAATGGATCTTTATAAAATAATCATTTTCCTAATTTTAATGAATAAGAATTGATTAATAATTTGATCTCAAATTTTTAAATATGTTAAAAACTCTGAATCAAAATTGATAATAAACTCATTAATTTTTTCCAATTTGCACTATCAAATGGATCAAAATATGAGTTTTAAAAAATGTGTGAAAGCTTTACAATTACACCGAAGATCAATTAAAAATATGATTTAAATCTAAAAATAATTAGAATAAACAAATGCAAAACTGAACACAAACTCAAAATTGATAACGAAGTTCACCCACCGATCGGGCTAGGTCTTTGGGATAGCTTACATTGTCATCCGATCAATTAAAAAATCAGTTTGCAAGTACAATTATTAAAACTTACAAATAATAAAGGATTTGAAACTTATAAAAATATGCGTAGTAGACCTTTAAAACACTCTAAACTCGATCAACAATGTCTTCCACCATCCTGTAGCATTTTCACGTTCAATTTCCCCTTGTTCTACGTCACAATTTCTCGACAAATCTTCATAACAACATCAAAAATACACCAAACGGAAAATTACAAAGTTCGAGAACAACATCTGGAAAATTTGAACAACTCTCTAGTTCTACAAAAATCTTGAAAATGGGCTCTAAATGGGTGGAAAATGCCAAAATACAAAATTTTCTCCTTATGCACTATACATAGTCATCTAGATAGTACCCTTCAAATACCACGAAGCGTTGTATATAACACTTACAAACAAGTGGCGGGTTGATTGGGGTGTATATTGTTTTTGTCACAGTCACAGGTTCAATCCCCGCCAAGGTGCTTTGACCCCTCCATGGTGGGTTCAATCCCCACCAAGGTTCTTTGACCCCTCCATGGTACATTGAATTTCCAAGTTTAGTCCCACATTAGGAGTGTTTGGATGGGAAATGATATTTAAGAGGTGAGTTGTGGCACTTTGTGAGTGGCTTGTAAGCTAGTTTTGTTGGCAAGTATGCCCAACATGTGGTGTAGTGTGGCCAAAGTGTGGAGTGCACATGCTTATGTGGGATGCACTTTGGAAAATATGTGTTGCCAATTTGGCAATGTATGGCAAATATACAAAGCGCTTAAGGTTGTAATGTGTATGCAATGTGGCAAGGTGAGTTGGAAATGTAGTTCATCGATTTTTTTGCAATGCATAATGTAATAAATTGTTGCAATTTAGTCCCACATGCATGGTGGGTCGGAAAATATGACATATAACTAATAAGTTATCTCCAAGCTAATATAAAGAATAGGAGGCAAATGCACCCTTCCTAAAAAATAGTGTGTTAAACATGGTGAGGGCTGCCAACCAACAAATAGTGAGGCCCATTTGTCTGAACATGAGTGTCGAAGACCGGAGGATAAAATCAAACCCCCAAAAACTTATTTTACACCATATTGCCACTTGTTGCAAGTTGATTAGTCCACTTGGAAAACTTGCACGAGTCCACATCATCTCAAACCTGTGTGTTTATTTTATACCATTTTGGTTAGAATTTCAACATGCGATAACTTTTGCATACTCTTAGTTTTATGCATTCATATCATTGGAAAGCTCTCGTTAAACTATTCTATATTGTAATGGTTTAAAGAGAATTATTGATATTCGAATAACCAAAAATTCCTCTAGATCAAAAAGTAATATTAGGAGTGACGATCACACACTATTTCTAGATTTATTATTGTTATATATATCAATCATATCATATTTTCCTTTAAAAAGTTTCTATAACATTATATTTTTGAATTTATATATATTCTCTCATCTTTTAATGTAATTCTTAAAGTTAAGTTTAGCATATAAATTGCACTAGAAGTGAATTTTTAAAGACAAAAGGAAATTCAGTCTTATAAACTTATGTTAGGAACTTGCGTCATCACAAGAACATTAAAAATGATTGTTTAGTAAAGTATATAACCTTTCTTAAGGATAAGCTTAAGCTTGATTGGCATAGACATGTCATTTTCCATTGAAATTTGTTTTTGTATCAATTAACTTGTGAGTGTAAGTCCACATCATGTAAGGGTGCTTGGTGAGGTACTTATGAAGATTTAAATTGTTAAAAGGGTTTTTCATTAAGGTACTTGCAAAATTTGGACTTGTTATAGCATCCCTCAAGTGGAGGTTTGAGTTTTCTTGGCATAGGCATGACATTTTCTGTTGGGATTTGATCTCGAGAAAATTAACTTGTAAATTGCAAAGAATGCTAATAGATCTTGTTGGAAGGTAGTGAACTCTATATTGTATCAAAGAGATGGTGGAAAGAGGAGATAACCCGTCACTCTTTTAGGGTTATCCCAAATTAGGTTTTTCTAGAGTAGATTTGGATTTTTGCAAATCCTATATTCTTGATAAATCCTAGAGTTGTTTTGTTAGCATTTCATGATGTTTCAATTCAATGTACAAAAACATTATTTTCTTGATAAATCCCAACACATTTGTGATTATTTAATTAATAAATGAAGTATAACAACAAACTATGTATTAAATATATGTTAGGACAATGTAAAGAGATTCATGTCAATAAGTTAGTAGCGGAATATCTAAACTAATTATGGATCATAAGAGAATATATCTCTCTATGCTATATTGCTTATATTTTTCCTACATTGGTGTATATCATTCCTTGTGCTATATTTAGTCCATCTTTCTTACACAAGAGCATTTTATTCTTGTTATTATTGAGTGATTAAGTATCATAGATAGATGGGGAAGTTTATTTATAACATACGTGCTTCTATGTCCATATCTCTCTTTGGTATTCATCACTAATTTCATGTCATATTTTTGCATGATATATGTGTAATCCTTTTCTTTTCAGATGTGTGATTCACAAGTTCATCACCATTCCAAAATGGGGACATGCATTCCACTCATTCTAATAATCCACAGTCCATATCCTCATAATGGCACGAGAATTGCACTTGCTTCTATAAAGGGAGCATTTATATTTATTTCATTATCATAAAAGGTATATACTCAAGATATGACACCTAGTCTCACAAAGGGGCACATTCAAGATATTTTTCAACATTGTTTATAGTTAACACTTATATTTTGGTTTAGGTATTTTTGTTTTTTTGCTAAATATTGACCTTAAATATATGCCAACATAACACATATCATTTAGAGACACTAGTCTTCACCAAGAATTTAAAGACATGTAAAGAGCTCAAGGTTCACACAATCCTAAATTCATACCATGTTTTCTTTTACTTTGATATGCATGTGCACACATGTGTGATTGCATCAAAGAGAAAAAATTTGTAGACACCTTAAAATGGCCTAGACTATGCATTTATCTAAAGTGTTTGTGCCTTTGTTAGTTTTAGGTTTGAATTATGGATTTATCGACACAATTTCTTGACTCTAGGTGGTATCCACATATATTTTGTACACTCTTGCTATCACCTAACCCCATCCATCCATTTCCCTCCATTTCTTTCCCCGTGTCTAGAACATAAACTCCATAGTCTTGGCGTGTTAGGAAATTGAAGTGCATGGGTTGGACAATGTGATATTGTGCCCTTTTCCTTCTTCACTCCAATTGACCTTCGTCCTGCCCTTTTAACCCTTTCGAGCATTGGAGGTCACACACTAATAAGACCCTAATTCAAATTTTAATTATGGTTAAACACACAAGCACCCTAATGAATCTAGGGATCTAACATCTATTTATCCAAGCATTTTATTATTATCAATGCGTTCAAGAAGTTCTTCAATATAAGTTAGATAAGGATAACATTTAGTATTTACAAGTATTTTATAAATGTGGGGCATTTTTAAGGCATTAATTGAATCACTATAATTCAAAGTATACATACATTGCATTTCATTAATTTACTTAGGTAAAGAAAATTATTGTAATATACTTGGTTTGTTGTTTTCAATATTGTGTTCTATTAGAATCAAGCTACATGTAACATATATCCCCACAACAAACCACACACTTGTGTAGGACTATATTTGATAACATAATTCTAGTTAGGGAAGAAGAGTGGTTTCCACGTGATTTAAACAGAGTGATTTAAGAACAATGATTTCCCTTGATTCAAAAAAATGATCACGTTTTTGAATGCTAAAAAATAGTAAAATTTAGTCATAGAAAATATAAATTCTAATCAAATTGTCTAGAACGTCATCTTCACAACCCTAGAGTGTGTGGTTTAGAATTTGTCTCTAATTTTTCTAGCTTTTTTTTTTCTTAACAAAAACCTATGATTTACATTGTTAATATAGGATCATTGTCTTCCAATTTCTCTTCAAAATAACATAACCTAAACCCACTTCATAATTAATTAAGTCTAATTTAATGTTTTGGAGCTATTTAAACCTAATTAAATGTGTTATGAATACTTGAGCATTTGATGTGGAAATGCCCACTGTTTGACCACAAAAATCACCATTTCCAAGCATGATTGGAAATATGTTCAACCCAACTCATCCATTAGAAGGCAATTATGTAATCAATGCTATGGTAGGAAGACAAATAGAAAATATGGTCCATGAAACTCTTTTTTAACAAAAAGTAATCAAGTGACTATCACATCGCTATTTCTAGATTTATTATTGTTATCAATATAAATCATATCAGCATTTCCGTATTGATGTTTGCTTTTATAAAGTTGAGCACAACTAATATTTTGATAAGATATTTATGATGATGTTTGTTGTTCAAACAAATGCGGTTTGACAAGGAATTACGTTTCTTTTGAAAATATAAAGAACATCTTGCAGTCTGTCAAAATTAGGTATTGGGCACAATCACCCCCAACATATTTGGATATTGCTTTCACATGCATAATAAAATACACATTTGGGAGGGTTAAAAGATAGCATAAGTCAAAAACACAAACCATTTTCTTAAAATGTGGATAATTTTAGATGATTTGTTTTAAACGCTCAAACAAATTAATGTTATTTTTTAATTTATTAATTATATACTATATTTTTTAATTATGAAAAACATTGAGATAAGTAATAAGTATTTTTAAATACAAGTGAATTACATAGTATTTATATCTTTCTTTAAGTAGTTATTTTTGATTGAATTCGCAACTTACATGAGTTAGGTACACATACATCTTGTCCTCATCTCTAATTTATTGGTCTTTCTTAATATTTGTATCTTAGTGGATGGCTAGATAACACCATTTACACCATCGTACATATTATTGTACTACAACCCATTTGATCTTATAAGTAGTTATTACAACACGACTTAAGAAAAATTTACTATTAAAGTCTACTTTGTTAAATGGATATAATTAGAGAAACTCTCATGATTACAAAGATCCTTTTTGTTTTTCATCAAACAATATTCTCATACAATAATAACTAGTGCTTTCAATATTTAAAGTTTTTATAAAACACAAACATATATGCATGAAAAACATCTACCTCAAATTAAGCATTGTAAAACATGTACAATACAATAGTATATAGAAGGCTCTTAGTTTATTTGAATCATGCACAAGGGATTTTTAGTCATTTGTGACTTTTTTTTGCAATAATTTGACATTGTGGTATGAATTTGACAATATATGACTATCACTAACCAAATATGAACATGGATAATTTTAGTGGTGAATATTCGTAATATGGCGAATATTCCATTTTTAAAAAATTTGAAAAGGCAAATTTTCTAGCGTGAGTCAGTGACCTATTCGCCTAAAAATTACAGTTTAATTTTTTTTAGGGTCAGCTTCGCCTACCCTTGAAATTATCCCCTATATAATCCTATATTATTCACCAGGTAGAACATTATTAGCTCACTCATACCACCTAGGGGCATATGTATTATCAAGTACAGTAAACACGTGACAGAGGGCGGAGGTTGTAGATGCGCGACAAAGAGTTTGTTGACGCATGACAGGGAGAGTTTGTTGACGTGCGACAGGAGTGCGGAGGAAGTAGACGCATGACAGAGAGTTTTTTGATGCGCGACACGAAGATTTTTTTGTTGTGCGACCGGATAGCGAGAGGTCGCAGACACGTGATGAGATTTGCTGATGCACGTCAACAAGGCGGTTGACGCGCATCAACAAATCTCTATTGTGTGTCTGCAGCCTTTTGTCCCACCACTTAAAAATCAAGCGAAATTTTTTCTGTTAGACCGACAAAAATTCACCTTCCTGCAAAACCGCTTCCGAGGATATTCGCTAAGTATTTTCCACCTCCGATTTCTAAGAGGTCTCTTTAAATGAACCTTGAATATGAATCTCAAAATGTGAAAATGTGGGGAAATTTAGACAATCGTGATTAATTTTTGGATGATAAACATTCCTAATCACCACATGCGGTCAAATTAAGGACTTGCAATCTATTAACAAGTTTATGATCATGTTTTTGCCTTCTACCCTAATTACTCACCTTCACATTTTAGACTTTTGGAAATTACAAAATCATATAATATGGGAATAGATCCTTGTTTGGTAAGGGGTCTATATAGATAAGGTTAGCCCTTATGACTTGTTAGACCCCTCAAAGTACACAAAGAAATAATAAGTCAACACATAATAACCAACCATATAAGCATCAACAAATTGCTCTTAATACAACTCAATAAGTGCTTGTAAGTGTTTGATAAAATTAACCTAATAATTTGTCTACTTATAAAATCCAATTCTAACTTTGACAAAATTAGTGCACATGACCAACTTCCAATGAGTAGAAAAGAGAAACTGTGAAAAGAAAATTGATACCATTTGATTTAATAAGTGGCACAAGAAAATGTGTCCGAACTATGAGGATGGTTCTAAAAGGTGTCGAATCATATGGGTAACCTAATTCTATGTTAAGGCACTAAGCAACGTCATGTTTGGCATCATTTGAGACATATGCACTAATGACATGTACTAAAAAAATTTGAGATGCACTTTTCCTTTGATTACCCCATATATCATAGTAGTTAGCTCTCTCTACTAGAATCGTATACTCTAGATCGCTTCCAATTTGTTCATAGCCATTCTTATACCTTTGTACACATTTCTCTTTTTCATTGTTCCTATAATATCAAAACTACAGTTAATCTAATTAAGATTAATTACTTCATTGTTAAACAAAGTGAAGACAAAAGAAAAATGTTGATATGAGTATTCATTTTATTTATATTGATCAATTTTGTAGAAAGAAGTAGAACCAAAAATGTTGAGGAGGATGTTGATGGAGAAGATCATACTGATTGGCTTCCATATTAAGAAAACAAAGTGAAATTTAAAGAAAAATGTTAAAACAAGAAGTTTGTTTAATTTTACTTGAAAATCCTTTCCATTTTAGAAGAAATATCGATTGATTGTGTTGTGCAAGTTTCGCCCTGTTGGTGAGAAAATTTGTCTTGTGGAAAAATTTGTGGATTTCAGGCCAACACTATGGGAATCTAAGTCCCTCTACATTTGAATGGTGCAGCTCCCATTGTTTAGCATGTAAAACCAAAGTGGATTTATGGTGGTTTTTCAACCAGAGATCCATAGGAACACTCCACTGTCCCTATGGCAATAATAACAACTCCTTGCTATAGCAGAAATCGATCTGAGAAAGGGGAGGGAGTGAGAATGAAGGAGGGGGAAATCAATGTTGTGGGTAGAGTGTCAGATGCCCACACACATCAATTGGAAGTTTCATTACATGCATTAATTAATATAAGAAAGACAAATTTGTAATTTCTGAGCACAAGATGAATAAAACATGCTGGTCACAAAGCACCAATCGATTTTTCCATCAAGGGGACATAAAATTCCTTCCTTTTTTATTGATCTCAAAGTTGAAACTTATACAACGAGTGGGAATAGAAGAAAAATGTAGAGGAGGAGAATAGAAGAATACTAACAATCGTTTTTGTCCTCTATTCGCAAAAACGTGCTTCTAGTTTCCAAATTTGATTTCCAACCCCTCACAAGACTTCGAAAAACCATTAAAACATTTGACCCAAAGTCGTTACAAAAAAATTGATCATTTTTCCTCTTCCAGATTCCTCTGCCGCAAAGAAAACGCTTCTAATGAGCCCCAAAAAGAGCTTCTGCATGCAAAAATGTGTTTTATATTTCAATTTTCCAGTTCACATATGGAACGTTTAATTCTTTTCCCTAATTTATTTGAAATTGGGCCATCCACATGGCAAGAGAACATTGGAGCGAAGCCAGGGGAATTTTTTTTGCAGTTTTTACATGCCAGAGACTTTTTCTCAATTTTATCCCACAAAAATTCATCAAAATTTAAAATTGAAGTTTCCATCATGTGGATAATTTCACCATCTTTCCATTGATACCAAAAACACAAAAATATGAGCTCTAGATCGAAATATATGGCCTCCTAAAGATTTAGGGAAAAACTAGTAAAAACCAGAGTCAAAATTAGGGTTGGTGGGGTCAAACTTAAATTTTTCCCTTTTTGAAAAATTTCCTAAAAATCTCCGCTGCCCCACCGCTTCCGAGACATGTGGTGCCTTCGATTCATCCACGAGCCAAAGACTGCGCTTTTTTTCTTTTTGATTTCATATTGGGAAAAATTTCCCAAAATGTCTCAAGCGCCTTCGCCACTCCACCTTGACACGTGGCGCATCTTGATTCATCCGCGGGCCGAATGTTTCCTTTGAATTTTTTTCCCAAAAGGGCTAAGTGCCAAGTTTTCCTCCGCACCTCCACCAATGCACTTCCTTACCCTCCACGGGCCTGCAGGCCACTTTGTGACTTTTACACTTTTTAGCCAAAAGGGCTAAGTGTCGAATTTCTCTCCGTGGCCCGCCCAGGGAAAATTTCCCCTCCAAACTCCACCGAGCCATAACTTGCAAAATACAAGGAGTTAGGAGGACTTCCTTACCTTTATGGAAAGGGGAAAGAATTCTCTATCTAATGAAGGTGTTTCTAAGAATCCTTGATCCCTTGGGAAGTGCCAAATTTCAAAATACTCAGACTGGACCATTTTCAAAGGGTAACAACTCAAAAATTTCTAAGTCCAGACTTGGAAAAAGAAGGAAAATTTTGAGGGGACAACAAGTGGCTCTAGCTTGGGGACATGGCATGGATTGAATAGGGAGAAAACATGGCATGAGGATCTAGAATCTCAAGTTTTAAAACATATAACATTGACTACTTCCTTATCCATTGGGACTTATAGAGTCATGTACAATACTGAAGGAAGGAAGAAGGAAGGAGGGGAAAACACAACAAACCAAAACCACACCAAAATAGAAAACAAACCAAAACACACACAATAGAAAAGGGGAAACAACAAAAACTATGGTATAGGGTGAGGGACAACTCACTTTCACTGATGGTACAACTTCAAATATTTCCCACTTCTAGGCAATCCCAATAGAAATCCATCCAAGTATGATAAGATAAAAACATTCTCACCACAAGTTCCAAGAATTCGAAAAGGTCCCACCAAAAAGAATCAAATTTTCCATGACTACCCTTTAGTTCTCTTCTCTTGTCCCAAAGGAGGACCAAATCTCCATCTCTCGAACTCCTTGCTTTGGCTCTTCTATCAAAGAGCTTCTTCACTTGAAACTGATGTTCTTTGATTCTCGTCCACTACCTCGGGATCTGCTCTCTTCTAGCTTATCATGGAAAAGGATCCTCTTGTTAATTGAATCTCTATATTGGTTGTCTTCCACTGTTAGAAGCATCTTGAGAGCTGGCATTTTAATTGTAATAGGAATCTCGCTTAAACTCCATATAGCACTGAAAAGGTGATATGCCTATTGCCTTCTTATGAGTGATCATATCGAGCCACAATGCATCATATAATTTTTGTGCCAATTCTTCTAATTCTCATCAACAATCTTCATGGATAATGGTCACAATATTTTTGTTGCTTGACTCACTTGACCATTCCTTGAGGATAGTAGTCGAAGAATGAGAAAGAGAAATCCTAGAGCCATAACATGCACTGTCAATTCCTTCGAAGAGAAATAAGTAGTGTTGTCCACCACAATCTTTTGAGGCACCCCAAAACGGACAATGATGTATTCTTTGATGAAACTGCAAACTACTTCAGAACTAGCTTGTTTGGTTGGAATGGCTTCCACCCATTTGGTGAAGTAGTCCGTGGTAGTGAGCACATAAGTATGCCCAACACTTGAATGGGGATTCAACACGCCAATGAAGTCCAGCCCCCATTTTTGAAATGGTTCTTCAATAATCATAGGCCTGAGAGGAAATGCAACTAACTGTGGTTTTCCAACAAATTGTTGGCATGCTTTGCATTTAGAAACCTAGCTCTGAGTATCAACAAAAAGAGAAGGCCAATAATATCTACCTCTGAGAATTTTGTGGGCAGTCACCATGGCTGAAAAGTTTCCACTACAAGCTTGATCATGATAGGATTTGAGGAGTTTTTCTTGCTATTCCTTGTCAACACACTTGAGAAAACAACCATCTATCCCTTTCTTGTAGAGTGCATGATTCCAAATCACATATTTGGCTGCTTTCAGCCTGAGATTTCTTCGTTGCTTGTAATCTAAATGAGGAGGGCAATCCCCATAGGTAAGAAATAAAGTGATGTCTGCATACCATTCCTCTTTAGTGTTCACAAAGAGAACTTGTGGGCAATCTTCTGAGTAGGTTGGGCAAGTGTCATCTCTTTCTCCAAGCTGAACTTTGAGAGATTCATCTTCAGCAATCAACTTGCACAAACCATTTCCTCTAACCAAATTAGAGGGCTTAATCTCTAGGTCATACTCTTGGATCCTTGCAATCCAATTTCCTCTTTTGGCTCGGGATCTTGTTGTGTCAAAATGGACTTGATTGCACTTTCGGGGACCATCACCATGGTGTGAGAGTTGAGTATGTAAAATCTGAAATTCTTCATGGCCTTGACCACTGCGTATGCATGCTTCTCTAATTGACTATAATTTAGTTCATGCTTCTTCAAAGGGAAGCTCATGAAAGCAATAGGTGCTTCCAATCCTTCATCATTCTTCTGAACTAGGACAACAGAAAGAGTGTGCTCGAGGCATAACAGTACATGATGAATTCTTTGCTGAAATCTAGAGATACCAACATTGGAGCTTTGGCAATGGCCTTCTTGATTTCTTCAAATGCTGATTTTCCTTCACTACTCCATTTGAAACCTGTTTGAGGCTTCATCATAGAGGTGATATGCTTTGTTAGTTTAGCAAATTCGGGGACAAAGCGGCGAAGAAAATTTACCTTCCCAAAGAATGAGTGCACTCCTTTCTTGCTGGTGGGAAGAGATAGTGCTTGAATAACACTTACCCTCTCAGGGTCAATATGTGCTCCATGCTTATTCACGATGTGTCCCAACAACTTGCCTTCTGTGACTCCAAAGATACACTTCTTGGGATTTAGAGAAATGCCATGTTTTCTACATCTTGCAAGAATCTACTCCAAGTGGAAGATATGCTCACTTCTCTTCTTTGAAAACACAGTTAAGTCATCAAGGTATATGAAAATGCAATGCTTGAGATCTTTGAAAGCTAGGTCCATGGCTCTTTGGAAGGTGGCTCCGCATTGATCAAGCCAAAAGGCATCCTGCTATAAGCAAAGTGCCCCAAGGAGTTGTGAAAGTCGTCTTGCTACAATATTCTTTGGCTACTTTAATTTTATTATACCCTGAGAAGCCATCAAGCAAAGAGAGCATCTCAGATCCAGTAACTACTTATAGGATATGATCCATGATCGAAAGAGGGTAATTGTCCTTGAGAGATGCCTAATTCAAATTTCTAAAATCTACACATATTTTGATCTCCCCATTTTTCTTTTTGACTGGTACAATGTTGGCCACCCATGTTGAGTGGTGAATGGGGAAAATGATTCTGGCATTCAACATCTTGTTCACTTCTTCCTTGATAACATCAGAAATATTTGGATTATAGGGTCTTTGCTTCTTCCTGAAGGGCTTAGCATCCTGCTTCAGAGGAATGGAATGATGCATTTCCTTTGGTTGAAAAGATTTGAGCTCATCATAAGAGTAGGCCAGCACATCAGAGTACTTTTTAAGCAAAGCAACGAACTTCCTTTTCTCTTCAGGTGAGCAGCATTTTCCAATGTTGACCATCCTTGGATCTTTAGAAGTCCCAATGTTTTCCTTGTCAAAATCAGATGGACAAAGTGAGAAGATAGATTTTATTTTTCACGAATAAATATGTCATGCTTGTCAAACAGGTCCTCCAGAGAGACTAGACCTTTGGGGATCTTGTTACCTTTCAATCTGATCATGCCTTCATCATCCACTCTTTCAATTTCATCTGATGCATCTTCAGCCACAACTTCTCTATGTGGATTAACACTTCCCTCAAAGAAGAGATTATTGAAGTTGTCTCTTTGCTCCAAGAAGGCTAAAATTTGATTGTCGTCATTGAAAACTTGCCAATGATCTGAATTATTAGAAACACTTGGTTTGAAAACCATCTCAATGGTTATTTTGTCCTTGCCAAAAGAAGGATGAGGAGTCAATAGGGATGTTGATACTGCAAGAGAATCAGCTCTTTCATTTTTTGTCTTGGGATGGCTTCAATAGAGAATGCATCAAAGAATTCAATGCAATCCCACACTCTATTCTTGTAATGCCTGAGCCTTGGGTTCTTCACCTGGTATTCTTTGATGGATTTTCTTCACTATCACTTCTACATCACCAAGGCATCTCAACTTTTTGATTCCCATGTCTTCCACTACACTTATGCCCAAGAGGAGAGCTTCATATTCTGTTGTATTGTTGGTGTTGTCAAACTACAGTTTGTATGCAAAAGGATGCATCACATTGGAAGGAGAGTACAACACAACACCACCCCTGAGCCTGCTTTGGAATGGCTTCCATCAAACTCCATAGTCTAGACTTGATCTTTCTCTGATTCCGAGGAAAGTGGCAAGTCTTCTTCTCATTGTGAAGTAAGGAAATAGTTTCCTAATCCACAATCTTGAAAGAGGATATTAGCTCTTGGGTCGCTGGAACTTCTTATTGTAAACTTCATTTTTCTTACCGGAAGTAGCTTCTTCATCTCACCCTTCACTGGAATAGTTGTAGAGGTCCAATGCATCTTTATCTCCCCACTAAGGTCTCTACAAAAACTTCTACTCAAGAGCATGCCAAAAGATGCTGGAATGTCTACCACTAAGATGGTTAGAAGTACTTTCTTATCAAGGTACTCAGCCAAAGCCACTTGTGCATATTTTATCCTTCCTACTAGTGGTACTTCCTTAGCTTCCATTGAGTAACAAGCTCCGTTAACTCTGGTTAGCGTCAGGCTAAGAGCATTGGAAACTTTGAGTCGCATTACGTTATCAGAAGCTCCGGAATCAATGATGTAATTATTGAGTTCAAAACCATTCATGAGAAGAGACAAGTAGAAAGGTTCCATCTTATATGTTTTGGAAGCACTTAGGGCCAACATGTTTTGAGTAGGTGGTGTAGATGGTGTCGGGAGAAGACCTTTATAATTTGAACTTGAAGGTATAGAACTGTTGCTCCAAACAACATTGATTAGTCTATCAAACTGAGTAGGGTGTGTTTGCAAGTATTCAATCTCTGAGAGCTGCACTTTGGTCTTACTTGCATGTTCCACAAAATCAAATGGGACAATGTTGGATGAGGGGGAAGTTCTTGGAGTGAGGGAAGGTTTACATGGTAAGGGTCTTTGAGGAACTTTGGCTGACTTAGGATAGACTTCATTGGAGGGAGGAGTGTTTTTAATAACTTGTGAGCTAGAAGAAGGAAAAGGTGACTTACTAGATATAACAACCTGATCTCTAGTAGCCATTTGGCCTAGTTTCATTTTGGCTGAATCCATTAAGGGTGGTAATGGTGAGCCTCTGCTGATGATCTTCTTTTGTGTGGTTATTGGAGTGGGATCTTCTTTAGTTTTCTTTTCCTCTTGAGCCACGAAGGGTAGAGCATCTTTCTTGGATTGAGCTCGAGTGAAGACAACACATGAGAATCTTGGGGCTTCCTCTTCTTCTTCCCCATCATCCAAAAACTTGAACAAGCCATTGTGCATATCAACTTATTCAATTTTGAGGTAGCCTTCGTAATCCTCTACTATTTCTCCTTCAAGTTCATCAATTTCAGCATCCTCTCTTGATTCTCTGGTGTCACAAATAGCATTGATAGGAGGTGCTTCAAGGGAAAGTTGGCGAGGAGGTGGTGCAATTCTTTGTCTATCAGGGAAGTTTGGCCTCCTTGGAGCATTTCTTGTTATCATTTAGGACAACTATTTTTTCAAGGCAACCAAATCATTTTCCATTTTCTGGAACATAGGATCTGTAGTTACTGAAGCTGAAATCTGACCCTTTTGCTTCTCATTTGGGCCTTTCACCTTTCCAAAGAGGATTAAGTCATCATCAGTTTCAATGGAAAATTCTTGGGCTTCCCTCAGTGTGTTTGGTTGGGCTCTTCTGAGGAAGAAACCAACTTCTTATGGGAAGGCACTGATGAAGAATCTTCTCAAGTGGTTCTCAAGAGGTAGAACATCTTCAGGGACTCTTCTTGTCAATATGTTAAACCTTGCAACAAAGTCCCTCATGGATTTAGAGATTTCTTTCTTTATTTGGACTAATTGCACAAGCAGCTCTTGACCATCTTCTAGTGCTCTTGAATCTATTTTCAAATGCTTTTCTAATATCTTCCCAACCAGTAATAGATCTTGTAGGAAGCATGTAAAACCATTCAACAGCTTTCTCTTGGAGTGACTCCACAAAAATTCTAACCAACACATCTTCATCTTGAACACCTAACCCACCACAAGCAGTGATGAAGGCTGTTACATGTTCTTCAGGGAGTTGGGAGCCATCTCCTTTGAATTTGGGAAAATTCTTTCTCGAACCTCTTGGAAAATCATGGAGTATTCATGGGAGAGAAAGTGGACTAGTATTTCTTCCCCATGGTACATTGGGTGTATGTGCTTCATGTTCATTATCAGCCATTCTGTTTCTGTTTCTAGCTTCTTCAAGCAGAGCTAGGGCTGCTTCTCTTTCCTCTGTTGCAGCTTGGAGTCTTGTAATTTCTTCAAGTTGAGCTCTAATCTCTTCCTCTCTATCAAACTGAGCTATAACCTCTGCTTCTTCTCTCTCCAACTCCTCAAAAGTAGGGTCAATCACTCCTCCTTGCCTCAGCTGGCGAGTATACCTTCTATCAGCCAACTTGAAAGTTTATTGTCTTCTCTTTCATAGCCCAAAATTTTGTAGCAATGGTGAGGTGATTTACACTCTGCCAAATATGCCAAGTAACCTCTTTCAGGTCTGAAATGATTTCCTTTGGATATGATAGAGCAAAGAAGGTTTTCTAGAAGGATTTGCAAGAATTTTGAGTTACATCCATGCAGTTCATATGGTTACTCAATCTGCAGAACTCTTCTATTTGAATCTTTTTGTATTTTTAGATCACAAGGGATTTCAGACTTCAAAGGAAAACTTAATGATATTATAAAAACCTTGTGGTCATTTTTGGGTGTAGATGTTGCAACTCTGCCCCACGGTGGGTGCCAAAACTATTGGCAAGAAAATTTGTCTTGTGGAAAAATTTGTGGATTTCAAGCCAATGCTATGGGAATCTAAGTCCCTCTACATTTGAATGGTGTAGCTCCCATTGTTTAGCATGTAAAACCAAAGTGGATTTATGGTGGTTTTTCAACTAGAGATCCACAGGAACACTCCACTGTCCCTGTGGCAATAATAACAACTCCTTGCTATAGAAGAAATCGATCTGAGAAAGGGGAGGGAGTGAGAATGAAGGAGGGGGAAATCAATGTTGTGGGTAGAGTGTCAGATGCCCACACACATCAATTGGAAGTTTCATTACATGCATTAATTAATAGAAGAAAGACAAATTTGCAATTTTTGAGCACAAGACAGAATAAAACACGCTGGTCATAAAGCACCAATCGATTTTTCCATCGGGGGACATAAAATTCCTTCCTTTTTTATTGATCTCAGAGTTGAAACTTGTACAACGAGTGGGAATAGAAGAAAATGTAGAGGAGGAGAATAGAAGAAGACTAACAATCTTTTTTTGTCCTCTGTTCGCAAAAACATGCTTCTAGTTTCCAAATTCAATTTTCGGCCCCTCACAAAGACTTCGAAAAACCATTAAAATGTTCGACCCAAAGCCGTTACAAACAAATTTGATCATTTTTCCTCTTCTAGATTCCTCTGCCACAAAGAAAATGCTTCTAATGAGCCCCAAAAAGAGCTTCTACGTGCAAAAATGCGTTTTATATTTCAATTTGCCAGTTCACATATGAACCATTCGATCCTTTTCCCTAATTTCTTTGAAATTGGGCCATCCACGTGGTAGGAGAACATTGGAGCAAAGTCGGGGAAACGTTTTTACCTTTTTGCATGCTAGAGACGTTTTCTCGATTTTCTCCCACAAAACTCCATCAAAATTTAAAATTGAAGTGTCCATCATGTGGAGAATTTCACCATCTTTCCATTGATACCAAAAATGTGAAAATTTGAGCTCTAGATCGAAAGATATGGCCTCTTGAAGATTTAGGGAAAAACTGGTAAAAAATAGAGTCAAAATTAGGGTTGGTGGGGTCAAACTTTAAATTTTTCCCTTTTGGAAAAATTTCCTAAAAATCTCCGCACCCCCGCCACTCCGAGACACGTGGCACCTTCTGATTCATCTGCGAGCCAAAGACCTACCTTTTTTTTCTTTCGATTTCATATTGGGAAAAATTTCCCAAAAATGTCTCTGCGCCCGCCGCTCCGCCTCGCAGTGGCACATCCGATTCATCCACGGGCCAAATGTTTCCTTTGAGTTTTTTTCCCAAAAGGGCTAAGTGCCAAGTTTTCCTCCGCGCCTCCGCCAATGCACTTCCTTCCCCTCCGTGGGCCTGCGGGCCGCTTTGTGACTTTTGTGCTTTTTAGCCAAAAGGGCTAAGTGTCGAATTTCTCTCCGCGGCCCGCCCACAAAAATTTCCTCTCTAAACTCCGTCGAGCCATAACTTGCAAAATACAATGAGTTAGGAAGACTTCCTTACCTTTCTGGAAAGGGGAAAGAATTATCTATCTGATGAAGGTGTTTCTAAAAATCCTTGATCCGTTGGGAAGTCATAGATTTCAAAATACTCAGACTGGACCATTTTCGAAGGGTAACAACTCGAAAATTTCTAAGTCCAGACTTAGAAAAAGAAGGAAAATTTTGAGGGGAAAACACACCCACAATAGATAATAATAATAATTACCACCAACAACAAGTTACCATCATGTTTCAACAATTTTAAAATAAAATTGTTGAAATTTTAATTTCACACTGAAAAAATTAACTATACAAACATATATAATGTTTATACAACTATAATTAACAAAGACCCACAAGTTCACACTTTTATTACTTCAACCTCTCCTCAAGTGAGTAATTGGTGGAAGGAATCGGGCTTATAACATATTACAAAAAAATTAAAGGCTTACATATTCATTTGTACTGCATAAACTTGCAGTAATAGTAATCCACCGAGTCTTTACCTGTAATTTGCATTATGTAAGGTAGGAAACAAAGTATTTCTTGAAAGGCCAAATGAAAAAAATTTCTCAAGAATGGTAGAGCGATCGTCACCCTTTGAGTTCTCTCTCAAACTAAGTTTAACGGATTCCTTGAGCTCCCATTGGGCAATGTAACAAGGAAAATTACAGAGAGAGGTAACGATAATACTTACGTATGTTTTTCCGAGAAGGAAAATTACAGAGAGAGGGTGGATTGTTAATGCATACCTTGGTTGAATGGTTTCGAACATGCGAAATAATGAAGTGTTTCTTTGAGAAGGCAAACAGAGACGACCTCTAAATTATTTTGAGTAATCTTCTCTCCGAGACCATATCCAGATTGGTGTGATTTCATTCTTTGGATAGACGGTGGCAAGACCTGTAGGCATCCTTTGCAGTTGTGAAGGAGAGAATCGCTGAAATACAAGTCCAACACCATTGCTCCCTTGTTTCGAAATTGGGTATGAGTCACTTATAGATGGAATGCCATCATTTCCATATTCGTGGAACTACTCAATCTTGGAGTTACAATCTTTTTAACAAGAAAGTTACTTTCTTAATAATAAGGTTGGGAATTATTTTGCATGTATTCATTCTTGTAGTTCAAAAAAATGATTCCTTTCTTATTGTATGTTATTCTCATACTAAATAATTTGGATACAAATTATAGAAAAATTAGAAATTTGCATCCAAAACAACTAATAAAATTAGCATTTCATATAGACTAAATGTTTGTAATCTAAGATGGTGTAAATAAACCCTCTATATTTAGCATTATCACACTTAGTTTTGAGTAATTCGTGAAACATAAACCTCCCGACAATATGTACAATGAAAATAAAGGTTATTTGAAATACAAGAATGTAAACTATGTATTCTTATGATTTTTGATGTTTTTTTTTTTTATGGCATCACACAAGGAGTAATGGAGGAGAAAATCATGACTCCTTCAACATTCCTTTCTATTTTTCCATTATAGACTTAATTGAGGAGCGAAATGTTTAAGGAGCGTTCCTTTACCATTGTGGGGTTTGAGATTGTGATGGGATGGCTCTCCGAGTAATGGTCAAAATGATAATGATAAGGACGCATATGAAATATTGGTTTCCAAACAAGTAAAGAGATGTCTGGTCATTTTAGAGAATGGGTGATAAATGATATATTTCCACACACATGTAATGTTGCTAGTAAAAACAATGCTAGAAATCATGTCAACTTTCAAGGATGCACAACATGTGATGGCTTTAACACTAGAACAAAGGTGTGTTTGTGCTTGAACCAAATGGAGCAATTGTAGTAGTTGTTGAGAATAATTATAAAGCACAATTGCAATAGAAGTAGTCCTTTGGAGATAATTTTTCTATATACATGTTATGTATGTATGATTAAAATGAGATAATTGTTGTGGAAAAAGATCAATATTTAAAAATGATACGCTTAACAAAGATGTAGACTAGGTAAGGGAGGAAAAAAATTTAGAGTTATTAAAAACATTAAGGAGTTGGAGCTACAAAACTATGTGAGACTAAGGGGGGGGGGAATGCCCTTACAAACACCACCCAATGGTCATGGTATTATCGTTTAAGTGATGGTCAAATAGACAAAATTTAAGGTTGGAAATTATTTGTTAACTCAAAAACATGAAAACTCCCTACTACAACCTTTGATCATTGATCATATCCATCACACACAAACCTTCATGGTTGGATCAGGCCCACCAATCCCTCATGTTCCCCTTTCTATTGTCCCCATTTTGTTTTCATTTTCCAAATTGATATTGATTTACCCATGTTGCAACAACATGTGTCACCGGATTAGGCCCCACCACTCATACCTTAGAAAAAATGTTGACACTCACACCAAGTCATCGTCTTTACAAGGTCCATCGCTCAAAGTGTTCATCATAACACAAAGGTTCCTTGCTCATATATTCTTCATACGATTGATCGATAATGGCATGATATTATGAACTCTAGTTTGTTTTTTGTAGTACATATCATATTTGATTTACTATGTTATCTCAAGTGGAATATTTGTTATTTCCTTATTAAAATTGGGTGTGGAAGCTATATGATATCCTGGTAAAGAAATATGGTTTCTTAGGCTTCAAATATTCATGAATCTATAGGAAAGTAAGAATCATCAAATGTTTATACATACATCATCAAGAATAAAATCATTGGCCTATACTTTTTGAACATGAACTCGCTTTGATGTCATTTTTTTGTGTAACTTCGCTTTGTTTCCAACATGAGTGGATATGATTTGATGCTCATAATTTATTTATTTTTATATAAAATTTGGGGAGGTATATACCTAGAAGTGAAATCTATTATGATAACTATGATGGTCATTGTTTTTCAAAAAAAAAAATTCTAACATTTCATTGTTTAATCTCACTCTTTAGGAAAAAAATTTTCCAATGCAAAGGTGATATTAAATTGTAATAAAGGATTGCATGTTCTAAAAAGAACCATAAAATTTACAAAGGAAATGAGGGTCTTCGTGGTCATACAAAAATAAAGACAAAGACATATGGACATAACTCTCACCTTTCAAGAAACCCAAATTTGGTTGTAGTGTAACTTTTCTCATCAATGAATATATAAAAGCAACAATTTACTACATGTAGGGCATTCGATACATTGGGTGAACTTAGCTAGCGTATCCTTTTTTCTGTTTGGTTATCTTTTTCTCTTGTTACGGAATGGTTTACCCTATCTACACCTATTATTCTATTACAAAGGTTGCATGCCAAATTATAATGTTTAACAAATGTACATCAACAACTTCAATATTTGTACTAGTTTGAGAAATTAATTCTTAAAATATGCAGGTCAAAAGTTAAGGTCAACAAGTTGTTTCAAGTTTGGCAAGCACAACCTTCCTTCAATTACACTATAGATATCTTGATACACATTCCTTCAATTATTCAATCTCAATGAAAGAAATGAAAGGTTTTAGTAATTACATACAAATTATTGAAATCAATCAATAGGATAAGCTCACACCAAATACATGTATAATTTTGCATTTGATTTAGAATTCTTTGCATATATCACTATATGGAAAAATTAAATACATTTTTGTTTCAACAACACACTCTTACCTTGTTTTTTATTCATCATTTATATATGCCACATCCTTATTCATAGACCATTTACATAGACCATTTACATTGTTTGTTTTAATAGACTAATTACCTTATGTTCATAGACAAATTATCTTATTCTTTGTTCATAAGAGTGACAAGATGTATTATATGTTTATCACACATATAACAATTTCGCATAATTATGATGGATGCGGGACTAGAAGGAATGAGTGTCTTGGAATAAATCATAACCGATATGGGTATACAATTTTAATTTATACACATGAATCAGATTTGTTTTAGAAAACTTAAATTTATTTTCTAGTAATAAATTGTTATATAATTTTTTTTGGAAAAATAAATATTCAACAACAACAAATTTGTGCATGTGTGTCTTCAATACAGATTTTTATCTAACAAACCAATAAATTTTATAAGAGGGCTCTTCATGGTGCATTAACCAAACTCTAACTTAAAAGCATGGGAAAGGAGATGTCCCTATTTCCTCAATAACATCAATTAGATCTACCACAACCGCATTAACATCCTCCCATAACATGTCAAACATTAAGTTGAGTGAGAGATGGTGTCACTAGTGTGGGTGAGAATCAGGATTCCCACTAGGTTAGGACATGTAATTTTATTGATGATGTCTCTCCCTTGCCCATGGTAAATATTAAGCTCAATTTTTCTATAAAATTTTTATATATTTGTGCACTTGGCATCTATTTTTGTTTTTTACACATTTAGGCAATAAGAATGGTTAGTTATAACATTGATTTTTGTAGGAGAAATAAAGTTTTAATTTACATTAATCATGGGGAAAATCATATCAAAGTGTGTCCCTCTTAGTAGCCAACAATATTTTAAAAATAACTAATAAATAAATCTCTAAAAACACTTAAAAACTTAAAAACAATTATATAAATTATAATTTCACCGCACCTTGGTATATGTAAGCTCTTAAAAGTATGTGTTTGTTCTTTTTATACATTTTTTATCATTTTTTGTCGTGGGAAATATTTTGTTAGCAGAACGAAAAAGTAGAAAAAATGGGACACATGAACGTTCATGAATATTCCAAATTGAATATAAGTGGTTGTTTTCTAAACTTCCTCAAAAGGAATGTAAGAGATGTATCCAATAATAGATATGGGATTCGAGGGGGTCAATTAGGTATTGTTAATGATGTTTTGTCTATTATTCATGTTAAATGTAGTGTGCTTTATACTTTTCTATAATAATCAACATTTGACCACTTCACATCCAACTTCATATTTTACATACTTTCATGTATTAATGTAGATGTCTTATATATGCAATGATATTTTATTATCAACATGTATATACATATTATTTTTACAAAAGAAGTATTAGAAAAATTATTGTTCACATGTGTTTTTGGTGATTTATCATATGATAAATTAATATTTACATTGTTTGTATGGTTAATATGATAAGTTAGTAATATTATTGGTTAGTTGGTTAGAACAAATATATTATGAATAGTTTATTTTTAGTCTTAGGAATATTGTTAGGGATATTTGGTTGAGATATTGGGGGAGATATGATCTTCATACATATAGTGTGTAATGAAGAATAGAAGTTTATGAGAATAATATTATTATTTGTGTGATTTTATTCTCGTAGACACGAACCAAATTTACAAGGAGGTGGAGTGAGAAAACGTGAAGAGGATGGTAATGGAACTCATGATGAGTCTATCCCCACAAATGTAGGATTTTAGTGTAATTCTTATACTTTCATATCACATCATTCTCATATACGTTTTTGTTTTATATGCAATAATATAATTCATTATTCACATTATAATTGTTTATGATATTCAACATTACACGGATTTGCATTTACTTTTTTATTTTGCATACTTTCATGTATACATATAGATATTGTATATGTGGTGTGATGATTTTTGATTGACCATTGTGATAAGAGGAGGTGGAGTGGACAAAGGTAAAGAGGACGGTAATGACATTTGTTTGTGTTTGTCCCCACAAATGTAAACTTTTGGTTTAATTATTCTTGTTTCTTCCTCTTTATTCTCATATATGCTCTTTGTTTATTTATATGAAATCACATAAGACTTCATTGGAATATATATTGACCAATTTTAGAAGAGGGACTGAAACCAAAAAAATGTTTGGAGGATGTTGATGGAGAAGATTATATTGATTGGCATTGATTTAATTTAATTTGAATTAAATCTAAATATTGTAGAGTCACTTATTGAAATAAATGATGTATAGATGGTAAAATACAAAAATGACACAAACAAATTAAGATTTAAAATATAAAACCCAAAGCATGTGAGAGAGATAGAAGAACTTAGCTAATTTATGTACAACTGGAACTGATCTGGGGTAGGGAGAAATGATGAACAAGATGCCAGTAATTAATCTCAGTAAATTATGAAACTCGTGAAAAGGCTAGGTAGGGGCACCCACAACAGGAAAGGGTGCATGTGCATTGGTGACTAGATCAAGGCTCTTGTGACTATGAAAAATCTCTTAATCTGATTTTTGTTGTGTTACAAGAGTGTCACATTTAGTCTCTTTTGATCACTTGTTGTTTGCACTATGATCATCAAGGTACCTGTAACCTACAAAAGAGATGTTCACTTGCACAAGCCCACAAACCACATCAAACCTAAAAAGAAAATGTTGAATGGGAGTTGGACTAACTTTGGTGCTCACCATCAAAGTGAACTTACGACCGAGTGTTGCACTACATCTCAAAATCCATGTAGTTCTTGTGAGTGTGTGTAGAAAATTATGCCCTAGGATGCCCTTGTGCAAGTTGCACTTGATAGCGGGTTGTAGCTAGAATGTAGCAATGTAGTAGAATGTGTGGATGGAATAGAATGAAATTCCCCTTCCTATGTTGTGTATGTAGAGTTGATGCAACCCTTGTCCCTTGAATGGATGCTAGATGGATGCCTTTTTGAGTTCTTTAGTGCCTTTGGAATGCAAGCTTAGGTGATGATAGTAATACTTAGTGTTTGGTCCTTTATTTTGAACACATAACTATGTATTTATATGATTCCCTTGTTTGAATTTTGTAATTAACAACTAGAATTTTGACCCATAAGTGAAAAAGATGCCCAAAAGATAAAAGATACCCAAAAGAAGCGAGTAAGGTGAGAAAGGGTCAAGGGTGCCCAGATGGGACAAGGTCACTTGGGCACTTCGTCTGTTTGGTGCTTGTGTCTAAAGCCATGAAAGATTTATAACTGAAATTTTTACTAGGCTATAGGGTGTGTAAGACCAAATAGAAAACAAGTAACACAAAAAAAGAGGCCAAAGATAGTTGCTAATTACTAGTTTTCTTGCTTAGAAATCATGTAAATGCTAGCATGCTTTTAGGACCTAGAAATGTACCCAAGTGTTTGATTTTGTGTCTACAAGCATTTATACACCTCATAATATGATCATGAGGAAGAGGAACAAACACATATAAGTGAGATTTATTATTTATGAGGATGATTAGTTATTCTTGCAAAGTGGAAAACAAATTAAGACAAAATGAATGTATGTTAATACAATGACAAATAAAGTATTAAATACTTGGTAAGAGGAATAGTTTGGAATGATATTGGATGCCTAAGGAGAATGTATATCAATCTTGTAATCTGAGTGAGACATCCATAAAGGTAATCAATGAAAAATGAGTATATACAAATCTATTGAAAACATTGAACATAGAAGGAGGAAATGGAGAAAGAAAGGATAATGGTAGAGAAAACATACATGGAAACTTGTTATACATAGATACAATGTTGATGATTATGAACAATAGAAGAAATGCAACATCTTCAATAGTTCACATGCATGGAAACTTTTTTGAATAAAAATTTTTATATTTCCCCATCAACCATCATCGTCCACGCCGAAGGTTTTGAATAATATGGACCAATGGTTTCACCTAAGGCAACGGAAAAGGTAGTTTAACAATTGTAAATGTTCCATTCTCTTCCACTCCTATTTTCATCTTTTTTTCTTATATAAGGACACCTATATATCTACTTGTAAGCTTCAATACCTATTCTATTCATGGGAATTATACGTATTTTGTTCTTATTAATTCAATCTTGATTGTATGTTCTGGAGTGTGATAGGGAAAATGTATAACAATAATTATGAGAGGAAGAGGAAGGTGAGTGATTATGTTGAATTGTAAAGAATTTTTGTATAGTCCTTTAAAATTTAGTGGACTTTGTACTATATCAAAGAGATAGTGGAAAGAGGAGGAAACCCCTCACTCTTATACTTTGTCCTCCTTTTGGTTATTCAAACTTGGCACATATGCAGTTCCTCTACGTGCCCTTACGTGCCTTCCCCGCTTCCCCTTCCTCCGAATTCTTCTCTCCTCCATTTTTCCTTTTACAATTTCCCCTCTATGAATTTGTGTTCATTCTTATTTTGTTGCACACTCCTTGCATGCACCTCTATAGACTTACCTTCTAATTGGCTAAGTCCCTGTCATTTCTTCTGCGCACTTGCATACACTTAGCTCCCTCGCACACTACTTTTCTTTCTACTTCCGTGTTCCCTCCCTCAATTGAATGCTCGTGCCCCTTCCACATACTTGCAAGTATTCTCCTATTCCTCATGTGCACGCACCTCCGTGTGCACCTTCCCTCTATTTCCCTTTTGCACACCTGCCTTTTACTTCCACACCTTGCGCCTTCTTCTACATTAGTTAATGTGCCACATCATCTGTCAGACTTGAGCATGCTACATGCAACCTATAAACTTGCGCCAATAGTGTGCCAAGTCCTGAAAACCAATCGGTTCGTGACACATGGCAAAAATGAAAAATCAAATCAATAGTTGGTTGATTTCCTCGGTCAATCATTGAATGCCACATGTTATTGCATGTCAGAGTGACCTGTAGACTTTTGATAGCCATAACTTATATCTTGTAGTTCTTATATTCCCATGCACCAGTTGCATTTGAAAGTCATTGACATCACTACACGTTGGAATCTTTAAAATCAAATTTAGGTGGGTTTTGGTAGGTAGAAAATAGGGAAACATAATTCTAGTCATCAATACACACATCTAATCAACCTCAACCACATGATTTAAATCAGATATTTCCTTCTTTATTCTTCTACACCCCAAAAAAACATGGGGAAGAACATTTGATAGCCTTACAAGTGGTTTTGTAGGCATTTATCACTTATCTTTGGTGGTTAAAGATTTGAATCTAAGTTTCCCTCCTTTTCTCCTTCTCTTATCTCCTTTTTCTTCTCTAAATAGCAGAGTTCTTTTTTGTAAAAAGGATCCCTCTCTGTTATAACGGCACTATGCCAAAATGGTGGCCGACTTCCCATGGGTTTCGGACCAAAAGCTGTTGGTCATTCAAACTTGCATACGATTAGTTCCTCTGCGCGCCCTTACATGCCTTCCTTCTTCCCCTTCCCTCTGTAATATTCTCTCCTCCCATTTTACCTTTTGTGTGTTCCCCTCTGTGAAACTGTATTCATTCTTATTTTGTCACACACTCCTTGCACACACCTTTGTAGACTTACCTTCCAATTGGCTAAGTCCCTGTCATTTCTTCTACATGCTTGCATACACTTAGCTCCCTCGCGCACCTCTTTTCTTTCTTCTCGCCACACACCCTCCCTTAGTTGAATTCTTGTGCCCCTTCCCCATAATTTTCCCCTACAAGTATTATTATATTTTTCCTATGCGCGCACCTCCATGCATGCCTTCCCTTTGTTTCCCTTTCGTGCACCTACATTTTGCTTCTGCACCTTGCGCCTTCTTCTGCACCAGTCATTATGACACGTCATCTGTTAGACTTGAGTTTTCTACACGCAACCTATGAACCAATAGGGTGACTAATCCTAATAACCAACCATTTCGTGACATGTGGCAGAAATAACAAATCAAATCAACTATTGGCTGATTTCCTCAGTCAATCAATGTGCACCACGTGTCATTGCATGTTAGAGCGACCTGTAGATTTCTAACAACCATAAATTTTGTTACAGTTCTCATATTCCTGTGCACCCGGTCACATTTGAAAGCTTCTGACATCAAATACACATTGGAATTTTCAAAATCAGATTTAGGCAGGATTTGGTAGGTGAAAAATAGGAAACGTCATTCTGGTCATCAATACACACATCTAATCCACCCAACCACCCATATTTCTTTATATATTTCCTTCTTCCTTCTTCTACATGCCAAAAATAAATAGGCAACTGCATTTGACATCCTTGCAGAGGTGGATTTGTAGGCATTGAATTCTTCTTGTTGGTGGTTGTAGATTTGAATCTGAGTGTCCCTTTATTTCTCCTTCTCTTCTCTCCTTCTTCGTCTATAAATAACATAGTTCTGCTTTGTAAAAGTGATCCCTCTTTGTTGTAATGGCACCATGAAAAATTGGTGGCCGACTTCCCATGTGTTTCAAACTATGGCATGATGTCCGTAATGTATTCCCACCTCCTGCCATGAATGTAAATGATTGTATGCCCCTTAGCAATAAAATCATGTTTTGTGGAACTCTTGTCTTCCCTTTCTCATTTTCATTGCATCTCGCCTCTCTATTTGCGTTTTCTAGCATGATGTGTGTATTCCCACTTACAATCCCCATGTTCCTATGTTATGCGGCTTTGGAAGGTTGAGCCCACACATTGATCTCGTGACACGCACCATCCGCCCTCTTCTCCCACACCCTCTTTGTTTCCTTCGCCGCTCGTGGAGAGAGATCGACCCTTTCCCTAGCACTATCACCTTCCTTAGCTTAGGATTTCCCCTTTCTGCATATCCTTCTATCACTAGTCCCTTGGCATGTTTATACTAGGATTTTATTTGTACATTAGGAGTAGCAATAGCGTTAGAGGTAGGTAGAGGAACCGACCTTCTCCGAAGATCAGTCTCAAGCACGCTAGGTCCCAAAACTTGGAGATGGTTCCATTATTGTCTCAAATGACTTAGTTCCCAGATCCGAGATGAGGGTGTAAGTTTCAATGACCAACACCTCCCAAATTAGGTTTCTTTAGATTGGACCTTTAAATTTTATGTATCTTGAGTTTTTAATTTGTTGGTTTTTTAGCATTTCATGATGTTTTAGTTCAAGTATACATCAAAAATGTTTTCATGATTATTATTGATAAATTTTTGATGATTAAATTAATTAGTGAAGTAATTAGATGATAAAATGTGGATGAAATATATTAGGACAATATACAAAGATTCAAATGGATGAGTGAGTAATAAAATATCTACACTAATTATAGATCATAGGGGAATATAACTCTTTGTGCTATATTTCTTATACTTTTCCTAAATAGGTGTGTATCATTCTCTGTATTATATTTATTTCATATTTCTTGTAGTAAAAACATTTTATTCTTGTTCTTATTTTTCACATGATATGTGTAATCCAGTTCCTTTTGAGATGTGTGATTAGCAAGCATGGGGTTCACTTAAGTAAATATATGGTATAACATGTTCCTTCGACAGAATTAAAGAATACCCTTAATGTTAGTTTATACCTTTAATTATTTAGTTGATAATACCCCTACCGTTATAGTATTTGAATGAAAATAGATCCTATTTTTTCCATGTACCTTCCTTACCCATTTTTCCATTACAATTTTATTTACCCCTTTTTCTTTCTACCCTAATATATCAAACAAATAATATATATCATGTTTCCTTTTCAATTATTATCTTATTAGTATGTCTTTTGTGTAGAAAGAGAGTTTGCAACTTTTCATTCAATACCTATTACCAATTACCTTAATGTTAAGATTTAATCATTTATCAATAGTTCTTCAAATAATTAAGATGGTGAAATAATATCATTTGGGTTGAAAAGCATACTCAACCCTATTTTTATACCATTTTTTCTTGGCTAAGAACATCATAATTTTGATTTCTTTATTTAATAAGAGATTATAATTTAGTATTATGAACACACTCCTTTTGTAATTTTAAGGTATTTAGTAATAAACACTAGGGTTCAAAGGTTTTAGTTTTATATTGAAAACAACGATGTGTCTACTCTGGCCAACCTCTCTAACCTACGTTCAATACCTAAATATAAATATTAATAAAGTAAACCCTTTCAATCCCAAATGTCTATTGGTATATTATCTTGTATTTTATCAATTTTAATTACCTCAATGTGAATGAACATGCTAGGATATTGCCTAGCTAATGAACCCCTCATGTTAACAAGTTCGTCACAAATCCTAAATTGGGGCATACATTCTATTCACTAAAATTTTCCACATTCCATATTATCATAATGTCATGAGAATGCACTTACTCCTATTAAGGGTGTAGACATAATTCTTACATTCCCATAAAGGTATATACTCTAGATGTGATACTCGTGCCTCAAAGGGGCACATTTAGGTATATTTCAATGTTATTTATAAGAAACACTTATATTTTGGTTTAGATTTTCTTTTTCCACCAAATATTGTACCTAGAAATGTATACCGATGTGTCACATATCATTTGGAGACACTAGTCTTCACTTGTATTTAAAGACATGTAAATCATATAAGAATGCCCTCAAATTCCTAGAAAAACTAGGTGTGTCATTTTTAATTCTTTATTTATAGATCTCAACAAATCTTTGATATTGGAACTTATGTAAATATAAATGATCTTGAAATTATATTGCAAATATAAAAGTATTCTTTGGGAGCTTTAAGGGACACATAATCCTATATTCATACATTTCTTCTTTTACTTTGATATGCATGTACACACACACACACACACACACACACACACACACACACACACACACACACATTAAAGTGAGGACACCAAAAATGATCCATATTGTAGACACAAAATCACACACTTGGGTACATTTCTAGGTCCTAATCACATACTACTATTCATATGATTCCTAAGCAAGAAATTTAGTATTGGCATCTATATTTGACCTCTTTTCTATCTTTCTGGTTTGATCTTTGGTCTTACACACCCCATAGCCCAATCTGATATTCATTTCTTTATCTTTATTGACTTTGGACATTGGCGCCCGATTAGGACGTCATTGCCTGTGTGCCCTTGTCCCCCTCTGGGCTCTCTTGACCTCTTTCTATCTTACTCACCTCTTTTGGGCCTCTTTTATCTTTTTGGCATCTTATTTTCTTATGGGCCGGCCTTTTATTTATCAATTACGAAATTCAAACAAGAGAATCATATAAATACAAATCTATGTGACCATAATAAAGGACCAAACTCTAAGCATCTACGATCATCACCTAAGATCTATCCATCTAGCATTCACTCAAGGGACAAGGGACTACATTTTATGCATACATGCATAGGAGGGGAAGTTCATTTTGTCATCCACACATCTATCTACATTGCTACATCTAGTTATTGCTCATTATCAAGTGCATATTTCACAAGAGCTTCCTAGGGCACAATTTCTACACACGCGCACAAGAACTATAGAGAGTTTGAGATGTAGTTCACTATGTCGGGTGATCGTAGGGGTCACTTATGAATCCCCATTTTCATCTTTTCTTTTTAGGATTTGATGTGTTTTGGGGTTTCGCAAGATTTATTTTTCTCTTTACAGTTACACGAGAATTTTGCGCAGACATGATACAACACACAAGCGACCAACAAAGAAGGTTATCAACCACTTTACGATACAAGAAAAACTAGATTCGAGCTCTTGCACGATACCATAAGCACCTAGTAGAGGTATCTCAGATCATATGCATCATCGTCCTAGTCTAGGCACCCTAGTCTAGGCTCATCAAGCAATTATATAATTTTTCGAGTGCGGTTGCATTCATTTTATCCTCCCTGTTAATCCATTTTCCATTCCGAATACTTCATGATTAAGTGCAAAATTAGCTAAGTCTTCTATTTCCTCTCTTGCACTTAGGATTTTGATTTACATTCACTTATTTCTTGTGTCAAATCTATGCTATAGATTTTATTTATCATATGTGGATGTGCAATATAATAGGGTTTAGAACAATTCATTTTTGTTAAATCATTTGGTGAACCGGACATAGTATATCAATCATTCATAGATGCATTTTCTCAACTTACTTTTCCATCTGATATAGCTGACAATATTTATGTTTATGAAAATTATCCTCCCTATATGTATATTGGATTGCATCTATCACATGAATATTAAGAAAACAATAATCAATAATGGATCCAAGCTCAATCTTTGTACTTTATCACTCCTTTAGAATCTTGGCCTTTCCTCAACTAATGTTAACCCATCCTCCATTTCTCTTTGTGCATATGATTTTTTTATGCATCCGTGCATAGGCATTATTACTTTACCTATCACATTCGGGCCAAAAATTATTCTCACATTATTCATTTTTATTGATTTCCTAGTTCAATACAATTTTTACTTGGTAGGCCATGGCTTCACTCCATGCAAGTAGTGCCTTCTACAATTCACCGGTGTGTTAAATTATTACATGAAGGCTTTGAACATACCATAGTCATTGATCATGACCCATTAAAAATTTTCTTCCTAGATCCAACCACTACATTACCTACTCCAACTTCTACTATTGTTATGCATCCCATTGATGATCAACAACCCACAAACTATCTTGACACTTGCCTCCACTCGAAGGAACTATTTGTGCATTAGACACCGTCCCATCTCGCTCTATACTCCCCCTCCGCTACTAATTATATGGTACTTTTTCAGGCATCTATCCATACACTAGACGTCATACCACCTTCCTCCTCTTCCAATGAGAAACCCTGCATCTATGTTTCCTCCTTTCACAAGCACTTTTTCATGAATAACTCTTATTGGCCACACATTCCATTCAATCCTACTAGTTCTGATATTTTTTTCACACATCATGGCTTGCCTCAACTAGGATTCACACTAGATGATCTCCTCCCTCCACCTTATGCTCCTCACCTCTACCATAGATATGTTCCGATTACTTTTGTTTATGGCCTCCATGTTTTCCATTTATTCTTTTTTGCACACACTTCTCGCACTTATCCACTTACTCTTGGGAAGTGTTGTCTTGAATACATCGGAGGCACTTTAGATCCTCTTCATATTGACATCTCATTCCCCATACTTTTCGGCCATGTTTTTATTTACATTTATTCATTTCTCAACTATGCAAAAAAATCTTATGCTTTTTGCTTCACATCTAATCTTCCTCATTTGTCCTACACACATTGATACACACAACTTGTATTGTCACACTACCCTATGACACACTCTTGTGCCAAGGTTCACACTTAACTATTGAGGGCATACTACATACATGAACCTCACCACATTCAACCTCTTTACACTTTATGCTTCATGATCAATCTTTCTAGTGCACTTTCCTAACCATTACCCTATGATGCATGTGAACTACTTAAACTTTGCAAAGCTAATTAACTTAGACTAACACCTAGTAGTCTAAATAGATAAGCTAAAATCTAATATAGTACCATCATGATCTTAGATTATTGGAATGCTCAAATGAGTTAAACATGAAATCATCTATCTAATTACAAACATTCCTACTTAGTGTGTATGATTTGTTTTGAAATGGACCTATAAATATCACAAGAAATCAAATTTGTGTTGTTGCATCAAGATGGTGAAAGGATATCTCTAAGAAATGGCTACAAGGCCATGTTTAGATCTTCCTTTACCAACCAATCATAAAGAATGGATGCAAATAGATGATCAAGCTATTCCAAATCAATGGAGAAGGCTCTTAAATCATATGTTTTATATGAGATACTATTCAAAGTATGGTGTAAGGTGTGAAGGTAGGAGCTTGGTCCTTTTAAAGTTTTCTATTTGGGGAAATCTTGAATCACAATGAATGTGGGACAAATGATAAAGTAACTTTAGACTAATTAACCATGATTAGATTATTTAACTAGTGAGTTAGCAACTCATGGGAGTTGGGGGTGCTTTAATTAATCAATTGGGATTAATTAATAGGCTAGGATAAGATTTTAAAGCCTTTAGAGATGATTTGGAGGGAAATGAGGTGATTTTGAATGGTTAGAAGAGGGGTTTTAACCAATAAGAGGGTTTATTGATTAAATACAAGGGTAAATAGGCTTAATTAGCTAATAATAGCTAATTGTTTGCTTGGAAGAGGATTATAACTAACGAAGTGTCGTTAATTGGCATCCGAATGTGATAGAAGCTAGTTAATCAACAAAGTGTTGTTAATTGAATAAAAAAGAGGGAACCATTAGTTAAAAAGTGGGAATCACTAATTATAACAGAAATGATGAGATAAAGGATAATTAGTACCAATTTTGCATTAAAACTGCATAAGTGGATTTTAGGTATCTACAATGCACTCTTGTTTTATGGTTCATTCTTGACTATCGAGGATTCTTTTATAAATGAATCTCATCTCATACACATTCGTACACATATTATCGGGGGCACACTTCTCCTATCACATCCACACTACATGTCATTCCATCCCACTCATCCACAACATGTTGCATATCTTGGTTCAGACTTACTCTTGCTTGCTTATACTCACATGTTACACTTTCCGACTATGTTAATTTGGATATATAATATGTCATTATATTTTTCTATAGACACATACACGTTCACTTGTTCTCTAGTGGTGGATGAAAACTTTCTATATATATTTACACATAGTATGTATGTTCGCACTTTGTACTCTTACTAATCCCACCGAGGCTCTTAGGGGCATCTACTTTCTTACACATATCGGGTGTTATTGTTTCATTTTCTTCCTAGCACACTAGTCTATCGATATATACACATCTTGGAATAATTTTTATCTTTCTAATATGCTAACGGGTGCTTCTCTTGTAAAACATTTTCTTTACAAAAACTACTTCCTATCATGGTTGTCTAATACTCTACATGATATTCCATTGTATTTTATTGAATGTCATTATTTACGTGCTATGCCCTATATCTTGCTTGTTCATTGATTATATGCTTTTGGCCACTTCGACCCTGATTTCCTTGTGACATTGTGAGTGATGTCCCATGTTTGAAACCCACTTTTCATTTTTTATTATTGTCTTCTATATTTTTATTTATCTTGATTACACTAACGCATGTCCTAACCACTTTGTTTACACGTGCCTTTATTTCTACCATGCACATCCCCTCCCCCTATAGGTGTGTCGGTTTCGAGATCATTTTTAGGTCCTCTCCTTTAGGTCACATCCTCCTAGAGACATCGCATGCACCCCAAAAGAGGGGGCATACATTGGGTGAATCAATCACCCGTGCAAAAACTCAGATCTTTGGTATAGGCATGCACAATACAAGATCATAACAGAGTTACGCTTATAAAACGACCTAGATTCTAACTTGGGTCATCAGTTCAACAAAGAAACAAGTACCCATATACACACACTAGAATTTGGTTGCTCTTGACCTTTCCTTGCCACCTATGACTAGGGGTGGTTATTCATCACTTTCTCGGATCAGCTCATTTTCAACATTTCATAGAGCAATTTTCATAGTACATGCACAATTCTCCAACAATCAAAATGCATTTTATCACCATTTTTCTATTTTCCTTGGATAAAACTAGAACAAGCATGAAATAAATCAGGATCACACCATCTACAATAGTGTATAAATTTGTGAGGTAGTGGGGATGGAGAATAACACTAGACCTTTCTCCCCAACAAGCTTCTTCCATGGCATGAGATCACCCAAAAACTCACACTTAGCATGAGATCACCTGAAAAAATTGCTCTTCTATGGTGGTTCAAGACACTTTCTATCCTTTTCACTTGTCATGGATCAGGTGCACATGTTCCTTTTACTACTTTTTCACATTTTTACATACTTGTGCATGATTTTACAGAGTTTTCATAACACATGACTTTGACTACTCTTTCGCTCTTATTTTACATGTTTGTATTTAATGCGTAATAACAAGCAACCCCACATCAAGCTACAACAACAACTACTACATCATGGTACGATACATACGCTTCATCGCTAGGGTCACTTCCTCTTCTTTAGCTTCCACACTTCATTTTCTTTATCACTCCATGCTTTTTCTTGTCTCTTCGGCATGCTTTCACCATCGATCTACATGGTTATCATGTACACATCTCTTATCTACTTTATGTTATCAAGTATTCACTCAAAAACATAAATTGAGGGAAAATGTAGACACAAAATCACGCACTTGGGTACATTTCTAGGTCCTAATCACATACTACTATTCATATGATTCCTAAGTGAGAAAATTAGTAATTGAAATCTATCTTTGGCATATTTTCTATCTTTCTGGTTTCCTCTTTGGTCTTGCACACCCCACATCCCAGTCTAATCTTCATTACTTTATCTTTATTGACTTTGGACACCAGTGCCCAGGCACCCTCATCCCCTCTGGGCATCCCCAACCTCTTTGTATGTTACTCACATATTTTTGGCCTCTTTTAAATTTTGGGAATCTTGTTTTCTTATGGGCCAGCTTTGTAGTTATCAATTATGAAATTCAAACAAGGGAATCATATAAATACAAATCTATGTGACCATAGTAAATGACCAAGCTCTAAGCATCTACTACCATCACCTAAGGTTACATCCAAAGGCATTATAAGAACATCAAATCATCCATCTAACATTCACTCAAGTGACAAGGACTACATTTTCTGTATACACGCATAGGAGGAGAAGTTCATTTTTTCATCCACACATCTATTTACATTGCTACATCTATATATTTCTCACTATCAAGTGCATCTTACACAAGAGCTTCCTAGGCACGATTTCTACACACGCACAAGAAATGCATGGTTTCGAGATGTAGTGCGGCGCTCATCATAGGTTCACTCGTCAGTGACCATTGGGGTCGATCGAATCCCGATTTGGATCTTTTATTTTTAGGATTGATGTGTTTTGGGGTTTTTAAGGTTATCTTTCTCTTTTGATTACAATTGAATTATGCGGACATAGTGCGACACATACAAGTGACAAACCAAAAGGTTAGTGACCACTTTGCATACAAGAAAACCAAATTTCGAGATCTTGCATTATCATAGGCTCACAATAGAGGTCTCCAACACCTAAGTGCCCTCACCCCAGATCTAGAATCATCGAACAATTAAAAAAATTTGAGTTCAATTGCATCAATTTTCTTCTCTTGGTCATCGCTTTTCCATTCCATTCAGAATACTTCGGGATCAAGTGCAAAATTAGATAACTCTTTTATTCCCTCTCTTGTACTTAGGGATTTGATTTACATTTATGTATTTCTTGTGTCAAATATTTTTATATATTTTGTTTATCATATGTGACTCGCAATATATTAGGGTTTAGTATAACTCAATTTTTTTAAAATCACATATAGATTTATTATTCATGTTAAATTGCATGTTTCTAAATTCTTGTGCCTTTATCAAATTTAGGTCCAAATTATGGATTTATCGGCACAATTTGTTAACTTTAGGTGGTATCCTCTCAAATTTTGTACACTCTAGTTATAACATAACCCCATCCATGCATTCCCCTCCTTTTCTTTCCCCAAGTCTAGAATGTGGTCTCCATAGCCTGGTACACTAGGAAAGTGGAGTGCATGCGTTGAAAAGATGATATCATGTCATTCTCCTCTTCACTCTAATTGACATCCATGCCATCTTTTTCACCTTTTCTAACCATTGGAGGATGCACACTAATACATCAAGTTCCTAATTCAAATTTAAATTACCTATAAATACACAAGCACACTAGTGAATATAGGGATATAACATATATCTATCCAAACATTTTATTATTATCAATAAATTTAAGAAGTTCTCAAGTGAGAGTTAAAGAAGGAAAATGTTTGAGAATTTACTAGCATTTTAGAAAGTCGGGCATTCATTAGAGAACTAATTTAAGCACTAAAATTCAGAGTAGACAGATATTGCATTGCTTTAATTTTCTTGTGTAAAAATCATCAGTATTATATACTTAGTGTGTTGTTTTCAATATTATGTATAATAAAGAGACTCTTTAAGAATCAATTTATGTGGAACATAGATCCCCAAAACAAACCACACACTTTTGTAGAATTAAATTTGACAAACATAATTATAGTTAGGGTAGAAATATTTCCCCATGATTCCAACAAAGTTTCGAGAAAAGTGAGCATTGTTTTTGGAAACTAGGAATATGAAAATTTAGACATATGAAATATAAATTCTAATCATTTGTCTAGAACATCATCTTCACGTTCCTCGCGGATTGAAAAATCAAGTAATATTTGAATTTTTGTTTTTTCTAGGTTTTTCTTGATAAAAACACAATTTGCATCGTTAATACATGATCATTATCTTCCATTTTCTCTTGAAAATAAGATAAACCTAAACCCACTCCTATCATTATTGTTGTGGATTATTCATAATTAATTAATTCTAATTTATTTTTTAAAATTATTTAAACCTACTTATATGTGTTATGGGAACTTAAGCATTTGATGTGGGAGTGCCCACCCACTGACAACATACATCACCATTTCCACACATGATTGGAGATATGTTCAACCCAACTCATCCATTAGAAGGCAATTTTATAACCATACAATATACATTTATGCCAGGATTTTAAGTAGAAAAGTTAATTCAATATTGTAGTGGTTTGGTAAGAGACAACAAAAAATATGGTCTGTGAAATTCCCTTATGAAAATCTTTTTAACCAAAAAGTAATATTGGGAGTGACCATCACACACTATTTCTAGATGTATTATTGTTATCAATATAAATTATATCATGAGTAGAGATACCGAAAATCTATGTAATCTAATGCCCGAATGAGTGCATTACTCATCAAAAAAAAATTATATCACATTTTCCTTCGACAAGTTTCTATATCATTAGCTTTTCAAATGCATATATATTCTCTCATCTTTCAATATAATTCTCCAAGTTAAGTTTAGCATATAAATTACATTATAAAATTTAATTTTTAAATACAAATGGAACTTCGGTCTCAGAAACTTGTGCTAAGAAGCTACATCATCACAAGAACATTAAACATGATTGTTTGGCTAGGTACTTTAAAATTGTTGGTTGGAGACGGATAATGACGGGGGTTACAAGGGGGATTCACCCTCTTACGGGGTCTTGGGGATGCCCCCCACTAGGGGGTCCGGAAGTGCATGTCTGGTGGTGGTTAGGGGGCACCCCGTAAGCCACATTTTATATGTATTTATGCATTGTGAAATATGGACTGTTCCTTATTAGGTCACATATCTAATGGGTGGTTTTCTATGTTTCCCGAAATGATAAAAACCCTAATATCTTTAAAGGGTCGTTATGTATGAGGCTCATTGTATCAGTGGAGGCATTGTGAGAGAGTTTTGCTGGACTAAATAAAAGGATTGGTTGTTTTTGGTGGATGTAGCCCATTTTGGGTGAACCACGTTAAATCTATGTCTCTGTTTTATTGCATTCATTTCTATTTTACATTTTCCGCATTATTCATTGCATGCTTGTTTATCTCGCATAACATGGTATAATCTTAACAAAAAATTGTGACTTATTATATCCTCTTTCAAGTAGAATTGTATGCTTGATTGGTGTAGACATGTCATTTCTCTTTAGGATTTGATCTCATATCAATTAACTTGTGAATGTAAGTCCACACCAAGTAAGGGTAATTGGTAAGGTACTTATGAAGATTTAACTTATTAAAAGGGTTCTCGATAAGATACTTACAAAATTTTGACTTGTTATAGCCTCCCTCAAGTGGAGTTTTAAGCTTGCTTGGCATAGACATGTCATTTTAAGTTGGGATTTGATCTTGAGACAATTAACTTGTAAATTGTAAAGAATGCTCATAGATACTATTGGAATTTAGTGGGATTTCTATTGTATCAAAGAGATAGTAGAAAGAGGAGACAACCCATCACTCTTTTAGGGTTATCCCAAATTAAATTTCTCTATAGTAGATTTGGATCTTTGAAAATCATGTATTCTTTTATTTGATGTTGTTTTGTTAACATTTCATGATGTTTGAGTTCAATATACAACAAAATTATTTTATTGATAATTCCCAACACATTTGTTATTATTTAATTAATCAACGAAGTATAAAAACAAACTATGAATCAAATATATGTTAGGAAAATGTATAGATATTCATGTGAATAAGTTAGTAGTGGAATTATATCTACACAAATTATGGATCATAGGGGAATATTACTCTCTTTGTTATATTGCATATATTTTTGCTACATTGGTGTGTATTACTCTTTTGTGCTATATTTATTTTATCTTTCTTACACAAGAGCATTTTATTCTTTTTATTATCAAGTGATTATATCATAGATAGATGGGAAAATTTATTTATAACATACATGCTTCTAGGTCCATGTCTTTCTTTCGTAGTCATCAATAATTTCATTTCATATTTTTCACATGATACATGTGTAATCCTTTTCTTTTGAGATGTGTCATTCACAATTTCATCACTATTCCAAAATGGGGACATGTATTCCACTCATTCTAATCATCTCGCATTTTGTATTTTCATAATGACATGAGAATTGCACTTGCTTCTACAAATGGAGCATTCATATTTTTGTCATTACCACTAAATGTATATACTCAAGACGTGACACCTAGTCTTAAAAAGGGGCACATTCAAGATATTTTTCAACATTGTTTATAGTTAACACTTATATTTTGGTTTAGCTATTATTTTTCTGCTAAATATTGACCCTAATTGTATGCTAACATGGCACATATCATTTATAGACACTAGTATTCACCAAGAACTTAAAGACATGTAAAGATCTCATATAGGGATTCCCTCAAATTCTCAACAAAATCAGGTGTGTCATCCTCATCCCTTCCTTTCTACATCTCAACATATATTTGATAATGGAACTTATGTAAATATAAACGATCTTATAAGTATATGGTAGTATGCGTTGGGAGCTTCAAGGTGCACACAATCCTAAATTCATATCATTTCTTCTTTTACTTTGATATGTATGTGCACACATGTGTGCTCACATCAAAGTGAGGAAAATTGTCCGACACCTTAAAATGGCCCATCTTATGCATTTATCTAAAGTGTTTGTGACTTTCTTAGTATTAGGTTCGAGTTATGGATTTATCAAAGACAATTTCTTGACTTTAGGTGGTATCCACTCATCTTTTGTACACTCTACCTATTACTTGACCCCATATATCCATTTCCTCCAATTCTTTCCCCATGTGTAGAACATGGACTCCACGGTCTTAGCATGCTAGGAAATTGAAGTGCATGGGTTGGACAAGGTGATATTGTGTCCTTTTCCTCCTTTACTCTAATTGACCTCCATCCTTCCTTTTTCACCCTTTATGACCTTCTGAGGTCACACACTAATAAGAACCCGATTAAAACTTCAATTATGTTTGAATACGCAAGCACTCTAGTGAATCTAGGGATCTAGCATCTATTTATCCAAGCATTTTATTATTATCAACACATTCAAGAAGTTCTCCAATGTAAGTTAGAGAAAGAAAACATTTAGTATTTACCAAAGATTTTAGAGAAGTCGGGCATTCATTAAAGCATTAATTGAAACATTATAATGCAAAGTAGAGATCATTGCATTGCCTTAATTTACTTGGGTAAAAATTATTGTAATATACTTAGTTTTTGTTTTTAATATTTTGTACAATAAAGAAATTCTACAAGAATCAAGCTACATGGAACATAGATCCCAAAACAAACCACATGCTTTTGTATGGTCCTATATTTGACAACATAATTAAAGTTAGGGAAGAAGAGTGATTTCCACGTGATTAGAGCACAAAGTGATTTAAGAACACTAATTTCCTTCCGATTCAAACAAGTGAGCACGTTTTGAGAAGGTTAAAATAAGAAAGTTTAGTCATAAAAATATAAATTCTAGACCCTAGAATGTGTGGTTTAAAATTTATTATGTTTAAATTCTTATTTTTCTATTTTTGTTCTTAACCAAAAAAAAACCATGATTTACATTGTTAGTATAGGATCATTGTCTTCCAATTTATCTTCGAAATAACATACACTTAAACCCACTCTTATCATTATTGTTCTCATTCATAATTAATTAAGTCTAATCAGCTATTTTAACCCAATTAAATGTGTTATGAATACTTAACCATTTGGTGTGGAATTGTCCACGTGTCTGACCACAAACATCAGCATTTCCACGCATGATTGGAGATATATTGGCAATTATGTAATCATACATTGTCCATGAAACTCTTTTTAACCAAAAAAATAAAAAAAAAAAAAAATCAAGTGACCATCACATCGCTATTTCTAGATATAGTATTGTTATCAACATAAATCATATCAGCATTTTCGTATTGATATTTGCTTTTATAAAGTTGAGCATAATTAATAGTTTGATAAGATGTCTATGATGTTGTTTGTTGCTCAAACAAATGCGGTTTGCTTTCCCCTCTGGTTGACAAGGAATAACCCACTTATATTAATTAATCATGCATACGTTTCTTTTGAAAATTTAAAGAACGTCTTACAGTCTATCAAAATTAGGTATTGGGCACAATCACTCCCAACATATTTGGATATTGCTTTCACATGCATAATAAAATACACATTTGGGAGGGTTAAAAGATAGCATAAGTCAAAAACACATACCATTTTCTTGAAATTTGGATAATTTTAGGTGATCTATCAGCACGCTGAGACAAATTACTGTTGTATTTTTATGTATTAATTATATAAGTATTTTTTTCAATTATAGAAAAATATTGAGATAAGTAATAAGTATTTTTCAATATAAGTGAATTACATAGTATTTATATTTCCTTTTAAGTAATAATTGTTGAACGAATTTGAAGCTTGCATAAGCTAGGTGTACATACATCTCGGCCTCATCCTTAATTTATTGGTCTTTCTTGATATTTGTACTTTGGTGGATGGTTAGGCAACACTTTTACACCATCATGCATATTTACAACCCATTTAATTATTTAAGTAGTTATTTCAACATTGCTTAAGAATAAATTTACTAATATGGATCATAGTGAAATACACATTTGGAAGGGGTACAACTAAACTTTGAGAGTTAAAAGTAGCATAAGTTAAATATACAAAACATTTTCCATAAATTTGAACAATGTGTTGGAAATAAGGTGTCTCAACCTTGTTTGGTTTATTCATTTAATATTTTCCTACATCCGTTTCACATTGTCGGTGCTCTAAAAATAGAAATATGAGTTGTCAAAAGATTTCCATATGATAGTATATCATGGAAGGGCTATTTTTAGAGATATTATGATAGATTTTATGTCATCTTTAAGGGTCAAAATAGGGGAGAATATTGTGGACGTGGGAGCCTAATTTTAGACCGAAATCTTGCTCTTTAATGCAGTCCACCTCATGAGAGGTTTTGCACATGGTTTTGTAAACCATAGATGGTTTCTTGTATAACCGAGAGGTCTATAAATTGAAGGCTTGGAGAAGCAATTGGTGTGGTGAGTTTTGTAAGTATTGTAAAGTTGGAATCCTCCTAGAATCGCTTTCCGTGATACTCCTGTAAGAAACTTGCTCTGCAAGTGTATGTAATCTTGTTATTAGATTTGAAATACATTGAGTGGGCTTTTGGAGTGTGGGGTTTTTATCCGTAAGGATTTTCCCCACATATATATGGTGTTTGTGTTAATTGTTTATTTTCTTGTTATGAATGTGTTGCTAGAATTTCTGTAACTGTTTTATTAAGTTTAAAGTTTTGCATAATATCTCTCCTCAAGATTAGCATAGGAAGTTGTTCTGCTACTCTTAATTTCCTATCAAGTGGTATCAGAGCCTGATCACCTTTGGTTTCAGTTGTGGGTTGTTGGGTTTTTTGTGCTAATCCGGGTTTGAGTGGGAGCTTGTGTAGAGGATACTTTGTTATCTGGTTGCAGATATTTTCAAATGGTGAGCACATCTGGGAGGATTGAGGTAGAGAAGTTTTCTGGCACAAACTTTGAAATGTGGAAGCTGAAGATGGAAGATTTGTTGGTTGATTGGGATCTATGGGATGTAGTGGATGAGAAGGTCCATAGGCCTACGGATCCAATTTTGGCTACAAAATATGATGTAATGGATAGAAAAGCTAAAGGTCTTATTAGACTATGTCTTGCAGATTCGATCCTGATAAATGTCCATGAAGAATCCACTTCAGAGAAGCTTTGGAAAAATTTGGGTGAGATATACCAAGCTAAGTCTCTAGTAAATAATATTTTCTTGAGGAAGAAGTTGTATTCCTTGAGAATGGAAGAAGGTGGACAAATATCTGAGCATCTGGAAACATTCAATATGTTGGTGACTCAGTTGAGCTCGGTTGGGGTTAGGATGGATGAATAAGAAAGGTGCCAAACTATGTTGGTTTCATTGCTAGACTCATGGGATAGCCTAGTCATGTCCATTGGGAGCACTTGATTACTCGAAGATGGAGGATGTTGTTGGTTCTCTACACTTCGAAGAGATGAGAAGGAAGGTCTCTTTGATCGCCAAAGATGCTTTGAGTGTTCAAGGAAGAACAAAAGAACGATGAAAAGATGAGAAGAAGCGTGGCCATTCCAAGAATAAGGGGAGATCAAAATCCCTAGGTAAGTCCAAGGCGATATCTTTGGAACTGTGGCAAATCTAGACACTTCTCAAAGGGAATGCAAAGAAGAAAAGAAAAAGAAAAAGAAGAAGCATGATTTTGATTCTGAGTCCGAAAAGGAAGATGGAGATGTCTTTATTGTAGCTTTGGCCACTCGTGCGGTGATAATGCATGGTTGATAGACTCAGTGCATCTTCCCACATGGCTCCTAACAAAAACCGATTTAGTAAGTACGAAAACTATGATGGTGGTACGATGTATTTGGGTGATTATTCTTTCCTTGAAATTATTGGTCGGGATAGTATTTAGGTGAAATTTTATGATGGTAGAATTAGAAGATTTGATGGTGTCTTGCATATCCCAGACTAGCAAGAAAATTATTATCTGTTAGAAGCTAATAGATGCAAGTGTGCATGTACGGTTTTACTGAAGCGGGTGTGAAAATGGTGAGAGGTGTTAAGGTGATAGCAAGAGGAAGTATATTGGTACATTGTACTAACTTGATGCATTCATGATTGAGTGTAATATAACTTTAGATAAAACTAAGCCAGTAACTATTTCATTGAAAAAGGAGAGGGTTTCCTCCTCTGCAGATGGTCGTGGCTTCTAGGTACCCAAGGGTGCTCTGTCTACCGAATCAAAATTATCTGCAGAGAATACCATGTTATGGCACCAAAGGCTTGGCCACATTGGAGAGAAGGGTTTAAAAGCCCTAAAAAATAAGAACTTCGTTGAGGGGAAGAATGATTGCAATCTGGAGTTTGATTTCTGTGAGCATTGTATTTATGGAAAATAGAACCACATTCAGTTTTACTCGTCTACTCATAAGTCTTCATGTATCTTGGATCTAATCCATTCAGATGTATTTGGTCTGTTAAGGTTGCTTCTATTGCTAAATCAGTTTATTATGTTACTTTCATTCATGATTTTAGTAGGAGAACATTGGTATATTTTTAAAGAGTAAGTCTGAAGTTTTTAGTCGTTCAAGGAATTTAAGGCTATGGTTGAAAATCAAACTAGGAATAAAATTAAGTGTTTGAGATCGGTAATGGGGGTGAGGACTATTCTACGAGACTTTGATAGATGTTATGCAGATTGCAGGATTAAAAGACAAAAGACAACTTTGTATTCTCCGGAGCAGAATGGAGTTGCAGAAAGAATGAACAAAATGTTGATGGAGAAGGCTAGGAGCATGTTGATTGGAGTTGGTCTAGAAAAGAGGTTTTGGGCTAAAGTTGTTACACACGCTTGTTATTTTATAAATAGATCTCTGCATCGGTGCTTATTGATAAAATTCCAATGGAGGTGTGGTCGAGGAAAAATCCTTCAATTAGACATCAAATAGTTTTGGCTATGAGGCATATGCACATGTGCCTAAGGAGAAGAGAAAAAGTTGGATTCTAAGGTTGTCAAATGTATCTTCATCGGCTACGACTATGGTGTGAAAGGATACAAGCTTTGGGACCCTATTGCACAAAAGGTAATACACTCCAGAAGTGTTATTTTTAGAGAGATTAAATCTTTCCTTGTTAATTTTCAGCCAGAACAACATAAAGAAAATGAACAAAAAAAAAGGATGTGGTTCAACTTCCTTCTACACCGAGAAATTGGAATTGATACCCAAAAATAGACAATAAGTTGAGAAGATCTCACCAAGATATGAATCTTCTGAAGAGGAAGAAGAGGAGGAAGAAGTGGAAGAATATCCACCTCAATTTGTTCAAAGGTCTACAAGGCAAAGGAAACCACTTGAAAGGTATGGGTATTCTCCTGATGATTGGAAGTGTATATTTGCTTTGATTACTAACATTGATGAACCGAGATCTGTATAAGAGGATTTGGGTATGAATGATGAAAATTCTGGAAAATAGCCATTGATGAAGAGATGGCAGCCCTTAAAAATAATAATACATGGGACCTTGTACCATTGCATGAAGGTCGAAAACATGTTGGATGTAAATGGGTGTTTAAGAAAAAGATTGGTTCGGATGGAAATGTCGAAAAGTATAAGGCACGGTTGGTTGTGAAGGGTTACTCTCAAGTTGAGGGTATTGATTATGGTGAGATATTATCTCTTGTTGCTAAAATGACATCCATTCGGTTTTTATTATCTATTGTAGAAACTTATGACCTAGAGGTTGAACGGATGGATGTGAAAACTACTTTCCTTCATGGTGATTTGGAGGAAGAAATCTATATGTCACAGCCCAAAGAACTACATGGTGAAAGTTAAAAGCAAGATGGTTTGTAAGTTAAAGAAATCCATGTATGGCCTTAAAAAAGTCATAGGATGTGGTACCATAAGTTTGATTCAAATGTGTTGAGTTTGGGGTTTATGCGGTCTAAATCTCATCACTATGTCTATTTTAAATATGATGGTGATTGTTTCTTGGTAATTACTTTATATGTTGATGACATGTTGTTTATTGGGAAAGGCAGAGGTTTGATTGCAGGTGAAATCTCAACTCTCTGCAAAATTTGAAATGAAAGATCTTGGTGCAACAAAACACATACTTGGGATGGATATTAGAAGAGATCGTGAGAATAGAAAGCTATGGCTTGGCCAAAGTAAGTATGTTTGTTTTGTTTTGCAAAGGTTCAATATATAGGATTGTAAACCACTTTGTGTTCCTGTTACTTTGGGAAGTAACCTATCCATTTCAAAATGTCCTTCATCCCCATCGGAGATGGAAGACATGAGAAAAGTGCCTTACCAGAGTGCAGTTGGAAGCTTAATGTATGTTATGGTCTGTACAAGACCAGACATTGCCCAAGTAGTGGGATTTCTTTCTCATTTTATGTCTAATCTTGGAAGAGTGCATTGGGATGCAGTTAAGAGGGTCTTCAGATATTTATGAGGTACATTAGAGTACTCTATATGTTTTCATGGAAGAGGAGATCAGCATTCCCTAGGTATTCATGGTTTTGTGGATTTAGATTGGGCCAGTGATGTCGATAGAAGAAGATCCACCAGTGCATATGTGTTTACTCTTAATGGTGGTGCAATCAGTTGGATGAGCAAGCAATAGGTTGTGGTTGCTTTGTCCACTATTGAGGTAGAGTACATGGCAACTAATCATGCCTGTAAAGAATCCATTTGGCTGAAGTATTTGTGTTCATATATTGGATTGAAATAGGGTGCGATTCTGATGTATTGTGACATCGGAGCACAAGTTACCTTGCGAACAACCCGACTTTTCATACATGGACCAAACACATTGATGTTCAAGTATCACTTCATGAGATATATAGTCGAGGATGGCAGCAGGGTGAAAGCGGAAAAGGTAGAGATAGTTATGAATGTTGCAGATGCATTACCTAATCCTGCGAGCATAATGAAATTTAGGTGGTGTTCCGAGTCTATGGGCCTCTCGGTGCCTAGCAGTTGATCCATGATGGTATCATTCCTTTGGACCTTGAAAGGTATTCGACAAGTGGGAGATTGTTGGAAATAAGGTGTCTCAACCTTTTTGGTTTATTCATTTAATATTTTCCTACAGTCGTTTCACATTGTTGGTGCTCTAAAAATAGAAATATGAGTTGTCAAAATATTTCCATATGATAGTATATCATGGAAGGGGTATTTTTAGAGATATTATGACATATTTTATGTCATCTTTAAGGGTCAAAATAGGGAAAATATTGTGGACGTGGGAGCCTAATTTTAGACCAAAATCTTGCTCTTTAATGCAGTCCATCTCATGAGAGGTTTTGCACATGGTTTTGTAAACCATAGATGGTTTCTTGTATAACCGAATGTCTATAAATTGAAGGCTTGGAGAAGCAATTGGTGTGGTGAGTTTTGCAAGAGCGTAAATTCGGAATCCTCCTAGAAGCCGCTTTGGTGACACTCTGTAAGAAACTTGCTTTGCAAGTGTATGCAATCTTGTTATTATATTTGAAATACATTGAGTGGGATTTTAGAGTGTGAGGTTTTTATCCATAAGGATTTTCCCCATGTATATATGGTGTTTGTGTTAATTGTTTATTTTCTGTTATGAATGTGTTGCTAGAATTTTTGTAACTGTTTTATTAAGTTTAAAGTTTTGCATAATATCTCTCCTCAAGATTAGCTTAGGAAGTTATTCCGCTACTCTTAATTTCCTATCACAATGTTAGGTGATTTATCTCAAACATTGAGACAAACTAATATTGGAATTTTATGTATTAATTATTTAATTATAAAAACATCAAGACAAACGATTAGTATTTTTCAATATTAGTGAATTACACAACTTTTATCTCTCTCTTGAAGTAGTTATTTTTTTATTGAATTTGAAGCTTGGATGAGTTAGGTGAATATAATTCTTGGGTTTAGTTGTCAAATATCGATGGTGTCCATTCCACCAAATTCTCCCATCGATATGTATTTATTCGACCAATTTTTCCCAAGACACAATCCCAACCTTATCCTTAAAGAATTATTGGTATCTCTTGATATTTGTACCATAGTGGATAGCTAGGAAAAAAGAATTATACCATCATACACATTGTTGGAATACAACCCATTTGATTCTTTAAGTAGTTATTACAACATGACATAAGAATATATTTACTATTAGAGTATACTTTACAAAGCAATTATAATTAGAGAAGTTGTCATGATTAGAAGGATCCCTTTTGTTTGTCATCTAGGGACACCCCATAGAATAATAACTAGTGTTTTCAATATTTAAGGTTTTTATAAAACACACTATTGTACGCATGAAAAACATCTACCATAAATAAAATATTATAAACATGTGGAATATAATTAAAAATGTGTGATTAAATACATAGCTATCTATAACATATAAATGGCTCTTAGCCTTTTAGAATGATTAACAAGGGATTTTGAATCATTCATCAAAATATTTCCATAATTTGACCTTGTGTGTGTGAATTACAAACTATCGACTATCACCAACCAACTATGGATCGGAAATGTTAAAATGCGTGACAATTTGGACAATCATGGTCAATTTTAGGATTGTACATATGGACTTAGTCACCATATGTGGTCAAATTAAGGACTTGTAATCAATTAACAAGTCTTTCATCATGTTTTCTTGTTGTCACCTTGTACCCTAATTACTCATCTTCAATTTTGGACTTTTGGAAATTAAAAAAGCATAGATCATTGTTTGGTAAGGTGTCTACATAGGCGGGGTTGATCTAGCCTTTTTGACTTGTTAGATCCCTCAAACTACATAGAGAAATAACAAGTCAACACAAAATATGTAACCATAAAATTACTAAGAAATTTCTCTTGATAGAGCTCAATAAGTAATCAAGTAAGTTTTTATGATCAAATTAACCTAAGCATTTATATATTTATAAATGTGAATTCAAACATTTGAAAAATTAGCATACATGACCAACTTCCAATGGATAGAAAAGGGAGAAGTGAAAAATAAAAATGAGTCCATCGATTCAAGAGGAAGCACAAAAAAATGTGTCGAGACTATGTGGATGGTCCTAAAAGGTTATAGAATCATATGAATGTGTAGTAACCTAATTCTATTTAAAGGCACTAGGAAACATCATTTTTGGCATCATCTAAGACATTTGGAATAGTTTTATGTACTAAAATTTACACTTTAGAAACCCTCAAATTTGGTAATTTACACTTTGGAAACCCTTGATTTTACTATGCACTCTTGCTATGATAAATACAAATTCTCCATTCCCTTTTAACACTTTTTGAGGTCCATTGTTTAGCTTGTTTATCCTTGCACACTAACATGTCAAATGAGTAACTAAAATGTGGGTTTTATTAAGTTAATCTAAACTAGGAACAACATTAAATAATAATAAATAAATGCAATAAATAAATATAGGAAGTGACCCAAGAAACTAAGTGAATGAAAATGTGAAACCCTAATTAACAAGTAGGGTTAGAAGGAGCTTAGCTTATTTGATGACTATTTGGGACTGTTTCGTAAAATAGACTAAATATTCTGGAAGCATGAACAAACATGTAGAGGTCCTAAAAAGGACAGATCTGATTTGTTTAGTTGGTGGGGCACCTAAGAGAGGATCGGGGTTTTCGTAGGCACTCCAACACGGGTTTTGGGTGCCCTGGTTTGTGCAGGAGGTCCAGAAACTAGATATGTAGGGTTAGATGATGATGTGAAAACTTCGTTCTCTATCATGTATAACTCATTGTTTGTGTCCAATGTCATCAATGATCAATGAAGAAGAATAAACCTGCAAGACCCCAAAATAGGCATCAAACCCGGAACAAATAAAAATACAAATGTTGGGATGAAAAAATATGGCCTAAGTACTAAAGGCACATCGGGATTAGGCACATGGGTGTAAGGCACAAGAATACATGCAGAGGTATAAAGAAATAGGCGCGCCCATTAAGGTTTGAAATAAGGACTTAGCCATTTTGCAGATTGAGGCTAATTACAAACATGGGGTGTAGAACACATTTTGTAGAAGACTTGAAAAATACGCAAAGGCTATTTTAGACAAACAGAAGATCAAGTGCTAGGAATTTCTTTGAGGATATTAATAGGATTAGACTATTTTGTATTATTAGATAATCTATTAATAGCAAGCTTGCATGCTTTTGTGTTTATCATGTAAAGGTGTGTGGCTATTTTTAGCATACTGATCTATTTTGGAAGGTGCATGGGTAGTGAAGGGCAAGTCCCCACCCCTATAAATATGTATTGATTTACACAGTTTAATAGAACTACACTTTTAGAGTAATGTTGGTGGTTATACGCGCACATGAGTCATGCTAATTTTATTATGTAACAACTTATGTGTTTTACAACAATTAATATAATGGATCTTTGTGGTTGGATATTTATTATAGACACATTTTGTTATTGGTTCATGTATGGTAAAGTTAATCTTGGTTCTTGTTTGAGTATTCATTCTTAATGGTTAAAGATCTAGATTTGGTTTATGTTATGTAATATACTTAATTATTTGTTATGGATCTGGAATATATATTTAATCATGCTAACTCCTTGAACAAGCTGACATAAAAGAGGAACCTGGTACCCTTGTGCACTTCGGGTGAGTGCTCAGTTTAGGCTGAGTGATGTGTCAGCGTGCCTTGGGTTGTTGGTGATAAAATCTAGGCTATATTTGGGTTCCATTGTTGAGAATTATTTTTCAGTTTTTGTCAATATGTTACACGATGAAGACATACCGGTTGACCTTGCCAGTGTTAAAGAGTGGTTAGATGATTTGGAGGAAGAATATACTCGCATATTTAGCATTGGACCTAATTTTAATGCATGCACGTGGGTTAAACAAAATCTGTATCACAAGTTGTATGAGACATTCTTCTCCATATTTCCTATAGATTTGTATGATTGGTTGGTTTCTTACGCTTCAAAGAGAAACTGGAGGTTTGGTAAGCTACTTTAGACACATGAATAATTTCAGGCTTTGTATGATGCAGCTTTGACTTGGATGCGCATTGTAGATCATTGGTTCTATGGTGTTTTAAATAGCTATATTTTGGAGTACACCATTTCTACTTATTCTTGTCCAGAGGTTGTTGAGTTCTAGTTCTTGTAGGAGACCAGAGGATCATATTTGTGTGGCATTACTTTGGTCATTAAGATCTTGATTTTGACCTTAGATTTGGAAGAGAAACATATGGCTAGCTAAACCCCACTACAAGTGGGGACATGAGCATGTATGGTGAAAGATGGTGGATCTAGCAAAAAAAAACAAAGAGAAGAAATGAGATAAAGTTTAATGAGGTGTGCGAGAGGGATTTAGAGAATAAGTGTGAAGTTGCGGAATGAATGGCATCATGGAGAGAGATGGCTCATGAAGGATTTGAAGCTCACACAAAGGACGTGAAGCTAGAGCATCTGGAACTCCCCATTTGAGAAAGCATGGCAAAGAACCCTCTTCGACCTTAGATGAGAGCATACCCATGGAAGATACGTGGACCGCATGCACACATTCAATCCCTCCTAGAAACCTAGTGATTGCGCTTGGTTTTATAGTTTCTACGATAGTTATCAGTAAGCAAGCTAGTGTGGGCAGTAGAGTAGCAATGACAAATAGAGTTTATTTACAAAAGATAAATTTTAGGATCTAATTAGGTAGCTTATTCATTTATGGCCGTGTAATCGTGCCTATGTTATTTGGAGGTCCAGTTGGAGGTGTGTTTTCGGCACGCCATCAACATAGAATTTAGGTGTGCAAAACGTTGGCATCATGTCTGGAGGTAGCACAACTTCACCGACTTTAGGAGTTCACTTTAGCACAACTATCGATACACAAGGCGGTGCATCCTCGGTGTGATACCTACTACATGAACAAGATTAGGAGGATATGGTGATTCTAGGGGTAGAAGAAACACAAGAGGAAATACATGTTCTAGATCTGGTGGGCACGGTCCGTACCAACCCTAGAATATTTATATGGAGATGTCTCTTTTTCTTCCAGAATACATAGAGATAGAAGATGTAGCTGAGAACGTGCATATGTGTGAGATACTATGGCACATAAAGGGGATTATAACTCTTGAGCGTAAGGCAAGTCGGTTTGCAACTACGCACATAGTTGGTACTGAAGATTTGGTCCAGACTGAGACTTGTGTAGATTATACTATGCTATGAGATGGTTTCTTGAAAGATTTCTATATTCCTGAGTTTGAGAAAAAGAGGATCCGTGCATTGAATGACATCAATAAAAGTACAATTGAGAGTGTTCGGGAGTATGATGCACATTTCAAAACCATTTTATCAAATTTATCTTATGACATTCACCCAATCCAGCATGCTTAATGGTTCATTGGGGGACTGATCACACCTTTCAGAAGGGCACTCTCACATGATACTTATACATATCCACACAAGGCACTTGAAGCAACTCTACATGCGAGGAAGTTGGGAGTGTAGACACTAGTGTTAGCCCATTTTTGGAGGCCTAGATTGCAGTGATGGTGAAACAGTTAGAGAAATTTTCAGCTAATTCAATGCATGAGACACGTAGTGGAATTCAATACACAAATTGTGAAGTAGAAGGGCATACTAAGGATATTTGTCCCTATAAATTAGTGTGCGCCATGTTTCTCAACTACGAGAGTTGTCACTTGGATCATTATTCAATTAGGTTCCTATTGTTGCAGCATGCGATAAGGAATTACGTGTCTTGTTATTGCAATATTTGTAGGTCTACCACTCATGATACTGAAAATTACAAGATGGTTGATCAAATTTGTGATGTCATCGATACTAGTATATGATAGACCAATGTTGCAAATAATTTGAAGGAGAAAGGTGAGAATCACGGTCATGATCGGGATGAAGGAAAATTTGAAGGAGGCCATGGTAGGGTTCAATATTATTGAGGAGGATTCAGAGGACAAGGTCGCAGTAGTGAAAGAAGTGAGTTTCCTCATGGAACATGTTATACATCTGAGATCCCGACCATTATAGGTGTGAATGCCCTCGGTCCTATTGTTTGTTCTTTTCCAAAAAGAACCATAATTATGAAAAATGCTCATACTTGTATGAACACCTGAGTAAGAAGCACAAGTAGGATAAGGGCGTGGGGATGATTAGAGTACATCACACTATGGAAGATCAGTAGATGTTGAAGCTAGTTTCAAATCCCGAGTTGGTACTTGAGAAGATCACTACCTACGTTGAAATTGAGGTGACACGCTAGAGAAGTTTCAAAGAAGAAACTTGATATCACAAAGGAGGAGGTACTACATGAAAATTATCTAGACCCTATGCATCAGAAGGAAGTTTATCAAGAAACCATGAAGGTGATTAGGAATTTATAGGGTGAGATACAATGTTTGAAAGAACAATCACGAAAGTTATAACAAAATAAATCCACTGAGCTCCATTAGACGGATGTTGATGATTTAAAGGAAGTTTTCAAGATGTTGCGACAAGATGAAATCATTCATTTATTGTGGGAATGGTTAAGGGAAAAATCTCCAGCGTTGGAGTTGAGCGTGAAAGATAGATCTGCATACTAACTGCCTCCTCATAGTCTATACTATGACAAGGAGATCACTGAATGTTGTTGTTGATGGATGAATTTTGAGTAATATTTTGATTTATACATGTGTAAAAGTGAATGTACTCACTTTGGATGTGTGGATTCAGATGGGAAGATCACCATTGCAACTATCTTGAATGTGTTGTTCATGGCAAACAAGAATACAAACCATTCCTATCGGGGTTTTTAGGGATGCATCTATTAATATATAAGGGGCCAAGTTTACTAGGGACTTTGAAGTTTTTGTGCTTGTAGAAGCCAACATTTTCTAGCATTACTTAGGCTCCCTTGGTGTTATGCAAACAACGTTTATCTGTGATTCAATAAAGGTTACATTATTTTTTAGAACAAGGAGGAAAACATCATTATTCCTTTGACATACGAAGAATATACACCTTATTTTGATCCCTTAAGCAAAGAGTATTTAAACATAATTTATGTATGCACCATTAGAGATCTGGAAGTACTTGAGCCATCAAAGGAGGAGTTCTCTAGTGGAATGATGCACAGATACATGAGTTATACTAAAAATGTTGCATGTGACAACTAGGCACATGACACTAATGAAATGGTTGGGTGCAAAGTGAGAAGTGCAATTATGTGCGTAAGTAAGCCACATTGTGTTTGACATTTAGGTAGTAACCATGTACCACAATATACCGGTGAAGGAAATCCTAAGGTATTCTTGTGTGCTATGGAAGTTGAATGGATAGATCAGGTGGAAAGAAGGAATATGCTAGTTTATACTCTACATGGGATAACAACACATTGGTGGATGGTTCATAGGGACAATATTTTGGAGTGGCAAGAAGTGAGAATCGCCTTCTCTGCTAGATTTCTCAGGAGCAATGCACCTACTCATATCTATGAATTTCATGGTAAGGATCATGTTCAACACCACGTTCAATAGTGTGAGAGACTCTAGACAGAGGGGAAAGAAGCTTTACCACCTTCATTATGGGTGCAAAAGCTCTACTACACTTTGCGAGGATGCGCGCGCACCTAGTATGTCTATGTAAAGTTGAATAGAGAAACAAGGAATTGGTAGGAAATGATTTGCAGCAGGTATGATTCATCCCTTTGACAATTTTTATACTAAGCCTCCATTGAATGAAGCATTACAAGTTATGAATCACTTGACTATGGGAGATAGTGCAAAGGTTGAGGAACTTATTCAAGAGTTACTAGGTGAGTTAGACTTGGAGGTGCAATTTGAAGAAGAAGAAATAGATGCAGAATAACTTGGGTGCACCTGCCTAGAAAAAGAAAAGGGTAAGATGGTCTATGTCATTGATGATGAAGAAGTGGAGAATCTAGATGTTGAGCATACAGAGGGTACGTGTGAGGTCTTAGACAGTGTAGATGAGAAGGTACATGCCTACCATGAGCCTATGAAAACTAAGAAGGTCAACATTGGAACAGATATTGAGCCTAAGGATGCCATCATTGGATATTATTGGTCTGACTTTGAGGTTGCTAAGATAATTGAGCTGCTTTGCGACTTCTAGGACCTATTCCTTAGGGGCTATCATGAATTAAAATGAGTACATGGATCATTGGGTGAAATGAAAATCAAGCTAAAGGAAGGTGCATGCCCGATTAGGAAGAGGCCTTACATGATGAATCCTAACATGTGTGTTAAGGTAAAGGAAGAAATTGACAAGATGCTGAATTCTTGAATCATTGAACCCATCGAGGAGTCTGAATGGGTTAGCCCTATGGCGATCAATATAAAAAAGATGGAAGAATCAAAATTTTTGTGGATTATAGGGATTTTAATTTTGCATGTGTAATAGATCCTTTTCCCACACCTTTTACTGAAGAAATATTGAAAGGCATTGCAGGGCATTGAATCTACTCCTTCACTGATGGATTTTCTAGATATCATCAAGTGCGAGATAGCTAAAGAGGATCAAGAGAAGACAACTTTCACCACTAAATGGGGAATTTTCACATACATGGTTATGCCTTTTGGATTAAAGAATGTGCCTACAGTATTTTCATGCATTGTTGTACAAGCATTCTAGGAATTTATTCATAAGTTCTTACATGTTTATTTGGATGATTGGACAGTGTATGGGCTAGTGAAAGATCATTGTGATAATTTAAGACTTATGTTTGAGAGGCACCAATTGTTAAACATATCCTTGGAAATTAAGAAGTGTGTTTTGGCTACACCTTTTGGGAAAATTCTAGGACATATCATATGTAAAGAAGGCATTCATTTGGATCCGATAAGGTTGTTATTTTGGGCTTATAGGAACCTACTAACTAGAGCAAGCTACGTGGATTCTTGAAGCACACAAGGTATTACAGGAAATTTATCAAAGGATATGCTAAGTTCGTTACACCCTTAGAGGAATTATTGGAGAGTAAATACAAGTTCCATTTGGGTGAAGTGCAACAACACACATTTGAGACATTGAAGGGAAGGCTTAATACATCACCTATTCTTTGATTTCCTTCATGGAATCTACCTTTTCATGTGCATGTGTATGCCTCTGACATGTCCATTTGCACGCTTATTAGCCTATCCTAGAGAAGGTATTGTTGATCATCTTATTTTCTTTGCAAATAGGAAATTGACATCAGCTCAACAAAACTATAAAACTATAGAGCGCAAATCTTTGTTCATGATCTCGCTTGCATAACTTTTCATAGTAGTACTTTTTGGAAACACATTTTACTTTCTATAAAGATCACATGGATTTGAAATACTTGGTGAACAAGCCCATTTTTCAAGGGCACATATGCCATTGGATTCTATTATTTTAGGAATTTGATTTTAGAATGGTGGTTAAGCCAAGAAAAGAGTAATTTTGGACTAGATCATTTATCAAGGATTAATTCAAGCAAGGACACACAAAGAATTGAGGACACAATGTTGGATGCATAGCTGTTTAGATTGAACTACGCACCCTATGAATTAGAATATATTGTTGTATTTTTGTGAATAGGTGTGGCACTGAAGGAATGAAGGCCTCAGAAAAGAAACAACTTTTTATACATATTGTGCATTATATGTTGATCAATGGAGACTTATACAAACTAGGTCGGAATGAAGTTTTGTGTTCATTGTGTACTTGAGCATGAGTGCGAAGATATTATGGAGGAGGCTCATGGTGGTATTAGAGGTGGAAATTATATAGGAGATGCCACTATGCATAAGGTTTTACTCATTGGTCTATGGTGGGAAACAATGTATAAGGATTGTAAAGAATATTGTAAGGCATGTGACCATTGTTAGCACCTTGGAAAGCCTGGGCATAGAGATGAAATGCCTTTGAGGCCTATTGCTAGTGCAAAAACTTTTGAAAAGTGGGAAATTGACTTTGTGGGTCCTATTTACCCACTGTGTGCATGACTAGGTTGTGCTTTATATTATAACTTGTATAGGTTATATTATAAGGTGGTGAAAGCAGCGCCTTTATAAAGGATCGTGGTGGTAGCTACAACAACAAGGTTTCGTGGGAAAACATTATCGTAGGTATTGATGCCCTTTAATTTTGGTGATTGGTAGGGGTACTCATTTCCTTAATGAGACCATCAGGATATTATTGGCAAAATTTATGGATTCACACCATAAAATAACACCCTATCACCCTTAGGCTAATAGAACTATTGAGGCTTTCAACAAGATATTAAGCCACACATTGACTAAAATTTGTGATGTTAGAAGGAAATAATGGGATGATAAAGTATCTGTTGTACTTTAGGCATACAGGAAGACCTATAAGAGGTTGAATAATGTCACACCCTTTCAGTTGGTGTTTGGTGTGGAGGCTATTCTACCAGTGGAATTCATGTTACCTTCTCTACGTATTGCGTGTGTAAGAAGTTTGGCTGATGAGAAAGCACTTGAGGAGTGTATTGAAAAACTCATGCAGTTGGATGAAAGGCACGCTATAGAAAAATGGTGTCGGAAGATAGAAAAATCTAGGTAGAAGGCATATCATGATAGGAATATCAAGGATAAAAAGATTAAAGTTGGATAAATGTTGCTTTTGAATGATTTTAATTTATTGTGCCACCTTGAAAATCTTAAACTACATTGGTTGGGTCCAGATATTATGACTTACATACTTGAATCGGGCACTTTCCAATTAGAGGCACTAGATGGGACATGGTTTCTCATTTACTTCAACAAGAGTAGGTGAAGCCCTACGATAAATAAGTCTTCTTAGTGTTTGTAATAAATCACTATTTCCATTGAGATTAGTTTTTCATTAATGCATTTTCCTTTACACGTGTTTCCTTTCATTGTTGTTATGATTTTTCAATTCAGTTCAGTTTTTGTGTAATAAGTGCACTTGCATGCCAAAAGCTTATTACTATCTAAGTGTTTTCATGCACAGAGGACTGCGCATACCCTTAGTGTGGGGTGGAGTATATACAGGGTACATGGACCAAGTTTGAATGTTATCTAAAGATGGATATGCATAAAGAGATTTTGTGCATGTGCTTGAAGTAAATGTGTAGATAGAGGAAAATTTATCATGAATGAAGACCACTTGTGAAGACATGAACACATAGTGTAATGTGAGGTAGGTTGCAGTAGTGAAAACTACTTAGTGAAAGCGCAGTGGATAAGTACTTTGGCATATGAAGGTGCGAAAAATGAGGTATGTGGATGAGTAATAGGTGCTCTCCGAGAAGGTTATGGATATGACACGAGAAAAATCAATGTAGAAAATTTTAGAAACGTCCAATTAATGTGAAGTATGGTGGTAGGTAGAGAGTAATAAATGTGGAAACGTTTTGAAAATCTATATACAGTGGTGTTGTGAAATAATTTTCACCTTTGAGATCAAGATAATTGGAGTGATTTTTGACAAGTGAGCTAGCAAAAAAGCTGAGGTGCGGAGATCTACGAACCAGTTAAATTTGTCGATTTACACACCAGGGAGATTACCGCTCTATTTGGAGAAGTGTTTTAACAAAGTAGAGGCATGTGAGGAATAAAATTAACAGTTAGGGTTTAGATTTAAGGTAAGGCACATAGTTTCAAGCTAGAGCACGTTGGGTTGAGTTTTAGAGAATGAAAGCTTGATTAAAATAACATAACTTTATTATTGATATGGCACCAAAGAGAGCACCTAAAGTGGCCCAAGGGGAAGAAAAAAAGGAAGTCGATATCAAAGTAGAGGATACCATGAAATTTGTTTCTCGGTGATGTAATACCCTGGGGGGTTTTATGGGTCATGATTGGGACTCACACGTCCATCGGTGCAAAGTAAGTGATTACAATCATAGAACTAAAGATAATAAGGATGAACTGGACAAGTTATTGGTTGTAAAGACAAACAAGAGAACAATGGAAGACAAGGTCGTGTGTGATGACGTGGGTGAGAAATTATTGAAAAAGGTGGGAGCTTTGTAGTTGTATGAACTCTCTTATTTTGGTAAACCAGAAAATATGTATCGGTGGTTAATGAGTAGAGTCGATGAGGATGTTTTCTACTTTATTGGGCGATAGATGAGGATCACCACACCCCTAATTGGGAGTTTGATAGGATTAATAAGTTCAGGCATAGAGATTAGCAAAGTGATATGACAAAGAAAGAAGGCATAATTGTGACTAGGAAAGCATAGGATTACAAAAAGGGAGGGCAAAAATGGAAATTGACGAGGATGTAGAAGTATCCAATGGTTCAGGTAGCAACACACCTCCTCACAAAGCTTAATGACCAAGAGTGATGGTCATAGGTAAATACATTGTGGTTGCACATAATGAAGAAAATGACTGAAGGTGTAGTTTACAACTTGGTTGGTTTCATTGTTGAAACCATCATTGAGGAAGTGCACCAAGGTGAGAAGATAAGTTTTTCGGTGTGATCTATTATCTCTTGTGTTTTTAGAAATTGGAGTGCTCGATGGGCCAAAGGATAAAGTTTGGAAATATCCAAAGGAGAAGAAATCTCTTGCAGATAGATTTTCTAAGTATACTTGTGATGGGACCATGATTGGGCCCTTCAAGTAGAGAGCATAAATGTGGTATGAACGCCTCACGCGATGCGTTTGAAAAATAATGGAGAATACCAAAGGAGCTTCCTACGGTATTGGTAAAATAGGTACATTTTCTAGTGTATCAAAGCACTTTTGCATTGTGCATTTTTATATGAAGGATGGAAAATAAATCCCCTAGAGAAAGCTCCCATATGCCTTCACCACGCATTATTTCCAAGCATCTATACACATATTTTTGGATGGGCACCATCTACTCTTCAATGCAGACAAGGTATAGTGTGACTACCACACACTCGAGAAGACTTACGAGTATCTAAATAATTCTACATATATTGAAAGGTTAATTTCAGATGACATTAACATGAAGGCTATGAGTTTGGCCATTGGAAATTTGGGGGCAGCCCTTGTATATATTCACCTCAAACCAAGATTGGAAAATGGGAGATATGTGGAGAATGAATTCAAGCTCTGGACCACCCAAGGGGAAGCATACAATTGGTACACTACAATATGAAGAAGAAACCTTACCCCTTGTGGAAGAATAAGAAAAATAATAAGAACTACAGGAAGAAAGTGGTGGCTTGGAGCACGGGGCAGAAGACAACCTATAGTTGGAGAGAAAAGAGATCATGAGGTAACTCCTCCACTACAATAAGAATATGAAGTTTTGGAGACTATCGCGATGGACATAGACATATAACAAACTATCGAGGAGCCATAGTTTAAAATACTACTAATAAGAATAAGGGATCATAGCGCGGGAACTTCACGGACCCTTCGAGAGGTCAACTAGGACTTCACCTGTGAAGGTAGAACCAAAAAAGAAGAAAAGGTGCAGGTATATTCCTAGGAAGGATGAAGAAGAAGATAAATCTAGGGAAAGTTCATCAAATGCTCTAGGGAAGAATGAGGATGTGGAATATCCTCTGGAAGAGGAGATGAAACAAAATAAAGAGGAGTTGAGGGAAGCTGGGATAGAACTAGATAAGGGTGAATCGTCAGGCACACCTCATACCACCAAAGAAGGTGAAGAACCAGTATTAGATTCAACTACCCCAGATTCCAAAGGGTAAGATGTCCAAAAAGGAAAAGGGGAAAGAGAAATATGAGACTCTATCCATTGGGTATGTTGATGAGCCAAAAAAAATCATACATGTGTGATTCCAAAGCACCTTGGAACCTCAATACCTTTATGGATGGGAGTTCATGGATGTAGACATGAGAACTACACGCATACGGAAACATTATCATGGATCATGCAGACTCATATGGATGAGCCTAAATTTTATGTATGTGAGGAATCATGTGTGTCACGTAGATTTAAGAAGGTGCCACATTCTCACAATGTGACTATCAAGCCCCCTGTCATGTCCGATGAGTAGGTAAGAAATGCTTTGGTGAAGGTATCTACAGAAGTTGTGTGTAAAAACATAGATTAAGAGGAAACTATTCTATCACTTCTCAATGATAAGAAGGACAAGGAAATATAAATAAAATGCCTACCAAAAGAGAAGGAAAAAGCTAAGGCAAAGGTGGAAGCATTGACGAGTATGGCCGAAGAAATCGGGATGAGATTTTAAAGGTAAGGCCACACTTGGAGAAGGAAGTACCAGAAAATTTTCCTTCAGTAATGCATTACATACACACACTTGTGAATTTGGTGATGGATGAAGGCTTAGTACATATTCCAAAACCTAAGGATGCTTCAAAATAGGAAGCAAAGGCCAAGGCCACAATTGTGTAAAAATTACAAGTTATGAATCCATATTACAGACTTTGAAGGATGAAATAAAGAAAGCAAATATGGCATTGACTATGTGCAAAACACCAAATGTGATAATAAAGACAAGGACTATGGCAGAAGAAGATGAAGTCCTTTAGGCAGTGAATAATGAAGCACTTAGGCACATGGAGATACTTACACTGGTAGAAGCAAACATGATGTGCTTGAAGCCACCCAAGTCCCGCACAAGGAAATAATAAACTAAATTGGGAAACTCATTACGTGGAAGATGGATGTAATGGAAGGGATGGTCTCTAGCATGGCCAATGTTCTCATAGTATTGTAAAATGAAGGGGAGAACATGACACTTGATGAAATGGAAGCAATACTAGTAGACATCCCCGACAAAAGAAATAAAGAGCCGAGTAAGCTGGAATGAGCTTCAAGCAGAGGTAAAGGTCGAATATCCAAATTTAATTTTATATGCAGAAGTGTAGGGAGCCTATTCTTTATTCTTTTGTACAGTTATTCTTTCATCCCTTATTCTTTTATCATGGAGAGATAAGTTGGATTACTCATTACTAGAGATGGCAATGAAATTAGTGTGGGGTAATGTTGGGATGACAAAATATGGCATAAGTACTGAAAGCACATAAGGATTGGGTGCACAGGTGTAGGACGCGGGAATACGCATGGAGGTATAGAAAAATAGGGTGAGCCTAGGAAGGTTTGAAATTGGGACTTATCCATTTTGTAGATTGAGGCTAATTACAGACATGGGGTGCAGAGCACATTTTGTAGAATACTTGGAAAACATGCAAAGGATATTTTGGACAAGTGGAAGATCAAGCTCCATACATTTTTTTGAGGCTATTAATAGGATTAGAGTGTTGTTGTATTATTATATAATCTATTAATATTGAGCTTGCATGCTTTTGTGTTTATCATTTAAAGGTGCATGGTTATTTTTATCATGCAATCTATTTTGGAAAAGTCCCCACCCCTATAAACATGTATTGATTTGCACAATTTAGTAGAACCATACTTTGTAGAGTTATGTTGTTGGTTTGTACACACGCTTGATTCATGGTGATTTTATTATGTATGTAATAACTTCTATGTTGTACAACAATTAATATAATGGATCTTTGTGGCTAGATATTGATTGTAGAAACATCCGTTATTGGTTTATGTATGGTAAAGTTAATCTTGGTTCTTGTTTGAGTATTCATGCTTAATGGTTAAAGATCTAGATCTAGTTAATGTTATGCAATATACTTAATTATTTGTTATGGATATGGAATATATGTTTAATCATTCTAAATTATTGAATAAGATGACATAAAAGAAGGATATGGTACCCTTGCATGCTTGAGATGAGCGCTTAGTCTAGGCTAAGTGATGTGCCAAAGTGCACCTCTTGGGATGTTGGTGATAAACTCTAGGATATATATGAAGGGGTAAAACTATCCACAACTATGACAATAATGGACTTACTAAGCGAGCACTTCACTACATCTCGGACCAGGGGATAATTTTAGTGGCGAATATTCCATTTTTGAAAAAAATGAAAAGGTAAATTTTATAGCGTGGGTGAGTGACCTGTTTGCCTAAAAATTATAGTTTAATTTTTTTAGGGGTTGTCTTTTCCTACCCTTGAAACTATCCCCTATATAATCCTAGATTATTCACCAGGTAGAACACTACTAGCTCACTCATACCACCTAGGGGCATATGTATTATCAAGTATAGTAAATGTGTGACATGAGGGCGGAGGCTACGGACATGCGGCAGAGAGAGTTTTTTGACGCGTGCGGGGAGAGTTTGTTATAGTGCGGCAGGAGTGTGGAGGAAGCAGATGCACGATAGAGAGTTTGTTGACATGTGACATAAAGATTTTGTTGACCTTACGACTAGAGGGTGAAGGTGTAGATGAATGATAGAAGTTTTTTTGTCATGCGACAACAAACTTGTTGTTACATGACAACAAACCTCCTATCGAGGCATCAACAAGGTTTTTATCGCGTGACAGAAAAATTCTGTCGCGCGACAACAACCTTGTTAACGAATGACATGAGGTTTACTATCATGCGACAACAAGTTTACTATCACACGACAACAAAATTTTTGTCGCACGTCTGCAACCTTCTATCACACCACTTGAAAATTAGGTGAAAGTTTTTCATACAACCGCCAAAAAATTTCCTTCCCGCGAAACCAACTCGGGGATATTCATCGGTATTTTCCACCTCCGATTTCCAAGAGGTATATGAAAATGAACCCTTCTCAAACCCGATGTAGTTCTATTTATGGGTGCATAATCATGCCCTAGGTTTCTCTTGTGTCAGTTGCACTTTGTGAAATTAGAAAGCAATAACCATGTGTAGAAATTGTAATAGAATGGTGGATGGAATAGAATAAAATTTCCTCCTCTTTAGTGTGATGCAAATGAACTAGCCTTGTGCCTTGTGATGGAGCTAGATGGATGTAAATGAGCTCTAGATTCTTTAGATGGATACAACTCTAGGTGGATGATAGTACTGACTAGTGTTTGGTCCCTCATTATGGACTCATAACTTTGTATTTATATGGTTCTCTTCTTCTAATTTCGTAATTAACCCCCGAAGAGGTGACCAAAAAAAAGATAGAATGTTCAAATGGGTGGAAAGTTCCCAAAAGGTGGCGGGAAAGTGGAAAAGGGTCGGGCACCCCAAATAGGGAGCAGGGTGCCTATAGGGTCCCCAATACTAGCCGGGCACACCATTCAAGGCTAGAAGGATGAAAAATGCTAAAAACATACGGGCATGTATGCGATAAATGTCAAAAATAACGACATAAAACAAAGTAAAATGGCCAAAAGATGGGGTTAATTAGTAATTTCTTCACTCAAAACCATATGAATAGTAGTATGAGACTAGAACTAAATAATGTCTAAAGTGCATGATTTTCTCTACATTTTCTCCCAATTTATGTTCTTTGGTGAGTGACAAGCTTGATAACATAAAGTAGATAGAGGTGTGTACTTGATTTTCATGTAGATTGGTGTAAATAAAATGCGGAAGGACTAGAAAAAACACAAAGTGACAAAAATATGATGAAGCATGGAAACTAAATATGTAAAAGCATAAAAAAGTGATGAGAGTGAACCTAAGGCAAAAATTTGTGTGATGTACTTGCATGGTTAGTATCATGTGTGATGTCGCTAATATGTTGTTGTTGTTGCCCCCATTTTTTGTAGTTGTTTTTGTTGTTGACTTCTTTCTTCTCATACGGTCGGACCTACAAGGAGAATATGATCAAGTAGTCAAATACGCATGTATATATGTAAAAATGCATGTATATAGTAATGAAAATACTGAAATGAAAGTATGAAAAGTGTAAAAGGAACATGTGCACCTGATTTGTGATGAGAGAAAAGGGTGTAGAAAGAGGATATCCATTCCTAGGTTTTTTGGGTGATTTGACACCATAGACGAAGACATTTAGGGAGGAATTCCCTTATACTCCAACCTCGTAATCGCTTTCCCTAAATATGTGTGAAGAGATCTTTGTACTATCTAGTTTTTTGGGCGATCTGACGCCACTAGCCAAACTAATGTAGAGAGGAATTCTAGTGTATCCTCTAACCTATAATTACTCCTTAGAATGCTAAGTAAACCATGTCCTATAAAATCCATTAGTTACGGGGTTTGTACAGAGCAAAGTGGTTTGAACTTATTCATTGTATAATCCACAATGCCAAAGGTGGAAACTAAATGAGCTGCACCGATGTAAAAGTGTTATGTAGTATGTAAAAACCCAAAATGATGTTCCCCTCTTTGGGGGCACATGCAACGTCGCTGATAGGAGAATGCATCCCTAAAGAGGACCAACCGCATGAACTCTATAACTCTTCTGTATAAGGGGAAAGGAATGCACTTGGTAGAAATCAAGGCAAGCACAAAGAAGAGGGCTATCTAAAAACAAGTGTTAGTATGAACAAACATGCATGTAGAAAGAAAAGTTTAAGCTACCAAGAAATATAGTAATGTAAACACACAAGAAGACAGAGTAGACCGCTAAATCAGGTTGTGAACATGGGACACCACTCACGATGTCATAAGGCACACAAGACAATAATGGCCGTATACAAAAACAAGTGTGCACACCAAATATAGGGCAAAGCCTGTAAACAAGGACAAGAAATAACAAACAATGTAACATTCAAGTATAGAAGCAAATATCCCTGCATAAAAAATGTTGCACATGAAACACCCGTTAGCATGTTAGAAAGATAACTAGTATGTCAAAAGCATGTATAAGCAAGTAATGAAAAGTGCTAAGTACAAAATGAAACAATAACACATGGAAGAGATGAATATGGATGCCCCAACGACCAGTGTATTATGGGTATAAGGTGAGCATTCGTGTTACATGTAATGCAGACTAGTATCTACAATCACAAATAAGCAAAGGCATGAATGAACATGTGGGTATGGTATAAATAAATTACACACAAGAGATCTATCTAGCATGTGTAATAATGTGACCATGAACAAGCAAATGCAAGCAAGAGTAAAATCAACCATGACATGCAGCATGTTGTGGATGGATGGAATGGAATACAAGATGGAGTGATAGGAGCCATGTGCCCCCCGAGTGAATGGAAATGTATGTAGTGAGGTTCATTTAGTTTTCCCCCTCAGTAGTCAAGAATGAACTGTAAATAAGAGTGTGTCATCGGGAAATGGTCGAATAGTGTGTATTGTGTCTAACATGCATTGTGATGAATGTGTATATGTGTTGTGAAGATATGCAACCTAGAGATTATGTGTGTGTGACCCTTATAGTTGAAGCATATATCATAAAAGTTTTATCAAGCGAGTGATGATGTAGCCTAAAGTGCGTATCACTAGAAGATGAATAAATGGAGTGGCGATGTAGCCACGAAGCGTATACCACTACAAGATGAAGAGAGTGAGTAGTGTTGTAGCCTAAAGCATATACCATTGTTAGATGATGGGAACAGTGACCATTTAGCCTATAGCATATGTCACTAACCTAGAAATGTTGAATGATAGATATTCAAATGATGACAAGGTCCATTTGATTTGTAAATCCACGGTATTCGAGTATGGACCGAGGAACTAAAGTGTGTCATAGGGTAATGAGTGCAGCATGTAGAAGATGATGTAGTATGTGTGATGATAATAAATGACCATATGATGTGTAGGATGAGTGATATGAAATGCAAAAATGCATAGATAGAATAATAGTGTGAAATGCACACTATGTGATGTGCATGATGAGTAGTATGTAATGTTAGATGCAAGTGTGACACATGTATGATGAGGACTAGTACAATGTATGACGTGTAGATGTGTAAATGTCAAAATGATGTAAACTAACTATAGAATGTGTGATGTAAGATGCACAATGTGTGAATAGATGTAGTGTGTAGTAACTATTATGCAGTGTGTGGGGTTCATGTGTGGTATGACCTTAATAGTCAAGTGTGAACCAAAGCACAAGAGTGTGTCATCGGGTAATGTTGACACCAAAATGGTTAATGATTTTTCCTATGAGAGGAGATCAATGTATGAGAATGCAAAGATGAGAGATGCATTGATGATAATATTAGGAGGGGGATTTGTTAGATGTTATGCCCCCAAGTGTACGGTAGGGAAGGTGATTATGTGTCATTATCAAGGAGATCATCATTATCATGGTCGAAACCTACTGGAGTAGCATTGGAGACATGATAAGATATAGAGTGAGGAGGGTTGTATAAGGACCCATTGTGACACAGTGTGTACACATTCATTGCATATTCCTCATTAGTAAAGGCTATCGGTGGAAAACCATGAGCATGCCAATGGGAGATATTTGGAGCGTAAGTGGGAGAAGAGTCATTAGGAATAGAGATATTTCTAAAAGGCATAGGAAATGTAAGAAAAGAATGGTTAGCGTCTATTGTACTACCAATATAGTCAGCCAAGACTATCTAAGTGTGAGTGGACAGTCATGAGGGGTGCATGTAATAAATATTGCCAAATGAAAGACACGCAGGCCATAAGCGAGTCGTAATGTGAAAATAGCCATGATAAAGATGTGGTGAATGAAGAGGTGGTAAGATGTCATTAAATGTCATGCAAAATTAACCAAATTGTCACATGTACAAATAGTATCTAAGCAAGTGGAGTCAATTGGGATGTGTTGCCAAAAGGACTTGTTGATAAATAATGTGCATGTAAAAGGAGGTAGTAGAGCTGCAACCCGTGGAGGAGAAGATGGAATAGCATCTACACTATTTATAGATCCTCGGTATAGTACCATAGCATTAGTAGAGGGAGGGGTCTTGAATTTATATTCACCTAGGCCATCGGCCACAAATGTATCTTCGAAGTAAGAATCGTCTACATCAAGAGGTGTAAAATTTAGTTGACCTAATGCTTCATCAATGAGTTCGATAGCATCAACTTCATCATCAGAGTCCTCTGAATCATCGGTGTTAGCATCATGATGTTGTATAGCATTATCGAGTATGTTGGTAGGTGGCACCATAGGCGTAGGAGTAGAGGGTATCGCATGAGGTGGAGAGGAAACACTAATAGGAGTTGATATTGTAGGTGAGATAATAGTCGTAGTGTAAGTAGAAATAGCTGGAGTATTGACAGTAGTAGAAGGATACTATGAAGCACTAGACTGACCAATGTCATATGTGTCAAGGCTACCATATGGAATACATTGTGAAGGTGGGATAGGCATACTTGAGTAATAGGGTCTATACGAAAATATTTGAATGGATCTGGATCTGCAATGATAGTATGTTCATATCCATCATGCAAAAAAATTACACATTGGTGAATAGTAGATGGAACTGCTTGCATTGCATGAATCCAAGGTCTACCTAACAAGAGATTGAATTGAAATGAGGCATATATAACATATAAATCAGTGAGAACAATTTTAGGCCTGACCCGAATGTGTAATGAGATAGTCCCTAGACATGTGCGAGTGGTAGAATCATAACCTCGAATGAGAGTAGAATTCTTAGAAATTAGATTATCGTTAATACCCAATTGTGTTAAAAGAGAATGAGAACATAGATTGACGGTTGATCCATTATCAATGAGGACTCATTTGATGCAAGTAGTGCTAACAACGACAGTAATGAGAAAAGGTGCACAGATTTCTTTTAGCAAAAGGTGACATATCCTCATCAATAAAATATATAACATGTGGAAGATTGTGAAGAGATTATATAAGATGTGTAAATGCCAACACAAAGTTATCAATTTCAATATGAATAACATGAAGGGAAGCCTCTAGCATGTTACAAAAATATGGTACTTTATACACCAATTCATAAAGAGAGATCTTAGCGGGCATATTTTTAAGTTTCTCAATGATGTCATATCCCTTAGAAGAAATGGGAGGGGCTACCGAAGTAATGGGTAGAGGAATGGAGGTGGGTAGAGTCGTAGGAGGATTAAGATGAGTATAATGAGTAGTAACTATATTAATAAATGGATCAGCCCTAGGCATGACAAAGTGAGGAGGATGTTAAGTATGCACATGCATGAAATCAAAAGTAGTAGTTATATCGATGAAAAATTAGTAGGCATGAAAGTAGGATAAGATGATTAAGCCAAGAATTGATAGGGTGAAGAAATGATTAGAAGAAGGGGTTGGATACGTCAGTTTCATCAAAATTATTAACTAAAATGTAGATTTTATTAAGTTAATCTAAACTAGGAACAACAATAAATAAATATAGGAAGTGACCCAAACAACTAAGTGAATCAAATGTGAAACCCTAATTCACAAGTAGGGTTATAAGGAGCTTAACTAGTTCGATGACTATTTGGGATTATGTTGTAAAATAGATTGAATATTCTAGAAGCAGGAATGAACATACAAAGGTCTCGAAAAGGACATATATGATCTGTTTAGCTAGACTGGGGTGCCTAGGAGAGGAACAGGGTGCATGTAGGTGCCCTAGTCTGAGTTGTGGGCACCCTGGTCTATGTAAGAGGTCCATAAACTAGATTTAGAGGGTTGTATGATGATGAAAAACTTTTTTATCTATCAAGTATAACTCATTCTTTACCGAATGTTGCCAATGATCAATGATGAAAAATAAACCTGTAAGACCCCAAAACAAGCATCAAACCCTAAAAAAGAAAAATGCAAATGAAGGGGTCGGACTGTCCTTAGTGGCCACAATGGTGGACTTACTAACTAAGATTTGCACTACATCTCAGAAACAATGTATTTCTATGTGTTTGTATGTGCAATCATGCCCTAAGTTTCTCTTGTGGCAGTCAAACTTTGTGAAAGTAACGAGAAATAACTATGTGTAGAAAATTTAATAAAATAGTGGATGGAATAGAACAAATTTCCCTCCTATGCAGTGTGATGCAGATGAACCAGCCTTGTGCCTTGTGATGGAGCTAGATAGATGTAAATGAGCTCTAGATGTTTTATATGGATGTAACTCTAGGTCGATGATAGTAGTGACTAGTGCTCGGTCCCTAATTATGGACTCATAACTTTGTATTTATATGGTTCTCTTGTTCTAATTTTGTAATTAACCCTGAAGAGGCTGACCAAAAAAACATAGAATATTCAAACAGCTAGAAAGTGCCTAAAAGATGATGGGAAAGTGGAGAAAGGATTAAAGTTCCCGACTGGGACTAGGGCACATGTGGGTGCCCCAATAAAGGCTAGAATGACGGGAAATGCTAAAAACAGACTGGGAATGTATGCGGTGAAGGTCGGCAATGATGACAGAAAATAAAGTAAAATGGCCAAAAGACAGGGGTTAATTAGTACTTTCTTCACTCAAAAACCATATGAATAGTAGTATGAGACCGAGACTAAATAATGTCTAAAGTGCATGATTTTGTGTCTACATCAACACATCTTGAGAATACAATGCATAAAATCAATAAAGAGACATTTTTTGCGAGATCGAAACTCCATTTAGCACATTCTCTACTCCTAGTCAAGACCATACAAATTGGTTAGGACTGTATATCCATTCTTGACCTACTTATATGGTCTTAGACCGACATGTCTTCCAACTATACTTTCAATTTGACATCTTTTTTGGGTCTTATACTTCATTTGGGTCGTCCTTTCTTAGAAAAATCATACAGTAAAACCCTATATAAGTAATTAAACACTACCTCATTTGATACCTTGTAACTCATAAGGAAATCCACTAGATCATTCACTTCATACACTTGCAAAAGGCATCTAAAGCTCCCTAAATATTGGAATTGTACATCTACAATCATTAGGGAAACACCCATATCAAGTATGAAGCTACAAAATAGGTCAAGGAATCCATATCTCTCATCTACAAGCATCCAAACATCCTCTCTCCAAGTGTTTTAGCAAGATCCAAATCAAAGAAAACATGGTCAAATAAAATGTAAAATTTTATTGATCTGTCTAGATATCACATGTTAGGTGGAGAATAATGTGTTTATTTGAGGCCTCTTTGGATTAGTGTAAATATCAACGGTGCATTGGGGTGCCCAACCCTTATAATGTTGTTTTTGCATAAATATACATCTATGGATATGATTTGAGATGATGTTCATTTCATTTATAAAGTCTCATTGTATGTGTAAAAACTAGGGGTCGACAACAACATATAAACCAGGAAGGTGAGTAACCCAGAAAGTTACATAGGCTAATTTAGAGTAGGTCCAAGATCATTAAAAAAGGATGGACTATACAATACAGTCTTGACCTAATGTGAGTCTCGACCCATGTGCATTTACAGTTGGACAATCTCAATTGCAAATGTTATCCATGTTTAGATCTCCTAGTTTCGTTATTACACAGTCCATAATCTCTCCATAAGTCACCCGAAATCGGCTAAGTTCCCTCATACATATATTTTGTGCTTTCAATATCATGCTAGGTTGATTGGTGTGTGTGTTAATTATTTCTATCTGATCTGAGTTGTAAATCTGAGATAACATTTATATCGTTACATGTTTGTGTCATTTGTAGGCAACTCTAATATATTCTAAGACCTAATTAAGTTGACCTAAATTTAATTAAGAATTAAACATTTTAGTGAACTGCTTTTGCTGAGTCCTTAACATAATATATGATCATCTTAGTTATTTTTGTATTACACCTACTAATATCCTATCCCCAAGGGTAATGTTAGTATTCCTTCTTCAATAACTTATACTATGTAAAAGTGCACATGTTTTACTCCTATACCATTTTGGCATAATTCTTAACTTTCCAATTACCCATTAAGCATCTTGATATTTCTCCTCATATTCTCAAGCATCACAATTCCATGGACTCATCTCCAATGCATATTTCTAGCAATCCTTCCATTCTTGACTAAGCTAATGAGCTCTCATTTTATGATCTTCAAACTCATAGTGAGCATCCTGATGACTTTTCCCATGATGATAATAACATTGTGGATATTGATCAAGTACAACTTGTGTCTAATTTTTATAAACAACTTCATCAAAATCCTCACCACATTGAGCCTATCATTCTTCTTCTTATAGCTAAGTTGGCTTATGATCAAATTATAGTGAAGAGTCCTTTGTTGGGAAACCCCAAACTTATTTCACTTTACTTGTATTTGTTGTTCCCATATCTATGGTACATAACCCTTTGGGTGCACCTCATTTATCAATGCCAAATGTCTCTATGTATATCCCTGCAACCACAATTATTACTACACATCCCACATATACTCCTCATGGTTCACATGTGTCTTCTTCTAAAGACGCAAGCCCTTGAATCCCTTGTTCATACTTTACAAGCACAAATCTTATAGTTGTAACAAGGTGCATCCACTTCTTTTATGGATTTAACATAAATCCAGTTGCTTCACAATCCACTTGCACCCAAAGTGGTTTCTTATCTATTACCTATTGGTTTTTTTTCTCCTAAATTTCCTATCTATGATGAAAAAGGGATCCTGTTGAGCATATTTTCTCATTCCATGTTTCTTATTTTGATTATTATTCTAATGAAATATTTCTTACCAATATCTTCCCTTGATTTCTTAACAAATTTGCATTAAATTGGTTCTACACTCTCTCTATCCACTTTGTGAGGGAATTTATGGCTTCATCAAATCTATTTTTGGCACAATTTTCCATCAATATTGAGTAAAACAATTCTTATACACAATTGGCTTGAATACAACAAGGGCCTAGTGATCCTCTTGATTCCTATTTGTTGCATTAAAATATCCCGCTCATTGACCTAAATAATATCTTATATGATAATGAATTATAATACCTCTTCACACAAAGCTTATTATCCCCTTTACAAGATTCGTTCATGTTTGACAAGTTTATATCTTTCGACCATCTATAACATACCTTAAAAGAGTGAAAGGATAAGTTGTTACATATGAACAAACTAAAATACATTGTTAACTATCCTCTCGCATCCAATCCTACATTTTCAAGAAAACCCACATTCAAAAGTAATCCTAATGATGTCAAATCTCTCTCTAAAGACACAAGTTAATGTCATCTCATAACTCGTTAAGGTACAATCATAAAGACATGTGTCATCAATTTAATCACTTGTCAAGTTCTCCTCACATCGTCTTGAAACAATTTATTGGGTGTAATATCATATCGTGCCTCTAATGTTTGAGGTTGATATGAGTAGACCTCAAGAAAATAAGTTCAATGTTAATGCAAATTGTGATTATCATTGATGTATCAAGAACTCGCAAATAGGTGCTTAAATCTTTGTCATGTTGTTCAATATCTTATATATTCTCAAGCTATTGAATGGTTTGATCCTAGTGAATCTTTGAAGCCAATAAATTATAACTCTAAGCTCAAAATATTTAATGATCTACTTCCTAGCTTTATGACACTATCAAATCTTCTTCAGATGCACATAATGCTTATCGTTTGGTGCCTCTTCCACCCTCTTATGATCACCCCTTGGATGCAATGATTGGAATAGTTAATCATACACTATCTTATTCTATGATCATCATTTTTGATGACTTTGATATCAATATTGCGATTATTTCAGATATATTGTTTATTATTATTTCTACTAATCATAAACCCATACGACGTGTTTTGGTTAATCTGTACGATAAAGACATTGTTTGTTCTCTCACGTTACTTTGATATTTATGCATTTATATGCACAATATTTCACTTGATATAAATCCTTTCTACCTCTGAATTGCTACATCAATTTCATTTTTGGTTGCATCTATGATGAGCCCAAAAAATGGCCCATTTTATACAAGATTTGACATTCTTTTTCCTTGCATATATTACATAAAGTGGATCTAAGTGTAATTTCTAAACTTATGGTTTATTTAGGATAAAATAGAGAGTATATATCATGGTTATTTCTTTATAATTCATTTTTATATTTTTTAATCTATTTTGAATGATTATTGGGAAAAAGATGTCAATTTGTGCATATGCAGTCCATACTTTGCTATAATTGTTGAATAAGGCATTTTTAGCGCTAAGAAAAAGCTACAACTAGACTTGGAGAATCTTATAAATATCTCATATCAGTTCCAAATATTGTTATTTCAGCACTTTGCATTATCTCTAGAGGTTCCTTCACTAGCTCCGGAAATGTTCAACAGTGCTATGAGCGGCTCCTTAATACAAGTTTGCGGAAAATTTAAAATAAAGTTATCAATAATACACCAAAACATAAATATAATTATATATTTAGTTTCCTCTTGAAAAATTATACAAGTTCAAAAAATAATCATCTTGATTCAATTTTATATGCAAAAGTTATAGCCATTTTAGTCTGGCTTCAGAGTCTACCATTTTGGTTTCGGAGCCTATCATTTTGGCTTCAGAGTCTACCATTTTGGCTTCAGAGTCTAGCATTCTAGCTTTAGAGTCTATCATTTTTTCTTGAAGTCTACTAGTATAGCTTTGAATTTGAACATTATAGCTTCGGAGTTGGACATTAGAGCTCTAAAGATGAATACTAGAGTTACAGAGATGAACATAACTCCAAGGGTGGTTTGAGAAATCATCATTGCTATCTATTTTTGGAATTCATTCTAAAAATATATATTTCTATAAGTGTTTTATTATTTATAAAATAAATAAGAATCAATATTCATTTTTATTCTCAACAATAAAATAAGAGAGTCGGATTGTTAGTTAGAGTTAGATAAGCTCTCTCCATATTTTATGGAGATTGATTCTTTTTGGATAGATTGAAATCTTAGTTGATAATATTTTACTTGAGATGTATTCCTTAGAATAATGATTTGATTGGAAACATGAAATTATAATCGCAAACTTCCACACAACAAAATGTAATCTCCAATATTTTTTATCAATTCATTCTAAGGTTCCATTCCATCCATTTGTAAATAAGTGTAGATTAAAATCCTCTTTCGAGGAATGAGTTGGCCACTCATTCTAAGGAAGATGGATCTATGTTTTTATGTTTATTTTATTTTTCCTTGTATTATGTAATAATTCTTTTGGTGTACAGTTTTTTGTGAACCTACAAGTGTTTTCTATGTTTATCCTTTCTTTTCAATTCAGCAATTTCCTTTCCTACAAGTGTGTTTTAATTTCATGCAAGTGTGACATTTAATTTTAAGTGTTTTTAAATTCCTCTAAGAATTTTTTAATTCATGCAAGTGTGTTTCTTATTCCTATAATATTTCTTTTTAATTCCTATAAGTGTGGATTTGGTAGAAGGAATTGTTTGCTAGCGATATCTCTCTCCTATTGCATATTGCCTTTAGACACCAGCTCTAGATTGACATTATTAATTTTGAGGATTGGCAACCCTCATCATTTTTTCACCATTTCTGAGGAACACAATGTTATTAGGATATTCGTAATTTTATAAGAGAATTATCTAGTGACAGAAGATAAACAAGTTCCTTGTGAGAGGTAATGTCTCTTAGAATTTGTTTGATAGGAGATACTTAGTTGATGGTTTCTTTATATTTATTTTCCTAAAAATAGATTAGATTTATTTTGGATTAGAAACATGGTTTTATAGAAAGAAATGAAGGATAGAAAGAAAGAGTTGGACAAAAATATTTTACAAGGGAAGAAGAGTGTGGTCATGATGGGTTAGCACTTTATGATGATGCATAAAGGTTCATATCATGGAAAGGCTTAGGAGGGTGAATATGTTAAGTCTTCCTAGTGATACACGAGCCACAATATATTATGTGTGTGTAATGTGATGACACTAAGTGCTACACATGTTATAAAATTCATCACAATCTATGGTATAAGAAAAGATGTCACAAACAAGTAACTTGGATCCAAGAAAAAGTATATTAGTGATTTAGAGAACAAGGTTAACATGAATGGGTGGGGTTCTCATTTTGGTTGATAATAACTAGGTCACCATCTAGCATAAGGTAATTTGAATCATCATAAAGAATTAGGTAGCTTTATTACCATCAATCATTAGGTATATAAGTCACCTTATAAAGAATAGGTTAGTTGAGTATCCATCAAGATTTAGATAGCTATATCATCATCAAGTGTTAGGTAGCTAAGTTTCCATATAGAATTAATGTAGCTAAGTCACCTTTATATAATTCATAAGATCATCCATGTTTATAGAGTTGAGTAAATGCCATAAGTGTACCTAAATTTGTAATTTGTAATGAAGGACCATCCCAAATCCATAGTGCGTGCCATATAGTTGGTTGTTTGATCCAAGTGGAAGGAATTTGATCTCTAGCTCGGGAAGGGAAAGCTAGTCATTTGAAATGTAAATTTGATATGAAAAATGTAATCTATCATGCATAGTTGTATATAACATGTGTGAATATTATCATGTTGTCTACTATGAAGCATCATGGACATGATTTGTGTTAACTACTGGAAGAGCCCACATTATTCATCCATTTTAGATAAGGGATGTTGCGAATGTATTACTTATCTCAAAAGATAAAGCATTTTATAAAAATTATATAACCACAACATATGGTATGGGAATTATATTTCCATGTAAACTAAGCATGGTGATATAAGAAATGTGCATAAATATGATCAAGAAAGAACAATTATGATGTGTCATCTCATGGATTGACATATGGTAAACATATCCAATAATCTAAAGAATTAAATAGTTAAGTGCATAACATTAAATTATAAAGTAGCATAAAATTATAAATATGACCTAACTCCTAATGGATCTATTGGGACATATGACATACATGAAAAATGTGACATAATAGGCTAACTATAAAGAAAATATAACTAAAGAGACATGATGACATGATAAGTGTTAGTAATAATTAGGTGTGTGTGTGATTCAAAATGAATGTGCCACGAGAAATGTTTTTAAACTAAAATATGTATAAACTAATGTGTTAGAAGAAATTTTATCTATATCAACTTATGTGTTAACCAATGTGCTATGAGAAAGTATAAAGGTAAATATATGTACATGCAATGTGTTACAAGAACTTGTGTAGAGAAAGAGATGCATCAATCAATTTGTAATGATAATTGGTATCTAGATCAAGATATATGTTAACCAATATTCTATGAGAAAGAGTGTGGATCAATATATGTATAAATCAATGTGTTATGATAAATTGTTTTATATCAATAAATTTATCATTTAATGTGTCATGAGTAATGTGTCCATAATTAAGAGATGTAAAAAGCAATGTGTTATTATATATGTGTTTATATCAAGATATATATCAATCAATTTGTCTAAGAATCAATATGCATGATATATATATCATGTGTAATTAATTAATTATAGATTATACAAGTGGTGAGAAACCAATGCATAAAGCAAACAAGGCATAGAAAAATCATGCATAGAGCATATAATGGCTTAGAGGAAACAAATCATAAAACAAATAAGTCTATAAATAATACAAAGTCTTAGAGAAAACAAACCGTAGATCATACCATGGCTTATATAAAATAAGTGCATATAACATATAATGGCGTAGAGAAATCAATACATGGAAGTAAACTCATGCATAGAGCATACAATTGCATAACACATATAATGGCATAAATTGTATAATGGTATAGAGGGAAAAATGCATAGAGATGCAGTCAATAAATCACACACTCACTATGTACATCTAGCCTCTAAATATTTCATTTATATGCATGATTCCTAAGAAATATAATTACTCATCAACAACCGAGCTTTGACATTGCTTTTAAACTTTTCATCTTTTTTTTTTTTTTTTTCTTATTTGTAACTTAGAATTTTACATACCAGGTGACATCTTAGCCAACTTTTATTTCATTTTTTTACCTTTTGAGAACCATGTACAGATCCGCCCATTAAGGACATGAGCACCCAAGCACTATTGTATCCCCTGGGCACTTCTGTCCACTTTCTCTCTTTCTAATTTTCTAGATGTTACTTCTTTCTTGTCTTTTTTATCACCCTAGGCCAACCTTTCACTTTTTAATGAAGAAACTTAAATGAATGAGTCATACACACACACACACACACACACACACACACACACACACACACACACACACACACACACACACACACACACACAAATTATTTAACCTTATTATGGGAAATCATTTCAAGGGGAACATACCATTACAAGGGGATAATATTTTATGTCTACTACATCAAGGTCTATATTATGGGACTGCATTATTCACTACATAGCGGGAACTATTGAATTCCATACCACACATATCACATCGGGACAAATTAGTTTTATCCTCGTTATTCTTTTGCCACTAGCGCTAGGAAAATCTAGCTCAAGGGACACTATTCCAATCAGAAACACACCATAACTAACTTGATTATGAAATGTAATGCATTTCTCGGTGACAATCACATTAGGGTGACCTCCAAGGTTAGACTGACTCAATCATATGCATATTTTATTCATCTAATGTTTTCTTGTGTATTGTGCATGTAGCTAGGGTTTCTTTTATAGGTATAGGTGTGACTGAGAAGAATTGTAGTGAACTTGATATGACCTATAGCGAACAAGGAGTGGAAAGAAAAAAAAACAGAAAGAACCGGGACCAAAGCTATTCATTAGACACCGTGCCCAAAACAAACTCTAGTGCCCAGGAGGATATGTCCTCTCCCAAGTTCTTTTGTCCCTAATATCCTCACATTCCAATTTTTGAATCAGAGCTTACACAACCTAGATTTAGCCTTTCTAGATTAGTCACCAGCCCGAAATAGTTCAAACCTACAGAGGAAAGCTAATTCATTCTATAAAACCATATATATATATATATATATATATATATATATATATATATGTATGTATGTATTTATGTATGTATGTATGTATGTATGTATATCACTCTTTCTTGTATTTATATAGCTATATCTTTCTTGAATACTTTTATATTTATCTCGATTACTAGTGTCCTTACATTATATTTAATTTTATTAAATCAAGAGCATACAAAGGCATATACAAAACAATTTCTTGGATAAAAATGGCTTGGAAAAAAATGAATAGAGTATACAAGTGTATAGAGAAATTAATTCATATTAGATAACCTATGTATGAAGCATACAAATACATATAGAAAATAATGATATAGAAGAAAAAAGTGCATAGAGAAATAAATGCATAGAAAAAAACACGTATCATATGAAGTGATGTGAAATAGCCAAAAATATGATCACATGGCTAATGATAGTCAAACAAACATATCCTTGTGTAGTAAGCAAGTAGTAAAGTAAATTATCATAAACAAGTCAATATAGAGAATGTCAAATCGATACATAAATATAAACAACATGATCACATACGCAACATAATATAGCACACGTCATAAGAAATAAGTTGGTCAAAGATAAGAAAGATAATATTTGTATCACCAACGTACTAGTGTGTAAACCTATGATCTATATAGGATTAGTAAGTGAGGTTTCTTGGTGTAGGTTTGATGATAATATACTAGGTATCGCAAGGTATAATGATATAATAATACAAAAATTGTTAAATATATGATCTAATTAGACTCAATATGTAATATTTATCTATGTAGGTATGCCCCCAATATATGGTATTTCCCATAACATATAAGGATTAATAAGTTGTGAAGAGTGTGTGTGTGTGTGTGTGTGGTGTGTGTGTGTGTGTGTGTGTGTGTGTGTGTGTGTGTGTGTGTGTGTGTAATGTCTATAGATTAAGGGTATGTGTAATCATCTTATTTTTATTATGAGGATCTAGTACATAAGTATGTAGGGTGTGTAGAGTGTTAAACTCAAATAACCACAATGTCTATGTTTAAGTAATGAATGAGAAAGTCACATTTAGGTCCCTGGTTTTGTACTTTTATGATATTATATTATTTTTGTGTTTATATAATGAATGATAATAATTTTTCCCTCAAAAATCACATTCTACCCTTGAAATGTGTTGCATAATATATTTGTGGCCTATTTATAGACTATAGAGTGGGTGTCATAAAATTAATAATCATTCTAAAAGAAAATATCAGTAGTATTAGGATAGAAAAATTATATCCTTAAAAGAAGCTATGTATGAATGATTATGCTTACAAAAATAGAATCTTAGTGCATATGTTGTTTAGGTGGAAGTATCATATCCATCGTTGTAAGATATTTATCCCGGGAAGGAATGATAGGAGGTGAATCATGGTCAAAATAATAGAAATAATCTCATGTGCCATAGTAAATAGAAGCACTAACTCTTAGTGATATTGTTGATAATGAGAAAATCAACAAGATAAATGATTATTCTTGTCGGTATGTAAGGGTAGTGTTTTCACTTTAAAATGAACCATTTAGAGAGTGGTGTGGAGTATCTTATTTCAATTAACAAAATGGAAACACTCCTAGGTTTTGGGTGACCTGCATGTTAGAGTGAATCTCCAAAGAGGGCTCGTTCCCCTAGTGTAACACCTAAAACTAGCTTCTACTCTACTACATGAATTGGGAAAAGGGAGAAGGAAAGATTAAAAATAAAAGGGGGTGATATAGAATTTTTTTGAGGATCTTAGACTTGTTTGAAGTAACACGAAAGGACCGCAAGAACCATGTACACCATACATAACTTACAAATAGATATGTCGAGAGAAAGGTTTTAAGTTGTGATAGAATAAATAAATGAAAGAAATGGCTTTGAGACAGAACTTGATAAACTCCACAAAAATATCCACCACACACTTTTTAAACACAATCTATGACCTACAAATTAACATATAACTACATAAAGGCATGGAAATTAAACTATAAATCAAGGATAAAAAAATATCATGAGATAAAAGTAACTTTAAAACATAATATTGCATAATAAATAGGTTGTAAAAAGGTAGAGATAGATCCTTTATTGATCCAGAGAGCAAACGAATATAAAATATCACGCATGACCCCTACTCTTCCACTTAGAATGCTAAATTACTCCATGATAATGAATAAAAAGTGCAGAGATATATTTTACAATGAATTCCATAGAGTTTTATAGAGAATTAAGAGAGAGAAGAAAAGGAAAAGGATAAGACATGCAAGTTTGGTCAGTTGAAAATAGAAAAGCATGAGAGTGTTGCATGTTCATGATGCTCTTCTGCTCCAATATTAGATGATCTTGATGAAAACATGGAGATATATGTATGGAAGTTGCAATTCACACACAAAAATAACAAAGCTCGTGATTATAGATGAAGATGTATGCCCAAAAATAGAATTCAGGTTTCCTTGCATGTTCATGCTATTTTTAAAATTCTATTTTTCATAAAAATGGAGTTCTCTTGCATGAGCATGCCTTAATAGCACCTTCATGATCTAAATTTTCATTCTTGTTTAAAGATAATAACTAAAAATAGCAAACCTGGAACATTTCTATGTTGTTCGTGCTTTACAGTCGAGCATGTCATTGAATCGAGAACTCGTGGAATTGAGTAACAGATTCCTCATGGTCCTTCAAAAACCTATTTTTCCACCTTGTTCCCTTTTTCCTTTAGTTGGCCGCATCGTTATGCAAAGAACCATCAAAACTCGGGAACTATTCCAAAAGTTCCAAGAATTCCCGACTTAGCTAAATGCAAAGAAGCGAGGGTACATGAGAATTGAAAAATTATTCTATATTTTTTGTTCGGAGCTAATATCACTTATTAATAAACCTTTGCTATGTTTGTGGCGTTTGCGGCTAGTCAAGAAACTCATGGAACTATGGAAATGTTTACAAAGTTCACAAAAGTGTTGAATTAACTAAATATCATCCTTTTTTTTTTGCAATGGTTACGATGGTCAAATAATTCATAGAACACTGGAACATTTCACTTGATTTCACCAATTTCCCTAAACAAGTGGCCAAGGAGGAGATTTGGGGAACCATGGGAATAAATGAATTGTTCCAACTGTGCCATTTTGACCCGACTTAACCGACTAATGTAAAGGATTAGAGGAGCGGAGGAGTAGAGGAACTGGAGAAATATTCCACAAGCTCAAAGGATTTTTGACTTGACCAATAAGAGTAATTGTTATGTGGTTAAGCGAGGAACCATGGGAGCTTAGGAGCTCTTCCACGTGTTCCAAGGATAGCTGATTTTTTTGACCAAAAAGAAGTTTGAGCATTAAATTAGTTAAGTCATTTTCCTTCTTACTTAACACTAAGAACCTTTTCCCATGACTTTCAAAACATCAAAATGGCATGGAGTTTATTTTTATAACAATTTGGAAACCTCTAGAGGACATCTACCTACTATATGTAAATACCAATTTCTTTGAAGTATCCATTGGGCATGGGGATCTATCAAATTGTTACAACTTCTTAAAACCGTGTGAACACTAAGAAATCCTTCGCGAGAAAACAACAAAACTGTGCTAAAGCACTTATTAGAAAACAAACACACTAGAAAAGTGCACAAGGCACACAAAGAAAGGAAACTAAGAAAAAAATGTGCATGAAGCACTTGGAGGAAAATAAAAACAATAACCTATTAACTATGAGGGTGAAACATGACCTCAATAATAGAGTTTGAGGTATATCCCATTAATCGGGATGGGTATCTCATAACCAATTAGCTTATAGAGTTGAAAAGAATTGTGTTGTTTGTGACCCATAATCAGATATGGCCCACTCTAGAAGGATTCAAACTTAGTGCATCGTCAAGCTTGGTTTTTTCCATCCCATTTGAGCACAATGTATCCTTCTTTGAATGTTCTTACAACTGATTTCTTGTCAAAGTATCTCTTCACTTGAGCTTGATGAAGCTCCATGGTAGTCATTGCATTATTTCTAACTTCTTCTAATTCCATTAACTCTGTAAGTTTGATTGACATTGAATCCTCCTCCATCATTTTCATCTATTTTATGAGATCTAGAGTTAGTAATTCATAAGATATAGGAAACCTTACTTCTACTATAGAAAAGTATGAAAGGAGAGTTTCCAATTGACCTCTTAGGAGTAATCCTATCATCCCATAAGGCTGATTTCAGTTTTGTGTGCCATGATATTTGATTCTCCTCCATATTTATTTTGATAATTTTGAGAATATTTTTGTTAGTTGATTCTACTAAGACATTATCTTGAGTATAAAAATTGGAATATTTTGACAGATGAATTATTGGCTTGAATACCCATGTAATGATTCTTGTTCCAAAGAAATTTAATGCATTATCGAGATTATTGTAAAGGGAAACCAAACCTTGTGACAATACTTTCATAAAATAGTAGTGAGATAATAATATGTAGTGAGAAACCATTTATGGCCTACACTAGAAGGTGGGTTAATCATGCCAACAAAATCCAAACCCCATTGCATAAAAGGTTGATCTGCCTGAATAGGTTAAAGAGGAATATTTATCAACCTATTTTTTTCATATAAAAATAACACATTTTGAACACCTCCTTACCCATGCATGAGAATATTTGAATAAATTATGCCAATAATAGCCCACTCTCATGATCTTTAAGGCTCTTGGTGTAAAATTACCACTGGATAATCCTACGTGAAACTCTTCTAAAACATGCTCAATCTAATTTGAATCAACACATCTCAAAAGAATATCATTTACATCCTTTCTAAAAAAATATTATCAATAAGTACGTAACAAATGGACTGTAATCTTAAATACCTCATTTGTGACTTGTCCAAACCTTGTGGGAACTGTCTATGATTAAGTAAATGAACCATGTAATGAGCCCAACTCTGAGGTAATGAAGAATTAGTTGTTCCTTGACCATTTTGGAGAACTAAAATATTATTTTTTTCATCATGCAAATATGAATATAGTTTTTCACACAACCCTCTTCCTCTTACTAGTTTAGTAACCTTAATGTCAACATCATACTCCATAAATTTTTTAATCTAGCCTGCCCTTTTCTCATTTAAATCCTTTCTCAAAAGAAACTCTTTAACACTTGGATGAGAAATCATTAAATGAACCTTGTTATTAAAAACCAAATGTTTGAATTTTTTTAGACTTCTAATGACTGAAAGGACCTATTTTTCAACAAAATAATACCTTACCTCATAATATTATAATCCTTGACTGAAAAAATCAATTGGATGCTCCAAATTTTCATCATTTTGTTGTACCAACATGGCTGAGATTGTGTCAATTTCTCCAAAAGCATATAAAATGAAATATTTTCTAAAATCAAGATTAGTAAGTGTTGGAGCTTGTGAAATAGCATGTTTGATTTCTTCAAAAGCATTCTTCCCCTCTATTTTCCAACTGAAAACCATGTTTTTCCTTAGAATGAAGTTCATGGCTTCATTAAACTTTCAAAATTTGGAATGAATCTTATGATAAAATTAATTCTACCCAAAAAAAAATTGTAATACCTTCTTATGATTGGGAAACGATAATGAAAAAATTGTACTTACCCTTTCTGGATCAATAGAAATACCTTTCTTAGACATAACATGACCCAAAATTTTACCTTTATGACTGAAAAATGCACTTTTTTTTTGGATTTAGAGATATGCCATACTATTTGCACCCTACAAAAACATGTCTAAGATGAACTAGATGATTTGTAACATGCTTGGAAAATACAGTTATGTCATCCAAATAGATAAGAACACAATTATTAATCAATCCATGAAATGCCAAATCTATTGTACACTAAAACATGGCTCATGCATTTGACAATCTGAATTACATTTTCTTATATGCATGAGTGCCCCATTTTGTGGTAAATATAGTTTTGAATTGGTCTGATTCTTGCACCATAATTTGATTATGCCCGAAGCAACCTTCCAAAAGTGAAAAACATTCTGATCCACTTACCATTTGCAAAATTTTCTCCATTGATGGTAATGGATAATGATCTTTTAAAGATGCCTTGTTTAAATCTTTGAAATCCACACACAAGTGTATTTCTCCATTTTAATTTTTCTCGAGAACCAAATTGGAAACCCTTGATGGATGTTTTATAGGAAATAATGTTACATTTGATCATTTTATTTAACTCTTATTTTGTGAGAGTCTTAACCATAGGATTTATGGGTCTTTATTTGTGTCTAACTTGTTTTGCATTTAAATCCAACTCTATTATATGTTGAGATAAATATGGATTGAAAACATTTAAATCACCATAGATCCATGCAAAAATATCATCAAATTCCCAAGAAAATTGAACAAAATATTTTTTCTCATGTTTATTACATACCTTCCCCAACTTGAGTTTTTTTCATCACAATGTTGATTTTCTCATAATATTCTTGTTTGATCAACATGTTATATTTCTCACCTCTGACCTGATCAATCTGTATTAAATATAGACTCAAGAGTGACTAATCCCGAGGTATTTTGTTATATATCAACTAAATAATCCAATTTTCATATTGTTGTCGTACTCTTTCTTGATGTTTTATTGAAAAATATACTTCCTCTTGCAAAAAATTACCTATCTCGTTGATTTAATTCAAATACTTGTCAGATAACATTATTATCAGGGTTAGAAGGCATTACAAATATCTTGATATGATGTTTATTTTTGTCCTTGTTGATCTAATTTGGAATTTCAACATGAGCACCAATTCTAGCTAACCTATTACATATTTATTCTTTTATCTAGGAATATATTGTACATTGAAAGCATCAAAATTCTCTATCAGATCCCACACTCTAGTTTTTAAGCTCTCAACAAAATTCTTGGTTTCACTTTATCCTCTAATTTTATTGATAAATGGCTAACTCATTGTCACCATACACCTGTAATTGGTTTATCCCTCTTTTCCTTTCCCATTGAATACCATGCACAAGATCTTCATACTCAGTTGTATTGTTAGTGAAACTAAACTAAAACCTTAAAGATGAAAAATACTTCTCTTTTGTTGGATAATCAACATGATTCCCCTACCTTCTTCATTCCTGATTCTTGATCCATCAAAGTATAATTTCCATAAACCTTCATCCTACTAATTTGATCTTACAAGGTTAGGAATAATAGAATTTTATTCATGTAGACAATATGTTCCAAGACTTTCCTCTTCAATGTTCTTATAAGGATCAAAAGCATGACCTTGAGTATCCCATTCATCAAGTAATAAGTCTGGAATCCCCTCAAGAAGTGTGCTTTTTTGTCAACTAGCTGGTATTCTTCATCTATGATCATATAATTGGAATTGATAGCACTAGAAATATAAGGCTCTATATGATTTGTTGAGATGGGTTCAGACCTTATTGTAACTTTGGTGTCATACCTTGTTCTAAACAACATGTGAGACCAAGTCGATGATAAGTAGCCTCTAATTTTAGCAGTGAAATCTCTAGAAAGACACAAGGAAAAATAGGGAGGAAGATCAATAATGAATACATCTTGAGGGATGGAGAAATTGGGGCATGCATACAAGGTTAAACTTAGTCCTCTAATGACTCTAAGGGTCTCTACAAGTGTTCCATCTAACTAAACTACTACTTTAGAAAGAGTCTTGTATTTCAGACCATGTTTATCAACAATTTTTTTGGGCATAATTGAACTAGAAGTTATTGAATCAATCATGCAATTATGGACTTGTTTTGTCTTATGATCAAGGAAACATAGAAAGGAGGTGTTTTTACACTTTTTCTTGTTTGGGATTCTCTGGGATCAGATGTGTTAGTAAGGAAAACTTTATCTAAAGAGACCGATATTAAACAAAGCTTCCTAAAAATATTTTTGACCAAGAAGGACAAAGAATCCCACATTGACATATTGAATTTAGTTTTCTTCATGTGATCAAGAATATTGAAATATGAAGTGCTAACCTTCTATTGTACTTTATTACAGTAGTACCCTCTTGTATTGGAAGTGTCAAAATTAGAATTTCTTTCTAATTTTGAACTCTCAGATACTAATTTTTCTGAGTGCTTTATTGATTCAAAACTTAAACAACACCTTGCAATGTTGGAGAAGGTTGAGAAATAGTCTTACCAGTTGTAGACACAAAATATATGCACTTGGGTACATTTATAGGTCCTAAATCATACTAATGTATACATGATTCCTAAGTAAGAAAACTAGTAATTGACAACTTTTGGTCTTTTGGTTTCTTTATCTCTTTCACTTTATTGGCTTTACACATCTTACAGTTATGTCGGCACTTGACTGATTTACCTTTTGATGGCCTCAAACACTAGCACCCAGTTAGGATAGAAGCACTCAAGCACTCATGTCCCTCTTGGGCACTCTTATCCCTCTCTTTCTTATTATTACTCTTTTGGGTCCTTTTCACTTATTGGTCACTTTTTAACACTTTTGGTTGGCGTTTCAATTGTTTATTGCTAAATTCAAACAAGATAATCAACCAAACACTATATGTGTGCCATTTTCTATTTGTGTTTTCATTAATATCAAGTCCATTGATGGAAAATGATGTCATGGTGTTGTATGTTTCTCTATGAGGTGTTAATCAAGGTCAAGTATGAAGTTTGATTGGTAGGGATTGAGTTTTATGATGTTCTATAAAGTTCAAAGTACATGGTATAGTGAGATAAGTCATGGTTTGAGATCTCCTAAGCTGGTTGGATGTTTTTATGATGTCACACATTTTCCTAGAGGTGTGTTATAGGTTTCTAAGATTCTTCTTGAGGTTGGCAAGGTCGGTTCATGTGAATTCATGGTTGAGTTAGGTCATTTTAGGCCTATTCCTATCCATGGTGCATGGAGAATAAGATGGAGGTATGAGATTTATAGTTTATTAGTCCTATTAGAGCATGGTAGCATCATGTTGGCACTGTACATGAGGTTTGTGGTGAGTTTCAGGTTAGTATTTAGTGATACAATGCATGTATGAGGTCCTTGGGAAGTAATCAGTCAACAAAAGACATTTTTAAAAAGGTAAGTCTTAATGGCTAGAGATTTTGAGAGCTAGTTGGGTTAGATGGTGAGTTTTTAAAGTTAGAGGACGTTTTCATAATGCTTTATGACAAGTTTTAGGTCATTCGAAAAAGGATTTGTAATATATGTCAGCTTTGGTAAAATTGGATGATTTAGAGTGTGTTCTAATGCTCGCATTGTGAATTGTATGCTATGTATGGGAGCTAGATACTTTCAAGGATGTTTTTTCATGGAAATAATAAGGTTTATTTAAAAATAATTAAGTGTTTTAATCATCATGTTTTTTTATGAATGATAGTTAAGAAGATAAGTGTTTTGAAACCCTAACTAAAACCTATCTCAAAGTGACTTGGGAGAAAGTGAGTATAGTGAGCCTATTTTGATTCCTTTTTCCAAATTGATGATTGGATGTTGTAGATGAATCCTCCATATTTCTAGAAAGGTAAGATAGTTCTTGTGATAGTATGTGGGCCCCACCTAAAAATGTTATTTTTCAAGAATTTTGGTTTCATGCAAAATTCTCCAAAGAAGGTGAAAAATAAATTGACATTTTTTTATCCGAAGAGTTTTTTTATATATGTAAATGATAGTTTTAGATCATGTTTGAAGTTAAAAATAGAAATTTGTGCCCTATTTATGAAGACTGGTTTTTGGGAGTTTGGAGCAGCTTACACTAAAAGTAGAATGCATGAGCTACATGAGGAGTTAGGACTCCATTCAAGTTATGTTGTGATCTTAGTTCAGAGATATTTCTATTATTATATCAAAATTATGTTTTTGATATGATATGAAGAAGTTATGACCTGATATTTGAAGTTAAAATCTAGAGGATGCTTGATCAAATAGGGTATTAAGTAGCTTCTTGAGGTAAGATGATGTTTTCTTAGTTGTTTGTGATTGTTGAATATTTCTGAGTGTTTATACATAATGTTTAAGGGTGTTACATTATTTGGTTAATCTTGGAATTGATTTTTGAGGTGATGAAGCAAGTTGAGCTGAATAGTAGTTCTTGAGTCCTATAAGGCTTAAGAAGAAGTTTGCAGAGATGGACTTGGGTGAAAGCCTTCCACTTGGATTTGGAAGGAAATAAAATATGTCATGGAAATATTATTTATAGGGATTTACATTGGTATATGGATTGTGTATTGGTGATGTAATTTGATGGGTCTTTTAGGTCTGTTTGTGGAGAAGAAGGTTTCTTGGTTTTTTAGGAAGGATTGCTCGGGGTGAAAGATTGAGGTATATGTTAGATGTTTTGGATTTAATGATGTTTGATATTAGTTGTAGAGTTAAGAGGGATTATTTTATTATTATTGAATGAATTTTTAGGTCTTAGAAGTGGCAAAAAGGGTGCAAACCAGTCAATTTTGTAAAGCTTCTTTCTAGACAACTTGATTTAGTGAAGAGAAAAATTGTTGTGGTTTGAACACATGGATGTTTCATTAGATCTAACATACACAAATGTGATATAAAGGTATTTATGATTACATATATTGGATAAATTATATATTTTATTTGTTCTTGGGTCTTCTTGATGCCCAAAGGTGAAGACAAGGTGTTGGAAATAATTGTTTGGTGAAGGTTTTAAGATTTTTCACTTGTGTTATGAAATTTTTTGATTGGTGAAAGATAATTAATGACCATGGTAGATGTTTTTATGTCATGTTACACATGTATGGTGAACTTGGGAGGTTTAATAATCATGGTTTTTGAATTATTGGTTTTATCTCATCCAGTGATGGGGTTTTCAACTAGTTTTGAGCATGTTAAGTGTGTTTGAGCTTGGTCGACCTATATAGGTCCCCTTTATGAATTTTAATGAATATTTTGTTATATTTTTTAGTTTATTTAGTAAAATAAATGGAGTGAAATATATATATCTTGTGTTTTAATCATGAGAAACATATTTAAGTAAAGTTTTGAGTTTATTTTTGTACTAGTTGTGCATGGGGGAAAGTGCGACCTAAGAGGGAGAGTATAAAAGGTATGAAGGAATATGTTGAGATATGATGAGGTGTGTTATAGGTTTAATAATGATTGGTATAATGTGTGCAAGTGTTTAGATCCAAGACAAGTGCAAGAAGAAGAAGATAGAGCGAGTTAAGGAATGAGGGTTTGAAGGTGAATGTATGAGATGAAATTATGATATCCATTAGTTTTAGTAGGAAAAAAATTAAGATATCATCATCTTAAGGTGGATGAGTTGGTTCTTAGTCATCTTAGGGGGTTTTATCCTCCTTATGGAGTGGGTGCTTTACTAAATTAGGGTTTGGTGTTCCTTATAGGGTTGGTACTCCATTAAACTAGGGGTTGGTGCTCCTTATGGGCTTGGTGCCTCATTAAATTTTAAACATGGAAATATAATGTTTTTTTAGTGGTTTTTCTACCCCTTAATAATTTCCCACTTATATTTGGTGTACTTGTGTACTCTCTTTCTCTTATTCTTGTGTATGTTTATCTCTATGCTTAAGTAAACACACATATGGTTCATGATTGATTGAATGGTTGTATAAATGATAATGAATGATGAATGGTAAATAGAATAATTTTTTTAGGACCGAGTCACCTCCCCTCTAATTCCATTGTGCTTCCAACAATTGGTATCAGAGTAATTCCTTGTGAAACAAGTTTAAAATCTTCAAGGAGATCTTAGAAGTACAAATGGGTAAGTTAGTTGATATTTGGAGGAGAAAGTATGATATTTTTTAGTATTTGGTATTTGCATTGCAATAGAAAATTAGTGATATGGAGAAATATAATGATCAATCCATCAAGGGTTTGGAGTCATAGGTTGAAAGTGCGTCTAAATCCCTAAATGATAAAGAAGGCACCTATTCACGGTATGAAAAGAGGTTGAAATATTTGGAATTTGATTTAGAATATGCTTCCAATAAGTTAAAGATGTATGGGAAGTTAGAAAAGAGTTTTGAAACTCTTGAGCGGATATTGGAGAGCCAAAGAAAGGATAATGACAAGACATGTCTAGGGTTTAAAGGAGAACATGTAAAGAATGATGGTGTAGTTAGACCAAGTACTAAATCTGATGAGAAAGTGACCAAGAAGGATGACTTGAGAAGTTCTAAATTTGTTAGACAACCTAATTATATGAGGTATGGTTCTTCATTTAATGGATATTACTATAGTTGTCATGATTTTTGTCATAAAGCTAGAGATTGTGATGTAACCTAGAATTTACAAGATAACACCTTAGTCGTGACCGGCACATCACTCATCCTAGACTCGAGTTCTCACCCGAAGCATGTAAAGGTACCAGGTCCCTCTTTAGGGTTTTTGTAATAGGATGTTAACATGATGAAGTAAGAAACATATAAATTCATAACTAATCCATCATTCTACAATGCATGCCACCCTCAGATCTATGGAAGAACAAGCTTAAACAAGAATCGTGATTGAAATAATAACATGCACTATTCAAATACACACAAAATGACACTTAGATTAAGCCAATATCTTCCATCTATTAATAAATACCGAAGATCCTTACATTATTGTCAATCTATATCGATGCGTGTATGGAACTGATATAGTCATTTGGGGACTTGCCCTTCACCACTTATCTATTCTAGAAATAGGCTACATTCTATTAATAGCCACATGTCATTTACAAGTATAGCCACACATACAAGTATGCTATCTATAGTCCTTTTATAGTTAATCAAGTATCAATTCTATTATTAGCTTGTCTCCATGAAAAACTCTTCAAACCACTTCTCCAAAGATAGACAATGCATAGTGCGCATGTCTCTGCCTCGTTGATGTGTTATGTACGCCATCTTCTAAAATTAGGTCTTCATGCTCAAAATCAGCTAAGTCCTAAAATTTTAACTTGCCTTCCATGTGCGGGTCCTTCCTATCCTTCCCTGCCCTTAGTTCCGGGCCTTCTATCCAACACAGACTCCTTGTGTGATCTTTGACAAGTATTCTTTGATCAATATTGCCCCACACTAATCTCATTATCGTCTCGACAATGGGTATCTCCAAAAACTGAAGGAAAGAATAGAAGAATGGAAAGAATAAGAATGAATAAATGTAGATAAATAAATAATTTCTATGAGGTTATTAGCAACCTCCTCTCAGTAGCGCTTTTAGTATCAACTCGGACACTCATTTATTTTGGCCTCCAATACCTTCCGATCGGTGAGTGCTTGCTCCGATTTTTTTGGGATGTCCATAAAGAATGGATTCCAACACATCCCTTGCAATTTATCCTTTCTCATTTTGCAGAACCAACACAACACTAGAAATTGATGTCATTCTACCTTCTAAAAGGTCCATCTTCTACGCAATTAGCTTTCTAAGCTCTTCTAGTTGAGTCTTGTGCTACTCTTATGCTACTACTGGGGCCTCGTGATTCTGTTTAACCATTGAAAATATTTTTGCATGGCCCAATGTCTCATCTTTCATCACTTTCTAGAACTCGTTGTCTTCGAGGGTCTTGATGTTGATAATATCCACTAGAGTTATGCATACATTTAAAGCCTGGTCTACTTTCTTCAATAATTCATGTAATGCTTGCAATATCCCTTCATAAGATGTAATTTTTCTCTTCACTGATGCTTTCTCCTGATCGAAATCTTATTCTAAGCATTATGGCACTTTCATACGTAGAGTTTCATCTTCAAGTACCAAGTCCACCAACTTTCCCACATAATGTATCGCTAAAGGAAATGTCTGTGGTACCTTGGCCTCCAAGTGTGGCCTTTCTTTGATTACATTGTCCCCAATCTCCTTTGTGATGCTTATAAACATCTCGTTATTATTCCGTGTGAAGTCCCTCCGTGTTATGCATGTTATCTCTTTTCCTTTGTCTTCAACTCCTCGTAATGCTTTGATCATGGTAGCTTTGTCCATGTTTCTTCTAGCCACCTTAGCGAAAACTTTCGACAATGCATTGCTAACTGCTCATCCGACATGACATGATAGTAGGATTTACTATCATGTGTCTAGCTTGAGGTACCTTCTTTAGTCATCTTGAAACGCATGAATCTTCACACAAATCAAATTCAGGCTCATCCATGTGGGTGTGCATTGACCACGATAGTTTCTTTTGAGTGCACACAGTCACCATATCCCCATGTATTAACTCCTAGTTGAATAAATCCTTCTGTGCTATTGTGCTTTGGAAGCGGGCATAAATTTTTTTCCTACATCCTCTGCATACCCCATGGCTAAAGGAATGTGCTCTCCACTTGTTCTTCTATACCTTTCCTACTTAGGATCTTTAGCCTCCAAATTTGGGACTTGTATCTCTATGTCCTAAACATCCTCTGCAGTTGTCTTCTCTGGTCTTTTCTCATCCTCTTCTTTTCCCTTTGATGCATCACCCTGTTCTTCTGTGTCCTCTAGAAGTATAGGATAATTAGGTGCACTTTCCTTTGACTCTTCCACCTCCTCATTCAACTTCAGTTTCCTCCTTCTCTATGCAGTAGCCTCCTTTTTGTGGGGAGAGTCTAGGTGATTTGCGATAGTGGTTAGAGTAGCACCTTGGGTCCTTGTTCTCCTAAATACCCTTTTAAACCTATGCTCCCCTTGGACTACATTCAAGTCCTCATCATCCCCCTCTTGTGGCTGAGGTGGTGTAATGGCACACTCAGCTTCACCCTTACTTGTAGGATGTCTCCTACCCCTATGCTCCAAACCACCACTATCTTCGCACTCCTCCTCCTCATCTTGCACTTCAATTGGCTCTATGGACTTAGGTGTTGGGATGTTCTCCATTGTATACTTTCCCTTTGGTGGTGCTGGAAGTGCAAACTCACCTTCCACATATTTTTTATTCTCCATCTTTGGCTTCATCTAGAGATACACCAATGTCGCCCCCACATCTGCTATAGCTAGACTTATTGGCTTGATATTCAATACTTCTGAAATGATCCTCTCTGTATAAGCACTTCTACCAGGATACACATACTTCTTCCTCAACGTATGGTAGTCACAGTCTACCTTATCTACATTGAATACCAATCATCATGAGTCTATATATATATAAACATATGCTTGGAAATGCCTTACAGCGAATGCGTATGGAAATTTTCACCAAGGGTTCTAGACTCCATCTTTCATTAGGAAGCGCATGATACGTGAGAAATGCTAATATATTGCAAACTGAACTTGTTTCCCTACCACTACTGGTAGGTCCTTTGGGATGTGCCACTCTTCCCCAAATGCCACGCAGAGCCTGTCATACCATTTCTCTGCCCTTTTCTTTACATCATCTATTATGGCCCCTTTGCATAGGTACTTGCTAAATCTTTCGATTGGGGACTTGTTTTCCATGGAGTATTCCCATACTTTCTCCTTTGGTCTATCTAGTACTTCAATCTTCATGAATACCAGTGATAGTAAAACAGCCCCAAAGCCGATCTTCCCTCCTGTGTGCGCTTCTTCAACTATTTGCTCTGTAATAGAGACTATAATGTTGTAGATTGTCCCTTCTGACATCTTATGTGCCATATGTAACCACATAGTATTTACGTGTGACCATTTCTCCGATCATTCAACTTCGTAACAAGGTGGGCTGCGGCTTGTACAATTGGAGAGTGCTTCAATTTTTCTATGTCCATTCCGCACGGACCCTTCAGGTATCCCAAATCTTGTTTGGTCTTTAAAATCATGGCTTTATCTACAAGATCACCTTTTATATCTTCTCTTGTGGCCTTTAGACCTGTAACTAATGAGACAAGTGTAGATGATATTCTAACTTTGTGTCTTGCAAAGTAGAAGAAGTCTTTGTGTACCCTGCTCATGAGCCACTAATACAAGGGCTCATACTTCCTAAAATATGGAAGCTCATACAACTAGTAAACCCCAATTATCTTCAAACTAGTAGACCCCAATTGTGGCCTTTAGACTGTAACTAATGAGACAAGTGCAGATGATATTCTAAGTTTGTGTCTTGCAAAGTAGAAGTAGTCTTTGTGTACCCTGCGCATGAGCCACTAATACAAGGGCTCTTACTTCCTGAAATATGGAAGCTCATATAACTAGTAGACCCCAATTATCTTCAAACACTTCTCACCCACATCGTCATATTCTGGCATGTCATCCACTGTGTGCTTGTTTGTTCTAGCAGTGAGCAAGGAATTGAGCTCCTTCTTGTTCTCCAAAGTCCTGTGATTATATTCACTCACTTTTCTCTTTATAATGGGTGAATCCCATTCTTGGCTGATGATGAATCCTTCTAGATATTGCATCTCTAAAAAATGGCTTTTGGGTGCCATCTCTTCCTCCTGATGACCACCATCTTCTTCCCTTTCACTACCATGTTGTAGATGCCTTCTTTGGTGCCATTTTTTTTACCTTGCAAATGTCTCCTCTTCAACTATGCAACTTTGCAAATCAAACCCTAGCTTGATTCAATTATGCTCTAGGTGGAAACTTCACAACCTAACTCTTTTCTCTCCCTACTTTTCTCAAACCCTCATCACCGGGGATACAAGCTTCTTGTCACATAGATCTGGTTGTCGCACTTGGTTTCACACTCTTCGCACCTTAACTCGATCACTCAACTCTTCGCACTTGGATCTTTCTTCAAATTCTCTTAGTCACAACGGTAAAAATGAATCCGCATCCCATCCTTATATAATTTTTTCAAATTTTGATGCATTTATTACTCCTTCACCTACCAAATATCCCCTCATTCATTGACCAAATCCATTCATTCGTGTGGTACATCTTCGCACCCAACTATAACCTTCTAGTGTGCCTTCCTACCCTCTGGTCATAGACTTCTCTTTAGCGTGCATTCCTATGCTCGAGTACCTCATCACTGTACCTTCTCTTGGTAGCTATCATGGCCTCCGCTTACCTCACATTATACTATTCTTTCATTCATCTCCATCCTTGGTCACTTTTGAGAAACAATCTTCTTTTGACTTAAAGCACACCCATAACAACTTATTCCTTTCACCTTTCAATTCCCATAGTCTTTTTCTTGGATAACTACAACCACCCCACATGAAAAGTATGTGAAGTCCTCTACGCATAAACATTATTCATACAATAATTAGCTTCAGGCGTGTAAGTGCTCTTATTACACAAAAACAACAACTAAATTAACAAAGCAGAGCGATGATGAAGGAAATACATTAAGGAACTACATAATTGAAAACTTAAACTAAATGGCAATACTACCTTATTATAAACGCCAAGAAGACTTATTTATAGCAGGGATTTAGCCTACTCCTATTAAAGTAACTGGGTAGCCGTGTTCCATCAAGTGCTTCTAGATGGAAAGCACCTGATTCAAGTATAGAAGTGATAACATACAGCCCCAACCAATGTACTTTGAGCTTTCCTAGATGGCGCAAGAACTTTGAGTCATAAAGAAGTACCATTTGTCCAATCTCAATTTTCTTATCCCTTATGTTTCTATCATGCCATGCCTTCTGCCTGGCCTTTTCCTGCTTCTTACTCCATTGTGATATGGCTCAGTGCTCATCCAATTGAATCATCTTTTTGATACGCTCTTCTAAAGCATGTTCATCACCTAGACCTATAACACGCACTACACAAAGAAGGTAACATAAATTCTATAGATAGAATAACTTCCACACCAAACACCAATTGAAACGGTGTGACTTTTTTCAATCTCTTGTAATTTATTCTATATGCCCAAAAAACAGTAGACACTTTTTCATCCCAATCCTTTCTTCCAACATCATAAATTTTTATCAAAGTCTGGCTCAAAATATTGTTGAAGGCCTCAGTAGTTCCATTTACCTAAGGATGATAAGGTGTAGTTTTATGGTGTGCAACCATAAACTCATCTAATAGGATCTTGATTGTCTCATTTAAAAATGTGTACCTCTATCACTTGTCAAGCTTAAGGGACATCCATATCTTGTAAGAACATTATCCCATAGAAACATAGCTGTTGTAGCTTCCGTACAGTCCTTGGTAGGTGTTGCTTCTACCCACCGTGTGAGATAATATGTGTAAGTAATGATATAGCGTGATCCAGTCCTACGCATGGCTGGTGAAATAGGCCCTACAAAATTAATGGCCCATTTTTCAAATGGTTCGGCACTAGTAATCATTCTTAAAGGAATCTCATCTCTTTGCCCTAGTTTTCCTAGGTGTTGATAATGATCACACACCTTACAATATTCTTTACAGTCCTTATACAATGTCTCCCACCATAATCTAGCAAGTAGGATCTTCCAGGAAGTTGCATCACCTACATAATGGCCTCCTACAATACCACCATGAGCTTCTTCCATGATATCCTTACGCTCATGTTCCAATACACAACGATGTAATACTTCATCTCTACCTAGCTTATAGAGGTCACCACTGATTAACATAAATGGTGTCGTGTGTATAGCAAGTTTCTTATTTTCTAATGCTTTCATTCCTTTTGGTGTCATACCTATTCGTAGAAATATAATAATGTCTTCTAATTCCATGGGCACACGTTGTAACCTATATAACTATGCATCCGACATTGTCTCTTCAATTGTCTGTGCATCCTCTCCTGAATTGATTCTAGATAAATGATTTGGTCCATAATTGCTTTTCCCTGGCTTCACCACAACTGTGAAGTCAAACTCTTGAAATAGGAGCACCCATCTGCATATGTGCCCTTATAAGATGGGATTGTTTACAAGTACTTTGATGCCATTTGATCTTTATAAAACACAAATGGTGTTGCTAACAAGTACTATCAAAACTTGTACAATGCATAGATCATTAACAAAGCTTCACGCTCTGTAGTTGTATAAGTCCATTCAACAGGAGTCAACTTCCTACTAGAAAAATATATTAGATGATCTATAATACCTTCATCCAGGTTGAGCTAACACATCACCAATGGCCATACCAGAAGCATCCACATGCACATGAAATGGTTTATCCCATGAGGGAAAGCACATAATGGGTGCGGTAGTAAGTTTCTCTTTTAATATCTCAAATGCATGCTACTACAATTCTCCCCAATAAAATGTACCTTTCCTCTTCAGCAATTATTCCAAGGTGCAACAATTTTGGCATACCCTTTTATGAATTTTCTATATTATCTGTATTACCTAATAATCCACACACCTCACTTTGACTAGTAGGTGCTTCCTGTGCCTAAAATGACCGCAACCTTGGCACGATCAACTAGAAAACCTTCCTTATAGATTGCATGTCCTAGCAATATCCCAAATGGCATAGAAAATATGCACTTATTGATGTTCAAAGAGATACTCAATTGTCTATGTCATTCAAATATTAAGCACATGATTGTCACAATGATCTTTCACAAGCCCATATATTGTCCAATCATCTAGGTAGACCTAATGATACCTAGAAAATATGTCTCGTGAAGGAATATATTTCACGCCCGCAACTCCTAGTATTTCCTTAGTGAATGGCATAGGGAATGGATCTCGTGACACATGTAACGGCTCCTTATAGTCCACACATATCCTAATTTTTCTATCCTTCTTGATATTGATCACCATTGGGCTAACCTATTCTAACTCATCAAGGGGCTTGATAATTCAAGATTTCAACATTTTATCAATTTCTTCTTTTACCTTTTCTCGCAAATTAGGATTCATTATGTAAGGTCTATTTCTAACTAGCTGTGCACCATCCTTAAGCTTGATATTCATTTCCCTAAGTGATTCATGCATGCCTTTAAGTTCATGATATCCCTGAGGGAATAAGTCCTAATAATCCCTGAGTAACTCGATGATATTTTCTACCTCCGAATCTGATAAGTAATCTCCAATTATGACCTCCTTAGGCTCGGCCGTCCCGACCCTATATTCACCTTATTTATCTTCATGGGTTCATGGTAGGTGTGTGTATCCTTATCTACGTTGTCAATACCTCTCACACCTGTGTGAATGTTCAATATCTAGGTTTTCAACTTCCTCATCATCCACGACATAAACCATCTTTCCTTTCTCTTTTCAAGGCAAGCGCGTTCAAGTGGTATGGAGTCCATTTCTTCTTCCTTTTCAAAACATGTTCGAACTTTGCCTCACCGAATAATTCTTGAATATGCTCTTCTTATTTTACACTATCTCCTATAGTTAAACACTTGACAAATTTTAACGCCTCATCTACCATAGGTTTAGTTGAGAAGTATTCAAAAGCCTGGATCATTCTTACGGTCAAATCTTTCCAGTTCCCAGTTTCTTGATGTAGTTCTGCATATACAAATCAATCATGTGTACATCCTTGTAGCTTAGAATACAATCTATGCACCCAGAGTGAAGGTGGAAATGCTTCTTGTCCTACCTGTTGTCCGAGTCTCTCACATTGTTGAATGCGATCTTTGAATAGGTTGATCACCATGATAAGTGTAGATTTGTGTAGGTGCATTATTTCTTGTAAACCTAGTAGACAAAGCTATTCCAATCTCTTCCTAGTTTATAATATTATCCCTCTAGACTACCCACTAGTGTCTGCTATCCCATGCAGCTTTATATACTAATGTATCTCTCCTTTTAATTTGATATGTCAATTGTGTTTCGATGGCCTTCGTAAATGCAGGAAGATCTTTTGTCCCTATATACCAAGGTATTGTGCTACCTATCCATCAAATTGAATGAAGTCTATTCTTACATGCAACCACACTTTTACATCGCATCCTACTAATTCAAATGTACCATGATCCCAATTGTCGCAAGCAATACTCATAATATCACTAATAGAATGAGAATCCTCCCACTATAGGATGTCGTCTTTTGATGACTCATTGACCTCTAGGTCCTGAATAGCACATACATAGACTCTGTTTAAATCCTCCTCACTTAGAGGTTCAAAATATGGTGTAGACTTCCCATCTGTCAAAGGTATCACAACCCTTTCCTCCTTGTTTTCAAAGCTGATATACTAGTTATTGAATCTCAAATCAGCATTATTCACATAACACCAAGGGCGTCAGCAGGCTAAAAATTGTATGCTTCTGCAAGTGCTAATACCTCAAAATCCCCAATGAACTTGGCCCCTTGTATAGTTATAGATGCATCTTTTAGAACTCCTATGGGAGTGGCCTTATTCCGGTTTGCCATAAACAAGACATTAGATAATGGTAGTAATGGAGGCCTCCCCATTTGTACCCATGCATCTAATGTAAGTACATTTACCTCCACACCTATATCGATCAATATGTTGCTCAACACCACCCATCCACAACATCATTCAAATTAATTTCTTTGTCATAATCAATGCTATCGGGGGTGGGGAGATTTGCATGCTTGAATCATTATCCGGTTTTAAGACTTACGCACTAAATGTTCCCTTTTAACCAACTTCCTAATAGTGGAATAATGTTCTCCTAGCACAACATCTTGCACACCTCTCGTAGATCATCGATATCAGTTTGGATTGTCTCTGATGATTTCTTTTTCTCCTTTAGGTACTGTATCTCACCCTAAAGATTCCTTAGCACTTCTATGGTATCCTGGTAAACTTCCTTCTGATGAGCAAGGTATGGGTACCTCATAAGAAAAACCTCCTCCTTGGTGATCGTAGGATTTTGGTGTAATGCCCCTCTCGCATGTGCTACTTCAGTGTGTGTAGTAATCTTCAATGTCAATGCATCAAGTCCTTTTGTTATCTTGGGCACCCACCGATCTTCTCATGGCGTTTGATTCTAACCATCCCGACACCTTTTTTATAGCTTACGTTTCTTACTCGGATGATCATATAAGTGGGCACTCTTCATAGCTATGGTTATTTTCATAGAAATAACATGCAATATTCTAAGGACATTCGCACCTATAGTGGTCAGGATATCCGCATGTATAACATGTTCCACGAGGGAACTCTCCTCTTCCTCCACCATGGCCTCATCCTCCATATCCACCACAATATCCACGTCCCCTTCCACGACCTCCTTCAAAACACCCCTCATTCCTATCATAGCACATTTGATTATGATCCTAATCCTGGTGCTCATTCTTACCCTTAGAATTATCTATTATACTTGTCTGTCATACCCCAAGGTCTATAGCATCCTGGATTTGACCAATCAGCCGACAATCCTCAGTATCATGGGTCATGGACTTGTAAATTTTGCAAAAGCAAGATACATTCTTCCTTATCACGCGCTGTAACAAAGGACAATGACTAGCATCATGATTCAAATGAAAAATTTCACAGTCCAATAGTAATGAGCATACAGATCTGTGAGGGAAACTATCCTTGGTGTGACCTTCCACTTCACAATCTATACACCAAATTCTTGAGCACGTTTCATGGGCTGAACTTTTGATAGCTTCTCTAACTAATTTTTGATAGCTCCAATATGTGCTTCTAGGAATGGACTAACTCAGTGTCAATGCTCCCAACTTCCTCAAAGACACAAAGTTACCTCTAGTGCTTTGCGTAGATCAGTGTATGTCTTATGTGATAGTGCCCTTCTAAAAGGTGTAATCAATCCTCCAAAAAACCAACATGCATGTTTGGCTAGCATGAATATCATAAGATAGCTTAGATAAAAATTTCTTAAAATGAGCATCATACTCACGTACACTCTCAGTAGTGCCTTGCTTGATATCCTTGAGCACACTTATACTCTTATGCTCAAACTCAGGGATATGGAACTCTTTTAAGAAAGCATCTCTCAATGTTGCATAATCCACGCAAGTTTGATCAGGGTCAAACTTCTTATACTAGTTGTGTGCATGCCCCTCGTAATATAGTGGCAAATTGACTTGATTTTCTCTCAATAGTTGTGATCCCTTTAGTGCGCCACAAGATTTCACACATATGCACATGTTTGGCAAAGCATCCTCTATACCTCTATACTTCAGGAGATGAAGAGACATCTCCATATAGATATTTTGTGGTTGTTGCAGACCTTGACCACCTGATCCGGAACCTCTTGTGTTCCCTCTACCTCCAGAACCACCAGATCCACCAGAAATAGAACCACCTATACCTCTTGATCTACCACTTGTAGTTGGAATAGGGCTTGTAGATGTACTCCCCTGTGCTCTGATAGTAGTACTATATTGTACCCCTATAGTCTATGAGGTAGTTCCACTTCCAGAGGTGAATCCAAAATTCTGCGCACTCACATTCTATGTGGATGATGCGCCTAAGAATGCTCCTCCAAATGAAATTAAATCCATCTTTCCTACCATTGATGTACTTGATCCTTGACTTACTCCTGCTCTCCTACTTCCCAAGTTATTTTGTTGGTTACTTGTCAAATCTTGAATACTAAAAACCAAGTGAAAGGGCTAGGTCACTGTGTGGATTAAGATGCACACCCATGGTCCATGTATTCTCTCTGCTAGCACATTTCCATGTGAGGACGAGGGGATGTCTCTATCATGCTTTCCAATATGGGGGAGTTCCTAATGCTCTAGCTCCACGTATTCTACATGAGCTATAAATCCTTCATGAGTCATCTCTCTCCTCTATGCCATGCTCTTTGTAATGGAACGATGCTTCTCTATCTCCCTCTCACGCACCTCATTATACTTAAGCCACCTTTCCTCTCTTTGTTTCTCTACCACTAGGTCTGCCATCTTAAACCAAACTTGTTCCTACCCTTGCGCGTGGAAAATTTTAGTTAGCCATCGTTTACTCTCTAGGTTCAAAGTTACTATTAAGATCTTGATCACCAAAGTGGAATACCTTGTAAATATGTTACTCTTGGATACCGCAAAAACTAGAATTTAGTTACCTCACGGGAAAGAGTACGTCAAAATTGAATATTCCGAATATAACTATTTAGAACACCATGAGACCATGTATTCACCGCATGAGTCCAAATCGATCAGCATCGTAGAGGGTCTGAAATTCTTCATGTATCCGAGACAAGTACGTGATACCTCTAATTTCACTAAGATGCATAAGCAAAGTAAGCCACTCATATAGTTCTACTAGAAAGATAGCGAAAAAAATTTCTCATATAACCCGTCATACATGTCTCGTTTCTACCCAAGTGCATGTGTTAGACTCGAGATCCATTAATGAATCATCGTGCATATTCTTCCTCAAGATCATGTATCCATTCCTCAATACTTTCTAGAGTTAAGCGGTGACGCGTCTTCATTGTGAACCATCCTAAAAACAAGCTGAAAAAGAGGTCCAGAAATAGAACCAATGATGTAGCCTAGAATTTACAAGATAACACCACCATAGTGCTGAAGACATCACTCCCTAGACCGAAAGTGCTGACCCGAAGCACGAAAAGGTACCAGGTCCCTCTTTAGGGTTGTTATAATAGGATGTTAACATGATGAAGGAAGAAACATATAGATTCAAAACTAATCCATCATTCTATAATGCATGCCACCCTCCAATCTATGGAAGAACAAGCTTAAACAAAGTAATCATTATTTAATTAATAACATGCACTATTCAACTACACACAGAATGACACTTAGAATCAGCCAATATCTTCCATCTATTAATAAATACATAAGCTCCTTACAGTATTGTCAATATATACCGATGCACGTATGGAACCGATACAATGATGGAGTCATATGCGTATATGCTCTGCTACACATACATACATATCTTACCATATATATCATCTACTATGTACCTAACATCATATATATAAGGTGGGGACCTACCCTTCACCACTTATCTATTCCAAAAATAGATGCATGCTATTGATAGCCACACGTTGTTTACAAGTATAGCCACACATGTAAGTGTGCTATCTATAGTTCTCTTGCAGATTAATCAAGTATCAATTCTATTCTTAGCTTGTCTCCATGCATAAATGCTTTGAACCGCTTCTCCAAATATAGACAATGCATGGTGCACATGTCTCTACATCATTGATGTGTTTCACACACCATCTTCTAAAAATATATCTTCATGCTCAAAATCAGTTAAGTCCTGAAATATGAACTTTCCTTCCATGCGCGGGTCCTTCCCGTCCTTCCGTGCCCTTGGTTTTAGGTCTTCTATCACGCGCAGACTCCTTGTGTGATCTTTGAAAAGTATTCTTTGATCAACAGATTGAAAAAGAGGGTCTTGTAAGAATGATGTAGGTATCTTCAAAGGTGAATGTCATTCATGGTGTGAGTATGGGCATAGAGCTAAGTGCTATTGTTAGAATATAAGTGTATATGAGCCAAGAGGAAAGAGGAGTGTTGTTTATTTCAATTGTCAAAGACCATGTCATATAGCAAGACCATGTCTAAAAAGATGAGGTTCATTAAAAGGTGTTATTCGTAAGAAACAATAAAAGGAACTAATCATGGAGGTTAATCCAAGAAGGATGCTTCAAAATTAGAGGTGCTCAATATGAAGACTTGTCATATGAAGGTTTCCAAAGGAGATTCTAGCTCAATCAAGATGGGAGACAAGTTCATCAAGCCTAAGAAAAATATAGGAAGCATATTTGCTTTAGTGGAAGAATCAAGAGTGAAGAAGAGCATATGTGTCTTACATCCTTTCATTATCCTATTCATGAACAACCGATAAATCTAGGAGTATGGGATCGTACGTACCCAAAATTGTAAGGTACTGTACTGCGGAACGGTGTAATAAATGCCCCAATGATGATACAGGTCTCTTCGCAAGGTGTTCGGGATCCAGAGAAGCTTTACGGATATGCGTTAACATCCCGCATGCCCCGCTTAGCCCCCACGTGCTTTGTTTTCCCCTTTTTCCTCTTTTCTTGGCTTTTTGGTCTTCAGTGACGAAACCGCCGCCTTGAAGGGCGGCGTGCTGCAGTGACCGCCACCCGAATAGGGCGGCGGTCATATAATGCCGCCCTGAGCAGGGCGGCGGTCCTTTACGCATTTTCCAGAACGTTCTTTTGACGGAACGCACGCAAAGTTCAACGCTTCACCAGCTTTTCTTGCCGACTTGAGCATGCATTTATGTTTTTGGTCCCCTGGAATAGTGTTTTTCCTTTGTTTATTGTTTAGGAGTTCAGTTTGGTTTTGATCTTTGGGTGTTTGAATTCCTATAAATGCATGGTTTGTGCACATGCAAATGGCCCCTCATTCTTGTTTCAAACTCACCATTTTCAGTAGTTCAGTCTTCTAGTTTGCTTAAGTTTGATAGTTTAAATCCTTTACATGCTTGGTTGCATTACTCAGCTGTTGGTAAGCCACAGATCCAACTTGTGCAAATAGTATTATTGTTTTTGGAGTAGAATAGTTTAGGCAGCCATTAAAGTTGCAGGTTTTGCTCTTCATCATACGACTAGTTTGTGTTCCGGATGCTTTTTGTTGCATGATTCACAGTAGACCCCGCTAGGAATTGCATAGGCCAAGCTCTGTACTCTTGCGCTATCCCTCTCCTATCCACATTCTATTCTGTCTGCATTCTGAAGGCTGTCCATTGATCCAAATATCTATTCCTGTTGATGCAAGCATTACACACTTTTCTGGATTCACGTGAGCACAAAGAACGAAGAGATCATACTGAGGGGACAAGAACACACACACCATCAGATTCGCCACTGTTCTGCGAAATCCAGGTTCCATCTTTCAAAGTTTTAGTTAGAACTTATCAAATAAAGTAGTTAATCACTTTATTTCAATTATTTCCATTCTCGATATTGCCAGGGAAGTTGTGGGGATTGATAGTTTCTGAGAAACTATGATTCATTCCTCACTTCTGAGGTAGGATCGAGAATCTTGCAAATAGATTAGTTATTTCGTTGTTTAGAATAGATATACAAAATTGCACGTGCACAAACAAATAGCTACACTCGGCTATTTTGTTTGTTTTACGTTATTAGTTTAGTTGTCAATTCTAAATATTTTAAATAAATTGCTTTCTTATAAATTGCCGAAAATACAAAAAGAAATTATATATGCTAGAAGTGTACTTAGATTTTACTTTATTATAGTTTGTTTCATTATGCTTTTGCATGACAATTACGGGACCTAGGGAGCCCGGGGAATACATTTTCGAGCCAATGTGTCTCACCCAATATCATAGTGGCAATAATCGACATTGACTAAAACCTTAGGATACAAGTCTTCCAAACAACAACGAGACTTCCAACAGTCAGTCACGGTTGAGAAGGTTAAACATAGAAGACGACCAAGCACACACATTTTGGTCAAATCAGCCAAACTACAAAGTTATCCTAGAAAACATCCGCATGATGTGTAGAAGGATTTGAAAGAGAACAAATATTCGGGTGCGATCCTTTAGTTCCACAAATGACCAGACATTGGTGACACCCTCGTAGATATAGATACCACTTAATAATTCAAGTTCGCTAGAACACCCGTGAGGTATTCTCGAGAAAATCGCACAATTGCATCGATTCTAAACGTAGAGGCCGAGAAAGCATACGATAATTGGATACTAGGGATTAGGACTTGATCTCACATATGACCATAACAGGACCGCAACAACCAAGAGTCTACGGTTTTGATCCACAAATCCCACAGCCTAACGAATCCATAAGAGAATTAGACATAGACACTGGCCTACGCACACTAGTATTTCAGTCTACTCCGATTCCACCTATCATCATTCAACAGTTATCCCTACTAGACACAACAGCTAACGAAGCTAGAGAATTTTGGACTAGGCCAGAGAATCGTCCATAGAGTTGACTATATTCACCATATGACCCTATCAGGAGAAATACACGAAACCATCCCGGGTCATTTTCCACGCATCCCACAACCCATAGATCGAATCACGCCAGAGCTCGATATTGATTGGAGCCTTCGAGTAGTCATCCTGGCTGATCGATCTATCACACCGGTCTAGGTTAGAAGGGCCTTCTTTGCCTTAGATTCGCAGATTCCATTAGTGCGTGTCGAAGATATTAGATTGCCTAACTAGTCTATCCGTATACTACCCGTATTCCATCCCCACTGGCTGTCTCGGCACGACCTCGGGAGGTCGGGTACGCGGAAGAGTCGCTTGTAGATTCCCACGCTCGCTTGTCGCTTTTCCGGCGTACAAAATTGGTGAACCCGACGTGAACCTTACAATTGCTTCACCTTCTCTCTGAGAAGTTTCATCTTATCCAAATCACCTTCGCTTCCTTCCCATTATTCTGCGGGTATTCATATACCCCCCGAATATGTCGGGATTTGATGCATATGGAAGACCCCTCCTGGGTCTCGAGGCATACTATGCCCAACAGAATAGGCAGTCATCACCCTCACTCTCAATGTGGGGCGACAACTATTCAACTAATCAGTTGTCAACGCAAACGCCAAGGACTAGATATAATTCGTCCTTCCAAGCAGAGGGGTTGGAGCAACTCGCTCAAACACAAACAGAGCCTTCAGGCTCAAACAATATGACATTGACTGGAGAATCTGCTTCATCTCCTCAGGTGTTACTTAGACCACATATTAGCAGACAATCAGATCCATACTCAGTTCTAGATGACGAGTACTCAATACGTTATCCTAGGAGTGAACAACGCTCTCAAGGCATGTACCCACCTGTAGGAATTTTGCAAATACAGCCCGAGTTCTCTCCTCAAGAAAATACCTCTATGCCATCACGTATAGAAAATACTCTCAGAGATGCTTGGCAGGATAGTGATCAGTTCATAGCAGGATATCACATACCTCCGCAAAGCCATGTTATACAACAAACGCCACCAAGGCACGATATCGTGACTTCACCAAACGAAGTCATTTCAACTCTAATAGAAAAGGTTAGAGGATTAGAACTTGCCCAAGCAAGTCAAAATTCGAGATTCATACAAACAGGGAGTTCCAATCCTCCGCACCATCCTAGCCAAGTAGATCTCCTCACAGGAGTAGGCACGTTAGGTATGACTCCTCAGTATTCACAACAAGTGCCAACTACACCCACTATCGCTAAGACTATTCCTCCCTGGTCCAAGACAGAGGAATCCATTCTGGATAAGTACCCCTTCATACTTAAACATGTACTCCAAATTGCCACAAGGGGATATGTACTCATCCCCAAGCATGTTTACTCAAATGCAGGATTACCTTATGCCCCTGCCAACACGTACGTTATGCCATAACAACAACCCATTCCGCCACCGCCTCCTCAACAGCACCATCAATGGTTGAGACGTATGCGATAGGGACTTATTCAAAATATTTAAAGGAGCCCTTAGATTTCGCCGCCACGAAGGCGTTATGCTTCCAAGGCCTCTTCCCGATTTGCCCAAATACAAAGGAGAAGGAGATCCGAATGTGCATATCAAAGCTTACGCTACATGACCATTCGAGAATTACTCCCATGGGATGGGGTTGTTGCTAAAATATTCCCCAAAACGCTGGAAGGCATTGCCCTCGATTGGTATTACAGAATACCCGAGGCTTCCATACATTCATTCAAACAACTCGTGTCTGAGTTCATCAAAGCCTTCGACATGAACAAACTATTAAGGACAGGAATCAGGGAGTTCTTGCACATCAAGCAAGAACATAACGAGTCTGTCGCCCATTTCATCCAAAGGTGGCGCACAGTTATTTATTCCTCGGCAAGCGCTCCAAACATGGATCAGATGGAGCTATGTGATTTATTCCTTCATTCTCTTAGCAGAGAAGTGAAGGAAGAAGTCCAGAAGTTCCCACTAAGGACTTATGACGAAGTACTTGAGAGCGCTCTACGAATAGACCAGGCAGCAATAGATAGTGGCCGTAAGACGTATGGAGCAAACGGGAGGTTAATCACCTCCACTCAAAATACTACAACCACCGCAAGGCCAATCAAGGACCCAAAATCCTTAACAAAAATCGTGGGGTAACAATGATGGGGTAACTGACCAGCCCAAGAGGGTAAATGTCGTTAATACTCCGTCACAAACAAACAACCAAAGAAACAACAATTTTACCCCGACGGTCAATACGGTGGATTTTAATAATCCACAACAACAACAACGGCGAAATCCCATGCACGAGGACTAAAGCCAAAACTCCTTTGGTTATCAAAACCAAAGTCAAAACCAGAAACAACAAAACTTTAGTCCTAATAGGCAACAGTTTGATCGGAATTTTAGGCCACAATACACACCAAACCAACAAAACGGGAATTACAACCCCAATTCTTATTGTGGTTTCCATAAAATTCGGGGTCATGACACTAGAACGTGTCGTGACTACAACAAATTCATGCAACGCTTGCCAAATGAACAAAAAAAATTTTTTATGGATATGTTCTTAGCAGATCCTACGTCACCAACGGCAAGTACCTTCGCAGGGGCAGTTTCCCCTCAGAATGCCCCTCTCAAGATCTTTAATGATCCACTCCCAAATCATGATAGCGATAGGTTGAAACCAACTGGAACAAACAAAGGTGCAATAACAGGAAACAACGATCACGAGGCCTCAACTTCGCTAAATCCGTTAGTCGCGCCACAACTAGGAAGTCAACCACGACCTAAGGTAGTTGGATTAGTGGAGTTAGACTCCGAATTACCCGTTGAAGCAATTACGAGGACACGAGAGTATTTCTCTCAACCAAGTCCAAGCCATCTGCTGGAAACAGATAACATCCAGCAAACCATAGCAAAACCTATGGGTGCTTACGATCTAATTAATGATCTAACAAAAACCTTCTCGCATATTTCATTCCTTGATTTACTAAAGAATTCCCCTGCTCACAGGGCTGCTCTTTTAGAGGCGTTAGGTTTGGGTCATTTAATTAGTATCACTCCACCACCAGAAGCACAAGTAAATCATATAGACTTTGATGTTTATCCTCCGGGACAGGCGGATAGGGATGTCGAATTCATATTCGAAATAAGTAAAATGCCTACAGATGCTGAGATCGCACGCCGAGGCGATCCAGCCCTACACTTGCAAGTACAGGTTTATAATAATTATGTAAAACGGGAAATGGTTGATGATGGAGCTGCGGTTAACATAGTCCCTTTCTCTTTTCTCCAAAAATTGGGATATGGTGAAACAAACTGTTCCACTACTCGAAATACCTTGAGAGGCTACGATAGCCTTAAAGCCACGTCGATAGGAACCATAATACTACCGGTCACTTTGGGACCTAAAACAATCCTGACTGAGTTTTATATTATAGATCGGGAAACTAACTATAATATGATCCTCGGCCGACCGTGGATACACCGAATGAAGGCAATCCCTTCCACGCTATTTCAAGAAGTAAGATTCTTGCATCTAGGAAAGGTATTTGTAGCCAAAGGTGATCCAAAGCCGTTTGACGTGCACCTAGCTGATTTAAAGAAGAGACCAGGTGTACACTCAGAATTCAAACTTCCAACAAACCAACTTAATAAACCCACTGACTCAAAGTCAAAAGAAAATTTGGTACCTACGACGGATCTTGAAACCATCAGCGTAGCCAAAACAACCCCAATTCCTAGCGGTAAAACTAAAGAAACTGTATCATTAGGGACTACTGCAAAAATCGTTGAATTAATAGAACAAGATTTACCAATGTTCTTACCATTTGATTCGGCAGGTATAGGATATTCCTTAGGGGTTGGCTCTCTTCCAGCAGAAGATCTTTGCATGGTCGAGGTAGAATGCGCAAACACAATGAATAACCAGCTAAGTATTGGACACTCCATTTTGATGGGGCTAGATGCCGTTACGGAGCAGGGGCAGGTGTAATTCTTACCTCGCCAGAAGAAAAAGTCATGCCATTTGCCTTCAAGCTTAATTTCGAATGCACAAACAACAGCGCTGAGTACGAAGCCCTCCTCCTTGGTCTCACCTTAGCCAAAAGAATTGGTATTGATAATATCAGAGTTTTAGGAGACTCGCAATTAGTGGCAAACCAAGTTTCAGAGGTATATGAAACTAAAGCCGAACACTTGCAACTTTACAAAAACGCTGTTTTAGATTTGAGTAAGGCGTTTAACTTTATATCCATTGAGGCGGTCCCGCGAGAGAAAAATCTTCTCGCCGATTCAATAGCAACTTCAGCATCACGTTTTACTCCAAGCAATGAATTAGAAGATACTCACTTCACAGTATCCATTCGTGACGAACCATTAATAAAAACAATGACAAATCCTCCTTTTAGTGGAAGTAAATCTACCGTCCTAGACCATGTTGGAAACGATGCGCAGCTACCTTGGATTATTTAAATGCCTATGCAGCATTACATCTTTCTTATCACATGCTAGATTTATCCCTGATTCCACATTCGTCTTCCTACTTCGAAAATCCTCTAACGAATCTTCCCTCACAAAAAGAACCTAATATATACGCGGTGGAAAACGGGGATGATTTGGATTTACCCCCAGCACCGCCTGAGTTCGAAGAGGGTAACGCCTCTTTAATTGAAGAAACAATCGATGTCAATATCGGAACGGAAGATGAGCCAAGAATTTTAAAGCTAGGTTCTTCGTTAACCCCAGAGGAAGTAGAGATACATACTCAAGTTCTCAAAGAACATCAGAAGGCATTTGCATTTAATTACAAGGAGATGACGGGAGTCGCACCCCACATTGCGGTGCACAACCTCGTCACTAGATCAGATGCAAAGCCAATTAAACAGAAATCAAGACCCATGAAGCCCAAAGTAGCTCTCATGGTAAAAGAGGAGGTGATAAAACTCCTCCAAGTAGGATTCATCAAGCCAGTTGACTACTCCCAATGGGTATCAAACATCGTTCCCGTTCTCAAGAAGAATGGAAAGATACGCATCTGCATAGATTTCGGGACATTAACAAAGCATGTCCTAAGGATGACTTCCCATTGCCATCTATCGATGTCATTGTTGATGCAACAGCTGGGTTTGAGCTTTTGTCTCTCATGGATGGATTCTCGGGATACAACCAAATCAGAATATCCGAGCAAGATCAAGCTAAAACCACGTTTATAACTCCTTGGGGAACCTATTGCTACGCTGTTATGCCATTCGGTCTTAAGAACGCCGGTGCTACTTACCAGCGGGCCATGACATACATATTTCATGATCTAATTCATAAAATCGTGGAATCTTACGTGGATGACTTATTGGCTAAGGCCAAAAAGCGCTGTGACCACCCTGAAGTACTCCGCATCATTCTTTCACGCCTAATAGAATACGGGGTTACCCTAAACCCAGAGAAATGCGTCTTTGGTGTAACAGGAGGAAAGCTCCTAGGTTACATCATATCGTCACGAGGAATCGATGTTGATCCAACCAAAATTCGGGCTGTCCTCGAAATGGTCCCACCTTCCAGTGAATCCGGAATCAGATCATTTCTCGGAAAGCTGGGTGCAATCCGAAGATTCATCCCAGACCTGAGCTTCGCTATTCATCCAATCAACAACTTGCTCAAGAAAGACTATAGCATTGATTGGACTGAAGATTGCAATGAAGCTTTTGATGCGGTTAAGCGCTTTCTGTTGTCACCACCTACGCTAATGCCACCTAAACTAGATCGCCCTTTAATTTTGTACTCACGGGCTACCGATGTTTCGTTAGCTTGCATGCTAGCCCAAGAAGACGATGACAAAAGAGAACGCGCAATTTATTTCATTAGCCGAACATTGCTCGACTACGAAACGCGCTATACACAAGCAGAACGAGAATGCCTTGCCATAGTTTTCGCAACCAAACGCCTAAGACACTACATGCTAAATCAAGAGACAAGGGTCATGGTAAAAACTGACCACTTACGAACCTTCCTCACACAAGGGTCCCTGTCTAAAAAGGCGGGACGCTTTATAACCTTAATGGGAGAGTTCGAATTAACTTTTGTAAACCAAAAGTCAGTTAAAGGGAAAATCATCGCATTGAGTTAGTTAGTGATAACCCGCATTAGACGGAGGCGACTTAGTAGACTTAGACTTTCCGGATGAATGTGTGTACTACGCCGAAACTCCGACTGTTATATCCGAGTGCCCTTGGTATGCTGATATCATTAGTTATATCATGGACCATAGGTACCTGGAAGGAGCTACACCTCAACAAAGAAGGCGTTAATTACATTATCGTAGCTAAATACGCCATTATAGAGCGGTGTTTTCTATCGGAAAGCATTCGATGGAATGCTCTTAAGGTGTGTTGACACGTAAGAGTCCAAGAAGATTCTCCATGAATCCCACAAACGGTATATGTGGAGGCCACTTCGGCGGCCACGCCACCACTCAAAAATACATCGAATGGGCTATTTCTAGCCCACTCTAGAACATGACGCAATAGAGTTTCAGACGCAGCAGTGTCATAAATGTCAGGAGTTCTCTCATGAGATCCACATGCCGGCACAAGCTTTGCAACCGATCGCTACTCCGTGGCCCTTTTCTACATGGGGCCTGGACTTGATAGGGAAGTTCTCTCCCTCGTCCACAGACGGCCACAATTTTATAATCACGGCCACTGAATATTTCACTAAATGGGTAGAGGCCATGCCTCTTACAACTGTACCTGGTTCTGTAATTGCTAAGTTCATTTTGAACCAAATCATTTGCAGTACGGTATCCCGCAAATCATTATCTCAGATAATGGAACTTCTTTCAAGAATGAAGAAGTTCGTGAGCTATGCAACAAATTTAAAATCAGCCATCATACGGCTTCCTTGTACTATCCCCAAGCCAATGGGCAGGCTGAAGCAACGAACAAAACACTGAAAGCCATTCTCCTTAAAACGGTAAAAGAAAACAAACGGGATTGGCATTTAAAGTTATATCCGGCCTTGTGGGCCCATCGAACCTCAATAAGAACTCCAACAGGAGCAACTCCTTTCTCGCTGGTATTTGGGTCAGAAGCAGTTCTCCCACTTGAAGTTGAAATCCCCAGTCTCCGCATTTCACTACAAGGGATTCTGGATGAGGACGCTTACAGAGAAGCACGTCTTTCTCAATTAGAAAGCCTAGATGAAGCTAGGTTAGATGCGTTGAACAATGACATAGAGTCTATGCCGACCGAATATGCCAGGGCAAAGATAACAAGAAAGTCTATGAACGTGACATATACGAAGGTGACCTAGTTCTAAGGTTAGGATGTACCGGATCGACAAGAAGACCGGCGAAGGAAGGAAATTCCGGCCCAAATGGTTGGGCCCGTACCGAGTCACAAAGGACTACGGAAATGGTGCATACCTCTTATGCACGCTAGAAGGTGAGGAGTTTGGCGAAACAGTCAATTCTCTCCACCTCAAACGTTTCTACGCGTAAGCAGCTAACGCTACTTATATAACTATCTACATTGCATTTTCATATAGATTAGGATCATTTTGTCCACTTGTTCTTATACAAATTGTGATCAAGGAATCTATTCTCAAAGCAATTTATTTCAAACTCGTGATGTTTCTGGCATAAAGTTCTTTAATCATACCTCTCCATCTTCGATATCATCAATCAATTCAGAATCTTTTATCTAATAAAATCAGACATGACAAAGTCTTAACGGTAACCATACCAAGATCTGCAAGTTTGTTCTCGCTTTGGTTTCTTCTTAGGGTAGGTGTCTTGCCTATGGTCTGTTCTAGAAGCTTCATGGTGTCACATCTATCCCATATGCACATCTCTTTGGAAATAAGAATATACTGACATCTTACTCAAACAAACAAGTCAAGAAGTGATTAAACAGAAAATTTTATTTTTACACATTTCCTTGCCCCACCAACCTTCGGTGATGAGCTTGCGTCTCTTACTAGTGACGTAGGGTTGGGAAAGGATGGAAATGCCCTTACTCGCCTATGCCTTGCCCACAGTGATAAACCCACACTTCTTACTAGTAGCATGGGGCAAAGTGTAGGGGGTCCTCTAGACAATGCAAACGTTAAAAGGTCATAAACAAACTATTCAAACTTTGAGTCAAAAACAAATGAATCAGATGTTCAAAATTCCAAGAGAGTTAAAAATCCTAAAAACCAGATTTTGTCTACTATGTGGCCATCTACGGGTCTAAGTCTGGATAAACCGCAAAGCAAGTTGCACCCAAAACTATGAAGTCATTCAGTCGAGTCGGCTTGTGGCTTTCAATTTGGTTCCACAAAGCTTTATGCCTTTCATCACTATCATTTCATCACATTTCATAACTTGCGCCCTTCTTGGCTCTTGGTGATGAGCCCTCACATCTTACTAGTTGCGTGGAGTTAGGAGTGGGGCAAGTTTATCTGTTCATCATACTGGTTGTTTTCATCACTGTGCCAAAAAAATACAAGTTATCCAAATTGCTAATAAAAGTTAAGATTCAAGATCACAGTATATCTACAATATCATATATCAGCATCATGAAACACAAAAGGAAAGCAAACATTTGCATCATCTATTTTCCATTGCATACATTCTAGAAAGCATATAAAACATACATCGTAGTATGCACAAAGCAGTTGGGAATAGAAAGGACGCGCGTGAGTGACAAGCTTTTGACCCAAAATCGACGCATATATATAAATAATCAATGTTCAGATACAATGCCATCATGCACTAGGCATGGTCAAAACGCTCAAAGAGCCCGTGATACACAAAAGAATCTATAATACAAAAATACAGAGAGCCAAGTGGCCTCTCAACCCCTGCGCGACCCCGCCGAAGGTGCGCGCCCTCGCCTAGGACTACGGCTACGCTGGCACTCTGAATGGACGGAAGGCTCAGGGTCTCGAGGGGCAGTCGTGGTCTCGCCATGAGAATGGCTCCTCATAAGGTGCTCGGCTATCCTATAGCCTGCCAACTCTGTACGGAGAGTCGACACCATCTTGGCCACATGCCAAACAGAGCAAAGACGCGTCGGTATTCTGCGGCTACTAAGGGCTCCCGGCATCTACGGATAGCTCCGCATGAGTCTTATCCATAGGGATCATCAGAGAATCAGTGCATACCCTACGGATTAGATCCCGCCACTCGTCGATAGTCTCTACAAAATAAAGAAGAAAGACAAATTAGAAACTAGGAAAAAGGGCTAAAATATACAAGATACAAATATAACGAGAGATAGCAGGTTAAAACAAGTCCTAAATCAAACTAACACCGAAAGGGAGAGAGGATAACTTACTTGGATCACTAGGCCTCCAAGATGGGTCACTAGTGAGGCACCCGCCTGCAGATGCCGCCGCCGACCGAGGAGCTACTCTTGTAGTTGGGGCAACATGACGCCCGCAATGGACTCATCATCTCCACCATGGCCCCCGGAGAGTGGCTCCTCGAAACCGCAGTATCTCTCTACGCTCGCTCCGCCCTCTCGCCAGCATGATATCCCGAGTGTCATGCCACTCAGATCACTCTCGTCCGTCTCGCTCCTCCGACCCTCCCTCTGTGGACTCCTCAGAATCGGAGTCAATATCTATAGGGTCATCGCTACTATGAGCAGGACCCACGGTAATCCGAAGTAAAGGTGCCCGAGGCGCACCAGCTCTCCCTCTGGCCCGAACTATCCCTGGGCTGGAATGCCAGGGGTAACCACTGTCCAACCACGGCCTCTAGGCCCCCCTCTAGCCTCCCGAACTGATCTGTAAACTGGTGCTACTGGAGGAAGCATGCCCACATATGGGAGGCCGAACTGCTGAGGAACCCTGCTGAAAGGATGTACCTCCACCCATCCCACATGGTCAATAAGCTGCCCTGTGATGGAACAGGAGACCAATGTCATGGCCTCCTCTCCCCATACGCCGGCCATAAGCTGGTACGGTGTGGCCTCCATGTCTGCTGTAGTGAGGGAGGCTACTGGCTGGTGAGGTGCTCTAAGCACCGACATATCTGACCATCTGGCCGCCCTCACAGCCCCAGGATCTGCCACCTCCACGCCTCTACCATAAGGAATAAAATGCTCATACACCCAACTCATGACTAGAGTTGGGTGGCTCAACGACTGTCCCTGTAAACAGACCACCCTATATAAGTCGTGATAGGTGGTCCCCAAAATGTCTGCCCCCCAGGCGTATATCCGGCCATGCCCCTCTATCTGTGCAATGATGGGGGCCCAACAGTATAACAAAGTGTCCCCTCCCTTGTCCCCGATCAGTCTCGAGGCAAGGATCCCCATGATGGCCTGTCGAAATATGGGGATGGGCAAAGAAGGGATGGATCTGACTCTCACCCCCTTCTTCGACCCCGTGGAGATGACTGCATCTCCCATATATGTCGCCCACTTTGTGCAACTCGTGCTCGTGAGCCTCTTTGTCTCTAATGTAAGTTGCCTCCCGATGATCGGGACCCCCAGAATGTGGTAGACGTCCTCTAATGTAATGGTCCACTCACCACGGATCTGGCAATCGGAAAGTGTTCCGATCTGCATCCCAGTATGAGAATAAGTCACAGAGTATGTGACTAGATGGAGCAACGTGAGGCACACGTGATATCCGCAATATGCCGGCCCTCTGCAATGTGTCCTCCTCATCTGCTGAGAGGGCATCCAATACCCGGCAACTGGGCCACACTCTCTCTCCCGGCTCCATCTAATATACTCCTCCTTCGCCTGCATACACCCAAAAACACACAAAACAGAGTAAGTTAGTATCTAAACGATATCAAGAGAGTCATAAAAACATACACAAATGCTAAAAATACAAGTGTAAGTTTTCAAAAGAGGTCCTTTTGCATTCTGTGCAAAACCGCCGCCCTGGGCAGGGGGCGGTTTTGTAACCGCCGCCTGAAGGCGGCGGTCTTGTGACCGCCCGCCTGGGCTATGGTGGGTGGTCGCGGTCCAAAACCCGCACGGGTTTTTAACCCCAAAAAGCCAAAAACTGGCAAAAATGACCATTTTAGCTAAAAACAAAGCCTACCCAGTAGGCGCCCCCCCTAGATGGACCTTTTAAACCTAACATTTTCAAAAATGACCCCCCCATTACAACAAATTTAGCATTTCAAAATTGAAGAGGGAAAAGCACAAAATTGAAGAAAAACCAACCTGTGATCTCGCGGGGTGGCGTTCCGCACGTGGAGGCATGATCACTATCTCGCTGTGGACGTTTTGACTCTACTCGCGTGAGAAACCGTTACCGTGGGCCCCAGAGCTCAAAATCTATCAAATCGACTCGCGCAAATGAATAGGAAAATGGGCCCACTTTTATATATATAGCGCTCTAATTCGTTTTAAATCCCCTTTTCACAGGTTCGGAGCGCCAACGGAGGTAAGTTTCTATCCTCGCACTAATGGTACGTCCTCTTCCCCTATTATTTTAGCGTTTATTTTCCAAGTTATTGTATCTATCTGCACTTGAGTTCTCCTTTCATTTTGCAGGTAGCGGGAATTTCGGATGGCGTCATTTCGACACACGGACGTATAAGGTATAACTTCTAGCTTCCCATTTCGGGACGGCCATACTCGGACCCACCGTTTTATGCCTCTTCATGGCTAAAACGCTTCTCCGAGGGGGCAATATGTACGTACCCAAAATTGTAAGGTATTGTACTGCGGAACGGTGTAATAAATGCCCCAATGATGATACAGGTCTCTTCGCAAGGTGTTCGGGATCCAGAGAAGCTTTACGGATATGCGTTAACATCCCGCATGCCCCGCTTAGCCCCCGCGTGCTTTGTTTTCCCCTTTTTCCTCTTTTCTTGGCTTTTTGGTCTTCAGTGACGAAACCGCCGCCCCTGAAGCAGGCGGCGGTCCTTTACGCGTTTTCCAGAACGTTCTTTTGACGGAACACACGCAAAGTTCAACGCTTCACCAGCTTTTCTTGCCGACTTGAGCATGCATTTATGTTTTTGGTCCCCTGGAATAGTGTTTTTCCTTTGTTTATTGTTTAGGAGTTCAGTTTGGTTTTGATCTTTGGGTGTTTGAATTCCTATAAATGCATGGTTTGTGCACATGCAAATGGCCCCTCATTCTTGTTTCAAACTCACCATTTTCAGTAGTTCAGTCTTCTAGTTTGCTTAAGTTTGATAGTTTAAATCCTTTACATGCTTGGTTGCATTACTCAGCTGTTGGTAAGCCACAAATCCAACTTGTGCAAACAGTATTATTGTTTTGGAGTAGAATAGTTTAGGCAGCCATTAAAGTTACAGGTTTTTCTCTTCATACAGACTAGTTTCAGGTTCTAGACGCTTTTTGTTGCATGATTCGCAGTAGACCCCGCTAGGAATTGCATAGGCCAAGCTCTGTACTCTTGCGCTATCCCTCTCCTATCCGCATTCTATTCTGTCTGCATTCTGAAGGTTGTCCATTGATCCAAATATCTATTCCTGTTGAAGCAAGCATTACACACTTTTCTGGATTCACGTGAGCACAAAGAATGAAGAGATCATACTGAGGGGACAAGAACACACACACCGTCGGATTCGCCACTATTCTGCGAAATCCAGGTTCCATCTTTCAAAATTTTAGTTAGAACTTATCAAATAAAGTAGTTAATCGCTTTATTTTAGTTATTTCCATTCTCGATATTGCCAGGGAAGTTGTGGGGATTGATAGTTTCTGAGAAACTATGATTCATTCCTCACTTCTGAGGGAGGACCGAGAATCGTGCAAATAGATTAGTTATTTCGTTGTTTAGAATAGATATACAAAAATTGCATAGACAAATAGCTACACTCGGCTATTTTGTTTGTTTTACGTTATTAGTTTAGTTGTCAATTCTAGATATTTTAAATAGCTGCTTTCTTATAAATTGCCAGAAAATACAAAAAGAAATTATATATGCTAGAAGTGTACTTAGATTTTACTTTATTATAGTTTGTTTCATTACTGCTTTTGCATGACAATTACGGGACCTAGGGAGCCCAGGGAATACATTTTCGAGCCAATTGTGCCCCAGCCCAATATCGTAGTGGCAATAACTGACATTGACCAAAACCTTAGGATACAAGTCTTCCAACAACAATGAGACTTCCAACAGGTCAGGTCACAGTTGAGAGGGTTAAACATAGAAGACGACCAAGCACACACATTTTGGTCAAATCAGCCAAACTACAGGTTATCCTAGAAAACATCCGCATGACTGTAGAAGGATTTGAAAGAGAACAAATATTCGGGTGCGATCCTTTAGTTCCACAGCCAGACGCTGGAGACACCCTCGTAGATATAGATACCAGCTTAAGAATTCAAGTTGCTAGAACACCTGTGAGGTATTCTGAGAAAATCACACAATTACTGATTCTAAACGTAGAGGCTGAGAAAGCATACGATTACTGGATACTAGGGATTAGGACTTGATCTCGCATATGACCATAACAGGACCGCAACAACCAAGAGTCTACGGTTGTGATCCACAAATCCCACAGCCTAACGAATCCATAAGAGAATTAGACATAGACACTGGCCTACGCACATTAGTATTTCAGTCTACTCCGATTCCACCTATCATCATTCAACAGTTATCCCTACTAGACACAACAGCTAACGAAGCTAGAGAATTTTGGACTAGGCCAGAGAATCGTCCATAGAGTTGACTATATTCACCATATGACCCTATCAGGAGAAATACACGAAACCATCCCGGGTCATTTTCCACGCATCCCACAACCCATAGATCGAATCACGCCAGAGCTCGATATTGATTGGAGCCTTCGAGTAGTCATCCTGGCTGATCGATCTATCACACCGGTCCAGGTTAGAAGGGCCTTCTTTGCCTTAGATTCACAGATTCCATTAGTGCGTGTCGAAGATATTAGATTGCCTAACTAGTCTATCCGTATACTACCTGTATTCCATCCCCACCGGCTGTCTCGGCACGACCTCGGGAGGTCGGGTACGCGGAAGAGTCGCTTGTAGATTCCCACGCTCGCTTGTCACTTTTCCGGCGTATGATACCTCAAAATTTGTAAAGTATGTAAAGTTATATATCCATGTGTTTTTTAGTCCTTTTCATTAGTAGGTGTTTGAATTATGAAGAATATGTGTGATCATGGTCTAGGTTATTGTCAAGCAGTTGTCTCAAGGAATGTTCTTTCGGTTAGAAGTCTAAGATTCTTGAGGTCTAAGTTTAAGGTCATGTCTTTTCTCAAGGTATCTAGTTTGTAGGCTTTGTTAAGAGAATTTCCGAGCATGATAAGTAAGTGTGATGATCATGAAATGACAAAAATGGTTGTCTCTTTTAATCTCATGTTGATGTATTGTGTTATATCATGATGTATTATGTAAATCAATAGGATTTGTGCTAGTTTAAAAGGTTTAAAAGGATCTTTCACAGAGGTCCGAGGAAGTTAGAAGTGAGTTATTTGGTCTTTGGTCTTGATGCAAGAAGTGGTATAAGTAAAATGATCATGTCAAGTGTTGGTGTCAATCAATATGTCTACAATTAAAGTATTGAAAGGTTGTAAATGTATATTCCTAGGGGGAGTTTGTTTTCTTTTGGACCCTAAAGTATTTTTCTAAGGTCACGAATAACGTGTTATGTCCCTAAGTGTAAGAATGCACAAGATTTTTGATCGAAGTATTTTTCAAAGGAATTTGATGTCCTATAATGGAGAATATGTGTTGATCCAAGTTGATATGAGGTTCCAAGAATATATGTACAATGTCGTATAAGGTCTAATCAAGGTGTTATCAAAATTCTTAAAAAAAAATTCAAAACCTACAAATCTTGACTAATGATTCTTGATAAATTATGTGAAGTTAAAATCTTGAAGCATAGATGACAATGTCTCTCTATGTCTCAAGCCAAAATTGATGAAGCGTGATAGTTTTTTTAGGAAGTAGGTTTAACAAGTATATAAGATTAGTATGAAAATTCATAAATCAAGAGAACTATAGGAAGGTTTCCATGAGATCAAGGTATATGTCCTAAGCCCCATGTGATTGTTTGATATTGTTCAAACTATGGAATGTATGATATCATTAATGAGTTAATGGTCAAAAGGTTTCTAAGTCTATGCCTCTTTAAATGAAGGTCTACAATTTTACTTAGTTAGTCTAGCCTAAATATCTTGTGCCTTGTTGAGTTTTGTGCATAAGACGAGAAGAGGTTAAATGTAATTAGAAATTCTCAATAAATAATAAGGTAGGTTAGTCCTAAAATTGTTGTAAAGAGTTGAACCGAGTTCTAGGGATGGTTAAAATCATGAAGGTCCTTGTGTTAGCACCATGTCAAGATGACCCCGAGTTTGTATGTGTTCTTCCTTGTATCATTCATCAAATTGAAAATTCCATTTTCATGAAGGATAATAGTAGGAATTAAAATTCAACATAAAGTGTGCTTCAAATTATTGAGGATGAAGTTCATCATAAAGTTATACAATCAGTTTATAAGCCGAGTTTGAGTGAAAATTCTGAGTATGAATTCTCTTTGCATACATGTTGAAAGGGTGAAGATTTGTTATCAAGAGTGATTAGTCAAAATGAAAGGTACATGTCAATACATGCATGTTTGAACACTAAAAGACAGTGTGTGAATTCTAAGTTGAATGAAGATGATCTTTCTCAAAAGGTTTAGGACAAAGTAGGTGGCGGAGTCCAATCAAGACTAAAGTGACAAGATGGTATGTGTTGATTGTCAACTTTGGGAGATATGTACTATATCTATGAAGAGACATTCAAATATCTCGAGGCTTTCTTGTAAAAATCCTAGATGGAAGAGAAAATTACTGGTTCTAAGTGTGATAAGTTACACTCATGGATGGCTTCGGTATAAGGTATCTATGGTTTCAAGTCATATTGTGTTAGGCCATGAACGATGTGGTGAACTTTAAAGTGCAATTTCGAGATAAAATTAAGATGATGTTATGAGGTTTTGAGTAGAGGTTGAATCATCTAAAGGAGTTTTGAAGACTATGATCATGAAAAGAAAGCACATAAGGCTAGAGGAAGATGAGAGATCAAAAGGTTCGACAAGGAGCTAAGGTACGTATTCAAGCTATGCATGAAATTATTTTAAGGCATCAAAAGGAAGTTAAGGAAAAGGTATGTTACAGGTTTAGCATCATGGGTAAATGAAGTTTTAATGCCTTTGTGTTGATTCTACTATCTACAATGTTCATAATTCTACAGGAATGTAAAAAAAAAAGATAGAGGGTTTTTATACTTCATCATGTGCATAATATTTTTACGAGGAGAAAATAAAATTCTTAAGCTTAATCAAAGTGAAACTAGAGTTTTATATCCGAGTATGATGACTTTTATGACTGTAAAGTTGTACTAAACAAGCATGTTAATTTTACAATATTTTTTACCACTAAAGATTGTCTTCAAAGTTGGTTCAAGTTGTATGAAGTTACTTCAAATGTTGAGGGAATTGTAACAAGATCCATAGAGGTGTCTTACATAGAAATGTAGATGGATTAAAAATGTTTTCATCATGAGCATAGATTGATGGGCATAAGTAAGATGAAATTGGTAAGTGGAAAGGAGAATGTGATTGTACACTAGGTACAAACGATGTTAGCTCACTAAAATGATATGGTATAGGTTTCAAATGTTTTTCTAAAGTAGGGGGAACAAGAATGGTCTCCTAATCGAGATGATAAAAATGCAATCAAAGAAAGGGAAACTTGCTTGAATCATCCTCTAGGAATTTTAGGGCCTAGAAGGCCTTAATAGGTAGAGTATTGAATGCTTGCAGGTATAGTGGTATAGAAAGTGAGCCACATAATTTGAGAAGACTGTGAATGTTTTTAGGATGAGTGTTGTCAACTTCCTAGAAATTGTGTATTTCTGTCTCAATTTTAAAATTTGTTTTGGGTAAGATGTCTATAAAAATTTCCTTGTGAAGATACATGAAGGAAGAATTGTTTTCTAACAGTTAGTCATTTTATGGAATTTTAGTTTTTTACGTTTTCCTTTTTTGTGTAGGTATTTCAGGTTTTAATGTTCCTCACATCCCAAGTTTTGTTGGGATCCCGATTCCCCGATTTCTGCCTTCCCTAAATTGTATTAGTTTCCCTTTGTTTCTGAGATACTTCAAATTTGTGGAGAACTCACATCCTGATGTCCTAAGAGCCAACTGTGCAGGTTTCTTCTGACATCCATTTCCTATGCAAGACTATTTTTTCCGCATCCCATTCACTCGTGGGAATTTTCAGCTTCTTACTTCATAAGTGTCTCAAGATCACTCAAAGTTGGTTGTGCACATTTTCTATGCCATGTCCACATTTCACTCTTAGGTCGTGTAATGCATTAATTGTCACATTCAATTCCCCCCACCAACCTAATCAATACAAGGTATGTATAATTATCCAGGTAATCAATTGTTTTTACCATACTCCCTGCATTTGATTTTTTTCATTCTGTTCTCTCCACTATTTGTAGCCGTGGCAAGGTCCTTGTTCTAGTATTTTTTTTTTTTAAAATCAGGTGCAAGCAAAGATCACATATTTTCAAGAGAAAATTTTAGAGGATCAAGAAGTCTATTGCATGATCTTTCTTCCCTGTCACACAATGAAGATTCATTACAAAGGGCATGAGCATTTATCTTCATTGGAGACAACCATACCAAAAATAGGAGATAGTGATGCTCAACACCTTGACCTGGATGATTTTTGGGCATGAATTGACTGTAATAACCCTACTCACATTGCTCAATTAATCAAGGAAAGTGGAATTGCTCATGCGGGGGGTTTTCCATTTTTGTTCAATGTGTTGATATTGTGTTAGCTTGTGGCTCCTGCTTCAACTCAGATACAAAAGAGATCATTGATCCTCATGGGTAGGTAGTTGCTCGATTAGACACTAATTGTATTAGCACTACCCTCAAAATTCTAGTAACTAAAAATTCAAACACTCTCACCAAGGCCCATCTTCTGTTTTATCAGGATAGTGAAAAATATAAGAGTAGGGTGGCCAAGTCATGGTTTAAAAACCCAAAGAAGGGAGCTTCAATATTGCCAAAGACTATGTATAGGATTGATTTCAAGGAGGAATTGTCAGACGTCATCACCCTCCTTGCTATAATAATGGGGATGCCCTCAACCAATGAGTTCCACTATTAGATGTGTCCTTATATCAATATCATATGTGAAGGAAAACAAAGCTTGAATTGGGGAGAGATAATCTGTGATAGTCTTACTGAAAAACTTACCAAATTTAAAATGACTAAGACTTTCTATATGACTTCCTATTTGATGTACATTTTGCTACATATAGGGAATGGTTGGGGTTATCTCTTGATGAAAGAAAAAAGATGCTCCTATTTATGAGCATTATCCATAATTGAATTTGAAGATTAGTAATCACCATTTCAGAAGGGTGAATTATTCCTTCACCATGTATATTGTCAGATTGTTAGAGGAAAAAATAGCTCGGAGATTCTCAGAGGAAGCTAAACTATTGATTGATGTCTATGGTAGTTATTACACTCAATTTAGGAATTTTTTTACATACGGTTGGCTAGATTTGAGGGAACACCCTTAAAACTCCCTATGTATTGTAGTGATAAAATGGCCCTAGTTGAAATCTATAGGCTAGTTGGATAAACTTCACAAAACTTGTAGATATGAGAATATCATAGACATCTAGTTTCCAATCACATTGGGCAACTACACTTATAAGACTACTTTGGATGCCCAAAATGTGGATAGAAAAATTGCTCCTCACTCTTCATTATTTCAAACCAAGGACTTTATTTGATATCAAGGGCTTTATTGCCAATAATTTTAGAATGGGTTTCATCATCTTGTTGATAGTGAAGACTACTAGGCTGACTGTTCTGATGATTATGAAGCCAGAAGAAGGTATTATGGTAAATTGTCCTGCAACAAATCAAATATTTTGATGTATACAAGGTACCAAATGGACTTCAAGATGATGATGAGGAACTATAGTCCCTTGAATATGAAATTTCTATCAGACACACTCCCATTGAAACCATTGATTGGTTTGTTAAGGAAAGGGATGATTTGAAGGAACTCATAAACCCTGTCTTGGTGAGGACCAAACTTTGGTTTGATAGGAAAATGAAGATGTTCTAGTAGGTAAGTCTAGGTATTCCTCCCAAGAATCCTCCACTCCTCAGAAGGAAATGCCTATGGTGACCCTAAGGCACATGTACAATATGTTCCCTCTCCACCTGAATCTTCAACTCTGGTATACATGAAGAAAGGAAAGGTGAAGAAGGATGAAAATTTGGAAGAAGTAATTCAAGAGAGTGAAAATTTGTCTTCTTCAAAGAAATTGGAAGTAGTACCTGAGGTTGAACCAATTATAGATTTCTATCATGATGATAGTGAGGAGAAAGAACAAGAAGAATAAGGGAAAGGTAATCCTGAAGAAATTAGTAGAGAGAAAGAAAAAGAAAAAGAGGATCAATTGAAGGATCAAGATTCAGAATCAATGGATGTTTTAGGACCATCTTCCAAAGAGGTTCCTATCAAGGAAGTTCCTACCTCCCAAACTGAAACATTTGTGTTGGAAGTATCTGTTGTACAAACTTTGAGTGTAATGGGAACACTTGCACTTGGGCCCATTTCTCCCTCTACTTCTAGTTCTTCTTTTCTTGGGTGCAACCATTGGTGGAAAGAAAGAAAATAAAATCCACATCTCATATTTTTTCTCCTAAGTTCGATGTTATGACAACTCTTCTAGGAACTACTCCCTCCTCATCTACAAAGAAAGCTAAAATCACATCCATGTTAGTATCTGATTCTCAAGGCCAATAATTCATGGATATTTTTAATCCCAAGCTTGACAAGGATGAAAAATACCTGTTGGTAAGTGATTTGGAATTGAAAAGAATTCCCTTAGAGAATCTACACCTGAGAGTGAAGTGCATAATTTGAAGGAGACAAAGTGTCGAGAGTAATTGAAAGAGTTGAGAAGGGAAAGCAAACACAGGAGTAGTTGGAAGAACAAAATCAAATCCTTTCAAATTTCATCAGGTCCTTATTGGTAGAAGATAAGGTACTTGATCCAACTCCCTTAGCCTCAATTCCACCACCTATTGTTCTAACTAGTGATGAAGTTCAAGCTATCAAATATATTCATAAGCATGTTACTTATGGGAAGGAAATGGAGGCCTTGGTTGATGATATGATAGTCACATGATTAAACTTCATCAAGGAAGCACACAAGTCATATGATAAATTCACATATATAGCTTAAATTTACTACAACACTTAGTGGTTTAGATAGAGAATTGAAATTTTGGAGTGAATGCATTCAAGATATTTGGCTGATGAGTGACAGATGTATAGGTTCTTTTGGAAAATAAAGTATTTGATGATGCAAAGTTTAATTTGTCTAAGTAGTGGGTCTTCAACATTGATTGGAAAATAAAATTCCTTGAGGAAGCCATTGGTGAACTCAAGAATATGTTTTTGAAGCGAGAATATTTTAAAGCATGTGTTTTATCTGTATTTTAGGATATTCATTGTCGAATCTTCAAGGATAATTCAAGGGATAGGTTCATAATCCAAGAGATTAAGTCCCAGTTTAGGTCATTTGTTAAAGAATATTTTTTCAAACAAGACACTATGTCTAAAGATAAGATGAGAGAAATTTGTACCCTTTAAATAGCCATCATGGAGGCCAATAAAGAGTTCCTGGAGAATGCATAATTTGAGAAAGAAATGGAGAAATGCCTAGGCAACTAGACTCATGCAACTGCAAATACCACCATCCCTCAAGGCATGGACATTGTTAGAGCATTGAAGAGATTAAGGAACCAAGTACTTAAGAGGAGTGCTACAAACACTCTTTCAAGTGTCCCAACTCCTAGTTCTTAGTTTCTTCTTTTAATTAAAATATCTAATTAAGGTGGCTATTTTCTTTCTAGCCATATAATATGTAAGTAAAAGACAAATTGATGTTGTAATGTTTAATTAGATATTAATCTTTTGGTTAAAAGAAGGGAAACTGAAAAGACTCTTTTGTAACCGTCCATGAGGCTATTTAAGGAGCTTTTCTTGTCATTTGGAGGATCAGATTTTGATGTCTTGGATGTAAAATCACTAAATTGCTAATCAATACTAGAAGAAGTTTCATCTTTTCTTGTGCTATCTTTTTCTATTCTCAATCTGATTCATGAGAAGCTATGTGTATCTGAACAAGAAATTTGTGTCTTCCAGTTGATGTTGTGCTTAGAAATTTGTGTCTATTACATGCATGTCATGTGTTTATATATGCATAGTTTAAATCTTGTCACTTTACCAAGCATAAGTAAGATACCATTATGTAATCTATGTGTCTGAAAGTTCTCCTCTCTTTATTTTTGAATTCTAATTCTTTTGTTTCCTCTTCCTTTGTATTGAAAATATTATGAGATAAAATCATAAAGAGGAGGGACTAATGTCCCACATTGTTGCTTGTTTTCAAGGTCAAATAAAACCACCAACATAGAGGCAAGATTGTTTGATCCTACTTCAAAGCTTGAAATCAAGGTAATAATCTCAATCTTTTTGTTTTCAGTTAGTGTTAGATGTATGAGTTTGAGGGGATCTATAAGGAGATGAATCATGTTGTGTTTGAGATCTTAGAGCTAGAGGAATTTGGTCATTTTTACACTAATAATGTTGTTCGAGGACAATGGTCCTAAAAGGTGAAAATGCTAAGTTTGGAAACAAAACTAGTGATTCTTTGCATAATAGACCTAGATGGAGATATTAAGACTATTTAAGACCAAGGTGAGGCTGAGAAATTTGGTTTGAAGAATTTTTTTGGAGAGAATACACTCAAGGGTGGATTTCTTGAAGCTCATAACATGTCCATTGGATCTTCATTTTCAGCTATTACAGTCAAAGAAGACCAAGTATAGTCCTAGGGGGATTCAAGTCAAGTAATTTTTATTTTGTGCAATGTTTTCATTGTGTGTTGTCATTTTCATGTAGTATTTTCATTGAATCCTTTTCATAGATTTCAAACGGGAGAGAAGCCTCGAAAACATAGAAATGAGGTCTCACAGGTTTGTTGGTCTTGTTGGTTGTCATAAATGGTTCGAAGGTGGTTTCCATCAATGAAAAAGGGGATATTTTTAGCCATTTTATGTTTGTGTTTTCATTGATTTAAATTCCATTTATGGAAAAGGGTGTCCTAGTGTTGTATGTGTCGACATGAGGTTTCAATCAAGTCAAGTATGAAGGTTGATTGGTAGTGATTGAGTTTTATGATGTTCTATAAATTTACGGTGCATGGTCTAGTGAGCTAAGTCATGTTTTTAGCTCTCTAAGTTAGTTAGATATTATTATGATGTCATAATTTTTCCTAGAGGTGTGGTATAGGTGTCCAAGATTTTGCTTGAGGTCGGCAAGGTCGGTTCATGTGAATTCATGGTTGAGTCAAGTCATTTCGGGCATATTCCTAGCCCTAAAGTATGCGAGAATGAGAGGAGGTATGATATTTGGAAATGATCAGTCTTGTTGGAGCATGGTGGTAGTGTACGTGAGGTTTTGGTGAGTTTTAGGTCAATATTTAGTGATACATTACATGTATGAGGTCTTTGAAAAGTAAGCAAGACAGAATAGGTAGTTTAGTAAAGGTAAGTCTTAATGGTTGGAGATTTTGAGAGATATTTGTGATATTTTTTTATTTTGGACACTGATAGGATGTTTTTATGATCATTCGTGATAAGTTTCAGGTTATTTACAAGAATGATTTGCAATATATGTTAGTTTTGGTAAAATCAAGTGATTTAGAGTGTTTTTGAGACAAAAGTTGACCTTATGATGATCATTGTGAATTGTATGCTATGCATGGGATCCAAATAATTTAAAGATTTTTTTTTCCATTGAACTAATAAGGTTTATCAAAAATAATTAGGTGGTTTGATCGTCATTTTTATGAACAATCGTTAAGAAGATAAGTTGCTTTGAAACCCTAGTTAAACCCTAGCTCAAAACGACTTGAAAGAAAGTTTTTATATACGAGAGATTGTTTTTAATTACTTTTTCCAAAGTGGTGATTGGATGTTGTAGAGGAAACATCCATATTTCCAGAAAGGTAAGAAATTTCTTGTGACATTATGTGGGTCCCACCTAAAAATTCTTGTTTATGAAGAAGTTTGGTTTGTGGTAAAGTTCTCGCAAAGAAGGTGAAATTTAAATTGAATTTTTTAATCCAATATCTTATATAGATTTCCATTATAGTTTCAAATCATGCTTGAAGTGAAAAATGGAAAAGTGTTCCCTATTAATGAAGACTAGTTTTGGGGCAATTTGAAAAGCTTGCACTAAAAGTAGAATCTTAGGAGCTATAGGAGTTAGGACCCCATTCAAGCTATGTTGTGATCCTGGTTCAGATATATTTCCATTGATATATAAAATTTATTTTTATATGATATTAATAAGTTATGATTTGATCTTTGAAGGTCAAATGTAGAGGATGTTTGATCTAGCATGGTACTAAGTAGCTTCATGAGGTAAGATGATGTTTCTGAGTTGTTAATGCTCGTTAAAGGTTGATGAGTGCTTAGAAATCATGTCTAATGGTGTTCCATGCTTTGGTTAAGCTTGGAAGTGATTTTTGAAGTGATGGATCAATTTGAGTACAAGGTTAGTTCTTGAGTCCCAAAAGGCTTAAGTAGCATTTTGCAGGACATTGACTTAGTTGAAGGCCTTCCACTAGGAGTTGGTAGGAAATATAATATGTTATAGAAAGAGGATTCAAAGGGATTTCCTATGGTTATATGGAATATTTATTAGTGATGTGATTTGACGGGTATTTCATGTCGGTTTGTGGAGAATAATTTTTCTTAGTTTTAAGGACAAGATTTCTCAGACTAAAAGATTGAGGTAGATGTTGCATGTTTTGGATTGGATGATGCTCGCTATCAATTCAATAGTAAAGAGGGATGAATTTTGTTCCTATTTAATACCTTTATAGGTCTTGGAAGTGGAAGAAATGGTGAAAAATAGTTGAGTTTGTAAACATAATTTCAGGGCCACACGGATTATAGTTGAGTTGTTCTTGGGTGGTCTTAATGCCCAAAAGTGAAGACAGGGTGTTGGAAACAGTTGTTTGGTGAAGGTTTTGAGACTTTTGAGTTGTGTTATGAATTTTTTTGTTGGTGAAAGATAATTAACAATCATGGTTAATTTTTTGTGTCATATTACACATGTATAGTGAATCATGGAGCTTGACTAATCTTGGTTTTAACATTAGTGGTTTTATCTCATCTAGATGATGAGGTTTTGAGCTAGTTTTGAGCATGTTGAGTTTGTTTAAGCTTGGCTGACATATATGGGTCCACTTTATTAATTTGAACAAATATTTTTATATTTTTGAGTTTCTTTGGTCAAACAAAATGAGGGAAACCGACATAGCTTATGTTTTAATGATGAGAATAATATTTAAATAGAGTTTTAAGTTCATTTGTGTACTAGTTGTACATGGGGAAAAAAAGTAACCCAAGAGAGAGAGTATAACAAGTATGAAGGCATATGTTGAGATCTGGTGAGGTTTCATACATGTTGAATACTAAATAGATCATGTTTACAAGGGTTTAGATCCAAGAAAAGTCCAAGAAGAAGAAGATAGAGTGAGTTGAAGGAATGAGGGTTTGAAGGTGAATGTGTGAGCTGAAATTATGATCTCTAATAGTTGTGGTAGAAACAAAATTCAAAGATCATCATCTTAAGGTGGCTTAGTTGGTGCTTAGTCATCCAAGGGGGGTTTAGCCTCCTTGTGGAGTGGAGGATTCACTAAATTATGTGTTGGAGCTCCTTGTAGGGTTAGTGATCTAATAAAATAAGGGTTGGTGCCTCACTTTGAATTTGAAACATGTAATTATAATATTTATGTTTCAGTGGGTTTTCTTACCCTTGAGGGTTTCCCACTTATATTTGGTGTTCTTATGTACTCTCTTGTTCTTGTTCTTGTGTATGGTTGTTTCTATTCTTAAGTAAACACATATATGGTTCATGGTTGATTGAATGGTTGTATAAATGATAATGAATGATGAATGGTAAATGGAATAATTTTTTGTACGAATGATTCACCCCCTCTAAATATATTGTGCTTTCAACACTATAATCATTATTTATCACCATCTAATCTTACACGAGAGTACTATAAAGTGGACATCTAGAACATTCATACAAGGGACAAGGGTTGCATTGGTCTACATACAATGCATATGAGGAGTTAATTATATTCCATTAGACACATTTTGCATATTTGTGAAAATCTAGATCTAGCCCACTATAATTAGGAAACTTCCACAAGGAAACTTAGGACACGAGACACGGATATACACATACATAAAGAACTACATGCCATTGACTAAATTACCTCCTCGAAAAGTAATAGAACATGTCATTGAATTAATTCCCATAGTTAAACCAATATGTAAATCATCCTATAGAAAATCAATCCATGTACTAGAAAAACTATGGCAAAATTAAAGGTACAATTAGATGGATTTCTAAAACAAGGAAAATTTAGACCTAGTGTTTCTCCTAGGGTGTACCACTACTATTTGTTACACATGATGATATCATATGATTGTATATATATAAATAGAAATTGAAAAAACATACCACTTTGAAAATAAATATCCCTTACCCCACATTGGTGATATGTTAGATCAGTTGAGTGATGAAAAATATTTATATAAAATTGATTTATGACCTAGTTACAACGAAATCATAATAAAAGAATTTCAAATTCACAAAATTACTTTTGAACCCGTTATAGTAATTTTTAATTTTTCATTATTCCTTTTATTTTAACGAATGCACCAACAAATTTTATGACTCAAGTGCATGGTGTATTCATATCTTTTTGAGATGTGTTTGTGATTATCTTCCTTGATGATACATTGATTTATTTTAAAAATAAAAAGATCAAGAACAACACCTTAAGTTAGTTTTAGAAACTCTAAGGAAATTCCAATTTCATGGGAAGATAATCGAGATACGATCTCTTTAAAACCAAATTTTCTTACCTTAGGAGCATAATTTCTCAAAAGGGAATATATCTTGATCCAACAAAATTTAAAGTTATCAATATTGTTCCATTCCAAAGGATGTTCATGAAATCTGGAGTTTCCTTAGATTCTTAGGATTTTATCACAATTTTTTAATAACTAATATAAAATATTTTCTCCTCTAATTTATTGACCAAGAAAGATAAGCCTTACTAATGGAATTCGAGAATGTGACGAATCCTTTAGGAAATTTAGAGACTCTCTTATGTTTGCACTACGAATTTAATGTTGCACCATGTTGCATTGGTGGTTGTTGTCATTGATGTCACATGGAATTGATGTCAAATAAAGAGTGCATATAGGTCATGTGGTGTTCAATGGTGCTCAATGGTTCAAGTTGATTTCAGGTAGTTTCACGCATGATTCAGGTTGGTTTCATGGTGCTACAAGCTCAAATTAAAGGGTGGTTAGTCTCTAAAGGAAAATTATAGGTTGGCTTGTTGGTTTCAGATGGTCTACAGGTCAATAATAGTGTCACAATCATGATCAAGAGGTCTCACAGGGTGTATTAGTTCATTTGGTGAAAGGTGCAGTTGAAAATGGCCCTTTTAGACCTATTTCTAGTGCTTAATGAAGTGTGAGAAGGTTTTTAGATTATGAAAAGGTCATGTGGGAATAGATGCAACATAGGAATAGTGTTTATAGTAGGTTGAGTAAAAGCAAGGCTATATTTAGCTCTTGGAGTCAAAATTCAAAAGTGCAAAAATAATGGCTTTGAGAACTATCATTGCGCAGTGAGGCAAATGAGATGGGATAGAATATTAAAATAATAATTATGGAAAATGGGATTATTTATCATACGGAGGTATGAGTTATAGTTTTCAAGAAAATTTTCATCAATTTTTGAGAAGGTATGTGAAATTTATGCTAGTTTTTCTAAAACAAACTTTTTGGAAATTGCATAATAAGGTGTCTGGATTCTTAACACTCAAGAAAAATATAGTGCATCCTTAGGATAAATCATACAATTAATTTTTGTATATGATTATAAGCTTATAGTATTTTAAAAGTTTCGGTGAATTGGACATGTTTTAAGAAATTTATGAGCATTCTTTTGTTAGTGTTTGCTCTCTCTCCTGTGCCGCTTCTTGAGATGAGTGACCAAATTTGAGTTTTCTAGATCTAAATAACTTTTTCAAGCTAGAAAAATATCTCATAAGCATAATATACCTCATCTAATTCAAAATAATGATCCCATTTCTTTCAAGGTGAAGCTGTGGTATATATGCATGCTTGTGTTGTTCGGGACTTGTGCCGAGACGATCATATGTTTAAGCCTTCAAGATTAATTTCTTGAAGAGGTGGTACAATGATCTTCTTAGGATTCGTGAATTATGTTTCTCTTCTACAAGAAGAAAGTAGTGTTTTTAGGTCCTTCAAGTGCAATGATGTTTTATATAGTCTCTCCAAAGTGTGTTTTGGTTATTTTTTATAGACAACCTCTTTCGTGATTTCTTTATAAGCCTAATGTTTGAGGAGAAGGTAAATATCAAAATCCTTTTGAACTTCATAATTTTATGGTAAATATTTTTATTCAAAGTTGAAAGCACTACAAAAGTAATTGAGGTGCTTTTGGGCTGAAGAAAATCAAGAAGTCTAATTTTCTTGTGTGCGATTATGATCAACATAATGGAATTGGTTCTTGACCTATAGAAACTTCTTGAGCCTATTTTTAAGGTTTTTCAGTCACATTTTATCTACATATCATTCAAAATTCTCATTCAAGACATGCATATAGTTTTTCGTCTCCAAACCTTGTTCAATTTCATGTTGAATTACCACTGTACCTGCATATTTACTTTCTGGGAGTAAATGGAGGATCTTTAAGATGAAAAATTATTTGAGACAACTGGAAGTTGGCCTCCCAAACATAAAACACTTGGAATTTTTTTATTTCATTAATTTTAGAGTGAGAAATTGAATTTTTTGTGTTCTTGGGCATGCGAGTGGTTCAAAACCTTCCCTAGGGTTTAAAATACATTTTGGATTAAATCTCATAATTCAGCCAACCAAAATTTGAGATATTTTGGAGAAATTTATTTGAACCTTCTACACCCCATTTGTAAAAAGTTTCAAGTGATTTAGTGGAGGGTCGAAGGATATTCTTCTACCATTTTTCATGCACAGTTGGTTTTGATAGTCAAAACAAGTAATTTCATTATTTCAAATGAAAATCCTTATAAATGGAGATCGTTATTTTATCAGATCAAGTTACAAAGAGGATGGATGAATGTTGAATATCATTCTTTCTATCTAAACAAGATTTGATACATGTATGTGCAAGAATTTTCCTCTTGTAGTGGTACGTGTTGTCTTTAACTATGCAAATATTGGAATTGGGGTTATCAAGTGGCATCTATCCAGGTTGTGAATGCATTTAACTATCCTGAATGTAATTTTGAGCTCAAGAAAGGTCAAGGAAGCCTCTACATAATGGACAACATGAATTGAATGTTCAATCAATATATTATAGTATAAGACACAATAAGTTGGCTAATTTGCTAAGGGTATTCACACCAGTGAATGTGAAGGTTATTGTAATCCATGTAGCTCGAAGTGGTGTGGTTTTGGAGAAGGTGAAACATGAAAATTCAGGACTATTAAGTAAGAGATCAAAGTTTGAAGGGGAATTTCAAAAGTTTTGTGTTATAGACAAAGTGTTGTAAAATAAAAATTTGAGCGGTTCTTACAAGACAAATAATGTAAAAAGTGAGCGATCAATGCCTTGATGTAAAGAGTTAGGAGAAAAAAAAATTAGAAGCTCAAGAAAATTGAAGTGTGAATAGTATGTAATTAGAGTGAAGTAAAAATACAACTTGAGTTTGTGTGTATTGAAGGCTATAACTCAACAAAACTAGCAATCGAGAAAATTTAGAAGTCAAAGCAGTCATTTGAGAACTAGCTTGGACCAAAATTCCAAGAATGTGAATATGAAGAGAGGCGATTATGGCTCAAACAGTAAAATTAGTCTAAGGCATGAAAAATGAAATTTTTGTGTAAGATGAAAATTCAAGTGGATGGTGTACAAAAGGAAGATGATTTAGTCTTGCAAGTGATTTTGATGAAAACCCCCTTTTGTCTTCTATTGAAGAAAATTTTGCTGCAAAGAAAAACCCCTTGGGAATAGCCAAAAACCCTTGGAAGTCTCTTCTAGGTCTATAGCTATTTATAGTGGAATGAAGAAGATAAATTCTCTATAACAAGTTGATGAAGGAGAGCTAGTCTTGTTGTTTTGTAGTTGAATGCTATTGTCACAACATATTGATGTCAATATAGTATTTATGAGCTATTGATTGTATATTGTAAATCTGATGATGAGGAGATCAAGTCATTTACTATGCTATGTTTAAATGTCGATAAAAAAGGACTTTGAGTATATATTTTAGTCCTATTATGCATGTTTTTATTGGTGGACTATAGCTAATGGTGATCAAGTATTAATATATGTGGTTTATGAGGGTGCTTTTGTTTGAGACTTGAAATAGAAAACTGAAAGGTTTTATTAGGGACAAATTTACACCCTATCTCATTCCTTTGTCATTTCTAATAATTGGTATCAAAACATGCCCTTGGAAATAGCCTTAACAAGATAGAGGGATATATTTGGTGACAAAGATGGGAGATCTGGATTACATAAGGTGGGAAGTAGAGATCTATAATGAGAAGTTGGAAAAATTGTGTGTATATGGTGATGAAGTAATCAAGTGTATACAGATTCAACTCAAGGAAGCCCTAGCTGAGAAAGAGGAATTGAAGGAGTTAAGCACCATGACAAGAAAGGTATTATCTTTTCAAGAGAGCTCAGAAAATCTGAATAAGATATTAGGAAAACAAAAAGGCATATGGTGATAGAACAGGCTTAGGTTTCATAGAAAATTCATGAAATATAGAGAAAAATGAAGGAGAATCAAGTCAAGGATCTAATAGAAATCTTTCATTTCATTTAATATCATCCATCAAACAACCAAATGCATATAGTTATGTTGTTTTTCATGGTAATTTCTACAAGTGTGGTGTTTATGGAATAGGGCTAGTATGTGTAGTCCTAAGGTTGAAAATAAAGAAGATTGCAAAGAAAAGACTCAAGAACATCACTATGAGAGAAATAAGGAAGAGGAATGTTAAGGGAAGGAAGAGAAAAAAAGTAGGTCAAAGTTATGGAGCTGAATGTTATCACTGTCATGAGAAAGAACATCTTGCAAAGTATTTCAAGAATGAGCATTTAAGTACTAGAAGGTATGTCACAAAATGCAATGGCTATTGCTATGATTACAATGAATATGGAGATATGGATTTTGAGTACAAAGGAAGACAAGTGGAATGATTTATGTGCCACAAGGTAGAGCACATTCCAATTTTTTATGATGCGAGTAAACTAAAGAAGCAGAGTTTCAAATACACAATCCACAAGTTTAGAAGTTCAAGAAGAAGGAAGAAGCTAGTCAAAGTTCTAAAGAGGATTTCAAGAGTGTGACTGAGAAAAAGAAAGGATATATTGTGAAAAAGGAGGTTCAAAAAAGTAGAATTAGTTAAGGTGCAAGAAGAGTTCTTGAGACCTTCTTAGGTCTCTAATCAAGCTCCTCCATTGTATACATGCGTAAATGAAGCCTAGGAGTGAGGGGGAGTTGTTTAAGTTAGTATGATTTTTCTCCTTGGAGTTGAGGTATGTCATTCATCATGGTCATGTTATGTTTGTTAAGGTTCAAGTTTTGTAATATTTCAAAGAGTCACTTTTGCAGTCTGTGTTCTCAAAATCGAGTTTTTTCTATCATTGTTTTAGTGTGTTTTCATGTTGTGGTAATCTCAGTGTGTAAGAGATATTAATGAGCCACATTAGCTAGTTTTCTAGTGTATGTAAACATATCATATCTTGGTGATCCTCAAATCATAGAAGTCGGTATATGTAGTTGTCTAAGTTATTTTTATTTGATTTTGTATATCTTGGTGTATAATTTATCTAAGTTAGTTGTATATGTTCATGAGTCACTTTGCTATGTCACAAGAGGTGTGTCATTGGCTTAGAACTAATGAAAATAGTATCTCTAGTCTTAATGTTTGGGCTTAAGAAATAATATACCTATAGTCAACACTAAGTCCTACGTGGATTTTTTAATAAAATACAAGCAAATTGTATCAAATTATGCTCGGTGTGTCATTTCTAACAAGCTAGAGGGAGATATTTCATGACAAGGATGGGAGATCTGGATTACATAAGGTGGGAATTAGAGCTGTGTAATGAGAAGTCATAAAAATTATGTGTATCTGATGATGAATTAATCAAGTGTATACATATTCAACTCAAGCAATCCCTAGCAAGTGAGAAAGAGGAACTGAAGAAGGAGTTAAGCACCATGACAAGAAAGGTATTATCTTTTCAAGAGAGCTCAGAAAATCTAAATAAGATATTAGGAAAAGAAAAGGCATATCGTGATAGAACGAGGATCTGGTTTCATAGAAAATTCATGAAATATAGAGAAAAATTATGGAGAATCAAGTCAAGGATCTAATAGAAAGCTTTCATTTCATTGAATATCATCCATTAGACAACAAATGCATATAGGTATGTTGTTTTCATGAAAATTTCTAAAAGTGCGGTGTTTATGGACTAGGTCTAGTATGTGTGGTCCTAAGGTTGAAAATAAAGAAGATTGCAAAGAAAATACTCAAGAACATCACTATGAGAGAAAGAATGAAGAGGAATGTTAAGGAAAGGAAGAGAAACAAGTATTTCAAAGGTATGGAGCTGAATTTTATCATTGTCATGAGAAAGGACATCTAGCAAAGTATTTCAAGAATGAGCAATTAAGTACTAAAAGGTATGTCAACAAATTCAATGGCTTTTGCTATGATTATAATGAATATGGATATATGGATTTTGATTACAAAGGAAGACAAGTGGAATGATTTATGTTCCATAAATTAGGGCACATTTCAAGGTTTTGTGATGCACGTCACCTAAATAAATAGATTCAAAGACCTAAGCCATAAGTTCGAAGTTGAGAAGAAGGAAGAATCTAGTCAAAGTGATAAAGAGTATTTCAAGAGTGTGATTGAGCAAAAGAAGGGATCTAGTATGAAAAAAGGTTAAAAAAATTAGAATTAGTTAAGGTGCAAGAAAAGGGATTAAGACCTTCTTAGCTCTCTCATCAAGATCTTCCATGGTATACAGTGCAAATGAACCCTTGGAATGAGGGTAAGATGTTTAAGTCGAGTATGATTTTTCTCCTTGGTGTTGAGGTATGTCATTCAAAATGGTCATGTTATGTTTTTCAAGGTTCAAGTTTTGTAATCTTTCAAAGAGTATGAGTCTGTGTTCTCAAAATCGAGTTTTTCTATCATTCTTTTAGTGTGTAAGAGATGTTGATGAGTCACATTAGCTAGTCTTGTGGTGTATGTCAAAGTATCATATCTTGGTGCTCCTCAAATCATATAAGTCAGTGTATGTACTTGTCTAAGTTATTTTGATCTAATTTTGTATCTCCTTGGTGTATAATTGATCTAAGTTGGTTGTATATGTTCATGAGTCACATTGTTATGTCACAAGAGGTGTGTCAGTGGCTTAGAACTCATGAAAATAGTATCTCTAATCTCAATGTCTGGACTTAAGCAATGATATACCTATGGTCAATACTAAGTCCTAAGTGGATTTTTTCATAAAATACAAGCAAAAGTGTGTCGAGTTTGCTCAGTGTGTGTACAATAACCTTAAATCATGCTAATATGTAAAGAGTCTATCTTTGATGCGGTTCGATCACACGAGGGGGCCTTTGAATCAATTTGTTAATGACCATGGGACAAACATAATATATCATTAATTTCTCTAATATCTTGATATGAAGAATTAAATTTAGAATGAGCCTTCAAAGTGATGATATGGTTAGACTTCCAATCTAAAAGGAGTTTCGAGTGTGTTGAAGTCATTTAGAAGAATATAGATGTTAAACAAGGAGGTTTTAGGTATGTAAATGACTTTCATGGTTCCATATAAATTCAAAACGTTTCTTAAGGATTCATAAGATGTTGATATTGTACTGGTGGTCAATTTTTGAACCTCTAAATGTAAAATTTGTGATTTCATGATGCATAACTATTATGACTAGGTGTAAGTGTTTTCCTAGTAGCTATATGAAGGGAATATTGTCTTTGAAGGGATTAATGATGGAATTTAGGCCTCAAATTTTGTACAAAAATTATAGCCATGTTAAACTAAAGGATACAAGTTACTTCAAACCATCATAATTCCTACATATCATGAAACTCATGATAATGTTATTATTCAAACCATCGTGTATTGGTCTCTATCAAAATAATGTCAAAAGTGTATTCATTTGTATATGGCATGGTCATATCTTTGTATAGGTATGTCTTTTCTGGTATGTCATGTTTTTTCCAAGGTCTCATTAGTATCCATGAATTTTTAATGTCTCAATTTTATTTAACTATTATCTAAGTCTTATATCATCAAATTGTCTCAAGTTTAATTGTCTCAAGTTTGATGTTTCAATTTTATGTCTCAAGTTTAATTATCTCAAGTTTATTTAACTATTTTCTAATTTTATCAATTTTATTTGACTATGATATGAGTTTAAATAAACTTGAGAATTGTAACTATGAATTTTGAATGTATCAATTGAATGTCTCAAGTTTATTTAACTATGATCGACTCTTATATACTAACAGTTCATGCTAGAAAGGGCTTAAAATCCCCATGGGAGCATGATTAAATTCATCATGATGATAAATCACTTTTACAAACCTAAACCATCTTATTGAAGCTTAGTACGATCCATGTCTACCTTCAACTTATCATGTCACATAACCAAACTTCCCTTTTTACTGAGATCATATTTTAAGCAATGTAAAACACTTCATATGAAGGACTCAAACCTCTCACGATTTAAATTTACAGAATGATTTGCCATGGATGGATGAAGTAAACCTTCACATATTTATCACAAGTATTCTAGCTTCACATAATCATGATATTCCATTAGGGTTACTCACAGATCACAGACTCAGATAGATCCCTTTAAAGCAAAAATGACAATAGACTCGGGACATGTTAGGCCACCAAATGTATGATAGAGACCAAAATTTCAAATGTATAAGACACTTATCTCAACCCTCAAAATTTGACAATAACAAATGATTCCTTTTGGATACATACACTCATAATTACAAATTATACCTAACCATTGAGACACACGTATCCTCAAGACAAGTCAAAGAAAACTTCATGGAGGACAAATACAATAGCACAATCTCAGACCTATCATGGACTATTTCATGCTTACATAGTCAACTAGCCTTGGCGAGGAGGGATTCACTTCTAACTGTTATTATGGTTGCTTTCATAGAAGGAACTTACCTGATTAAAGAACCATTAATCCACATGACACATCCATTAACCTTGAACCATGAATTTGAGGAGTTATAGCCCAATTTTCTATCCCATTCACTACTAATTAGGCTGTAGTTCTCATGACTGCAACTTCTCTAAAATGTCAAGGACTGTAAGAAACTTGGATATTTTTCAGGTCCTAAAATCACTTGAATATCCAAGTACACCATGTATAAATGGTTTGTACAAAATTATAGCATTGAACTCCACCATTAGTACCTTCAACCTCTTACATTTCTCTATACCACTCCTTATTGACTGCTAGAACCCAGTTTTGGATAGAAGCCACTTAGATTGCATAAAATTTGATGTCAAGACCTCAAATTATGTCATCACCATAATAACATCATCCTCCTAAATTAAATATCACACTTATTGATGAAGAGACATTAGCAACATATGTCTATGCATGACATCTTAATGAAATCTTACTGACTTGCAAGTTTTGGTGATATCATACTCGGATCATAGCTAAATAAACTCAAGATACTCAACATTCATGGATACTAATGATACCTTAACATAAACATGACACACCAAAAATACATACCTATCTGAAGATATGACCATTTTCATATACAAACAAATACACTTTTGAAATTCTTTTGATAAAGACCAATAAAAGATGGTTTAATAGCACTTAAGTATCATGAGTTTCATGAGATGTAGGCATTATAATGGTTTTAAGTCACTTATATCATTTATTTTAACATGGATAGAAGTTTTGTAAAAAACTTGAGGACTAAATTCCATCATTAATCCCTTCAAAGACAATATTCCCTTCATACCACTACTAGGGAAACACTTACACCCAGTCATAATAGAGATGCATCATGAACTCACACATTTTTCATTTAGAGGTTCAAAAATTGACCACCAATACAATAGAAACATATTCTGAATCCTTAAGAAACTTTTTGACTTGATATGGAATCATGAAAGTCATTTACATACCTAAAACCTCCTTGTTTAACATCTATACTCTCATGAATGACTTCAACACAGTCAGAAATTCCTTTTGGATTATAAGTATAACCATATCATCACTTTGATGGCTCATTATAAATTTAATTCTTCATATCAAGATATTAGAGCACTTAATGATATACTATGTTTGTCATATGGTCATTAGAAATTGATCCGATACCCCTCGAGTGATTGAGACATATCAAAGCTAGAATCTTTTATAGAGTAACATGATTTAAGGTTACTTTGAACATAATGAGCACACTCTAATAGAATTTTCTTATAGTTAATGAAAATATCCACTTAGGAACCAATTTTGACCATCGGTATATCATTGCTTAAGCCCAGACATTGAGACTAGAGATACTATTTTCATAAGTTCTAAGCCACTGACACACCTAAATTGAGCCTTGTTTTTTCTACACATGTTGTAAACACTATTCCTATGTTGCCCCTATCCTCACTGACATTTCCATGATCTAAAAGAACTTCTCATACATCATCAAGCACAAAAATAGGTCTAAAGGTATAGATTCAACTACACCTTTCACCAAATTACCTAATAAAACTTGTGAGAACTCTTGATCATGCTTACAACACTATTACTAACCTATAGACCATATAAAACTAGAAATCCAACCTATAATTTTCCTTTAGATACCAACCACCTGTAAATTTGAGCTTGTAGCACCTTGAAACCAACTTGAATGGGCTTGAAACTACACGAAATCAACTTGAAGCAATCGATCACCATTAAACACTGCACGACCTGTATGCACTCTTTATTTTCCATGAAGTACATGTGACATCAATTACAACAACCACCCAATGCGGCCAAGATGTAACATTAAATTTGTGCGATCCTGAGAGATTATCTAAAATTTATAAAGCTTGGTCACATTCTAAATTCCATCAATAAGGCTTATCTTTCTTAGTTAAATATATTAGAGGAGAATCTATTTTATATTAGTTTTTAAAAAAATTAATAAAATCCTAATAGTTTAAGGAAACTTGATTTCATGAACCTTCTTTGGAATTGAACAATATTGGATAACTTTAAATTTTGTTGGATCAAGATATATTCCTTTTGAGAAATTATGCTCCTAAGGTAAGAAACTTTGGTTTTAAAGAGATCGTATCTAATTCACTTCCCATGAAATTGGAATTTACTTAGATTTTCTAAAACTAACATAAGGTGTTGTTCTTGGTCTTTTTCATTTTTAGAATAAATCAATGTATCATCAAGGGAGATAATCACAAACACATCTCAAAAATATATGAATGCACCATGCACTAGAGTCATAAAAGTGGTTGGTGCATTGGTTAAACCAAAAGGAATAATGAAAATTCAAAATTACGGTAATGGGTTCAAAAAGTAATTTTGTGAATTTGAAATTCTTTGATTATGATTTAGTTATAACTAGGTCATAAATCGATTTTAGATAAATATTTATCATCACTCAATTGATCTAACAAATCACCAATGTGGCATAAGGGATATTTATTTTTAAGTGGTATGTTTTTTCAATTTCTATTTATAAATATATTATCATATGATATCATCCTTTTAACAAATAGTAGTGGTACACCTAGGAGAAACACTACGTCTATTTTTTCCTTGTTTGATAAATCCATCTAATTGTACCTTCATTCTACCATAGTTTTGGTAGTATGTGGATTGATTTTCGTAGGATTCTTTACATATTGGTTTAACTATGGGAATTAATTCAATGGCATGTTCTACAAAATTTCAAGGAGGTACTTGATCAATGGCATGTAGTTCTTTGTGTGTGTGTATCTATGTCACATGCCCTAAGTTTCCCTTGTGCAAGTTTCACGATTATAGAGGGCTAGATCTAGATTATCCCAAATAATAAAAATGTGTCTGATGGAATATAATCAACTCCCCTTCTATGCAATGTCTGTAGACCAATGCAACCCTTGTCCATTGTATGACTATGTTAGATGTACACTTTGTAGTCCTCTTGTGCAATCTTAGGTGGTGATAGATCATGATTATAGTGTTGCAAGCATAATAGATTGAGATGGGTGTGAATCATTAAAAAAACATTATTCCATTTACCATTCACCATTCATTATCATTTATACAACCATTATATCACCCATGAACCATATGTTTGTTTTCTTAAGAATAGAAACAACCATACACAAGAACAAGAGTAAGAGAGTACACAAGAACATCAAATATAAGTGGGAAACCCTCAAGGGTAAGAAAACCCATTGAAACACAAAAATTATATTTCCATGTTTAAATTTTAGTGAGGCACCAACCCCATAAGGAGCACAAACCCTTAGTTTAGTAGAGAACCAACCCTAAGCACCAACCCCTAATTTAGTGAAGCCTCCACTCCACAAGGAGGCTACAACCCCCTAAGATGACTAAGAACCAACTTAGCCACCTTAAGATGATGATCTCTGAGTTATTTTTGCAACAACTATTTGAGATCATAATTTGAAGACACACATTCACCTTCAAACCCTCATTTCTTCATCTCGCTCTATCTTCTTCGTATTGGACTTCTCTTGGCTCTAAACCCTTGTAAACATGTTATTAATTGGTATTCAACATGTATAACACCTCATCATATCTCAACATATGGATTCATACCTATTATACTCTCTCTCTCTCTCTTGGGTTTCACTTTTCCCCCATGCACAACTAGTTCACAAATGAACTCAAAACTTTATTTAAATATACTTCTCATCATTCAAACATAATCTAGGTCAGTTTCCCTCCTTTGTTTTGGCCAAAGGAACTCAAAAACATAAAAAATATTTGTTAAAATTAATAAAGTGGACCCATATAGGTCGTCCAAGCTCAAATACACTCACCATGCTCAAAACTAGCTCATAACCTCATCATTTGGATGATCTAAAACAACTAATGCCAAAATCATGATTAGTCAAGCTCCTAGATTCATTGTACATGTGTATTATGATATAAAAACATCAAGCTGTGATCATTAATTAGCTTACATCAATAAAAAAATCATAACACAACTCAAAAGGCTCAAAACCTTCATCAAACAGTTGTTTCCAACACCATGTCTTCACCTTTGGGCATTAAGACCACCCAAGAACAACTCAACTATAATCAAGCTTCCTAGAAATTATTTTTACAAACTCAATTATTTTCATCCTTTCATCCACTTCCAAGACCTCCAAATTCATTTAATAGGAACAAAATTCATCCATCTTCACTCTCCAACCGATAAGCAAGCATCATCCGATCCCGAACATACGCAACATCTACCTCATTCTTTCAGCCTAAGAAATCTTATCTTGAAAACTCGAGAAAACTTATTCTCCACAAACTTACATGAAATACCCATCATAGCACATCACCAAGAAATAATCTATATACCACTATAAATCCCTTTTAATCCTATTTATATAACATATTGGATTTCCTTCCAACTCTAGTGGAAGGCCTTCAACCAAGTCCATGCTGCAAAATACTTCTTAAACCTTTTGGGATTTAGAACTGACCTTGTGCTCAACTTGACCCATCACCTAAAAATAACTTGCAAGCAACCGAAGCATGTAACACCATTAGACATGATTTCTAAGCACTCATCAACCTTCAAAAAGCATTAACAACTCGAAACATCATCTTACCTCATGAAGCAACTTAGTACCCTTCTAGATCAAGCATCCTCCATATTTGACCTTTAAAGATTAGATCATAACTTATTAATATACTATAAAAACATAAATTTGATATACCAATGGAAATATCTCTAAAATAGGATCACTGACAAAACTTGAATGGGGTCCTAACTCCTATAGCTCCTAAATTTATACTTTTATTGCAAGCTTTTCCAAACAACCCCAAAAACTAGTCTTCATAAATAGGGCACATTTTCCATTTTTCACTTCAACCATGATCTGAAACTATCATGGGAATTTATAAAAATATTTGGATAAAAACAATTTCAATTTAATTTTGACCTTATTTTGAGAACTTTACCATAAACCAAACTTCTTTAAAAACAAGAATTTTGAGGTGGGGCTCACATCTTTATGTCACAAGAACTTTCTTAAATATTGATGTGTCCTCTATAACATCCAATCATCACTTTAGAAAAAGGAATAAAAAACAGGCTCGATATATACTCACTTTCTCCCAAGTCATTTTGAGCTAGGGTTTAGCTAGGGTTTCAAATCAACTTATCTTCTTAACGATCGTTCATAAAAACATGACGATCAAACCACCTAATTATTTTTATAAACCTTATTAGTTACATGAAAAAATATACTTGAAAGTATCTAGCTCCCATTCATATCATACAATTCACAATTATCATTGGAAGGTCAACTTTTGCCTCAAAACACACTCAAATTCACTGATTTTACCAAAACTGACATATCTTGCAAATCCTTCTTTTAAATGACTTGAAACTTGTCATGAAACATTATGAAAACGTCATATCAGTGTCAAAACTCAACATATAGCATAAATCTCTCTCAAACTCTCCAACCATTAAGACTTACCTTTACCAAACCTGCATATTCTCGACCTACTTGCTTCTTAAAGACCTCATACATGTAATGTATCACTTTGAAAACCGACCTAGAACTCACCACAAACCTCATGTACACTACCACCATTATCTAAAAGGACTGATCATCTCCAAATATCATACCTCCATCTCATTCTACATGCACTAGGGCTAGGAATAGGCCTAAAATGACTTGACTCAACCATGACTTCACATGGCTGACCTTGTTGACCTCAACCTATAAAATACCTCTAGGAACATGTGTGACATCATAATAACATCTAAACAACTTAGGAGAGCTCAAACCATGACTTAGCTCACTAGACCATGCACCAGGACCTCATAGAACATCACAAAACTCAATCACTACCAATCAAACTTCAAACTTGACCTTGATTGACACCTCATGTAGAAACATACAACACTAGGACACCCTTTTCCATCAATTGACTTGACATCAATGAAAAAACAAACATAAAATTGCCAAAAATATCACCCTTTTTCATTGATGGCAACCACCTTCATAAACATTGATGACAACCGAGAAAGACCAATAACCTAGTGAGCTTATTCTAACAGATGAAAATGAAGATCTAATGGACCTATTATGACCTTGAGAAATACCCCCTTGAGTGTATGCTCTCTAATTTTTCTTTAAAACACATTTCTTGGCCTCTGCTTGGTCTTAAACATGATTTACATCTCCATATAGGTCTATTATGCAAGAAATCACTAGTTTTAACTCCAAACTTAACATTTTCACCTTTTAGGACCATTGTCATTTGAACAACATTGTCGGTGTAAAAATGACAAAATTACTCTAGCTCTAATAACTCAAGCACAACATGATTTATCTCCTTATGGCTCCCCCTCATCTCATAAAATATAGCACTAAATGAAAACACAAATATTGAGACTATTACCCTGATTTCAAGCTTTGAATGAGGATCAAATACTCTTGCCTTTGTCCTAAAAAATATTCACGGTCTTCTCAGCCTTATGTGACTCAATTTCTATACCACTATACATAAAAGCATTCGATACTCTTCCTATTAAGTCCTTCTAGACCATAGAATTCCTAGAGGATGATTCAAGCAAGTTTCCTTGCTTTGATATCAATTTGTATCATCCGATTAGGAGACCATTCTTATTCCCCTACTTGAGAAAAACATTTGAAACCTATACCATATCATTTTAGTGAGCTAACATAGTTTGTACCTAGTGTACAATCACATTCTCCTTTCCACTTACCAATTTCATCTTACTTGCCCCATCAAGCTATGCTCATGATGAAAACCTTCTTAATCCATCTACATTTTTGTGCAAGACACCTTTGTGGATCTCACATTACAACACCCTCAACATTTGAAGTAACTTCATACAAATTTAACCAACTTTGAAGACCATCTTCATGGGTAAATAATATTGTAAAATTAAAATGCTTGTTTAGTACCACTTTATAGTAATTAAAGTCATCATACTTAGATATAAGACCTCGGTTTCACTAATTAAGCTTAATACTTTTATTTTCTCCTCCTTAGACATCTTAGGCAAATGACGAAGTATAAAAACCCTATATCTCTATTTTGCATTCCTGTAGAATTTTGAACATTATAGAATGTAGAATCATCATAGTGTATTAAAACTTCATTTACCCATGATGTTAAACATGTAGCATACCTTTTCCTCAACTTCCTTTTGATGCCTTCAAATAATTTCATGCATATCTTGAATACATACCTTAGCTCCTTATCAAAAAAATTTGATCTCTCATCTTCTTGTAGCCTTATGTGATTTATTTTTCATGATAATAGTCTTCCAACATCTTTTAGATGATTCAACCTCTACTCAAAACCTCATAACACCATCTTATTTCTATCTCGGGCTTGCACTTTAAAGTTCACTACATTTGTTTCATGGCCTAACACAATTTGAATTGGAACCCTACATACCTTAGACTGAAGCCATCCTTGAGTGTAACTTCTCACACTTAGAACTAGTAATCTTCTCTTCCATCTAGGAGTTTTGTAAGAAAGCTTCAGATCTTTAAATGTCTCTTCACATATATAGTACCTATCTCCCAAAGTTGATAGTCAACACATACCATCTTGTCACTTTAGTCTTGATTGGACTCTACCACCTACTTTTTCCTACACCTTTGGAGAAATATCATCTTCATTCAACTCAGAATTCACACAATGTGTCTTTTAGTGTTCAAATATGCATGTATTGAATTATACCTTTCATTTGACTAATCACTCTTGATAAGAAACCTTCAACCATTCAACAGGATGAAAAGAGAAGTCATACTCAGAATTTTCACTCAAACTCAGCTTATAAACTGATTGGAGACCTTTATGATGAACTTCATCCTCAATAATATGAAGCACACACTTTATGTGGAGTTTTAACTTCTAGTATTATCCTTCATGACAATGGACTTTTCACTTTGATGAATGATACAAGGAAGAACACATACAGACTCAAGGTCATCTTGACATGGTGCAAACACAAGGACCTTCATGATTTTAGCCATCCCTAGAACTTAGTTCAAATCTTTGCAAAAAATTTAGACTGACCTACCTTATTATTTATTGAGAATTTCTCCATACATTTAACCTATTCTCACCTTATGCACAAAACTCAACAAGGCACAAAACATTTAGGCTAGACCAACTAAGGAAAATTGTAGACCTTTGTTTAAAGATGCATATACTTAGAAACCTTTTGACCATCAACTCCTTGAATGATATCAAACATTCCATAGTCTGAAAAATATCAAAAAATCACATGGGGCTTACAACACGTACCTTAATCTCATGGAAACCTTCCTACAGTTCTCTTTATTTAGGAATTTTCATACTAATCTTATATACTTGTTAAACCTCCTTCCTCAAAAAACTATCACGTTTCATCAACTTTGGCTTGAGACATAGAGAGACATTGTCATCTATGCTTCAAGATTTTAACTTCACATAATTTGTCAAAAATCATCATCCAGTCTTTGTAGGTTTTGAAACAATTTTTATGAATTCTAACAACACCTTTATTATCCCTTCTTTGACATTGTATAGATATTATTGGAATCTCATATCAAATTGGATCAACACATATTGTCCTTTACATGACATCAAATTCCTTGACAAAGACTTTAGATCAAAACTCTTGTGCATTCTTACACTCGTGGATATAACATAGATTTGTGACCTTAGAAAAATACTATAAGGTCCAAAAGAAAACAAACCCCCTAGGAATATACATTTACTGACCTTTGAATGATTTAAATGTAGACATATGGTGAAAACCAACACTTGACACCGAATAATAAGAAATCTCATACTTTCTCCTCTAAAGATCAACAAATTTACCCATTTTACTTCTAAGATCTCCTTCAATTTGTTAAACTCGTATGGTTGATGGTTTATAGAATGGTTGTATAAATTATAATGAATGATTAATAGTAAATGGAATAATGTTTTGTATAACTAATTCACCCCACCTCTCAAATCTATTGTGCAACACTATAATCATTATCTATCGCCACCTAAGCTTACACAGATCACTACAAAGTGTATATATAACACATTCATACAAGGGACAAGGGTCACATTGGTTTGCATACAACTGCTATAGGAGGAGTTAATTCTATTCCATTAGACACATTTTTCATATTTGGGACAATCTAGATCTAGCCTACTTATAATCGTGAAACTTGCACAAGGAAAACTTAAAGGCAGAGACACATATATACACACACGTAAATAACTACATGATGTTGACCGAATTTCCTCCTCAAAAAGTTGTAGAACATCCTATTGAATTAATTCCCATAGTTAAACCAAAATGTAAATCATCCTATAGAAAATCAATCTGATCTTACTTGCAAGCTATGGAAAAACTAAAAGTACAATTAGATAGAGTTCTCAAACAAGGAAAAATTAGACCTAGTGTTTCTCCTATGTGTACCACTACTATTTGTTAAAAATTATGATATCATATGATGGTATATTTATTAATAGAAATTGAAAAAACATACCACCGAAAATAAATATCCTTACCCACATTGGTGATTTGTTAGTTGATTGAGTGATGAAAAATATTTATCTAAAAGTGATGTATGACCTAGTTACAACTAAATCATAATCAAATAATTTCAAATTCACAAAATTACTTTTTAAACCCGTTACGGTAATTTTAAATTTTTCATTATTCCTTTTTTAACTAATGCACCAAACCACTTTTATGACTCTAGTGCATGGTGTATTCATATCTTTTGAGATGTGTTTGTGATTATCTTCCTTAATGATACATTGATTTATTCTAAAAATGAAAGTGATCAAGGAAAACACCTTATGTTAGTTTTAGAAACTCTAAAGAAATTCCAATTTCATGGGAAGCTAATCTGGAATACAATCTCTTTAAAACCAAATTTTCTTACCTTAGGAGCATAATTTCTCAAAAAGGGAATATATCTTGATCCAAAAAAATTTAAAGTTATCCAATATTGTTCAATTCCAAAGGATGTTCATGAAATCGAAGTTTTTTTAGACTATCAGGATTTTATCACAATTTAAAAAAAAACTAATATAGAGTAGTTTCTCCTATAATATATTTAACTAAGAAAGATAAGCTTTATTGATGGAATTTAGAATGTGACCAAGTCTTTAGGAAATTTAGAGAATCTCTTGTGACTACGTGAATTTAATATTATAGCCTATTGTCTGGTGGTTGTTGTCATTGATTTCACATGGAATTGATGGAAAATGAAGAGTGCGTGTACAGAAGTCGGGTGGTGTTGATGGTGATCGAGTGGTTGAAGTTGATTTCATGTAGTTTTACGCATGATTCAGGTTGGTTTCAAAGTGCTACAAGCTCAAATTGACATGTGGTTGGTCTCTAAAGGAAAAGTACATGATTTCTTATTGGTTTTAGATTATCTATAGGCCGATAATGCTGGTCATAATCAAGATGTGTCATAGGGTGTATCATGTCATACGGTGAAATGTGAAGTTGAAATTGGCTCACGAGACCTAAATCTGTTATACGAGTGAGGTGTGAGAAGTTGGTTTAGATCATGGCAAGGTTAGGTGAGGATAGGGTAGCATAAAAATAGTGTTTCTAGCATGTGTGAGAAAAAAGGCTCAATTTAGCTCCTGGAGTCAAAATTCAAAAGTGCACAAAATTGGCTTTGAGAACTAAGCAGAGTGCAAATTGAGGGAAAATGAGATGTTATGGAAGATTAAAATAATAATTATGGAAAATTGGATTATTTATCATGTGGAGTGGTGATTTATACTACCCAGAAACATTTCATCAATTTCTAAGAAGACGTGTGAAATTTATGCTAGTTTTTCTCAAACAAACATTTTAGAAATTGCATAATAAGGTGTTTGGATTCTTAGCACTCAAGAAAAAATATAGTGCATCCTTCGGATAAATCATATAAGTAATTTTTGTATATGATTCTAAGCTTATAATATTTTTAAAAAATTTAGGTGAATTGGACATGTTTTGAGAAAATTATGAGCATTATTTTGTTAGTGTTTTCTCTCTCTCCAGTAGTCATCTTCTTAAGTCGAGTGACCAAATTTGAGTTTATGTAACATTCCCAATTTAAGAATTTAGAAAAAGGGAAAAAATTATATACACAATGTTCTCTATTCTAAATTATCATAACTTAGAACACACATTCCATGCCAATTAATCTCATAATAGATAACCATATGTAAATCTATAAATGACTCGTGATTGCTCTGCAGATCTCTCATTTCATGACTCGATTAATAACTAATCTCTCATGTTACTTAAGTATTGAATACTTTATGTATGCCAAGTATTCTTGGTTCTCTTACCCTATTGCTTTGGGTACTCGGTGTTTTTGTTTAAGAAACCTATATGAATATTTGTTACCAATATTCATGTGAAATCACATTCCTTAAACTAGGTGATAGGCAAGTCTGAACCAAAGCGGCTTTGCGATCTACTTTGTGCCAAAGATTTCCAACATACTATTCATGGGCATTATTCCTAGATGACATACTTGTCTAAATGGAATACATCCTTCACCCCACTCCTCGTTATCTAGTTG